>BSDF01000010.1:11319768-12519768 GCA_027925045.1 Hypotaenidia okinawae
ATACCCACAGTCATATTAATGGTGATCTCTTCTTAATGTACAGTGAGATGTTGCAAGAACCCAAAGAACACCAGAAAACAAATAATTGCTCAGGGCAGAGATATTAAATAAAGTATTTGGTTGCATGAAAAGCAGGATAGCATTTTGGATAAGAAAATATTATTCTTTCTCTACATATATACCACATTGATTTTAAAAAGCAATTTCTCTTGTGTTCGAGAAGCCAGTAATTACTTTTCATTTTTAAGCAAAACTTCAGAAAGTTTTGCAGAATTCAAGCATTTGCATAGGATCAATATTCTTCATCTTATCATAACGATGCTACAATATCCACTTCCAAGTGAGCTCATGTAGTTACTAATTTTGTTTAAGGAAATGCTTTTAAAATAAATATTATTTCATAACAGTAAGTTAAATTTTATTGATCTAAAAGACTGGTAATCTTGTAGAAAAACAGATTACATACCTGGTCTACATCAGTTTTTCTTTGCTGTGATGAAAATAAGTGTTATAGTTGAAAGATTGTCCTGGAGGATTTATTTTCTATTCAGATTAAAATATCCATTCATATTAAATGTTAAACATTTTGCCTTATTACCTGTAAGGTTATCTCAGAAACAGCAATTTTGCTTATAAATTTCTTCCTCTTATGTTATAAGCAGACAACAAATTTAATTACTAATGTAACAATATCTCATGAAAGCTGCTTTTTAAACCGCATCACAGAAATGCTAAATAAACTACAAAGTCAAAAAGCAAGTAATTTTAAGATATTTACAAGCACTTTTTAGCAGCTATAGATAAACATATTCCTCTATCATAGTACCTATGGGGAAACAGAAGAAAAATACTAATGCCCAACTGTCTATTTTGCTATTTTTCTGAAACAGCTCCCATCACTGCTATTTCAGCAGAAAGCATACCAAGGCAAAAAAGCAAGTTTTCTAATGTTTCACCATGGATACTGACGAGAAGCAGGTATTCGCAAGAGTTAATATCCTAATAACCATGACAAAGACCTGAAAACAAAATTGCATTTTCATATTTTTAGGAAAAAGAAGGAACTAGGTTGCATGCACACAGAGTCAGCACTGCGAACTCCATGCTCTAAATTATGCCCAAAACCTCAAAATAAACACTCTTAAAACTGAAGCAGTAATCATAGCATATGCAGATTTATTACCCAATTTCCAAATTCATTAAAGGAAAAAATATGGTGGTTTAGATTACTAGCAGAATTGGACTCTACAGCTAACTGCATACAAGTATAAGTTTACCTACACTAGTTTATCATGTAGACTGGAAACTGCGAAATTACAGCTCACGAAGTGTCACATCCACAGGTGTATATTTGGAGTCACAAGGCACAGAATTTTTGCCTTTCTGAACAGTTATATTAATTTAGCACCAGAGTAAATTAACTGACTCATGAAGAAAGAGATGGTTTACAGTCACTGTAAAACTTCTAAAATAAGATTATTTTAAAAAAATTAAAATCAATGCTTTTATTATGTGTTGGTTTGGGGTGGGTTTTTTGTCCATTTTTTTACCTATTTTGATACCAGATTGTGTTTTCAGAATAAAGGTTCCAGTTTGAGTGTCATTGCATGTCTAGATAAAAAAGATACATGCAATTAATTGTAGAACATTTTTGAGGGACTTGCCATACAAGCTGAAAATATCCTTCAAAGTCCTTCAGCTAAGCCTTTTCTATTTTCCAAAGGAAAATGTTAATGCATTAGTTTATCAAGAAATATATTAGTTAATTTGTTTAGTCTATCTTATGCACTTGCAACAAAGTTGTATATAAAAAGTCATCCATGTTCCTGCACATGTTCCCAAATCTGGTATAAGACTCCCTGAAAGAGTGCATGATATTGGGTGCATTAGATCCCCCTAAAACACAAGCAGCACTTTAAACTCACTGCTTGTTAACTCATGAGAGCCTCAGTCTGAAAGATTCATGTACAAGCTGATGGTCCATCAGGGTACTCCTAGCTCATTTTTTTCAGACATGTCAAAGACATTTAATCTGATTTCAATTTTGTAACATACATTGCAATGAAAAATAGGTGTATGACTAAAAAGGTAAATTTTTGCAACTACTTCTTTTCAAATATTCTTATATCATTATTGATAGCATGTAGATATAAAGAACCTGAATTAAATACTGATGAGACATTTTTTAGTTATGATAAACAGTTTATACAAGAATCACTTATTAACTTCAAAGAACATTGGGACAAATTGCATGAAGTTATAACTCTACTGGAGTAAAAGGCAGACTTGGAATGAGTCAATCTTTTAAATGTCGATCCCTTTATTGCTGTCTCTGATTTAAAAATACGATTACTTCCTCCTCCTTCAGTTGTCAACTGTCTCTATAACAAATATCAATATCCACCATTAGTGCTCCACAGAATAGACAACTTTCTGTGTAAATATTTGCCCTCCATAAAATACTTCTAAGTCCTGAATTTGGGCACAAAACTTTTGAAATTCTTTTGCTATCAAATGAATATTTCTGTTGCATACAGTGGGCAGAGATCAACAGTCTACCTCTCTTGAAGTACAGACCAACTATCTAGCAACTACCTTTGTCTTGTAGCAACTTGGCATTAACAGCCATCAGAATATGCTCTGCCTTTCATTCTACACCTAACCACCTATTAAGTGAACCAGCACTTTCAAGGCTTTTTTCACCTCAAAACCTGAAGCATATTTGTATTTTTTCCCCACTGCCTAATAAGTACACTTACTAATAAAACATAATACATTATTTTAGAAGACTGGCACGTGCAGTGTCAAATCTTACAGATTCATTAAAAATACTCTAATCAAAGCAATCATAGTAAGAACACAAAGAAGGTATAAGGTACTCTTCAAGTTAGCACTCTTTCCCATCTACTGAGGCTTATTTTAATGGCGGTAAATCTTGTAATCACAGCATCATAAGTCAATTCCTCCACCACAAAAGGTGGTTTGCAAATGTAGCAGCCATTTTACAAATCACACAGTAGGAAACCGCTCTTCTTTGTTTAGTTACGCTGCACTCTCCACTCCCTCCCACAAACCCTCTCGCTCTCAAATAGTGGAGGTACTGTGTCTGGGGTAAACAGGGCTATGATGGTGTCTATTTCTAGATCTCAGAGATAGCATTCTTCTGACCTCTGTGTCCTGAATCACACAATCAGCAAATCAATACAAAGGAGTTATCTCATTGCTTCATTATACCATAACATAGAGTTGCTGTGCCTCAGAACTGAAAGATATGCAGAGTAAATGTTTCATAGTGATTTTCTATCAAAAGTACTACAGGTAATCCATCCATTTGTTAAAGTAAATAGGATTTATAAAAATTCAAATGCACTGTATCTGTGATCATCATTACTAAGCTCTCTGATGTCCCTATTCATGAATGTATCACTGTCTATTGGAGTCTCTCTGCTGCTCCATGTGTGATTCTCTTTCTTTACGTAAATCAAATTACACTACAACAACTGGAAAATTCTACAAAGAATTTCAGTATCAGGAAATTAAGATGATCAAAGAAAATATCTAAACCCAGATGGAAATCAAATAAGAGGTCTCAGAAAATTTGTACTGCCTGAAATGAGATTAGTACATTTTTTATGATCTAAACTTTGTTTTACATTCACCAAGATATATTTTCATCTTATGTTACCTAGCATACAGTAAACATTCGAAGTAAAAATCCCAGTGGTAGAAAGACAGATAGAGTGACAAGTAGAACAAGACAAATTATGTAAGAGAAAGATAATATTATTTTTAGTTATCTAAATTAATTGCCTGTGCTATATGGCATGTACAGTGAAGTGGAGCCTTCACAGACCAATATAGCCCCTCTATTTGGTAGCTTATAGACAAAGCTATGCCACTAGGTACTTTCACGACTGCATACAAGTTACAAATCATGCTGTCTTCAGCAAGCGTTTCCTTACTTTTATTGTATGTTAATACTAAAAGGCAAATAAAAAAGATCTTCCTGAGGAAGACACAAGGAGAGTTTTAATTCCAATAAATTAAATGCAAAGCTAGATTAAAAGCAAAAAAGGTAAAACTGAGTATCTTGGAAAGTAAAACATAAAGGAAATACAAGGAACTGGAAAATTATTTAAGGAAAATAAATATCATTAAAAGAAACTACTGCTGACAGCAATGAAATTGTACTAACAACCTTTAAGCTATAACTTTGCTAAGTGGCAGCTCAAAAAGGAGAGAACATGGCACTGCTACTGCACTTGCAGGTTTTTTTCTGTATTAGCTACACAGTTAGAAGTTGGCCCAATGTTTCAGCATCAGAATGCTTTTAATTTTACATTTATTACCATGATAAGTTGCTGGATAACTATTTGTGGCAGCTTATACTTCATTACAAGATATACAGCATTTCAAGATTACAATAAATGCTGTTATTACAATGGCTTGGGTTTCATGTCATTGGTGTAATAAACCATCTGCCCAGAAAGCTCAATTTAATTAAGTCTATTGTGTATGTGCATAAATACTGTATTAAACCAGTACTATTTCCCATACACTTAAAAACAATGTATCAGCCTATTTTCATTACATCACTTCCACACAGATACTTAACATTTAATTGATCAATGAAACATATATTTCTGAGGTTTAATATTCACAGAGACAAAGCCAGAAGAGAAAAAGTAGCACAAGCAAACACTATTGGATCAGATTTTCTACTATATTTTAATACAGTTTTTCAAGTTTACAGGCTTAAGCTTCTCTACAATGTATCTCATAGTGCAAAGAAACACCTCAAACATTCATAGCTATTTACTGTAGCATTTACCAAAAGCTTTGCTGCTGATTAAAATAAAATGTATAAAATATCTTTCAACATCTAAAAGTATCAAGCAAAAATCAATATCTAGATTTTTAAACTGAGTGGTGCCACGTATGTAAGAATTTAGGGTGTGCTTTGAATGACCCAGTGTCTAAAACATGGTCCCAGCAGCACTTAAAGTAAGGGAGTTACCTGTTGTTTCCCTGTATGTTGGGTAAACCATCATCTGTCACCTACAGGTGATAAACTGAAAGTCAGCATGTTACTTACCAATAAAATAGTTGTTTCCTAATGCAAGCATTTCTTCAGAAAGAACTAGTCCACCCAATGCCTGGAGAAGAGTGACACTTCTACCATCAATAAGTGAACACTGTTTAAATCCAGTGGTTGTCACCTTCCATAGCAGAATAAGAGAAGCTGTAGCATCTTGCCTTATTCTAAAAAAAAAATAAATGATAAGAATATTTACTCTGAGGGAAATTGGAGGTATATATAATAGCAGATTTAATCATACAGACTCTCAATTTCTACTATTTGAAGGATACCATCTTAGTGCTCACGAAGAGTTTTACATAAATGTTATGCAACAGTAGAGCATTCTTATTTGGGCTTTGTATTTAGGCCTTTTTTGAATATTAACCTCCATTCTACGTCTACAAAGCCATCCTCTTCTGCAGCTGACGTACAACCAGGCCCCTCGTGTACTAAAGAACATTCAATGTTTGTTCAACACAGGGAGACGGATCTTACTAGAGATCCTCATTTGTTTGACATACCAGATCAAAGGTTCAGAAGAGTTTATTCTTGTAAATCAAATGAGTCATGTAATGCTCCCAAGGTCACTGAGTCCACTGTGCCTTCCTGAATATTGGCATATGGGATAAGTATGTACAACCGCACATATACTTTCAATTCCACTAGGGAGCACTGTAACTATGTCAGTGTTTATCTCCTCTCAGGATAAACTTCCCCAACTTACCTCCATAAAGAAAAAAAATAAAAACCTGTCACATTTCTGTCAAGTTTCCAAATATTTGCATTAATTTTCTCTGAAGGAATCCCAAATGAATTTGAACAATCCTCAAAAAATTAAAACACAACTGCGTCCAACTGCTGGCAGCTGATAATCGTCTCCTGCTGGAAACAGGCCTCCAAATACCCAGAGATGAAGTCCTGTTCCACAATTTCCTGTACTAGAATTGTTTCTGTCCTGCTAAAAACACAGGGCAGTCTCTCCTTTGTCACTTCTTACTTGAGCTCAGAACAAGAAATGTAAAGGTTTGTAATCATGCCTGACACAAGTTGAAAAAATGTTGGAACTGAAGAGGCAAAATTTGGCAGTATTTGGGGTCCTCTTTTAGAGCAACCTAATTGCTACCCCCAAAGTTGACCATTGTACTTTTAGAAGAAGATAATGACTAGATTCAGTGTTTATGCATCAC
This sequence comes from Hypotaenidia okinawae, assembly GCA_027925045.1. Lineage (NCBI taxonomy): Eukaryota > Metazoa > Chordata > Aves > Gruiformes > Rallidae > Hypotaenidia > Hypotaenidia okinawae. The sequence continues at coordinate 11,326,036 of BSDF01000010.1, forward strand.
CTGATAATCAAACCAAAATTATTAAACTGAAAATATTTTCCTTTCAGAGCCACTGAGTCAGAGATGTTACTTGGGTATTTAACACAGGAAATACAGTCAAATGAAGACAGATGTTGACCTGTGTTAATCCATCCAGATATAAAACACTACCAAAGATAAATAGTGTAAAAAAAATGACCAAGAATTACTGGGTACTCTGCAACCTCCTTTGAAATGGGATGCCTCCATCAGCAGTCTTAAATACAGCTAAGAATCTACAAAAGCCAGCTTTTTCCTGATTTCAAGAAAAGCCACTTGTTTGCTTACAGATTCCAGCCAGCGCATCCACACTCACAGATCTCTTCCTGACTTAAGCTTAAATGCTCATGAATGAGCACAATTCAGAGTCCCGTGGGAAGAGTAGGACAGCTCCCACGTTTAACAGTTACTGCTCCAAACTGTCTGCAGCTTGTCTGCTTGCATCAGTTTGTTTTTTCCTGCAAGCATGGCCTTTTTTAAACTGCAAGCTGGGATTCTGAAAGATAAGATGACAGTATGAGAAAAGCAGGCTATTTTGGGAAAAATCTAAGTCTAAAATTGCAGTAAAGCTGTGAGCCAGAGAACTACGTTGGCAGATTTTTATTTGTAATAAAATTTCCAATAAGAAAAAGCTTCATCTCACTGACAGAATCAGATCTTTCTAGGAAGTCAGGTTACGTTAAATAACAGTAACAAAACAAGTATTTGAAAAAGCATGAGTTTGAAAGATGAACACAGAACAAATTTTGAGAAATGGGGTTTGTAGGACACCCACAAAGATTTCACAGCTGATGATGACACCCAAAGCAATAATCCAGAAATAAACTACAACTGCACAAACCACATGCATTTATATAGTCAATGAAAACACTTTCTACCACCAAGTGCATGCTGAGATTAAAGGCAGGGGAAAAAAGCTGTTCACTGCATGAAGGAGAAAGGAAATGTCATTATCTTCTCTAAACTGACATCTCCAACACATCTGCCCTCATTTTTAATGGATTCTGATAGTCCAGAGACAGTTTACATGATTACATCTTCTAAAACATTACATGTGTGGGAAAAATTATACCAAGCAAGACCTGTCATAGCACTGCTAGGTGCCTAAAGTGTCTGAAGTTCATTCATTTATTTTTTTTGGATGTTTGAAAAATCTGTGTGTCTGAAAAACTGTTGTCTAGAATATCCAGGCAAATTAAAATGAAAGCATTTTTGTATTTCATCACATATGACAAATACTCTTACTTTATTGATGTATTCTGTGGAACTTCAAAGGAGATAAGTCGGCCTCCAGCAGAGGTATTGGAACTGGCATTTCCACAAGCCACATCTGGGGTTATCTGAAAATAAAAATAGTTCAATTTAACACTAAACCAGAAAATTTGACCAAAGTAAACATGAAAGACCATTTAAAAAATAAAACTAATAATCCAGTAGTCATCTTTTAAAAAATCATCAGGATGGACCAAAACATTTTTGCTATTTACAAACATTAAAAAAATTCATATACCATCCTTCTAGGGTTTTTTTTTAAAAAATTCCTGTACGTAAGTGTGAACTTCTAAAGGTATCTTCCTTTAAAAGTCGTCATTAAAAGAAAAAAATACAGGCTTCTGTTCCTTAAATTAATAAAGTAAGCTTTAACATTTGTCACATCCAAAAAATATATAGCGTCGATTTAGGTGATCTTGGAGGATTTACAATAGCAAGTACTGAGATTGCCTTTCTACGATGTTGAAAACTGCTTTTTTTCCAAACACAGATTACTTGGGGGTAACCCCACAATCTCTCCCACTTGCCCGTTAGTATTCTTTCAAAGTAAAAGCTGCTTGGACAGATGGAAAAGAAAATTATTATGAACACAGTTGAGAGTGAAAGGATGTATTTGCCAATTCTGTGATGTCTAGTAAGCATAGAAATCAGTTACTGTATTAACACGATCAAGGCACCATATAGGATGTCATAGGAAACAGAGGAACCACAGATAAGGCTCCTTAATTATTAATATCTTGTAAAATAGTAGTTTTATAAAGGCAGTTCGAAAGCCATTACAGTTTCAAATGACACCTTTATTTCAAATAAGTAATATTTTATGTGGCATAATTGAGTCTTTCTATTGCCTACATTAACATCATCAGTAGTTTTAGTTAAGTATTTCTCAGGTATCTTCATCAATTTGCCTAAGAAATATCACACTGTAAAAGAAAATATCCATCAGTTTCATCTTCAAATTGCTGGGCATATTCTGCAATGTTATTTCTTCAGTCATCTAGAAAATATGAGCAACCTTTTCATGTCAACCTTCCTGGCAAAGTGAACATACAACCTGACATGCTCCCATGAATTAATCATCCATCAAAGGAAGTAGTAGAATCTAATTTGTAAGATTAAGTAAAATTCAAATTAATATTTTAAATATTAGTATAGAACACCTGTCAAAACATGAAGAACAGAAGGCCAGCATGATGAATGTAATAAATTTTTTTGAGTCTCAGAGTCAATTGTGACAAAAAGCAATACTTAAATTTACCAAAAACCATCTAGCTAACTTGATTTATTTTTGAATTCTCTTGTTATATGAATACATGTAGTTTATGAAAATAAACCAAGATCCAATTTTGTTGCATGTATTAAAATAGATTTTGAAAAAAGATAACATATATATTACAATTTTGAATCGTGGAATTCAGTATTATGGAGCTAACATTCAAAGTAAAACAACTCCAAGATTATTTTGGCTGATAAAGTTCCTTTTATATTTGCCAACATTAAAACTTTTATTTCCTTTAAGAATCTATATGTCTACTGAAACAAAGGATAAAAGAAATCAACATCTCCCTTCTCACAAAATCTTCTAAAATAATCTAAAAATAAAATAGTTTTTAAAGTATTTATATAGTTTTACAATGTCATGCATCTATTACCCACAAGGGGAAAAACATAATTTAAGCATTTTATTTACCTTACTATTCAATGTTATAAGTTTATAAAGGAAGGAGTATTGATCTCTTTTGAAACTAGAATAAGAAAAAGACAAAAAAATTAAAAATACCTGAACAACGTGGCTGCATCACAACAGCTGAGATTTAACTTTGTTAAAATGGGAAAAACAAATGAAGGTAACTTTGGTTTGCAAACACCTCAGAATTAAGGTTTACTCAGCATGAAAAGCACACATAGAAAATATTTCAATGGAAATTGGAAGAGTGAAAGGCAAAAATGCAGGATTTTGACTCCTCTGTTAACAGATCTGTAATGCCCGATGTCTTTATCTAGGATGTCCATTTGTATTTGGCCCTGACTTCATGCTGCACAAGTCTGATAATCATCCAAACCAGTAGGATACTAGAAGCAGGATTTTAGAACAGCTGAAATCTGATATTTTTTTTTAATATTAAAAAAACTGGTACTTGGATCCGACAAAAAAAAAGAAAAAGAAAAAGAAAAAGAAAGAACCAGCAGCTCTCATAAGGAACAAAAGTGGTTCCAACAGCATCCTATTTCAGGCAAATACTATGGAGACAAAAAATAACAGTTTTAACACCCAAATTAGGAAACAAATTACAGTTTTGCCTCAGCTGTGAGAAATTTGTATAAAGATTTAAGTACGTCTCTCTCCTGTCTTAACAGAGCTCTCTGCAAAACTGAAAGATTGAAGAATGACTGCAAAGAAAACCAATACATTACAATAAGAAAGGGCACTTAGAAGATGAAAGCAGTCTTAAAGTCTCACTCTTCAAAAAATAATAAAAATAAAGAAGAGTTTCTAGGACTCATAGAATATATTTAAGACAGAACTCACTGGAATATATACTTAAATGATTTCTAGAAAGTAAAATAAAGAACATTCCTAACCAAACTCCTCTTTAAAATTTAAAAAGTGAGGTGGTTAAAGCAAAAAGTACAGATCATTTAAAGTAATTTAAAGATTATTTTAACAAGAATAACTGCAATGACATCAAACTTCAAAAATCCTCTAATGCTTTCAATAGCTTCAAAAAAAATGCCTATTGTGGCAGTAAGAGAACTTCTTGGGGAACAGACAGTTACTTTATAAATAGTCACCAAAGAAAACAAAATCATGCACCTGCCAGAGCCAGTTTAGGAGCTGTTTATGAGGAAAAGTTCTTGCATCAACACAGCCTATACTGAAGAGCTGCTCTTCAACATATTACTTCAAATTTAAAATGCTTAAATAAAAATTTTTCAATAGAAAATAGAGAATTCCTCTATACATGCATAACTTGGCATCTAAATCATGTTCTTATTTTTTAAAAGAGAACATAATATAAACCCCCTGTATTTCTGTCTCGAACATAGAGTATTGAGTTTCTGAGACTTTACATGGTAAAAGAACAACATTATTTGAGAAAGCAAGAGTGAAGTCTCCAGAAGAGTACCTATATTCCTACAATCTTTACCTGGACCTTAACATGACAGTGATTTGACAAGATTACCTTGTCAGGCCATAGCAGTAGTATAGATGAAATCACAAAGGAAATCAGGTGTGGTACCTAAGAAGAGAGCCACAGACTGTTCTTCCATACAGAAGCTTTTCTGAAAAATAAGTGCAAATTTTACAGATGCTCTCCTGCCTCCTGCTCTCCTTGAAACTTCAGTGACATCACAGTTTTCACAAAACCCCACTACAGCATACGAGTGCTTCATTTTTAAAATATCCCCAAAGGTTACAGAAATAAATATGTGATGTGCACACATGTACGGACACTCATACACATAGAGAGACTTGAGTATTTTTGATTAGCACTATCCTCCTGTGCTAGTTGTTAAATTTATCTTGGGTTCATCTCTTGTCTTTTCATCTCAAAAAATTGTTCTCCTACTTTTACTCTCTAATAGGGCAAGAAAGAAATCTGCATGGCCTAGCAGTCAAAGCAGAGTGGGGTAAATTAGTGGGGAATGAAACAAAACACAGTAATGCACAAGTTTTCACACCCCATTCTTGAATTAAATAAAAGAGATGGATATAAACTCATCTTACAAACTCTATGCTTAAAAATTTTAATATACTTGAAAAAGATGTTATATGAATGTAAAGGGTATGAAAATGAGTTCTTTGAGAAAACAAGGCAATGTTCTGGGGTGGCCTCACATGAAAACTGTCATGGTCATTAAGATACATATCCTTTTGCTCCTTCAGTAGTACAGAAACTATCAAGATGAATGTATTATGAGGAAAGCTCTTGCAAATGCTAACTCTTTCAAATCTTCTTCCAAGGGATTACATATTAACTTTTCATTCAATAAAGCAATTTCCATAACATGCAGTTTTGCCTTTCTGAGCATCTAATGACTTTTCCACTGGGATATGGCCTGCAGGATTTCTTATTTTCCAACCCTCCAATGGTGGCAAGAGATGTCTCTGATTTTCTACAAAATATAACATTTTGGTCAGCCTTCTATATAAAACTGAAAAATTCTATGAGAACTAAAATAGGATAGATTCAGACTATAAGATTTTGGACAGATGTCTGAAAAGAACTGAAAAGGGAAAAAAGAAGGAAAATAAAAGGCAGTATAATAAAACCAGAAGAGGGGGATTGATTACTATTTTCTTGTATCAGGATACCAAGCAATAAACCAGCCTAATTTCTAGCACAGAAGTCCCATTCAGACAAAACAAAATTATAAGAGAAAGAAAAGCAGTTCCCTTGCCTGGTAGCACATAAAAACTACTGCTTCTGAAAATGTAGTGTCACATAGCTTAACATCCACATGAGTATGTTTGCTTCTACCCTCTAGTTTCATATGGGATGATGCTTGAAAGAAAACCAGAACAGAAAGAAAATAAAGGTTTACTTCTAACATATCTCATCCGTGGGAGAAAAAAACAAAAAAATGTTTAGAGTAGGAGTAGTGCCTCTCTGAACAACACCAAGAGAAGACTGACAGACTGCATCCAAAAACAGTATCAAATGAAGAAGGCTTGCCAGTTTCAGTTAGCACTGAGATGTGATGTGAGGAAGGTTGCATATCCACCCAGCAGTTTCTATCCCTGCCAGTTTGTGTTTCTTTGCTCTTCTGAGCTACGGCCACTTTGTACACAGTAAGCAATCCTGCTGCCAAGAGGATCCAGTGCATTTTGATGTATGGCAATCCTCTAACTAACACTATAAAAACTTTGTGTTTCTGTCATGGGTTATCAATGCCAGTGTTGCACCAAGGAAGATACACTTCATCAGGCACAGCAGATCCCACACAATGACAGCACTGGATGATCAAAACTCCTGAGCCCACCCACTGATATAGATTCAAACAAGCAGGACTTCAATATCTTGACATAATTGCACTCAGTAGAATTCTCTATAGGGTACTTCTGGCCTGAAAGGAGATACAAGAGTTTTGGTTTTAGGAAAGTTAAAATTTATGACTATCATTATATTTTAGCAGTGGAAAATACTAAATTATGATTTGTGTGAATTTCACATAGATTTTGATCATACTGTGCTTTTAGAGATGTTTCAGTTTGTGTTTTTAAAATAAATATAATAAATGGTATCATGCATCCAGAGATGCCCACACCAAATTGCCTATCAGAATGGTATTTGTACAGAAACTTCCATACACCAATATTGTAGAGCAAAGATTTAGTGAAGTCACACATTTGTCCTAGAAGAAAAGATTATTCTAGCTAAATCTATGTTTCTTTCTCATCTTTATTTCACAGAATCACAGAATTGTAGGAGTTGGAAGGGACCTCAGGAGATCATTGAGTCCAACGCCCCTGCCAAAGCAGATTCAATAGGACAGAAAGCAGGTTCCTTAGGACAGGAATGATAGGGTTTTCTAAAAGCAAAAGAAAAACAGAGGCTTCCAAAACAGATCTTATGTACAGATAGAAGAGCTGTCCTAAGTCAAGCCAAAGACTTTGTATTTCAGTACTTCAGCTGCAATAGCAATCATACAATCATCCATGTAAAAGATTTTCTTAATCTGTCACTTCTAAGGACGGGATTTCTATGTATTTAGCAACCTCATATGGATCTCTCCTCCATAATTTGGTTCATCCTCCTTCCTGCACCCATAGCACAATTTGGGGAAAAACGGCATGAACAACTAGCAACACACCAAGCAGTCAAAGGTTCAAAGGTCTCTGTTTCAAGCAGAATTATTCCTCAAGCACATTCTTGCTGCTGCAGACTTGGAGCGCTCTCTTTCAGGATTTTCCACCTGACCCAGCCATACTCCTTTTAAAAGCTTGCAATTTACTAAGAACAGACATAAAACAAATGCTGTCCCTGTTGCAAGGGGCAGTACCAGTTTATTGTAGCCCCTAATCACTAGTGCCAAAAGCTCGAATCTCAGCAGTAGTATTGCAGTATAAAGAAAAGGTTAGACTAGGGCTCGCATGCTTAGTATTCTAATTCCTGGCTGTGCACCTGACAAACCACTTTACTGCTCTGTGCTTCAGTGTCTCCATCTGTAAAATGTGAATAATACTGCTGATTTGCTTGGGCCGGCGGGGGGAAGAAAAAAAGGGCTATTAAGGAAAAGTGAAGTATAAGGTGAGGGTATTACTGCTCTTACAGTTGATTTTGTACACAGTAATCTTTGTTGGGTTGGCAGGATTATAGAGAGGGTTTCTTTTTTCTCTTATCATTGACTAATATATACCCTTTCTACTCTGTAACACCAAAGACCATTGGACTGGGGAAATGTGGATTGCTGGATATATCTCTCTTGCAAAAGTGGGACAACTTAGTTGCCCAAGGTAGGAAAAAAGTTCTTTTTCAACAGCTGATCACAAAGGTACTATTTTTCTCTCAGTTATGTCTGTTTGTAGCCCTTAATCTGCCTACCAGGAAAAGACTAATTTCTTATGGCAAGAGCTAAGAACTGCAGCTACCCAGACATCTGTATGTTGTCTACTGGCACAGACATTCCCAAGAAAGTTTAGTCATGCAAGTGCTGCCGAGTATATCCCTAGCAACTAAGGAATAGAGGGAAAGGTGTCAACTGTAACCATACATTGTGCCTCTCAGTTTACTTCTCTCAGGTGCTCATTTTTTGAGTTCAGAAAACTTCCTAAAAAAATTTCCAGGGAAACTTCTTGCAAGATAGAGAGATCTTTCACTTGGAGAAATTGTGGAAAAATTTCTTTCTGAGCGGAAAGAAAAAAGAGTATAGAGAACATTAGTTCACTCATGGTATCAACACAGAATAATGTGTAAAACAGGCTGACTTGGAAGATTTAAAGAAAAGGAAAAAAAAAAGAAAGAACCCTACAATAATGGAAGCCTCTGCTGTCTGTGAATCTCAAGGAAGATCAAAACAATAGGTTTTTGCAATACAAAATCTACAGTTACTTTATTTTTTTTTTCTTTTTAAGAGGGTAAGAAAGGCTCAAGCTTTGCAAATCTTCTAAAGCTATGAAAAAAGGTAGTATTTTCCTGCTTAATACTTTACTCTTGAAGCCTCCACCAAAGAGGCTCTGGAACACAGACCTTGGGTAAATCAACTCTCTTTATTTTAGAATAGTTCAGAGACAGTGTCTTGAATTAGCAACTAAAATCTCTTTCTTTCAGATAAGTATCTCTCTTACTGTGAATTCCAAAGAACAGAAGGTCATTGTGGTATACTAGAAAGTGTGAAAAATACAAGATCCATCACAATATATTAAAAGCATATCAAGACAAATAATTTCATAATACAGCAACAAGTAATTTCCATGTTAGTGTTAACAATGAAATTGTAATTGATAACATATATGTATTTCTCAGGTAAAAAAAGACACACAGAAGGGTGAATTTCAGCTGCTAAAATAACCACTTGTGAATGACCTATTCAGCTGAAATGTTTAGTGAATCTACATAAAGTGCAAACCAGGCAGAAATGGTATATATACAATACCAGATGACAGATTGAGGAAGACACACAAAGGAAGTCTGGTACAGAGAAGGGCATATCCTTTAATTGATTTACAACATATGGAGCACGCATGGAGGATAGACACCGCATTTAAATTAACTAATAAAAGCAAATCATCATTTCTTTCTATTTAAGTTCTCTCTCCAAACTTCATACTTGGTGCCTGGCACATGATCTACTGTATACTAATAGATACAGGAAAAACAATTCCAAGAAATAAAGCTCTGCTCTCCAGACATCGCTCACCAGAACTGAAAATGGGATACAGCCCTGTAACTACATGTAACTCAGATATAGTCTGAAAGTTTTAACACATCAAACATGTATTTCACATATGTTGAATTTTTTTTTCAAAAAGAAATTAGGTAGATGTTATAGTAAAAACTTGAACAAACTTGTTTGGGCTAGCACAGAATGATAAAACACACTTTTTCCAGAACTGAACTCATGCCTGTGAAAACACCTCAGAAGGATCACACTCCCTGAAACACTTCAAAAACAGATATGCTGACATTTTGCTTATTTATTCCTGAATCAACTCAAATTAAATGACTTTACACTCCAATGCATTTTTCCTTAAGGATGTCACAAAGATTTTATTTCTTTGTCTACTTAAATGATAATATTTCTTCACCAACAAGCTTCAAAACCTACTTCTTGGTTCTAAGTTGATCAAAAAGGCCCTACCATTCCCCCACAACAGATATTCCCTTCAATGGCACACTATTCTTTGGGATACATTTTGCACTATTACAGGTAGGTGATCTTTGGGTCAGGTTGGAGATGTTCAATACCAAGTGCTGTAGGAATTGTATATGCAGAAGTAGTGGTCTTTTAACTCCAAGAAAGAGAACAATAGTGAACTACAAACAATCCTTGCAGTGACAGACTTGAAAGAGGAAGGGAGGATGATGGCCATGGGGTAGAATGAACTTATTACAAAGTTATCTAGAGATAAATAATTCTTCATTGCCTGTGAGCAAACATTTTTCTATCTATACTTGGTTTTCACATGTAAAGATTAATATCTACAGTAACTGGGTGAGTTTGATACTTTTTTAATTTTTACAGACACTAGAGTCTATGCAAGACAGGTAAGAATTACTAATAAATGGAGTGGAAAACAGAAACAGTAGAAAGCAGAGATCACATTTCTTAAGGATCGCGTGCTGTGCGCTTTCTAGTTGTAGCTTTGCCAAATACTGTTATGTTTGTCATTTTACTAAGACATAGAACAAATTTTTTAAAATTTCCTCCACCGTCATTGCATCTTGAGTTTTGTACTGTGTAATATATTGACTACCACATCTAATCTTCAAATATGCATTTATCAAAACATGCAGTTGTAACTGCAAATAAAGAAAAAATATAAGGGTACTGCTTTAAACTTTTGTTTTCTTAAATTTCTTAGATATTTGAAGATATGGTTTTCATACAAGTGACTGGAAGACTCAGTATTATGCCATTTCTATGAAATATCAAATACAACATGTTGGCCAACACCTTAAGCCCATCACTCACAAGTAGCAAAATTTTTTTGCATTTAATTTTACTAGCATATGAATGCATGGCAAAGATCTTATCTTCAGTCTTCTCATGTAGACATCCATGAAATCCTGCACAAATGACAACCCAACGATGTTAGTACTTAAAAGTCCTGTGCATTTTGATATAAAAAGAATATTCTCACCTCTACTTCATCCCACTTCAGATCTATAACTTTCTGTCCTGCTTTTGGCTGCCACGTAGGTAATGCCATAGTTGCTCTTGAACGAGGAAGAACAATGTCAGGTTCCAAGGTGGATGAGACTGGTCTGTTCTGTCTTGGTGATGTCAGCTCTGTCTGTTCAGAGACTGGAAGGCTGTCAATTGAGTGTTCACAGTTTGTTCCTTCATAGCCTTCACTACAGAGACAGAGGTAGCCATCACTGCTAGCGCTGCAGTTTCCATGGTGACAGGGGCTGCTGGCACAAGGATCTGAAACAAACTGGGAAAAACATATCATATAGGTCAATTGCTGCATATAAAGGATTTAAGACCTTAAAACAGGATCCCTTTCCCTCCTGCATTTATCTTCTAAACATATTTATGAACTAAGCTCACCTTTGATGTTATCTTCAAGGAAGTAAATTCAAAAGATAAAAGAAAATAGATTCATCTGTATTAATTACTTCTCTCAGACCATTCACTGTTAACACATTCAAACAAACTGGTAAACACTAAGTACATGTTCATAATTGAGAATTTTCAAAAAAATCTCAAAGGAGTAACCTATCCAGGAAAAACAACATCTAGAAATTTAATGCAGTACCAGAAATAGGAATGAGGCAGAGAACTCATACATATCACCAGATCATGAGGCAGCTGTGTGATGTCAGAGTTAACCACATCACAATCATATTCATGGCCACAATTTCTATTTTAAAGCAGCTAGACCTTTTGCCCACACTTCGTTTAGTGGACAGCAGTTTCAGAATCCGATTCATTATGGTGCTGAAAACCCTTCTAACAGGAGGTAGAAAGTTGTGGAAATAATGTGCTTATTTTTAAAACAGTATTTGTAATAGTTATGTAGGAAAAATCCTGTCCTGTGCTTGTCGGCTGCCTTCTAATTTCCAGCTTAGATTTGTCTACAGCTAGCTTGTATGCAGTTTCTTATGTCATCATTGACGTTCAGGTTAAGTGTCTTTTCCTTCTTCTGTGTTGAAGTTTACATCCATAATGTATTTATAGAATACATGTACAAAGTCTTCTCAAGTTTCACCTTATAGATTAAACAAGCCATGCTTGCTCAGTCTCCTTGCAGTGGAAAAGCCCTCCATTCGTGTGCTCATTTTTGCACCTGATACTCCAAAGTTTAGCACTGCCTTTTGCAAATGCATCAATTTTATTTTCCCCCCTGGAAATAGCTTCCTTGATATTACTTAAGAAATGTTTGCCTCACAGCTAAATCACACTGCTGACTCACTATCATCTTTCAGCCAACTAAGACAGCCAGGCAGTTCCCTTGATTTGTCTTCACACCAAAGTGATAACCCATCACTGGAAACAGACGTTTTCTCAGTCTTTAAATGCGCAATTCACCCAAGTGCTCCTGAAGGTTACCCAGCTCTTCCCTGTACAATATTCCAGACCTTCCCTGAATAAGCAATGTTTCTTATTGTATTTCTCAATTATTATTAAATATTTGTTTCAATTATCATAAGAATTACATATTCTTTTATATATATTTAGTCATAAAAAGAAGGATTGGGTCAACACTAGGAATTTTACCTTTCCATCACTTTAAATGCCTGGTGTCAGGGACATCAAATGCTAATATTACACTTTCTTATAATTATGGACCTCAGCTAGAACTCTCTTCAGCTGAAATTTTTCCATACCCAGCTTCTAGTATTTTTAGACAGAAAACAGAGGAAACATTATTATGAAAGTTAACTTTGGAAACAGTTAATGACGAATGTCAGACTTTGTACTGATGCAGAAGAGTTAGAGACAATGGAAGACAACCCAAAATCTATGGCTGCCTGTTTATAATGTAGTTCAGGTACAGCTCTGAAGTTATTTACTTTGCACAGGGACACGTCTCATACATACCAGGTGACAAATTAGACATCAAGGTCTCACTCTGATTCTTCTTCATTTTTAAAACTCAACTATATAGTGATTTTATATATAATTAATATATCAAGTATCAAGGAAGTATGGATTTTTATAATTAGATGGGCTTATTGCCTAAGTCCCTTTCTCTTGCAAATCAACAGAATATATAAGTTCTCAAAGAACAATTTCTAGATCACTCCTCTGCAAAATAATATTTAAATAACAGAACAAAACAATTTCCAGGAAGGACCAAAACCTAGTCCTGTCCTGTAGTTTGCCAGTTACAGTTTATGCTTTCTCCCTTTGCCAAGCAGCAGAGATTTTCACAGAAATTTCTCTTTCCTTTAAGTGTGTTGAAGTGTGAACAAAGCCCAGTTCAGAAATCATTTGAAAGAGTTTTTCATGTTCTAGTTGCGCGGAATAGATCTGTATTTCAAAGACATGCAGTTCTCCATTGTTGGATAAGCTCTTTACTTATTCTTTCACAACTAATCCAAACTTACATTAACCCATTTCTGATTAATGAATAAGCATTTATTCTGTACTGAAGAAATTAAATTGTTCTCATCACACCTAAAATGTTAAGGTTATTACCGGCAGACCTAGTAAGAAGAAACAAACTATAGCATTTTCAAACCGAAGGCACTTTTCCCCAAAAAGTGAGTGAATATACTCACTTTGCAAGAAAAAAAATCTCTATAATCCATGATATTTGTTGTAAACTGTACCTTGTGAATCACCACTAGCCTTCCACACAGGGTTGAAGTTAAATTAATTGTTTAGTTTAGATAAAGAATAGAGATATGTAGATGTAGAACTTCAGCCATGCATTTTCTCATAATTTAGCTTTATGAAGTACTTCACAGGATTTTAATATATCTTTCCCTTTTCTTAGTTATTATTAATTATAAAGCTCACTTTGCTTTCAGTCAGCCTATAAAAACAAATCAATATCCTTTGTGCACACAAGTTTTCTGCTCAACTAAAGGAAGATAATTTTGTTTAGCAGTTCAAAAGAAATGAGGAAATAAAATTAATTAATTTGTGTTAGTTGTGTTTCTCTGTTCCTCTGTAGCAGCAATAGTGTTAGCAAGGGCTCAGAGGAACATCTTGACATAGTCAACAGCATGACAAAATCAGAATTAAAAGCTAGGAAAATTTCAAGACTAACCTTCCACAAACTCTTGAAGGTCACAGAAGAAAGTAAACAACATCCTTGGTCTCTTAACTGGGAGCTGAACATAACTGTACTATGAGTACACAATTAAAAGGCCCCTTTTTTAGCCATTCTTTTTTATGTTCACAGTATTTTAAAATACCATTGCACAGAGAAAAGGGGGAAGCAGGTAATATGTATCTATATAGCCCATGATTAAATAAGAATACAATATGATCACAACTTTAATATTCCAGACATTTTTAGGTGTAAAATTTTAATAATCTTCATTAAGAAAATACATTCTGTATATAGATCTCTTGTTTTCACCCCAGTTTCTACATTTAATGCCTGCCTGTTTTCATAATACACGCAGTGACTAGAAGGGCACAGTCAGCAGTTGCAGCTGACAAAGCCAAGCTAAAAATCAAAATGTATTTGCATGCAATTTTATACGCCTGGACAGTGGTCATTTTTGGAGCACTTTTCCAACAGAATCCTAAAATACATGAATACTAAGATGCCCTTCATATTACAGTTTATTTTCCAAAGGCAAACTGAATGGCACAAACATGGAACAAACACTAGGCTTGTTTAAGAATCACATTCACAAACACGGATTGGTTGCCAGCCAGTCCAATTGCTTCCTAAGGTCTCAGTTTAAAATAAAAACACTGCGAGATCTAAATCTGCAAGATCTCTCTAAGTGGTACTCTTTGTAGCAACATCAGTTTGTCATTTAATGCTCACTCTGCATCTCTTCACAGTGGTTCTACTGTTCTAACTGGAGACAGACAGAAAGGATCTTCCAGGGAGCTTCAAAAAACAGAATGGTAAGCCTAAAGAGAAGGCTACAGATAGGCTCCCAAACAATGCAAAACTTGTTATCCACCTGCAACTCTCCTCTTAGATGTGTCAGTGCAGAACTAACTTGTAGCTCAGTTTTTATTGCTGTTACCTACAATCACAATGTTATACCAGCTTGCAATTTCAGTAAGAAAAATGAAAAGAGTACATCCAGTCCGTGGATTAGGAATTCAGTGGATTGTTGTCAATTTAACAAATCCAAGCTGCCACAACATTGCCAAAGGCTGATATTTTACATGTGTCCAGTAGCATTCACAATCTCCAAAACAGTCTTCAGACATTAAGATTCCAGAAGAGTCCAAAATTTTCCAACTCTTCAATGGCTCTCAGATAATTTCTTCAGTTACAGAATAAAGTGTTGTGGTTTTCAAATATGTGAAGTGACTTGGGGGGATTTAAACAGCTAGTTTCTTCATGTGTCCTGGAAAAACAGGTCTCAGGTGAAGTTAAATCAGTAAAAAAGTGGCTTGCACCAACTCTGCTGAAGAAGTTCCATAACAGAAAAGCAAACAACTGTTCTCCAATATGAGATCACGGGAAGATCTACCGCATATCACCCAGCGGAGAAAAGGGATCAGACACAGCAATTTCAAGCTATGCACAGTACATTACCAATTATCAACTTCTGAATACTTCAAAAAGAAACAATTAAAACCTACAGTTTAAGATATTATCAGGGCTTTTTTAATACAGTAAGTAGGAAAAAAGCGTGCTTTTTTATAAGGACATCAGAAATATCATACTATCTTTGCATATGTATTGATTTATTTAAAAAGAGATGAAAATAGATTTAAATCTTTTACCCAGCTATGGCAATAAAGATTATCTAGAAATGCAATCTCTTTGAAACAATAGTTTAATTATGCTCAAACTATAATTTAAACCCAGTCTCATTCAATCTTTCACACAGTAAAGTTGTAAATCCTATTCTATCACACATCAAATATTAATGCAAACTAGGAAATCAAAGATGAGAAAACAGAAAGAATTGAAATAGAAGGAGGGAAAAAAAAACCAAAAACCCACCACCAAACCACAGATGTTCCAAAAATCATTAAGATGAGTATATTGAACAAAAGCATTTTCTTCTATTTTGAAAAAAGGTTGTCTTGTGACTCCGTGGGACTCAAGGAACACATGTGGGTTCAACTTCTGGCTCTCCAGAGACAGCCCGTGTGACCTGAGAACACTCAGACCTAGCTCTGCCTCTTTCCTGACTGGAAAATGGAGAGTACATTTCCTTTCTCAAACTGTTTATGCTGACTGGTTCGAAAGGAAGTTTTTTCAGGATGGAAAGCAGAGACAGATGTAGATAGGAACTCTCAAGCAGCAGTGAAATACAAATAAATGTAAAAAAGAAATAAATCTCTGAGCAGCAAGGCTGTGTTTGTAATCTGTGGGTATTCAGGTTTGCTTCTTAATCTTTTTTGCTCGTTTCTTTCTCTGGCTATTCAGGTACCTTCTGAAAACTTCTTTGCCCAGAAGAACAGAAGTTTTCAGAGAAATAGTCAGCAAAAACCCTTAAAAGTTAATACAAATATCTAAATTACATTAAATTAATTCATTATAATAACGAAAATCATATTGATATTGCATGTTTAGAGACTACACAAAACAAGATCTGCTTGCAAACACTAGGTTGAGGTATACTTTAATTTTAATATACTTAATGTGACCAAACATAACAGAAATAAAGAGTGGCCAATACACTGTGATTATCCATGTTAGTGTGAGCGAGATTTTTTTCTGCCATAAAAACAAAAAATTAACCAGTAGGAGCATCGTGGTGCACATAGATATAGCCACCTTAACTGGCTGTTACTGAAAAGCTGCCTGCAGTTACTTTTGTATATGTGTTTAAGGACACTTAGCAAGTAATTCTACCACAGAATTAGTACTATGTCCTAAAAAAACACTGCCTTGCAGGGTGCAGTGACCACCTGCACCTTGGTCACCCATCCATACAGGAATCAGAATGTCAAAATTTGTCATGACAGTATGGAGCTATTTCACATGAACAAGTAGCCACGTGGTATGAACTACATCAGTTTGAGCCTTGGGTATGAAGGACTTTAAAGAATGGCCAAGCCACAATGTAATAGCAAGTGCTAGATACACAACTGGAAACCAGACCAATTGGGGCTTGCTTTCCCATCCCTTGAAACAGCATTAAGGAGGATGAAACATCGATATATTACATAAAACATTAACATGGCAGCTACATCAGTCTCAGTTATTAGACACTAACTACAAGCTGCAACGCAGAATTGGAATGAATCAAGATTTAGAAGGCTAATGCCAAGAACTATATCATAGTGAAACTACAATGTAAGCAACTTCTTTCTAGAAGCGAACATTCACTGTTTTCCTTTAGCAACTCCACTTAATGCTCCAACTCATCAGAAAAGATATTGATAAATCTAATAAAGAAGTGCAACCTTTATCAGACATTACAGAACATGATACTCTGAAATACTGTTAACCATAAGCATTTTGGATTGCTTCCAAGCTGCCATTCTCATTCTGTGAGTTTTGAATATTCAGAGTAATGAAACTGCCAGTGAATGTAATAAATGGATATAAAATATTTTCTTTACTTCAGTGAAGCAGCAAAAAAACCCCTGAAGAAATTGTCTGTTTAATTGAGAACCAAAGCATGGCTGCCCAAATCTATTTGAAAAACCAGCAAACATAACAAGGCAAATTTTAACCAGCGTGATAGATTTTAAAAGCAGAGCTCCAGCAAATGGCTAAGTTACCCTTGCATAATAAGTTACCATACATCAACTGCTTTGCTATACCTATCTTCAGGCACATTCTTACCTCAAGGCATACTGAAATAACTACAAAATAAATTGAGATCACTTTCTCTCTCCTTCAACAATGGAAAATATCTACTTCACACTAACCACAGAGTACTGCTAGATGTGAGCATGTACATAAGTAAATACTGAGAAGCACCTCATAATTTTTATCAGCTTTTCTCATCAAATTGTTTATAATAACTTTTTTGTATATTTTTCTTTATCCTGTTGGGAAAAACCATTCAAATTCCTTGGTATTTGTCTAGATATCATGGATTTAATGCTATGTTTCAAGAATAAACCAACTTTCTGTGGTTTTCAGCAACACCCATATTTATCAAAGGAGCTTTTTAAAATCAAAATTGTGTCAGAATATCCATGCAGAAGATACTTTCTGATGAGTAGTTGACCTAAGAACCACCAATAGATCCATGAAGATTAGCACTGAGGGTTTTTTTACCTCAGCATCATATAATTTTACTCTCAGTAAGGGTTGGCAACCTAAGTATCATTGTTAAATGGGACCCCAGTGGCACTCTCATTACTAGCAGGAAAATTAGGGGTAATTCTGAACACACATTAACTTTGTTATGAAAACATTTGTTTGTTTATTGCTTAAGCCATTATTTCATTCTGAAAACATCACACAGTGAAAGAATAAACAATATTGTCTTCACTCCCAATATTGTTTTCCCTTTTTAGAATTATTTCTTTTTGAGCAACAGTAGGGTGCACAAAATATTTTTATGATAGGAAATTAAGATATGTAACAATATGATAATTCATTTCATTATTTATACAATGAACCTTCTGCTAGTTTAAAATATATTATTCACTTGTGAAAGCTGAAATTAAATATATTCCCATATATTATTTTAGAAGTCATTGATTGAGCTAAAATGTACATATTAAAAGTACTCTCTAAAAACCAAATAAGCTAGTGTTCCAACTTATATGCAAAAAAATCTAATTTTTTTTTTAAACAAAAGATTAATTAATCCTAATGAATTGATGTTTGAAGTTAAGCATATTGGGCACAGTCTAATCCAACTTCAGACTTTTAAAGTTCTGCCATGAATACTCTTGAGTTACAATGAGATGAGAACAAAAAAACCCAAGCTTCTACTGGGTTATCAAAACTGACTAAAGAAATTGTTATCATACTGAATGTAAGACCATCTTTAATTCCTAAATCTTTAGCTGTTTTTATAAAACAAGAGCACACAATAACCTCTATTCAGGTTTGTCAAGTTTTACATAATCTATGTGTGTTCTAAAAAATTTTGGCCCTGGTGAACAAACCAGATTTTATAGTTTTCTAAAAATCTCAAAAAACTATTAAAATTTATCTTATTTACATTGCCTGAATAAGCAACCAGATAGAAGATCAAGCCTGTGTAAGTGCTCTAACTGATAAAAGACCACAGCACAAGCACACACTTCATTATATAGCAAGCTAGCTTGGAGACAACACCCTTTACAAAGTTCAACAATAGCAGCAATAGCTTTCTCATTTCCTGTGGAATCAACATTACCCTCAAGACATAAATCCATACAAAACAAGACTTCTTAGTTCAAGTACTCATGGCATTTCTTCATTTAGAAGTCTGAGGCTTCAAGACATTTTCTAGATGAGATACAGCAAAATAGGCATGCAGTTGTTCTAAGAAAAGAGCAGGAGTAACGGTATGCTCTACAGTAAACCCATGCAGTTGAACCATCACCATGTGAACTCATGAAAAATTCGATAGCTTTGACACCTGGCTACTCCTATAGATTCTTGACCACAAGAGGCTGTGAAAACAGAAAAAGATGATAAACACCTATGTAAGGTGTTTTATGGGATGTGATATTGTCAATAGCACACTTACACCACATTTTCCAAAATCAAGTATGAAAAAACAATTACAATTTGGGGGATAAATAAAACAATTTAAATAAAACAGGATGCACTTATGCACTTTATCAAATAGATGAGCAATGTATTGGTCCTCCAGCACTTTCAACCAACCAGCATTTCAACCAGCATTATTGCACTCCATGAGGAAATACTGACACTACAGTAAATCACAGGTATGTGGTCTTCTGATGATTTTTTTTCATACTTGTCATATTTAAATAACTTGACAGATCAAAAGTTAAAATATTTTCTAGTTGGAGAAATACTGAAAAATATGAAAAAAAAGTGAATACATAATTCTCTCAGTATGCATTCTCTGGATTAAGTTACTACCCACAATCACTATTGTAAAAACTCTTTTCTCAGTATATTAATACGTATTTGATTTTAAACCTTCAGGCTCAGGATTAGAATTCCACCACTCAGCTACATTTGTAATATAGTTATTGAGGGTTACACATCAATTACTCAATATAATCAACAGTATGAGCAGAACTGACATCTAGGAGAATCAGTGAAAAGGGATGCCAGCGTGAAGTAGCTGCCTTCAGTTCCCTGGTTGCTACAGCAGACAGGGACTCACTGTTTAGGAACCTAAACAGTTTTCTGGTCACAAGGGATGCTTTTTCTTTTAAGACAGGGTTGAAGGCAGTATAGAAAAGTCAGCATCTTTTATCTCTTAACAAAGCACCTGACTGTACACAATGAGCAATGTCCAAGGAGTATCAAATCAACATTCGGTTCCTAATCCCTAAAGAACTTCTCATTCTACTGCAAGAAGTAATTGGATTAAATATTTGAACAATGTTGGGAGCAGAGATAAAAGCCAAAAATTTCTCAGCTCCTCCTTGCTTAAACACCATCACTCATGTTGACACTCATTCCCATCATCACACTGCCCTTGTGATTCTTACTCTGTGAAAGCAGTTTAAACTATAACATTTTATCTCACATTTTATGACAGGCTAAGAGTGAACTCAGTTACTTCATGGCAGCTAGCACGCAGCAACTTGTTAAGGTATGACAACAGCAGCATATGCCTGAACACTGAGGATAAGACAACCTTCAGACACATAAAATAGGTCTTCATACTCGGTGGATAGAAGCAGTGCTTCTTTTAACCTCATCTGAAATAGCTGTTTTGCCCCATCACCAGAATAACCTTTTGGGGGATATTTGTTAAAACCAAGTTTATCTTATGGTCCAAAAGACTCTCTAAAATTTGTATTAAAGTGAACTAGATGATCATTTTCCCCATGATATATACAGTAACAATTATTCAGGGTTTTATCTTTCTAGCCTATGTCAATACTGTTTTTCCAATGTCAGGTTTTGATTATTTTCTAGTCATTTCAGTTTCTCAATCACTCTCATAACTTCTAGCTATACACAGGCTTTTCATTTCTTTAGTGCAGAGAATTGTGCCTTCCTTCTAGGACAATTCAAACAGGATAAAAAGAAATGTTGTGTTTAACCCACCTCTCTAGGACAGTGATACGCAACCTCATGTCTGCTGCAGCAAGTTACAGGGAGCCTGTCATTACCAATAGGAGGAGTTCTCTTCTGTGTATTTATTAGTTTTCTCCTCTCTGTCAGAGATAACAAGAAGAGAGTTGTTTGCTGTACGATCTTCTTACTGATGTCTCCAGGATGCCACGAATACTCATTGTTCAACATGATTAAACATCGACATAGAAATGGTAAAATGAGTAGAGTTTCAGTAAACTAGTGTCCAGCAATAAAACCATCATCTATCATTTGAAGTCTGCCCTAAAGGCCATAGCTATAACCAAAAGTATTACAATATTAATGAAAGAAATGACAGGACCGTGCCTCCTCCAGATGAAATGACACAAATGAAGAGGCCCTGTCCCTTTCAGGCATAAATTATTACAGCATTTTTTGTTTAAGTCTCTCCATTGGTCTAAACATTGGCATCTACAAAATCAGATACAACACTTTACAGCCCATTTTTCTAGCACTGTATAAAGCAGGGCTGTGACCTACATAAGCTCTCCTACAAATTTTTTTCATGAGACCATATATCAAATAGCCTTGTATCTGTCATCAACCTACAATGTATACACACTGTCACTTTGGTGAACAAGAAAAGTTCCAGATATTCAGAAGCTGTTTCATAGACCTTTGTTATCATTCACTAATCCTTTGAGGTGAGGAGAGAGTACCAGAGATATGGGTATTTCTTATACCAGTGTAGTGATATTACATGATTTCTTATACCAATATAATGATATTACATGCTTTTCTTCCTCTGGTACTTTCATCATGGTAACCAGACTATTAAAACCAACTCTTACACTGATCCTCATTTGTTTTGCCATGACATGTCATTTCCTATACATATGACACCTAACATGTTTTCTACCCACTTTTCAAGGACAAAACTGATTGCCTTTACCTGTTTAGATACAGACCCTCTGAGGTTCTGTACATCACCATTCTCCTGCACACATCTACACTACACAATGGTGATTACCCACACAAAGCAGGAGGGTAAAGATTTGCAGATTTGATCACAATCACGCTGGGAAGCTTTGTATTGAAAAACAAAGGCAAGAGCAGCAGAATTCTATTTCCTGCAGATAGCAGATAATTAAGAGTCCTGTGTGCATGCTTGCTTTTTTAATAGCCTGTATATTTTATTTTTTTTCCAAGATTCCATCAATTATTGCAACAAAAAAATTCATTTTTGGCAGCAAACATCAGGGCTTTTGAAAAATACTCTCCCATACTGGCTTCTGATACAATGGGGAGCAAGAAACGTAAGAGCATCTGATAGCAGTCCAGAGGGAGTGAGAAGTGTTTATGGATATTCTTTTCCACCAGATTATCATTTTTTTAGGGACTGAAGCACTTACCTCCTTCTGAAACAGATGCACAAATCCAAGGGAGTATTTCCTGCTACTATAAAATTATTCTAGGATATATCTGAGGTTATCATCTAGCATATTGCCTCCAAGTCACATCCATTGCAAAGACACTTGCATACTGTTCCTTATAATGCTTAGTTCTGATCTACTGGTCATGATTTTAAAAATGCTACTTTTCCTATTGCAACGGTACTGAAAGAGGGTGAATTAAGAAACATTTTATCAGGCAGGCAAACACTGGCTCTACAAATAGCAAAACAGTGCAATACATTCTGTACAATATTGTATCTCTGGGGGCCCATCCACATAAATTCAATTTGTACATTCACATATTTACATCATGGAATGCAACAGCATCTTTTGACAAATGTCAATTTTTTAAAAGAAATATTGAAAACTACACATACACAACTTGCATCATATTTTGTCCTTGACCTTCAGCAAATCTTTTTATAGTAAAACAAACTTTAAAAAAAGAAATAGGAAAAATAGGAAAAGAAATATAACAATTTTAAACTACTGCTATGGGCATGCCTTGCAGGAAGCTTCTGGTGATGGACACAAAAAAAATGGCTCATTAAATCCCTGCTGTGCTATATCCTACATATCTTACTGTGTCAGGTTACATGATATTTTAAGACACTACACAACTGCCGTTCCCTCTGAGGATAGAAAGTACAATGGAGTAGGATAAGATTTCAGTGCAATAGTTGCAAAATGGTAAAATAACAAGATAACCTCATTCTACTATAAATTTTGTCATTATTCCCTGTTCCCTTACTGTTAGTTGGTTCAAAAATCGTTTTAATTAAGATAAACAGTTAAAAGGATAACAAAAATATGGACAAGAAAAAGAAGAGGCACGAAAATAATTTTCTCTTCTTTTTTCTTGCTTATGGTTAGCTTCCTCATGCCCAGAAAACCTTCCAGATTTACAGAATTCCTTCAGGATTCCACTGAGAATCCAAAAAAAAAAAATTTAAAACTGTGATGTGATTAACCAATAACTACAGCAAGCCTCTTCCTATTAATAAATTTGTCTTTTGCTTTACAGAAATAATTTTTGAATTAAAGGCATAATTAAAATATTTTCCTGAGGTTTTGGGTTTTTTTTTACTCTAAATAAAAAGGGTTTTTGAAGTAATTTCTTGTTTAAGGTAGAAGGGGGACACCTCTGTAATAATAGGAAATAATTACTGGGGGAGAAAAAGTCTAGAGGAAGAACAAAAGAAGAAGTTGACTAGGAGAGACACAAACATCTTTTGAAAAGAGAAAGAAATATTAATTAATCAAAACATTTAGTCACCAAATCAGTCTGATTTTCTAATATTAAAGATGATGACTCACAGGTTGAGAATTCTTTTCTCTACTACAACAAAACACTGAATTACAGAGAAAATATAGGGAGAAATGCTGAGGGATACAGTTTTTAACCCACAGATTGTATTGCAAGAAGAGAAGAACACAAATATTTTACGT
Organism: Hypotaenidia okinawae; assembly: GCA_027925045.1. Taxonomy (NCBI): domain Eukaryota; kingdom Metazoa; phylum Chordata; class Aves; order Gruiformes; family Rallidae; genus Hypotaenidia; species Hypotaenidia okinawae. Next base: position 11,349,643 of record BSDF01000010.1, read on the forward strand.
GTTGTAAAACATATGCAAACATTTTAAAAATGAGTCAGCAGTAAATAATTGCAAGACTTGGTACTGTATCTTTAACCTGCAATCTCCAGATATGTTCTTGAAGCATTCAGCTGCAAAATACTCATAGAAGATCAATCGTTTATATTAAAATAAAAAGCAAAATAGCACAAGTATCTGAAATGTCTTAAGAGACAAAGAGGGAGAAAAGTTCAATTCTAAGCCATTAAAGCAAAAATGTAATTTATGCAAGTATACTGTATAAGCTTTCCATTATTTTACTTACAAGATAAACATGTAAAAGGAATACAAAAATTCATCTTCTTTCTGTGCGTGCCCTACAATTTTTACAACTATTGAGATCTACAGTTTGGAACAGAAACAATCTGTTAATGATTTATTCCCATCTCTCTCCTATTCTGGAAAAATCAGGCTGTTGCTCAACTTACAGAAAGATTTCTTGTGAAAAAAGAAATCTCCAGCATAACACTACTGCTCCTTGTTCAAATTTTCTGTAAGTTCTCTATAAACGCTACACAATATTGCATCACTTGCAGTACCATCATGAGACATTCACTCCAATTACATCCTTAAAGACTACAGATTTTGACACCCTCCTAATTTTTATCTTTTTTATCCAATTGATATCTAACATACATTGGAACTGAGCCCCTAATGAGCAATGGGCATTTGTGTATATAAGACCCAGAACTGGAGAATAAATACATATCCTAGAAACATTGTTACCCCGCCTAATAGGTATTAGGAATTAATCTGTCAACAACCATTTTTTTCTGCAGTTCTGATTCACAAACACACTGAACTTCATGACAAAACCTGAGTTTCTGTAGCATTTGATTAACTGGGTCCAGTTTTAATATTGTCTCTGGATGCAAACCCTTATTCAACAACGTTCAAACACAACATCTCTTTAATTGCTTATTTGGTCAACACCATCATCCAACTGTCCATGTACTTACTGGAGGACAAAATCTCTTACATGTTCTCAAAGTCTATTTTACTGTGGACTTCTTTGGCTTGTCATTTACCTCTGACAATGAAATTAAAATGAAGTAAATTAACACAGAGACATTGATATTTCATACATACCCCACTTTACTAGGTGAAAATGAGAAGTGCAGTTGGTGGAAAAACAAGAGCATATGAACAAAATCCCTTTTCCATTGTGCAGGTTACACTAGGATACTTGGGTTACAAGTCACTCCTGGAGCTTTCTTACTACATTTAGGCTTATGAAATCTGCTCTCTCCAAAAACAGCCGAAGAAAAAGCACTCGTCCTTTACAATTTTACACTCTGCTTTGGTAGTTTTACCAAATCCATACAGATTCCTCTCCCTGCTCAAATGATCTTCCGCTTAATTACAAGCTCATCTGGAAGGGTCAATATCTCTTGGCAGTAACCAATTCATTATCCTAATGTTCCTGCATTTGATTAGGAGAAAGTCCAGTCAATTTTTGTTAGTTTTTCCTCACCTGCATCCTCTATCAACCCTTCCTAGAATTCCAGGACCAAACACAGGTTAAGAAAACCCCACCAAACCAAACCAAACAAATCCCACCAAAACTACCAACAAAAAAAAACCCTAACAACAACCAGAACCAAAATACCATTTATGATCTTAAAATAAAATTAAAAAGACTACCACAACCAGACACATACTAAATCATCAAGGTCTTCATCCTTAAAAGAAATAGGTCTAGAATTGTGAAATGGTACTATAACAATGTTTAAAGCCTCAGGGATAGAGAGATACCAGAGTACATAAAAAGTTACTTCTTATAGTCTTCTCTGCCTAATCATTGACTATCTGTGGTAGCAACAACAAAAAAGGGTAAACGAAACATTAAATTTCCATTTAAATCAGATAAGCCTTTTTGCTCATTACTGCTTTCAGCAAGATTGAATTCTGCTTCACTATCTGCTATTGCCATATCAAAAGGAACAAAGACACAGATCGCTAGAAAGTCTAACACAATGCATGCAGTAAAACATACTGTTTCCTATCAACACCTACATAAATAATTAACCAGAACAAATAGATTTAAAAACCAGCTATATAAAAAGATACAATGGTTAATTTTACACAAAGCAGTCTTTTCTCTAAAAGATTCATTTACATTTAATCAATTTATAATCAAAAAAACAGCTCACTAGGAATGAAATAGTGCCCAAGACACTGGAATTTAGTGACTAGGTACAGTCCAGTTAAATGTCAGTTCTGGCTGATCACACTGGCCCTCAGTAGATTCAGAGGGTAAAGAGAAGCTTGCAACCTACAAGCCAAAGAAATTTTAAGGGATCTCTGTCTTCCTGGGCTTGCAGATTAGTATTGAATTTGGACAATTTGAGATTGAAAGGTAAGAAAAAAAGCAGGTGACTCTTGCATCACTTTGTCAATGTATTTCCAGTTTGATTTGTCACACTTCTGTTAGCCTTTACTGGAGCAGACTGAATATTTTATGAAGACATTCAGGAATAATTTCTTGCATAAAAAAATGCCAAGTAAGGATAAAATAATTAGAAGTTTCATTTATCATCTCAAACAGGATATGAATTTGATAAAGCATTTGATCATTCTTCTGAAAACATAAAAAGGAAAGGAACAACTTTTAGATTGCTTAAATTATTACTTCCTCACATTGCAAATTGTGAGAGAACTGAAATATTTATATATTTCCTAGCTCTACAGATGCAAAATAATTAGTCTTATGCAGAACACAGTGTTATTTTTATCTGAAATACAGTTAAAAAAGCAAACCAAAAACATGTTATCTTAACAACTAGTCACAGAAACATCTTCTTCCATAAGCCAGAACAACTACAGCAAGGAGTGCTGCTGGTCTCCCTACAGATCCTTGCTGTGGCACATACCACATAAAAAATAAACCCACAAATGTGTACAGAGGACTGACAGGTAAATATTTGGAAACTGGAAGGCCAGTATTACAAGCAGACAGAAACATGGCACTATCCCATCCCAAATTTCACTATGATACATTCCTTCTGTCCACACTTTCATTACAAAGTCAGAAAAATAAAAGCAAAGCAAAGCAGTTTTTAGATGACAAACCATCTGGTGAAATGCCTAAAATAATTACGCTCTTTCCTTTAGTATAATTTTCCATATGTTAGTAGCTACCCATATTTTCTTGTTCCATGACACAATCAACTCTGAACTAAAAATTCATTTTAGAAAGCTGAAATTAGAATATATTCACAATTTAGGATATACCCTACAACTGCACTTGTTCTTTTCTTTAATGTAGAAAAGTCTGCCTGGTGATGTATCACTGTTCTTCTTTACCAGTTCTCATTAGATTCCAAATTGCAGTGACCTTGCAAAACAAGACACTACTTTTTTTTTTAAATAAAAAACACCACATCTGTTTCACCTATTTAGCATGCTCTGCTTATTACAGATACATTTAAAAAAATAAAAATTATCTTCTATCTCCATCCCAGTAGACACATTCTGCATCTTCATCAGTCTTCCTATGGTCAAGCAGTCTAAATATGTCTGACACATATAGATCATAAAAACATACTCTCAAATGAACAGCAGTGTTTCAGAAGCATCAATTAGATGACAAGTTACACCTCATAGCAGGTAGCAGTACAGAAATTATCTAACAATGCAAGAAACTCCCCCAAACCTGAGAAAAAAAAGAAAATACATTTCACATTCTTTAAATACAGTAAGGCTCCCAAAATTCCTATGGAAAGTCAAAAGACCTGCTAAATGAGTGAATCATAGAAAATTTCATGCATACCACTTCACTAATACTACAGATTCTGTGATCACTGCACTGAAGAACTGAACCAAACAGGACATCATCTTTAATTTTTCTTAAAATCAATATTTACCCACAGGCCAAAAGCCAAGCACCAGAGAGTGTGCATGAGCATCATGAAATTGCATTAGGGATGGAAGGACTAGTAGTAAACAAACTGAAACATAACAATTAGTGTTTTCAAAAGTATTTGAGGAAAAGAAAAATTTGAAAGAAAAACAAAATACATATTATTTGTATAAATACTGAATACATTAATAGTCTAGTTAGACCCAAAAATATTACACTTTCTACCAAATAAGATGTTCCATATATCACTTTCTCCACTGTTTACTAGTCACTTGTCTTAAAATTGTAAGCATTTTGAAGTGCATCAGAAACTTCCCTGATGTTTTATATACCTTTCTGATACATTTTACCACAATGTATTTCAGAGGCTCAGAACCATTATTCTGATAAATTCCAAAATAACACCACAGTAGAAAGCAAATTTGGGATTTGTTGGGGGTTTTTTTATTTTTAATTAGAGAAACATAGCCTATGTTCAACGCATGCTGCAATAACCCCATATAGTAAAAAATAGATCTTTTCTTTATATACATGGCGTTCAAATAGATCCCCTCAGCCTAGGACTGCTAGAAATGGCTACTTTGATATGATTTAGAGTGTAAGCCCATCCTATAAAGGTGCTCTCATACACTTACAGTGGATATCTGCCTAACTGTTTTAGAAATGTGGCTTAATCCTTATGCAGTAGGGGACCAATTAAAAAAGTGGTAAATCACACAAATGTTGGATATTTTCTCTCTAGTGGTCCAGGGTCAAGAGCAGTTGAGACTTATCTTCAGGATGAGATGCCTCTATCTTACAGCTGGCCTTTTCTGCATCTGCTCCATTCACTGTTCTGGTATCTTTCTCCCATTTTTGCATTCATGCTCCCCACCCACCTCAATCAAACGGGACAATGTTACATTTCTCTCCAGCGCCTGCTTAACTAAAAAGGAATTTAATCCCTTCGCAATCCTCTGATGTCAATGGAATACATTATAGTGTGTTTTGGTAACTAGGGAACACATCACACTCAAGCAAAGGTTTCTGTAACTCATTCTTGAGTTCACAAATCTTTCAGACAGCTTTCACTGCAGCTCACTGTACAACTTTGGTCCTATTTTAGCCAGAGACAAAAACTCCCTACTCTCCTTCTCCTAATATACCATCCAAAGCTAATTTCTTAAAGTATGTCTTAGCAGAAGTATGTACTTTTCTACACCACATTTGTCACAGCTCCACAAATAAATATTGACAAATTCTGATTGTGTGTAACATCATTTAGGCAAAAATTTACTTCACCGTATTACTCCTTCAAATGTAAAGCTTACATTCGTTATTATTTTTCTTCTAAATAGAATACAGCCCACATTTTCTAAACATTTGCTTAGACTAAGATAGAACAGCAGTAAATTCCACAATGATTAAGAAAACTTTACACATAAATCGAAAAACCGTTCAGTTACAATTTTTCCCCCATGTTTGCAAAATCCATTCTATTTTAGAATACTTTCAGCTTAACTTTTTTTTTTCACCCAGTGCCCTTTTATCTCTCAAGACACAGAGAGGCATAAAAGATTTTTTTATATTTACTTCTTTACAAATAAAAGTAGATTTATATTTTTCTCCACTTACTGTGAAGATACAGTAAGTTTTTGAAGGATGAGCCGGAATAACTATACAGTTTCCAAAAAGAAAATCTCATTACGTACTCAGTTGGTAAGACATGAGACTAAAGGCTCTGATCCCACTCATGTATCCCACATCAGTGTCTTGGTTTTCAGCCTAAGGAGTACTCTGGGGCAAGCCTCTGCTTCACCAGTTAACACTATTTTATTTCAGGCTGGTAATTATGTAGCTATTAGAGTAGATACTTAAACTGAGTTCATCAAATCCCAGGCAAGTGCCCTTCATATTGAGGAATGGAGTCTGATCTGTTTCTCCACTGGGTTATTTGATTTTTTATTTCACCAGAAACATTCCTACAGAAAGAACACAATCAAACATACCTTTGTAGGTTACCATACATTCTTAAATTAAAGGTATAAACAAAGCAAAGCAAGGACTTGATAATGGGCTCCTGCGTCCAACATTTATATCCAAAACTTTATATTCACGGATACACATCCCAATCACCTTCTCATTGGAACCTTGTACTTTCTTCAGATCAGTTTGTTTTCAATAAATGAAAACAAAGATTTAGTTATAAGTTTTATTCACACGAGCATGCACTTATCAGAATTCCCCTGTTATAACCATAAATTGATACATCAAGAATAATTTACACTAAGCTAAGTTTCTGAACTCTGTGCTAGATCTCTTTTCGTACTGATATAATGCTAAACCATAGTTTAATCCAAACCTGACCTGGCCTTTTAGTGGTACCACCAACATTTATTTTAGTAATGATCTGCTAAATTATATTTGGATTCTCTGTTAAGTGGATCGTCCTTTTTTTGGAATTTCTCAAAGATCAGAGACAACTCTACAAACAAATTATACTAATCCAGTTGCTACACACAAAAAACCACACACACACCAAAACAAAACACCTAACCCCCACAAAAAATAAACCTCATTCCTCCATAAAGACTTCATACACCACAGGATATCCTTGGCTGCTAAACATTTTTCAGTCAACAAGAAGATGCGTAAAATTAGGGTAAGGAAGAGAGAAAATCTTTCAAATGCAGTCTTCTGCATCATGATTATCACTGCAAAAATGTTAAATATTCACTAACATTTGTTTTCAGCTGTATTACAGGAAAAATCCTGGCATGTACAGTGACACTCTGCATTTTAAAGGACTTGTATCCCTTTGAGGAAAGTGCTTGAATTTATGACCCTAACAAAACATCATCCATCTAGAAATGGAAGGCCACAGGCTATAATGTCTTAAATTATAATTGAAGCTTTTGCTAATCAAACTTCTGGAATAAAAGTTTTACCCAGTTAAAAGATACAGTATCTGGATTTTCACATTTTTCTTTCCAATTGCTTCCTGTTATCTGATTTCTGTTCTTGGGTCCTTGTGGTGACCTATATAAAACAGAAAACTCTCATTATCAGAATTCTGCAGCACCCAGCTCTTGCTGTAATTGATGAACTGAAGCCACAGCTGTAGCATGAGCCAGTAGTTTCAAAGCCAAGCAGGAAGGTGTTCCTTTGAAATAAGGTAGAAATGGGCTGTCCTCACCAGGGCTTTGAAATCAGGAGTTGGTAAAAACGTGAAGTTCTATTATACAGAAATATGGAGGATTTAGGATTTTTTTTAAAATATAAAATCTCAGTTTGATTCTTTTATCCTCCCAACCTCTTCTGCCCATACAAACGAGGAAAGATCACTTAAAGTCCAGGTAGTCATTGTGGAGGACCATTCCTCACAGATTTCATGTGCTTACAAAGAGCTATGGGGGGAGGAAGTAACTCCTGTTTACATTGTCTGTGAATACTTCATATGTCTGGGAATATGGTATATTTACCATATAAAAAAATTTATGAGAAAGTCTAGTCATGAAAAATTGATGGAATTCCTAGACCTCTAGAAAGGATGTACACAAACATCATCAAAAAATAGCTACCTAATGATCTTAAATTACTCCTGCACATATTACTGGACATAACAAGATCTTATGTTCTAGTGGCCTAACACAGATTAGAAGAAGAAGTAAAAAGTACAAAGTACAATATTAACAGTCTGAAAGAACATAAGATTTCGGTAAGGCTGAAAATGGTGAGAGTTACTTTCATCTTGCTAACTGAAATGAAAAGCGAGGGACAATGATTCGGCCACCCTGATTCTCCTGAAATCTGGAGTACCTTTGGGACTTGCATTGAGCATAAGCTACTTTCTTGGACATATCTAACAGATTGATCTTCAAGTGTTTATGATATTGCAACCACCCAACCTTGGTGCCTACATTTCTTCTCCATCACAGCAGAAATTGAAAGGAACAGCTCATTATTAGGCTAATGCAAAGAGAATTTTCATCCATGTGTAATTTAGTGAAAGAAACTTAGAAACTTCTGATAAAAACTCTCCAAAGATCTCATTTCTAATCACACTTGAGGTAAAAAGAAAAGGATCAACCCATGCCTTGTTTCAAATTTTTCATTTTAGCCCTACCTCAGTTTTAGGAATATTAAACTTCAACTGTTAATTTCTCTTCAAATTTACAGTCCTAGGCTGAGCTTTATACTTTTGTGTAAAGACGCTAAAAACGACACCTCTGCCACCTCTTGGGGAAATCAGACCACATTCCCTACACGTACACCTCCTGGATCATTTAGAGCAATGAAATAGTAATGACAGCAACCTACACCCATGAAACTTAAGCCAAAACAGGCACACAACATTTATTTTGCTTCATATCTTTATGCTATATAATAAAAATGTCATCTACATGTGTTATGTCATAAAAACATTGAAAAGCACACCTCACACTGAAATTTCTAATTGCTATAAATATTTTTTAAAACCCTGCTAGAATCCACTTGGTCAGCATCTTAGAGATCAGCAATTAACCTCAGCTAATTCATTAAACTGATCCAGAAATCTTTTTGTTCCTTACATGTGCTGCCATCAGAAAGAAAGCTCTCCCTTCATAACTCCGGTAAACGATTTAAAATATATATATTTTAAAACACACATGTGCAGGATCTTTCCTTGTTCCTTAGAACAGATGAACGCATACACTTTCAAAGGTAAATATCGTACACAGTATGTGTATTTTATAAATAAATATAACCCTCCCTTTCCTTCCAAAAGAAAGATACTCACCAATATATTTACACAGCCATGCCTACAAATTCATCTAATGCATAAAAGTATAAAATTTAAGTGTAATGCAGAAGGAACTTTTGCAGGACTGGAGAATACATCATCAATACACCCCACCCCGTTTTTTTTTAATTAACAAATACCAGTTTAGCAACAAACATCAAAACCTTAATTTGAGAAAAATACCTTTTTGGTATGTGCTCCAATTCCTCTGGTTTCAACAGCAAATCATAGAATCATAGAATCATAGAATTGTAGGGGTTGGAAGGGACCTCGAGAGATCATCGGGTCCAACCCCCTGCCAAAGCAGCTCCCTAGGACATTTCACTCAGATAGGCATCCAGACGGGTCTGGAATATCTCCAGAGAAGGAGACTCCACCACCTCCCTGGGCAGCCTGTCCCAGGCTCTGTCACCCTCACTGTGAAAAAGTTTTTCCGCATGTTGGTGTGGAACTTCCTGTGCTCCAACTTGCAGCCATTGCCCCTTGTCCTGTGTCCACAGACCACTGAAAAGGGGCTGGCTGTTTCCCCCTGCATCCCTTGCTTAAGATAATTATAAACATTAATTAAGTCCCCCTTAGTCTTCTCTTCTCAAGGCTGACCAGTCCCAATTTTCTCAGCCTTTCCTCATAGGGGAGATGCTCCAGGCCCTTAATCATCTTTGTAGCCCTTCTTTGGACTCTTTCCAGGAGATCCCTGTCCTTTTTATACCAGGGAGCCCAGCACTGGACACAATACTCCAGGTAGAACTGGACACAATACTCCAGGTAATGAATTCCTAACTACTTTCCCTGACAAAGCCTAAACCATATTACAACAGCAAGTGTCACATCCTTAGAAGACACTCTAACCACATGTTTTTTGTGGTTTTAGGATATCAACAGCTCATTTCAATGTTGCCTTATAATATTATATTAGGATGATGCTGTCTTGTATTATAAACAGGTACTGAACCACTTTTTATAAATACATACACTTAGGGTAAGAAATTAACATTCCTAAAATTTAACGATCAACACTGCATTTTGCATGCAGTTCATTAGGTTTCCATGTGGAAAGCAGAAAACACAACAGCTCAAAATTAACAACAGTTGTAAATTAGTTATTTTATGACTCTTCCTCTTTTAACTGACAGTGGGAAGCAGATATGCGACAACAGATGCTTTAAGTTCAGTTCACTACCAACCGTACTGTCAGCATGCAGATTGATTCCTACTGTGACTCATATTCCTCTAGTTGTATTTGGATTTGAAAAGTTTTATTTTCCCTACCATATTTCAGGAATTTTGTTTTTCTTTTTTGTCCCATTTCATTGTGCTCATGGCATATTTTGGAGATCTCATCTGAACATATTCTAATGCAGTAATGGAACAAGTGTCATTAGTAATCTTTATTAAACTATATCTCGTCTCCAAAGGCCCAAAAGTGTGTTTCATGTTGGGAAAGTAGTGTGCTGAGAGTGCTACACTTCTTAGAAAAGACATATATTAGCTCAAGTACAGTGGCCAAATCAAAGATTCTATCACGCTCCAAAACATAGGCATGATTTGCAAAGGTGTGTGTAAAAATGATGAGATAAAAGCACTTGAGTTTATAAAAAGTGGGAAAGGAGAAAAAAAGTCTCACAAACTACAGCTGACCTCTTTAGCAAGCAGCGTATTTTCAGTAACACATGAAAATTTAGGCTACTTAAAAATAATTTCCCTAACTTTTTACTGAAAAGTTTAAGAACTTTTATTGAGTTAATAGTATCACCTGTTACATAATAAAAAAAAAAGGATTCTGGGTTTTTTACTTTTAAAATTCTCCTTACTACAGCAGAAATAAATCTGCTTTGTCATATTTTAAGACTGTGTAATTTGGTTCCTTATTTCATGTCCCCATAAGACTTTACATATCTCTGAACTGTCATAACTAACCAAAGCAGTTACACCTCTACACTTTGTGAAAGTAGAGAAGATAAAGCATATGGATATTTTTTTAATAAAACAGGTATTTTAAAAAAGCTTTTAAAGAGATACTTTCAACAGTTTAATTTGAGGATACACACTGAAGGAAACAATGAGGTGAATAAGGAAATAATGAAAGAAAACGCCTGTTTACAATGGGCCACCTACTTGGTATTTTGCAAGTCAAATCAGACGCAACAATGCCAAAATATGCATTTACATAAAATCTTCAATGTAGACAGCTTTTGATGTTATTGCACTTGAAAATTCTTTAAAGAAAGCAAATTGAGGAAACTACAAAATGAAAAAGGACCAAATAACAAGAAACAAAACTCATTTTTTAAAACTCAAGAGAAGTGTCTACTCAAGAATTGTTTAGCAGACTATACCATCTTGGATTAACTTCATCAATTAAAAGGTTATTCTACCTATAAAAAGTATGTTGCCTCCAATATTTAAATTAAATAACTGTGTTCAGTGCAGCTTGTATATCTGCAACCAGTTCAGGGCTACAAGATAGCTCTGCATCACACACAATAGCTGAAGTAGTATTCAGAGTAAAAGACTGCACTCCTGAAGCCCAGGGTACCTAAAGTGACTCTGGGGTCAGAATACACCCAACAACCTGAAAAAATATTTTCTTGACAATTAATAGCAAGTCTTTGTATCTTTTTCTCCCTGGGTAGCATCAAGCTTTTTCCTTCATCAACTTGGATCTGTCTTTACATCATCAAGATGTAAAAAAGTAGGATTGCAAAGTGAAATTACACATAGAGCAATATACTGTAGATGAACATATATAATATTAAAAATACAAAAATTAACCAGTTGTGTTTTGGTAGTTAATAATTATGGCTTTAATAACTCCATTATTAAAATAGCTAATTAACATATTGCATTGTGCATATAAAGTATGGACCATAATAACCCTCCAACAAGGGAACAAGAAGAAAACAGTGCTGATTGATGGTGGAAAGCTTCCCCATGCTTTTTATCACATGCTCCCACACTCCTGCATTTTAGTAATAAACCACAATCCAAACCATTATTCTCTGGAAGACTGCAGAGTAAACAGGTAGCTGTCTTTTGCTTATTTAGGATAAATTCTAGTGTCCAAATAAAACCTGGAATGTATCAAGTATAATATATCTAGAAAATACAGAATAATAAAGTCATTGAGGATTGAAAAGACCCTTAAGATCACCCAGTGAAACCATTAACCTAGCACTGCCAAGTCCACCACTAAACCATGTCCCCAAGCACCGTATCTACACAACTTTTAAATATCCCCATGGATGAGGACCCAACCACTTCCCTGGGCATCCTGTTCCTGTGATTAACAGCCCTTTCAGTGAACAAATTTTTGCTAATACCCAATCTAAACCTCCCATGATGCAATGTGAGGCCATTTCATCCCCTCCCCTGACTTGTTACTTTGGAGAAGACTGATACCAGCCTTACTAAAAACTCCTTTCAAGTACTTATAGAGAGGTAGTTGTTGTTCAGGTAAGACAATAAAGAGAAGACACTGGGGAAATAAGAAACTTTCACCAGAATTAAGATGTGGACTAAATGTAGCAACCAAGTCTTATTTCAAATCAGTAAAAGGGAAAAATATAGAAAAAGCACCTGTAAAGGGCTGCTGCACGCATCTACACAAGGACAGTGTCAGTCAAAAAGGAATAAATGTACAGCAACTTGAACTCTGAGAACCTGATAAGTAAAAATACACTAACTAGAAAACAGTGTTTAGACAGCAGCTATGAATCACTGACACAGTGTTAGCAGCATGCCAGCAGTTCCCATGGGATCTGGTTACTGGCCATGCTCAGAAGTAATGCTAGGTTAACTGAAATAGGTTTTGTTAAACCAATACATTCTTTGTGCAAGGACTCTTCTATAATAGGTTTTCAAATAGTTATTTCAACTTAAATTGTATCTGTAAAGTGCCATTTTCATTGTATGATAATTCTGTGTAATCCTACTAAAGAAAATTTTGCCTTCAAATCCTATACTTCTATTGCTGGGTGAAGACAGGAGGAGGACAGAGCAAGAGGATTATTAGACTGGAGACAGGCAGCTTTCCCAGTAACAGCCCAAAATATTTCGTGTTCGTGTTATATTAACCCAGTTTTTAAGCCTTTGGGGTTTTGGGTTTCTTGCACTGTTACAATAAACCAGCCTTTGAGCAAGCACTGCTAGGTCTCCATGTCACAGCATCTTTTTTTGTGTGTGTGGCAAAATTCTCTTTCACACAGGAATTATTCTTTCCTTCTGCGTTTACACAAGTACAGCAGATCCTCATTCATGGCTTATTTTCTAGATGTGACAACAACATATAGGAACTATTACAAGCAGGATTACTAGCAAATTATGATCTTGGTTGATACCATAGCTGTAAATTCAGAATCTTGTTTGAGAGATTATTTCAGTGAGTTTAACTGACCCAAATTTGACAGACTATGCAAACTCCACCCTTTCACAAGATAAATCAGCTTGAACACCTCTCAACATTCGCAGAAGAGTTTAGAATATATTTTATACTGCCTGCATATAACTATCTGATCCAAGAAGGATGTATCTCACTAATTACTGCTGTCTGGAATTGAGTCTACATCCAACAGAAACAGTTTAAGAACTCAAAAGTTCTACCTGAATGTAGCTTAGGAAAAATTACACTTTCCTTTTCAGATATTTTCCCTGAGAATATCTACCATAAGGAAGTCTAAATGCAAGAGTTTTGCATGTTTTATTACATCCTTAAGGACTGCTAAAAATTTAACTAGCTGGAATCAAAAACATGTGACCCTAAATTGAGAAGCTGTTAAATAAAACATGTAGGAACACACTCAGAGCTTTCATTTGGAATTCTATTGTGGCCATTCTATATTTGGAGCTTAAATGTCTCAAGAATTACCTCAGGTAACCTATGAAAAATCTGCAGGGGAAAAAATAGTCAGTGACTTGGGACAAAAATTCAAAATAAATCCTACTTTGAAACTAAGTATTCCTGAAGCCTACATGAAATGCAGAAGTAGCCAAGCAGTTAAAAAGCACACTTTGTTACAGACAACCATTCACCTAAGTATTTCACTATTTACATTTAACAGTGTTTAATCCTTAAATTATATCCAGAACAGACAACCAGCTGACAGAAAAACACAGAGAAATTAATATTAATACATTATGGAAAAAATATCCAAAAGTTTTGCTGTTACATTTAATACTTATATATAAAAATATATTTTTTTCCTTTTTGAGGGCTGAAAGTTCACAAAATAATTCTTCCTTTTACTACTTTTCAACTAATATGTGATAATGACCACAACTCTAGCCAAGGTTAGTGAATATTGCTTTGAGTGCTTGGTTTTCCATTATGAGACCATTCAGATAATTAGTTGATCTGGATATATGAACCCATACATGTAGGAGAAATCAAATCCTGATAGTCAGATAGAAGGGGTAACTGAAGACACACTTTTCCTAATAGAATCTGCATGCTCTGTGAGCTAGAACAAGACAACACTGCATGTAACAGTCTCTGATCACGAGCTTACCAGCTTCAGAAAATTCTTGTTAAATTTTCCCCTCTGGTAGATCTTAGTTTTTCACAAAAATATGCTATGTTACAAGATGCTACTTTATTAAATTTAAAAAGAAATAAAATGTGGACATACCTTTTAAAATATAAATACATTGTGGTGGTTTTGTCCTGGCTAGAGAGCCAGCAAAACCGCTCTATCATTCCCCTTTCTAGCTGGAAAGGGGAGAAAATATATATGGAGAGGCTTAGGAGCCAAGATAAGGACAGGGAGAGATCACTCTGCAATTAGCGTCATGGGCCAAACAGACTCAACACAGAATAAAGGAAAGAAAACTAATTTATTACAACTACAGTACACACCCAGAGAAACTTGAGTCCGATAATGAGAAGTGCAGCCAGATCTTAAAGTACCTTCCCCCCAACCCTCCCTTCTTAGCAGACTTCACTTTATTCATGATTTTACTCCCTTCTTCCCCCCACATCGCAGCACAGGGAGGGGCAGGGACTGGTGGAATGGAGGTTTTCAGACAATTCCTCCTGAGTTGTCCTCCTTCTTAGCTGGGGAGGTGCATTCCACACACACACCCTTCCCCTGTGGCACCACAGGATCCCACCCACAGGAGACAGTCCTCCACAAACTTCTCCAACGTGAGTCCTTTCTATCAAGGTGTCATCTCACCAATTGCCTCAACACAACTCCCTTCCATGGGGTGCTGACCTTTGGGCCCAGACTGCTCCAGCCTGGTCCCCTCCAGAGTCATAAGTCCCCCAGCAAACCTGCTGCAGCATGGGTCAGTCTCTCCACAGGCTGTAGATGGAATCTCTGCTCCCCATCATTATCCATGGGCTGCAGGGGAACAGCCTACTTCACCGTGGTCTTCTCCACAGGCTGCAGGGGAAATACTCTGGCACCTGGAGCACCTCATCCTTCCCCCCACCTCCCTCCTCCTTCACTGACCTTGGTGTCTGCACAGTTTCTTACATCTTCTCACTCCCTTCTCTGGTGGCAAAATGTGGATGCCTCTGGGGGATTTTTTGGCCTAAATGTGATTCCCAGAGGTGCTGTGACTATCACCAGTTGGCTCGGCCTTGGTCAGCAGCGACTCTGGCCTTGAATTGGCCGATGTTTACTGTCTGGGGCCTGCAGAGAACTTCTAGCTGCTTCTTGCAGAAGTCATCCCTGCAGCCCCCTTCTCCATTAGAACCCAGACATGCTGGTTATCTTTTTGCTATAGATAAAATTTTGTCTATCCAGCTGCTGTTATTTTATGCAGTTACTTTATGCAGTTCATTAATTACATTTTTAGTATGAAAAAGGTGTATACCATTGAAATTGTCCAGATTTCAATGGGAAACAATGCTCACTGATACTAAAATATTATGTAAAAAGCAAAAAGCATCAGAAAGCCAGTATTTTGGTAAGTGCAAAATTTATTTTCAATAATCAGCTCCCAAGCAGATTGGTATGAAAAAGTAGGGATCTGTTTCTTTTCTTTATCTACAAATAATTAAAGGTAACTACATACATTTTACTGAACAGAGTATAGGCTAGCCATGGCTGACGTATATTTGGATTCAATTTCCCCATAATGCAAAATGCCAGACATCCATATTTCTATTCAAATTACAACCATAGTTGAGAACTCATTATCTACTGAATCATATGTGTAGGATGATTTACTTTTTCATGAAACCAAAACAAAACACCACAGCAGAAAATTGTCACTAGCTTACAAACATACCTTCATTAAACTTCCATTTTTAATTACAAATATAATATTAAAGTCAGGTCTAATGTAACTGGCATGATCCCAAAACACATGTAAATACCTTGTTAAAAACTTATTAAAAACATTCATAACTGTCTCATTAACTTCCATGCTTGTCAAACTTGCCTATTAAAGGATGTTAAAATTTAATGCTATGCCTACCTATTAAAAAGCAGAAAGTGAAGAGAGAAACTAAATAACAATATCTTATTACTAAAAGCCTGAAGCAATCAAGACAGTGATAGTAATCCAGAACTGGGAGGGTGGGAGGAATAATGGGGGGGGGGGGGGTGCGCATGTAGATTTTACTACCTCAATAACAATGAGGCCTGTATTACTAAAATGAGAGTCAAATACTTCTGGAGGCTGAAAGAGATTAGAATAATAAAATATTTCTATACTTCTACATCATTACTATAATACTAAGCAAGGAAAGTTTCTCATTTTTTATTTGCTTTATGGCATGGAGCAAGATTGAGAACAATTAAACAAATAGAAATAAACTGAGATTAATGAGGAATTGCCACCAAGAACCATCTTGGATATGGAACAAACAAAATCTCAACAATCATTCAAGGTAGGATATAGCAGAAGTGACCACACTGGCACAAAAACAGAGGTGCAATCATAACACACTTGCTATAAGTAATGCAACTCCTTCCCCCCATACACACAGTCTCCTATTTTTATATTATTTCTTAATCAATAATCTTAATTATTACTAAGAATAACTTCCTCATCTGAACTGTGTGTCATATCACTTTAGAACACCTCATAGATGTTCAGTGAGTAGAGTTCAAAACAAATTACAGCTCAGCCCTCCAGCCGCAAGGCAGGCAAACCAATAAGTATGTATATTTCAGATGGAGAACAGGAACAGGCCACGGAATTAATGTTATAAGAGATGCAATATATAAATTTCAATTTAAGAAAGATAGTGTAGAGTGCAGTATTACATACACTTTTGGCAGCTGTTAAAAAGTAAGGTATAATTTGCCAACTAAGCCAACATGAAATCCTTAATTAGACATCAAGATAGAAGAGCACATTTCAGAATTAGAAAAGCCTTAACACTGGGTTTCAAAATCAGAAAGACTGGCTTTCCTGTAATTCAGGAAAAAAAGCCTCTTTGCTTTTAAAAACATAATCCTGTTCCAAATAGAGGCAAACCCTTTAGATTTAATTCCTCACATATAAACTGGTCTCATGCAAAATATAATGGAATAGAAATTGTGTCGCTGTGTATTATGCTGTTGACAATTTCATGTATTTTTTTTAACTATACAAAAATGTACATAATTTCAAGCACACATGTAATTAAGCACTGCAGCTTTCAGACCAAAAGACTTAGAATCATAGAATCATAGAATTGTAGGGGTTGGAAGGGACCTCGAGAGATCATCTGGTCCAACCCCCTGCCAAAGCAGCTCCCTAGGACATATCACTCAGATAGGCTTCCAGATGGGTCTTGAATATCTCCAGAGAAGGAGACTCCACCACCTCCCTCGGCAGCCTGTCCCAGGCTCTGTCACCCTCACTGTGAAAAAGTTTTTCCGCATGTTGGTGCGGAACTTCCTGTGCTCCAACTTGCAGCCATTGCCCCTTGTCCTGTGTCCACAGACCACTGAAAAGGGGCTGGCTGTTTCCCCCTGCATCCCCTGCTTAAGATAATTATAAACATTAATTAAGTCCCCCCTTAGTCTTCTCTTCTCAAGGCTGACCAGTCCCAATTTTCTCAGCCTTTCCTCATAGGGGAGATGCTCCAGGCCCTTAATCATCTTTGTAGCCCTTCTTTGGACTCTTTCCAGGAGATCCCTGTCCTTTTTATACCAGGGAGCCCAGCACTGGACACAATACTCCAGGTAGAACTGGACACAATACTCCAGGTAATGAATTCCTAACTACTTTCCCTGACAAAGCCTAAACCATATTACAACAGCAAGTGTCACATCCTTAGAAGACACTCTAACCACCCTCTGGGCTCAGTCTGACAGCCAATTCTCAACCCATCTCACTGTCCACTCATCTATCTCATGCTTTCTCAGCTTTGCTATCAGGATGTCATGGGAGACAGTATCAAAGGCCTTGCTGAAGTCAAGGTAGATGACATCCACTGCTCTCCCTCCATCTACCCAGCCTGTCATGAGATCGTAGAAGGCTATGAGATTGGTCGAGCATGATTTCCCCTTGGTGAATCCATGCTGACTACACCTCATGACCTTCTTCTCTTCCAGTTGCTTGGAGATGGCATCCAGAACAAGCTGTTCCATTACCTTTCCAGGGACAGAGGTGAGGCTGACTGGCCTATAGTTACTAGGTTCCTCCTTCTTGCCCTTTTTAAAGACTGCAGTGATATTGGCTATCCTCCAGTCTTCAGGCACTTCTCCTGTCCTCCAAGACCTGTTGAAGATGATAGAGAGTGGCTCAGCAATCACCTCTGCCAGCTCCCTCAGCACACGTGGATGTATCCCATTTGGGCCCATGGATTTGTGTACATTTATCCCTTTGAGCTGCTCCTGGACCTCCCCTACCTCAACCAGAGGGAAATTCTTCATTTCCCAAACACTCCTACTTTCATCCAGTGTCTGTGGGCCCTGGGCGGTCTTTGAAGTAAAGACCGAAGCAAAGAAGGCATTCAGTATCTCCACCTTCTCAGCATCCCCTGTTACCAGGACACCCTCCTCGTTCAGCAAGGGACCTACCTGGTCATCCTCTTACTATTCACGTATCTAAAAAAACCCTTTTTATTATCCTTTATGTCCCTTGACAGCTTCATTTCCAAGCATGCATTAGCCTTCCTAGTTGCATCCCTACAGGCCCTGAGCACATTCCTGTATTCTCCCCAGGTGCTCAGACCCTTTTTCCACAATTCATAGATCTTCTGCTTCCCTTTGAGTTTGTTCAACAGCTCCGTGTTCATCCACGCAGGTCTTCTGCCTCTCCTTCCCGATTTCTTGCTCAAAGGGATGCATCGTTCCTGTGCTTGGAAGAAGCGCAGTTTGAATGCTAGCCAGGTCTCACAGGCTCCCATTCCTTCAAGCAGACAGCGCAGCCCATGGGATAGCCCCTATTAAGTTGCGGAGGAGATCAAAGTTAGCTCTTCCAAAATTCAGGGTAGCTATCCTACTTTTTGGCTTGCTTCTTCCACCCAGGATCTTGAACTCAACCATTTCATGGTCGCTTTGTCCTAAGCTGCCCCTGACCTTCACTTCCCTAACGAGCCCGTCCTTGTTAGTGAAAACAAGGTCCAGCACCCGCCCTCCCCTTGTAGGCTCCTGCACCATCTGTAGCAGGAAATTGTCTTCAACACACTGCAGAAATTGTCTGGACCTGATAAAATGACGAAATTATCAGAACCCTGATAAAACTCCCAATTTTACTTATTTTTAGATGTGCAAGGAAACACATGGTCGGTTTATTACAAGATCAGTGAACTAGTTCACCAACATATCTGCATCTGGGCAAGCCTAAGCATTCATGAGAGAAGTAGAGATAGAAAACATACTTACCTGATAACAAACGCTCTAATTTGGTATGGTTGATAGTTTTCAACAGAAACAACCACTACTACCTGAAACTGTACGATCCAGAAAAACATTTCTTAGTGGCAACATGGAAATTGGATAATGCAACAATGAAGCTGGACAACAAACCTAGTATTTTAGTCCAAAGCAGACCCTTAGGTCCATTTGGCAATTTTATTTCATTGCTTAAAAATGAAGTCTGAATATAAAATCTTAAACAGTTTTTTTACCCTTCTTGAACACAGATCCAGAAACATATGCAGAAATTAATCAACAGATTTTTTTTTAGCTGTCAATATAACTTCAACTAACAATTCTTCCTCCTCATCTAACTTGACTGCTGTCATTCACTGAAGTAATATCATAGTAAGTAAAGTAAGCCCTTTATGTAAGTGAACTTCCCTCTCTCCTTTTTTCATTCCACCTTCCTTTCTTTGCTGCAAAGATCATCAGATCAATGGAAGACTGAAACACGCTATCTCTGTGCAGAACTAAGCACATGCCAAAAACGTCCATTGTTGCTGAAATCCACAGATAGGTGATTAAGTGGTTAAACATTTGAAATATCTTGCACACATTTGTGAAAGGAAAATAGTATTTTTTTTTATTTCCCCACATGCAGCAATAGCAGAATGACCTATTGCTACTGTTTTTACAATTAAAGAAACTTAGCAAAACACACATTTCCTCCCACTCACAGCAAGTTTGAAAACCTTCAGGTCTGACTCCAGATTTCCCTATTTTATAACCCTTTTTCATTTTATTTTAATTTAAGAGGTCACATTGACTTTGCTTTACTAACTGAGCACAAACAGCTGTAAAATGCAAATAACATGGTAAGGGTATTTCAAGAGACTGGGAAGAAAGGGTGCAGATGGCATTGCAATGAGATGATAAATTGTGTCTATAGATGAAAATACTTCCTAGACTGAAACCTTTTGCTAATCATGGCATTATTACAATCAGCGAGGTATTTTTATCCCTGCCGATTCTCCTGCTCCCCTGGGACAGTAGCTGTGCAGCAGCAGCAGGCCAAGGTCAGAGGACTTCACCCACAGTTGCTTAGCAACGAGCAGCCCTGCCTGGGCTGAAGGACAAACGGAACATGACCAGGGTGCCTGGATGCTGTTCACAGGCACGATAGGTGAGGAACTGATGGTGCTCTTCGCACTGTAATTCTCTCCTGATGATGGGAAGAGTTCATTTTCCAACCATTGTCAGTGGGATTTTTGTCAATTATCCTCTTTGTTGACAAATTACAAATTCCACCATAGAAATTCATTTGCTGTTGAATCACCTAAAGGTCTGCTGCTAACCAGACTAGTAACAGTCTTACTTCAGAGAGCTTAGGCACTACTGATGCTCCTGCCATACCAGAGGAGTATCAAGGGCCATAGCATACCTAATTTTAAATAAAGGTATGTAAAAAAATTTTATGGGAGCCTGTTCAATATTAATATCTAGAATCTCTCTTGCAAAATCAGAAGATCTTCATGCGGTTGCGGAATCCCTCTTTGTAAAGAGTTGTTCCACATGATTAAATATTTCATTTATAGGTTCTTTATTAATAGACTTTACTATTTTAGGTTCTTCTCCAGATCTTACAACAAAGCTGTATAAACAGACTTCACACTGATAGCGTTTAATTGCTTTGCATGTGCATTGGCTAATGCATGGATTCAAACAATTAAGACCCAGAGGTGCTGATTAGTTTCTATTCTTTCAAGATCCAGGATATTCTATAATAAACCAATCATTCTCAAATGGATTTGTGCATTTTGAAATCGTGCAGTCTGTCTTCTGAAATAAAGCATTTAAAACTTTATTTTCAATAGTCCTTTGGTAAGAGTATTTAAAGTACATCTACAAACAAGGCATTGCATCTATACTTTTGGACTATGAATATTAAGTTAATGCTTTTTTAAACAAATTTTAAGACCGCAAGAACAGTTACTTTATGGACAGCAATAGCCAGAGTGTTTATGAGCAAATCTCACAAACAGTGAAATACAACCGAGAAAGTTTAATTCCTAAATAATCAGCTAGGCATTCAACCATTCAGTTGAGACAGCACCAATAATTTCCCTAAAGAAAATTGGTGTTAGACAAAAATATACTGTGCCCATTATTTATTTGTCCATAGCAGAAGGTTTTCTTTGGAGAAATCCAATTGGTTTTGTCACTTTTTATCACCACATGTATCTATTTCCAACAAATACATTGGTTTTAAGAATTCCATCTATGCACAAAACAAAAAATATTATGTCTATTGAAGGAATAAGATTTTTCAGAATTTCTGAGGAATGGAGTCCAATTTTGATTCAATTTTGATGTTTTTCATTCAATGCTTTTCACTGTAATGCAACAACAGTTTTATTTAATACTATCATTTCAAATTTAGAAGCCAGATAAGTAGAAATACTTGTAAATAATTAGCTACCCCTTCTGCAAGAAGCAACTAGAAACTCTCCCTACAGCAAACAGAGTAAATATCAGCCAACTCAAGGCTGAAGTCATTGCTGACCAAGGCCAGGCCAATCAGCGATGGTCACATTTAGGAGAAAAACAAACATGAAAAAGGCAAGCAGATGATTTATGCCAAAAGAGAAGAGGGTGAGAAGTAAGAAACTCTGCAGACCCCAAGCAGGGGAAGAGGAACTCCAGGCACCGGAAAGATTCCCCTGCAGCCCATGAAGACAACCATGGTGGAGCAGGTTGTCCCCCTGCAGCCCATGAAATAAGATGGGGACTAGAGACCCCACCTGCAGCCTGTGGAGAGGCCCCAAACCAGAGCGAGTGGAAACATATAGAAGACACCATGACATGCATTGGAGCAAGCTCCTGGCAGGACCTGCAGCCCACAGAGAGAGAGGCCCATACCAGAGCAGGTTTGTTGGGGTGACTTGTGACTCCATGGGGAACCAGGCTGGAGCAGCCTGGGCCTGATATACTGCACCCTGTAGAAGTGACCCACACTGGGGCAGTTGGCAAAGAGCTGAGGCCTCATGGGAAAGGACTCATGTTAGAGAAGTTCATGGAGGACTGTCTCCTGTGGGTGGGTCCCCACGCTGGAGCAGGGGAAGAGTGTGAGGAATCTTCCCCCTCCACTGCTAAGAAGGAAAATAACTCATGAGGAACTGACTGAAACCCCCATGCTCCCAAGCCCTTGTGCCACAATGGAGGGGGTGGGGGAATGTGTAAAGAAGGGAAAGAAATAATGAATAAAGTTGAGTCTGCAAAGAAGGGAGGGGTGGGGAGGTGTTTTAAGATCTGGTTTTACTTCTCAATATCCTAGTCTCATTTCACTCTGTGTGTGTGCATAGAGTAATAAATTAGATGCTTTTTTTCTTTTTAGTCTGCACTGAGTCTGGTTTGCCCATGACACTAATTGCGGAATGATCTCTCCCTGTCCTTACCTTGACTACTAAGCCTCTCAATATATATTTCTTCCCCTGTCCAGCTGAAAAGGGGAGTGATAGAGTGATTTTGGTGGGCATCTGTCTTCCATCCAGGGTCAAACCACCACACTGTACAATTATAAATACATGATTTTAAAAGTGTGCAGAATTGTAATCCTAATTTTTAGTTTAAATATGTTTTTGTAAAGATGTAACATTCAGTGGCTAGTAACCATTAAGAATGTTTTTATTACAATAGTTATTACATCAAGTTCAAAACCTTTTGTTATACAAATTTAAATTTTCCATGTTTTATTTTAAAATTGTGAGGCATTTCTAATTTTTTAGTTAATAAAAAAATGCTATGGTACTTTGTGAATCTAGATTATAGCTTTCACGGCTTATTCAAAATACTTGTTTCAAAACACTGCAACTACTTGGATACCTGAAGTAACTTGAATTGCAGAGAAATGGAGAATTGAACAAGTTCTACCTTTTCCATAAACATTATCTCTGTGATCTAGCAGCAGTGAATCTGTTAGAGCAGCCATAGACCAAGACTGACTTCTTTGCTGATGACACACATGATTTGTAAGGAGAGTCTGCTGGAGAAGGCTCATGCTGTGTAACAGACCAAGTTACAGAAGTCAGTGATGGCATGGGATCCAGGGGGGAAAGGAGAAACAGAACCAAACATGGATTCTTACTTATAAAAATTCCATTTACTATCTGTAAACTCCAAGTCCCAAGAAGCATTTTTTACTTCAGCCAAGCCCAGAAAAGGTGATTTGCTGACATTCAAATATTGACTTCTGTAATTTGTAGGCAATCAGCTAGGAAAAAGCTGGATGTGTGTCAGACTTTATAGTAGTGAGCTGACCTGGCAGCCAGGGAGCAAGAAGTGGAAAGATTTCTGCATCTGTAGGTTGCTGTAATTAGTAAAGAGCATTCTGTGAAATCTCATAGGACACAAAATTAGAACTGGTTCATATTCACTCAAAATAAGAGGAATTTCATGTGAACAATTTGATGACTACATTCAACTTTCAGTTGTTAGCAGATTTTTCAGGGTGGAAAATAAGCACACTACAGATGGGGAAAACATTGGAGCTGGCTCAGCAGGGTTAATTCTGGCATGATGCTGCATTACTAGTCAGCTGCAGTGCCTCAGCACCACACTCCAGGGACCAGAGTAATTGTGCATGGAGCTGGCAGGGAGTCAGGAGCTTTGTTAGCTCCTGATCAGCATTAGCCATTCTAAATAAAGCTCAGCTCTACATAGACAAATGTAGGTGACTCCACATGATCCTCATCAGTACCCTGGAGTTTTCTTCCATGTGGAGTATGCTATTTCCCCAATAATAAAGATAATGGAAAGTGACTATCAGGAGAAAAAAGATTTTCTCCAAATATCAAACTGGCACTCCAATTTCAGCCCTTCTGTGCACACTTCCTTACCCCAAAACACATACAAGGAAAGGAGGAGCTTGAATGAATCAACCTGTAGAAGACAGACAACCCTTTGTATTGTCAAAAGTGCACCAATAAAAACCTGCAATAAAATAAAAAATTAAATGTGTATTTGGTGGGTACATTGCTATAGAGGGAAAATGTTTCATTATGATAAGAGTTTTAACCATTACTGAGCATTCCAAAAGTTTACAGTCTACACAAGCAAACATTTCCAGCAACACAGAACTACTCCACAGAAATTAAGACAAATAATTGACTAGAATAACATTCCATTACATGGTAAACTAGGAAAAGTAAAATAAAAGAAGAACCAACTTAATCCCTTGCCATAACTAAGTACAGGACCAAAATTCACCAGATTGCTAGATCATATGCTAAAAAAAAATATCTGCAATAAATCTGAAATGGACTATAATGAATGTAAAATAGTATCAGCAGGAGAAAAACTACAGTACTTATCAGCTCTGAATAGCGTCTCTATTAGCTCTAAAAGGTCACCATATTGTTAGATGGTAGGAGAAAGTTTGTACTATATTTGAAATTAAAATTACAGAAACCATTTTGTGGTCTGAAAACCTACATTTTTCTCATAATATAATGAGATTTTACAGAATTAAGTGTGGACAGTTTCTTCTTCCACAATTATAGAGATATAGAAACGTCATGGTGGAAGAAAATGTTGAGAAACTTTCTAGGGGCAGATTATAAACCAAGCCTTGAAATACCAAGTTACCTTTAAATCAAAAAGACAATGTTAAGAGACCAGAAGGAGGCAAGGAAGAAAATGCAAGATGAGGGCAAGAATTTTTTCTTACATCTATTAATTATTTGTAGCCAGAACTGATTGACTTATAATTTGATCTTGTAGATATTGATCACTATTACAGAATATTGATCCAATCCACAATCAGCTTAAAGCAATGGAAACAACCTTTAATTATGAATTGAAATATTCATGCAAAAGACTTGGGTTTTTTCTTCCTTCACCTTAAATCATATCAAATGTTTTGTCTTCGTACAGATATAGAAATAGACCTCACCCTATAGCAATGCACAGTGAAAGCATAAAAGACAAGGGTACTTAAGGCAAACTGTGGTTACATCTATACAGCACAGCAAAAGAATCAAAGTTCCAGAGAAAGGCCTCTGAGCTGCACTACTGAAATCAAGTCATTTCAGAGCACCTGGAAAATGGGGGCATAACTGACTGTTAATGAAAAATAAGAATTCTTTAAGAATGTCAGTAGTACCACTACCCACAGTTGGCTCACCATTTTTACTGTATTTACATATACACATTAATGATGGAAATCTAGTACAACTGTTAAGCTCAAACCCATGACTGTAAATAATTATTTTAAATGTCGCTAGGAAGAAGTTACTGTTAGACATTTTCAACAATAGAGTACTCAAAATCTATTCCACAAACCCATACAAAAATTGAATCTCAACTTTTTCTTACGCTACCAAGGTGCACTGAGTTAACTCAAGTATAGAAAGTGGAGGAAGTTGCTATAATGGTCTAATTAGTTAAAACATAGCAACAAGATGAATTGCATTTCTAGTAGGAGATTCACAGTACTTTTGTCATTTGATTTTCCACAAAGCATTTTTACTTGAACAGTAAAATATTGAAAACAAATTTGTTCACAGTGATGCCTCTGTGCTTCATGAGATTTGCAGGTACAGTTCACACTTTCCTGTATGAGCCATCTTCTTTAGCTAATTTGGAGATAAGAGCCATCTACTTTTCCAGAAGAAAACAGAAATAGTAGAACAATTGCCAAGCTGCAATCACATCTGGAAAAACTCATTAAGGGCCTTAGTCCATCAGAAACTCAATCTGATCAATAAAAAAAATATTGGCAGTAAAGAACAATTAATCCTGAGCCCCAGCATATTTCACAGAAAGACTTTTTAGAGAAAAAAATATTTCTTCTAGAAAATAAGCTGATCTGGAATAAGAATAGATGCAGTCTACGCCCATTCTATGTTGATACAGACAACTATGCACTATGAACTTGCTAAAAAGTATGCAACTTATACATTAATTATTGGCCAAAGTGGAAAAAAGATCCACAGAAGATAAAGGTGTAAATCTCATTCTGACATAACAGCATTACTTAAAATGGGCAAAGAAGGGAGTCAAAGATAGAGAAATCTAATAAATTTATCAATTGCTTAACAAGTTCTACTAAATTCTTCAGAACTGAAAAGTTGGAAAATACTTCTAATAGTGTTAAGTCACTGCTGTAATTACTAGTGCTGAGCAAGAATTTTACATATGAATATTCCATGATTTGTCTAATAGGCGTAAACAAAATTTAACTGGACTCTAGTTAGTTCTTTAGCATTCACTATGGAAATGCAAGTCACATTCACTACAGAAAAAAAAAGAATAAAATATCATTATTATATTTGGAAAGTCATCAGCAATACAAATTAAGATTTTTTTCTCTAATCCATCTGCTGCTTTTTTATTCCAATTCATATCTAGCTGTCAAAAATTACTTCTTACTATTTCTATTCCTGTGAATTCCTTTGGCAGATGTTTAACCATGTCTGCTTCTGTATTAGAGAACAATGTTGTCTTAAGAGGAAGTAAAATTTAGAAATCCATACAGACAACTGTAAAAATTTGAGTTGCTGAATCTCCTTGAACAATGGTGCATCACATACAATAGCCATACAGAAATTCATAGTCCTTTTGTACCCATGAGAGTGAGAAAGACACCTGGGACACCATGCAATATCATTAATGCATTTATTTGGACCTGGAATACAGGCAGGTGCTGAAAAAAGACAAATAGTTGAATTTTGTAATATATATTATGTAGTCTTCTAGCTGAATCACAGAAAATTCTAGCCAACTATCGTTTTACTTATACCTAAAAAACTGTCAGTACTGAAACGAAAATCCCACCATGCCACTGAAATGCAATTCAAGGAAAGAAAGAAACTATCAGGCCTTTTTTTCAACATCTGAATCCTTTCTGTCTAAAAAAGAAAATAAAAACAATTTTTAGAAGTTAACTTTATTTATACAACTCAGAGTTAAAAGACAGCAACAGAAGCTACAGAAATTACATTCCTGCAACTACAGTGAAAAAAATATCTTAGGCATTGAACAGATGCTTAAGCATCGAATGAACTGGGAATTGAACAGATGTTATTCTTACAAGGGTAGAAGAAAACCAGAAAAACATACATAGAAACTATCTCAAGCAGATTGCCTTCTAATGGTCACTTGTTATATCAATTTACTCATCTAGCCAGTATCTTCAAAACTACTCCAAACACCACAAAGGTAAAAGGTACAGGCAGCTCTGTGGTTCAGGACCAGCAGAACTTTAGATGTGGATGACAAACTAAGACCCTAGCCCAGTACTTCCTTTCTAAACTAGCTAACAGCAATGCACACTTCCCTTAATGTACAAAATATACTCTGAGCAAATCAAAGTTGCTGCCAAATTCCAGAACACGGACACAAGTGGTCTGTGATTAAGCTTGAGTGTATTGGTTTCCTCATTCTGTTATGAATACCTATGGCAAATATTTCAGTTTATCTATTATACAGACTTAATTTTCAACCCATACAGTTTAATTTCTGTCCTTTTTTTTCCTGATGCTGCATTTCATATCGTAAGAAATGCTAACACAAAGCATTATATTCTATAATCTTCATCTCACATCTAAAGGGGCTATGAATGACTTATTATTCTACTCATCCCACAATACAATGACTATCAACAAGTCAGTTTCTGCACTGAAACATTCCTGCATCAGCATTTGTTTCCTCTGGGTTTGGCACTGTTCCCTTTAGAAAGAAATCTATCAGCATCTTTCCCATATGACATTTTTTCGTTAATACACTGGGAAGAGAAAGAAAAGAAGAAAAAAAAATGGAGAGAAGGTCTGTAACTGAAAATCAACTGGATTAAGGTATCTTTACATTTATATGACAAGAAAGAATTTGGTGCAATGAAAAAATGAAGGTGCTTTGGATATAGAGAGAATAGAGAAAAAGGTCGTAAGGAATATACAAAACCTACAGATGATTTGTTGTTCATCCCAATTCCAACTGGCAGCATTTTTAGATCTGGGGCATTAGTTTCATCATGTTTATTTCCATAAACAAATAGGCAAGTTACTACAGGATAAAACAGCAGATTAGCTTGCAGAGCATCAGCTACTTTAAGACATATACTTATGTGCGCATAGATACACGAATGTGGCCCACAGCAAAGACACATAAACCAATCTCATTCCAATTTTATTTAGTATAGCATTAACACTAATAGCATCTGCAGCACAAACATAATATAGGTAGCAAATTTACACTCAGATCCTTGCAGGTTTTTTTCTATGCATTCATACATTACAGTTTTCCAAAATAAACCTAACACCTTTATAATTCCTTTGAAAAACAGAGAATCTCATCTATGTTATTTTTAAGCGACAGTGGAAAAATAAACTGTGCAGATTAACAACTGATACTTAAAGTTTTATAATTACCTTCAGTATTAGCCAATGGCAACGTTAACATCTAAATCAATACACAATTACATCCTTGAGAACTTTTCCCATTTGACACCAGTATACAACACTTCTTATAGTTGATACAAACTTCTAACTGAACATGGGGATTATTAGGAATTGACAATTCCTTGAATAAAGTGGTTTGTGCTAGTACCTCTGATCAGAGGTGGCCAAATCACAGATATGTTTCTGATGGAAGCTTTCTGGTGAAGCTACCCTCTCTACTGCAGCACTAGTGCTCTGCTCAAGGACCTGGGAACACAGAACCTTGAAGCCCTGAGCTGTGTCCCTGCTCTCACAGAAGATAATTTAAAAGCCTTAAGACTGCCAGGGTGACTTGAAGCTCTCAAGACATCTCAGCTGCACAGAACTGCCCTGCTTAGTGTCAAGGGCCTTGGAAGAGCTTCTACCAGCTAGCAGCTCTCATGACTCAACAGCTGCTTACAGTAAAAGACCTCCAAGTGGGGTCTTCTTGCACACCCTAGGCAAGGAGCTTAGAAAATCAGAATACAGAACGGAATTGGATGTAAGTGTATTTTGAAAAAGAGAACTTCCTTAGGACCAGAAATCCAAAGTCAGAAGCTGCTGCAGTACTGACTACAAAGTGAAAACCATGGAGAGTTGAACTAAATTTCCAGAGGTCCCTTCCAACACCTATCATTCTGTCATACATCATTCAGAAATCAACTAAGATGTTACACTTGTGTTTGCTATATATCAGTTATACAATAAAGTTTGCTACAACAGGTGTCATTCCAGATTATCCTTCAAATTATTATCTCATATAAACATTAAATATGGTTAAATTACTCACTAATATGAAATGCTAACAGAAAAATATCCATATTCCTAAATCAAATACAAGGAGGTTTTGGCCCATACTCTGCTTTGCTACATGCTACTGCTAGCAAGACCGGCTACTCAGAGGGCATACCTCTGACACTGTTCTTAAGCAAGCCTCTGTGAAAAGACAGAACCACTTCAACCATTCTCTCTCACTCGTATGCATAAAGAGTTAAAATTTGTTGCAAAGGAGGCTGTTTAACTGGGGAGAAAGGCATTTTGGAAACAAATGGCAGAGCTGACCTTGTTTCTGCATTCATTCACCTTAGAGAATTTGCTCATTTTCTCATTTCAGGAGCACCAAGAAACCCAGGATAAAATGGTTCCTGAAAAAAATAGTTCTAAACTTAACATTTACTATTGTTGTAGACAAAGAAATGACTGCGATTTTACTTCACCTTTAAGAGATGTCATAGCCGAGTCTCGAGGAGCCTTTTAAAGAAGCTGCTCCACATTTTTAACATACTCTATACAAGCCATGCTCTATACACCCCTCAGAAAGATTATCAAGAATTTCTGTAACATCAACCCAGTACTTTTCCATTACTTGTAAGAGGTAATCTTTAGCCAAATTTTAACATTAGAGTCCTATTACAGCTATGTAAATTAAGCCAATTTGTCCTTCCTTCAATTAAACATATTAATTTCCCAGGGGACTCAACACCATTTTCTTAAGTTGTCACATAAGCCTTCATCACACGGTATGCTGTAGCCTTAAAAAGAATTAAGCAAGTATCTAGTCTTACAGCTCCATCTATGTCAATGAGTTACCTCATATAACGACTCACTGAGATTCAAAGCCATACTCAAAGGGGAAACTTTCTCAGATTGCTACGTACAAGAACACAACCTTGGTGTTCCATAGGGGCAATAAATACCAGAAAACAACTCTCTTGCAACCAGATAGCAGATTTATGACTCTCAACACAAAAGGGACTTAGCTTGTAAGTTATTAGACTTCTACATGACCAACCTTTACCTCCTTCTGTATAGTAATGTTCAGTTATATTTGTCTGAAAGTTGTACTCATCTGTATGAAACCTCAGCCATATAGTTTAGTTTGCCATTACTCAGATTCATTCATTAATTTGATTGCAATAAAAGGTATATAATAATTAGCCCAGTTTCTTCAGCAGAAGAAACCATACATCTGTTAAAACATTTAAAATAAAAATACAAATAAAATTTGCATGATTTTTTTCATAGAATTGCTGAATTTAAAACAGAAATCATTAGGGCTGAATAAGAAATGTAGAATTACCATATAGTTCCTGAAGATATTTACTGTCCTTATTGACAAATGCCACTACCAAATACTCAAAGGGAGATCACAGTAACATAGCAAGTCTGGAAAATTATATATATTTTTTTCCTTAGCCATATTTGTTGATGACTAACTGATGCCCTGAATAATTTAACTGCCTCATTCCTGTTGGTTTTTTTAAAGCATTGTCCTTGTCCCAAGATTACCTTTTATTCACTCTTCTTATTTGTCTCTGTATTGAAAAGACCAGGGTTTTTTTCTCCCAGGTTATTCAATTTTTTCCACACCCATTAATCACATCTGCTGCCCTTTCTGTGGATCATACCTATTTCTGCCCTCTCAATCTTGTAAGGAGAGTTACTTGAACCTGATTTCAGGGAATTAAGTACCATTCATTCATAGAAAGGAAGAACATTCTGAAACAGCTTCTATTCTCTAGTGCCACTATCTGCACATCTTTGAACTATTTGCATTTTTAGCACTCTGGTTCAGTGAGGATTATTCAACATACCACCATAAGAACATGCGGGTCTTCCTCCTAGGTAATCACAGTTTATTTAGAATGTGTATCATTAGGTGAAATTATTCTGTTTCTTGTGCATTTGCCAACAACAAGCTTCAGCTTTATTAGGTCCAGTACAAAGGACCACATAAGGGCAACCTAGACTGAAAATGAGGCTTACGTAAAAGGAATCATATCTTGTTACTCTTTTTACAGCTACTGTTCCTGCAGATACCCAAAAGTCTTCTCGAACTGACAATACAGTTGCTGTTGTAACTAATACATGAAGTACAACAAAGTTTCCAAAATCATTAACATGCAGTGACCTTATCTCAGTATTACTTCCACAGCCAAATTGAATCCTGTTCTTACTTTATTCAAGAGAATCCTGTTCACAAACACCTTTGCTACAGAAGTCTTTGAAATACTGATCATTGATCTACTATCCCTGTTTTCAGTAGGAAAGAACATTACAGAACTAAGTTAACCCATATACTGGTAGCCTGAACATCTGCCAGACAAAGAAGTAGTCTAAATGGTTGAATTGTTTTTTAATAAGAAGGCTTTTTTTCCTTACAATTTAAATCTATTCTGATAGGCCACTAACCTGTAATTCAGAATCTGGCATTTCATTAAGATGCTTCCTTATAAAGTGCTTTTAGCTCAACATTCTTAAAGCCTTCATGCCCATTCACAAATTAACCTTTTCAACATCCAGAATTATCTGAGTTTATAGAGAAGAAATCCAAGTAAGAAGGTGGTATGAGTTTTGCCCAGCATGACTCAGCAAGGCAGTGAGAATTCAAAGCACCAAACCCTGATATTCCCATTCCTAATCACAATGTATCATTTTCAGACCTTTCTCTACAGAGTTTACAGCTATTTTTTCAGGTTTACAACAGAATATAATACGAAGTAATAAAGCATAATTGTTACACTTACTATGGTCTGCATGATCGTAAAAAAAACACAAGGAAAACCAAGAAAAATAATACAGGGCAGTGATACCTATTGCTGAACTCAAATTACATATTTGGCATACAAATCAGCTTTTGAGTGCAAGAGTGCTTCTTTGTAAGAATTATATTTGTTCTATTGCCAATAGAACAAATTGTTTGCTTGATAAAAAAGCTCCTTATTTTTCTCAACTTCTACCTTGATGTGCATTTTCACTACTACAAAACTGCAGGAAATCACAAGAGTTGTATTGCAGCTTAAGAACTTTTTCCTAAAATGCAGTTATAATTTATGTTTTGTGTAGGTCAGATGAATGAGTGAGAAGTTTCTCTCCAGGGGACATTTATTTCAGTTTCTAAATTATTCCTGTAAAATATAAATTGACAAAATCATAAAGAAACAAAAAGTTGAACAATTTTTTTTTCTTTAAAAAGTGAGAATTCATTAAAGACTCTTAAAAAATTATGGTTTATAATGTCAAATGCGTATACTAAACTTTTTTTTCCTTCAGATTTTTGACCTACATATCACTAAGACATTTTAAATTAAATTAAACTTCTTTTCCCAAACACAGGGCTTTCAAGCGGCACAGATGAACTTTGAATATGAACGCCTGCATTTTGGGATCACTGCACCTCAACCAAACACCTCTAGGTAGCAGCTTAGTTCACCTATATCAACCAAAAGGGTTTTTAAAAAAATAAATAAATTATGGATATTATTGAAGCCTTCCAGCTAATGCAGTTTTCAAAAGAACAGGTAACTTCTCAGCATACATAAAAAATGGGATTTAGCATGGTACAAAACAGGCTATATTTAGATTAACCAGCAGCCAACAGGAATATTGTTATTAGCTTAATCTATTCAACTCAGATAAGACATTCCAAAAATAAAAACAATATTCGCTACATGCACATAGAAGGAAGAATGGAATAACTCTGTTTTAAAAGGGAAAAAATAAAACAGAGAAATTCAATTAAGTTGAAAGAGAATAAAAATAATAAAGTTATGCTTTCCATGCAATCTGTGGGTTTCACTGGAACACAAAAGTATCACAGCCAAAAAAGAGTTACTAGGAATAAATGAGGGACTTGATATTTAACAAGAACAGAGTGAGCTATGAGAGCAAGTACACACACACACACACACACACTCCATCCAAAAAACCCACCAACCTATCCTTGAGAATACTATTTTCATCAGGATCACATGTGCCTGTTAAAATGGAATTTCTTGCATCATCATCATCAAAGATTTCAAGTGGCATGATTCCATGATCAAGCTGAAATCCTGCTAAATGTCACCTCTGCAATTACTGATCTCAAGCAAGCACATTTCAGAAGGGTGGTATGTAGGAGATCCTGTGAGGCAATCAGGGAGCATTTCTACATTCTATATTATATATAATACTGAATCAAGTCATGTAATTCTGTTATTTTAGGCAATATTCTTGTTTATTTGTATTCCCATCCATATTACGTTGTTTCTTATCTTGTATTCAAGATAAAGTATTCTTTAGTACTTTGGGAACCTGCTCCACTAAAGAGTATTGCCAGAGCTACATGACACAAATGACAACATCAAGTTAGTTATTTCAAAGGAAAGTAAAACGCCACCAGTTTTTAAACAGATATCATTGCAAAGTAATCCTCTCAGATCAAAGAGCATAAACTGCAATGAAATATGACACATGAAAAAGCTGAAGCATCTTAGTGTAACATATCTTCTACTATTACTCCGTTACTTTCCCCTGTCTCTCTGCAATTTTTTTTCACAAAAAAATAAGTAAAAACAACACACTTTTGCTTATATGATCAAAATTTTTCAGAACCAAATAATTTGCACCATGTAATGACCTGAATAGCATTTTAAAAGAACTGTTTTTAATAGATTTAAAGGTAGTATTTTAAGAGTATTGAAAGAGACGTAGACATAACACAGGTGCGTGCATATGCAGAATCACAGTACAGAATCATAGAATGGTTTAGGCTGGGGGGTCCTGAGGGAGTTCTCTGGTCCACCCCCTGCTCTAATCAAGGCTAATTCTAGGCCAAGGTCCTTGGGGTCTTTGACACCCAAGCCCCAAATCTCCAAGGATGGAGATCCCACTATAGTTCCAAGTGCCTGTTCCAGTGTTTGACCACCATCATTCTGAAGATTTTTTTCCCTAGATTTAACTGGAACTTCACCTACTGTAACGCGTATGTCACCTTTCATCCTTTCACCAGCCACACCTGAGAAAAGTCGTGCTCCATCTTCTCTATGGCCAGAGAGGTAGTTGAGTATGGCAGTTAGTTTCCCCTTGACCTCCACAAAAACCAGACTGAGCTCTTGCAGTCTCTTCTCACACACAGTACATGCATCAATGCTAGTATTTAAATTCTGCAACTTTGAAGCACTGCAGCAGTTAGAAGAGGTAGTCAGCAGGAAATGACATGGTACCTCAGAACTCAAGCTAAACTACATGCAAATAAAACAAGAAATCTCCAGGGCATCTGCTAACTATACAATTTACCCTCATTAAAGATAAAAGAGCAAAAAAGATGGTCACATAACAAACCACTTGCATCACAATAACCACATAATCTAAATATATACCCTTCATTAATGAGTTCAGAATGGGGAAAAAATATACTAGAGAACTCGCTGTGAATTCAGGGAATAGAGACCTTCCAGAAGGGAAGTCAGCACTTAACAGAAAAAAGATTCACTTGAAAAATTAATCAGGATATTCACATGATTTAGCTTTTAGATTAAAGGATGTCCTTTTATACAGCGCTGTTCAGCACAACCTGAAATAACCTGGCCAACGAAATTTTGTACCACTTAACCCTCAACTAATACTGACTGAAGTATTCAACTACTGAGTCAAGAGACAAAAATTCTTCTTTCTGTAGCAGTTTGGTAACCTGGATTTCTGCATTCAACATTAAACTGCACATTATCAGAAATCTATCCAAAACAGAAAAAAATTAAAAGAAAAAGACACAAAAATCCAATACAGGATAAGAAATAGAAGCAGGGGGCACAGAACAAAAAACTGAATGACAGCATTACAGTCTACAAATATTCAATATCCTGATTAAAGACAAGAATAAATTCACCTATCATTCAAAAGTGCAAAAAATGAGAGACTGAATTAAAACATAATCAAGCATAAAATCGGGGTGGAGAATGCAATCATTCTAAGAACAAATCTAAAAGATAAACTACTTTGTTATTTTTTTATAATATCAGCTCCTTCCTTGACTCAGGTTACACCTTTCTAAAACACCATTTTAAAGACACTGTCCACGATTAACTTTTTAAACATTTTCTGCTTTAAGTGTGGAAAGGTAGCTATTAGAGTAAACACAACACATCCTCCCCAAGACCAAATAGATAATTTTGCTACAAAAATAGTAATTTCAATACTAACTCAAAAATGCTATTACATCAGTGGCTACCACATGACTCTCAGAAGTAAGTGGAACATCCAGCCATCACTATCAGACTGTATAGGAGAGAAATGCTTCAAAGTCAGAATGCTGGTTCAGTATGCTTGGACACTAATTGCTTTCAAGTTTTGATTACTGACACAATCTATAAAATAACTCAAAGTGTGTTAAAAAGCACCAAAGTAAAACAATGAGAAGAAAAAACCCCACAAAAATACAAACAAAACTAAGAGAAACTATGAAAACAAATCATGCATGTATGATAGTATTTAAAAATACATTAATAAATAGATGCTTCTTCCCATAATAGTCTTTTAATGAAATTAGCACTGGCATGGAACCAAATAAACATCATGCAATTAACTAAGTACAGATTCTCTATTTTTAAGCAAACGATGAAGTCTATAATAACATTTTTAATTTGCTATTTAGTACCTTATAGCTCTAAAATTCTTTCTAACACCAAACAATTTTTGCATAAAACTTTGCTAATTAAGAAAAACAGTTGTACTTATCATTAGAAATAATGGAGTAGTCGTTGGACTAGTTGTAGAAATAAAGGTTGAAGTTCACCTTTCAAAGTAAAAGTCTAGGGAATATAAAGTTTAGGGAACTTATTAATATATGTTGCTCTATTAATTTTAATTTATTTCATCACATTCTCTCAGTGTAAAGTTAAGAACTGTCCAGTTTCAAATTCCTTCAGAAGGCAGTCAAATTCACTCTAATTTTAGCACAATTTCCTTGGGAATACATGTGATTTTTTTGTTCAGACTAAAGTTTAAGATACTTCAACACATTAATTCATTTTCTTCTTTACACAGACTAGAGATATGGTAAAGAGAATGGGAAAAAAAAATCCAGAACTATGAAAATAAATTGAGTTAAATTAGAGCAGTGTCCTGCAATGTGAAATCAAACAACCCAGAACAAAACAAACTTGAAGTTTGCAAAACAAAGTATATTCAAACTGTAATCAATGCGAGATATATACACATGCATATTTCATGGAGTGGATATACTAAGAGGACCTGCAATTTCTATTGTTAAATAAATAATGTTTCTAAAGCAATTATAACATAGGATTGTGGCATTGGTTTAAGTTCA
Organism: Hypotaenidia okinawae; assembly: GCA_027925045.1. NCBI lineage: Eukaryota > Metazoa > Chordata > Aves > Gruiformes > Rallidae > Hypotaenidia > Hypotaenidia okinawae. Next base: position 11,386,589 of record BSDF01000010.1, read on the forward strand.
AGTTAAATACGTCATCTGGGTGATAGGAAAGCTCTGGACTTCTAGAATTGTTTCCTATGTACTTAATGTCAGTTTTCTTCTTTGCCACTTCTCCCATACTAGCACCATCAAGTATATCAAAAGCAGATACATTAAAAACTTCAATAACAAAATTTGTGGGCAATCAACAACTTTGACTGACAGTAATCATTCCACATTATCAACTTCACTGTGTCCAATTGTGAGACACTTACAGGCACATTTAGAACATAGACCTTCTACATCTCAACACATCTGAGCAGAATTGGCAAAATGTTGCCTTCACAAATGCAAGTAACATGAAAGTAAAAACTCCATCACAAATTTAAAAAATGCAAACTTACCCTCCATGACCTGTGCATTCAAGTATGATAATTCCTGATAAATTTCTTGGTATCCCTCTCTGCAATTCCAACTATTCAATAACAACCACAGCGGTAAGTCTAGAAACATGCCAATGATCCCCTGATTTAGCCCATAGTTTTCTCATAACCCTTAAGACACATGAGAAAAAAAAATCCTTGCAGTCATTTCAACTGCCTTACAGTTATTTTTATCTTTGAATTAGAAAACATGACATTTTACCTTTCTTTATAGAAGTTTAAGCCATTAGGCATGTTAAGCTTTTAGGCATCTGAACAATAGAGCAACACAAAAATTAATGGATTTGTACAGTATTTATTTCCCATTTTGATAAAATGAGCAAACTTCAACTATGGATGTATTGTGATTATATTATCCCTAAAAAAAAAAAAAAAAACCCAAACAAAAACCCCTCTCCCTACTCGCTAGTTTATTAACATTACATTTCAAAACCATATTAACTTTTCATAGCTAATTGGCATCCATACTTCAACTGCTAATATGATAGCCAGAAGTGGCACCCATTTGCTTGTCAGTTTCCCTTGCAAGGATCATTACTCGGTGTTTAATAAAAAAGCCAAAATATATAACAGTGTGAGCCTCCTCTTATTAGTTAATAAAAAAGCATAACTGCTAGGAAAATATCGCTTCTCTCTTTATTAGAGAAACAATTAAATCCAGCTTCCCAGGCACAACACAAACGGTATGATGCCAGCAAGCCTTACATTTTACTAAGTCTTTAAGAGGGTCATTAATCTTTCAGTCAGGGAGCTCGGACACTTAAGTCTAGCAGCAATAAGCAGAAGTAAACAGGCAGCACTCTCTTTGTAGTGATAGAAACATAGTAAACTCTTAGGATGACAAGAGCTGAAATTAGCCAAAGAGAACTCTGCTTAATCCACTTTGATCTCTCAGAATTTACAGAATCTCATTAGTGTAAATATTTTCACTTTTCTTGTTACACTGTATCAAGTGAGATACTTCAAGGCAATATCGCAGAACTCTGTGCATAGTGCTGCTACTTTACAGTGACTGTTACACTTACCTACACGTTTTCAGTAAATGTACTATTATCACTTTCATCTATTCAACAGCACAGTTTAGATGCTACATGACCAAGGAACATTTAAAAAAGAAAAGAAAGAAAAAGCAGTCTGAATTTACTTGAATTCATTTGCTTCTCTATCAAATCCACTTATAACAGAGACCATCAATAAATGGTAGCAAATCCACATAGCTTTTTGTACTGTGCTGTCACAGAAAGTAACTCCTCATATACATATGCTGGAAGCAAACCTCTTTGTCCCTGCACCTGCTTTTCCTTATCTGAAGGCAACAAAGATTAAGCTTTTTCTGAATTTCTGAACAAGACTTTCATCCTTAGCACTAGAGACAAAGACTTTACGCAACAATAATTAAATTATATTCTCACTAAATCCCGATATGACCAGGCAAGTTAGAAAATTGCCGCTTACTGCCTCTCCATGTTTTAGCTCGCTATCCCTACAGTGTGCATTCTGACCTTTCAGAATTCAGAATCAATCCAAGGAGCACGGGAAACGTGGGAGCGAGCACACCTAACCTATGAAAATGACCGCTGGAGACACGATGTACTGATCAGTATTCAACGCAAGACAGCATCCACTTCCAAGGACCATCCTTTTCACCTTAAAATAAGTCAATGCTCAATAAATTGCAAGGACTGACTGGATGGTGGGGAGTGGCTGTGTATTACTGTGGCGAACCTAGAAGGCACTGCCTGAGCTCAGCCCCGTCCTCATCCACCTCTAACCGAGCCCCTCACACGCCGCCGGTCCGGGTCACGCCCGGGGGTAGCAGCTCTCCCCTGGCGTCGGGAGCCAGCCCAATGCACGGCTCCACCGCAGTACGAGCATCCGCCTGACGCCTCCACCGGCACGAAGTGCTGCCGACCCCTCGGAAAGCCCAGGGGAGAGATGAGGCCGCCCGCAGCTCTGGGTGCCCGCAGCGGCCGTTAACTGTACCGACAGCTGCCGCGCGAGGGAGGGGCCGCGCGCGGAGGGGTACGCGGCGCGCCTGAGGAACGGGCACCGGCCGCTGCCGCTGGGCGCCTCCCGGTGCGGACGGGCCGGTAAGCACGCACCGGAACGGCTCGGCACGGAGCGAGGTAGGGCGGGCAGAGACGAAAGCAGACGGGGTGAGGGGAGGCGGACCGAGGACAGGAGGGAGCCAGCCGCACACCGAGAGGAGACACCCAAGGACAGGGACGGGCACAAGGACGCAGGGCAGGAGGGAGGCGCTGAGGCGGGGGCACCCCTGGAGGGGCCGAGGGGGCGCGCAGGGCGCTCTCGGCGCTCCCCTTACCTGACAGGAAGGGCCAGTGACCCCTGGGGGGCAGGCGCAGGTGTAGGCGGCCGAAGACTGGGGCAGGAGCATCTGGAGGCGGCGGGGCGCGGCGGGGCCCCGGACAGGCACCGGCGAGCAGGTACCGTTGTTGCGGCAGGGCTGGCTAAGACAGGGGTCCCGGCCGGGGGCGCGGCGGTGGCCGGCCCGGGAAGGCAAGAGCGGCGCTGGGCCAGGGCGAGAAGCAGCAGGAAGAGTGGGGCGGCTCGGGCCATGGCGGCGAGGCGTCCGGGTGCGGGTGCCGCTCCGCTGCGGGCACCGGTGGGGAGGGAAGGAGGGGATGGAAGCAGCGACCGCCCGGCTACTCCCTACCCCCGTTCCCCGGGCAACGTGCGGGCGGGGACTGGGCGGGGACGAGCCTGCCGCCGCGCCTCCGCGTGCCCAGTAGGGGGCAGCCGCCCGCAGCGCGTCCGGACCGGAGCTGGGCGGCCGCACCCCGGGACAGCCTGCCCGGTCGTGTGGCGGGACGGGCGGCAGCCTCCCAGGGCAGGGAGGCCGGCTTTAGTCCGTCTCTTGAGCCACGACTGAGCTCTGCTCAGAGAGGACAGGACTGCGGGGGACGTGCCCCCGGTCGCGGGAGAGGCGGCCTTGCTGCGCAGAGCCGGGCAGACACGAGGACGCGCTTGTTTGAGAGGGGATCGGTGCGTTAATGAAGTGCCCGAGGGGCGTTCCCGCTCCGCCCGGGCCCCCGGTTCCCGTGACGGGTGTGAGTGGCAATACAATAGCTCTCGGCGCCCCAGTGCGCGCCGGGAGCGAGCTCTGCCCTGAGTTTGCCAAAACTGAGAGGAACTCCTCCTGCGGGAGGAGGCAGCCCTCGGTGCTTGGGCACTGCTCCACGGGGGTAATCTGGTGGCAATTAGAGTGCGTTCAAAGCAACGTAGAGACAGATGAAAAGCGTAAAATTAATCTTGTTACTTCTCATAGTTGGAAAAAAGCTGCGGGTTTCCTCAGCAGAGACTATCTGCAGCGGATTTTTAAAACTCGATTTGTATTTTACTGGCTTGTTGGGGATCTTTGAGATCCATGGTCTGCAAATCTGTCAACAGACACAGGAAGATACGCCCAGAAGTAAATGGTGATCCTGGCCGAAGCGACATCCCATCAAGGTTTCTGGCAGCCCGACCACAGCCCTAGCTGCCCGCAGCCAGCTCGGGGAACCGTGCCTGCTCCCCGCCACGCCGAAGGCCCTGTTTCCCTCTCGCAACGGCCTGCGCGATGCCACACCGGCTCCCTCTGCTGCCTGCCAGCTCGGGGCTGAGCCCCGCCGCCCTTTCCTTCCCCCGCCCCACAGAACGGTGGGGTCTGACGTTCACTACAGCTTGGAGGCACTGCGGTGATACAAATAAAACATAGTTTCAGTTATATATAATTTGAATTAAGTTGTTTCTCTTTTTACAACTATCTTCTCCTTAATGTTACTTTTTCTGCCATTATTTGTTCATCAGCACCCTTCACATGTTGAAACAAAAAAAAACCCAAACCCTGCTTTATGTACCAGACCAGTTCATCACCTTCCCTTTTTTTACTGATCTTTAGTCAATGGCCCATCTCAGTGAAATCCAGGAACGTGGAAAATGTTCTTAAAATTTGAAACTGAAATACTACTCATACTGTTCTTTAAAAGCATGGGGGTTCTTTCCAACTAAATGTGAACCGTAAGAAACATTAATTTGCTAAGCTTGTTCATAAGAATATTGTGGAAAGCTATGCCAAAGGCCTTGCCCATGTCAAGTTATAATAACTGTTTGTTCACTCTACTCCATGCTGTTGCCTTGTTCTACAAGAAAATAATGTGGTTTGACATGATTTGCTCTTGATAAGTCCACAGAGGCTGCTACTTGTCTCCTTGTTATCTTCCAAGTGCTCTGAAATAACTTGTATTTATATCCCAGGTTGCTGTGGCATTTGATGTTAAAGCAGCTCAGCTGTAATTCTCTCCATCCTCATTCTCAATAAGAATGTTTGTCTTTTCCCAATGTCCTAGAACTTCACTCTTCCACAGAGGTTGTCAAAGATAATTGTTAATTACTAGCTTGGGATAGTTCTTTAAACATCTTATAAAACAGATCAACATAACCAGACAATCTGAAAATATATTCCACCCTCTAACCTGACCAGAATAGACTGGCTATGCAATGCCCCTATTTTTTTAATTGTCCTTGGTACCCCAAAAGGATTCAGTAGTTTAGCAGTGGAACTCTGGTCTATGTTTGAGGCTTTTTAGGAGTAAGACAACATGAATATTATGGAAAAGATGTTTTCAAGACCGAAGGCTAGATCAGGTAATGACTTCTGTTGATGTAGCAGCATGGTATTTGCAGAAGAGAACAACTTTAAAAACAGATTAGTCAACCAATGCAACCAGCAGAGCAGGACATAACAGTGTTGAGTCAGTTTGGACATAATGACATCACATGAGTTTTCTTAGCCTTTTACAGAATATATAAGCATTGTTTGCATGACAATTGCCATTTTTGTAAGGAAATATTTAACTGCACAGCAGAAATATTATACTTGCCTAATTAGCTAGTGATTTTCCAAAATACTTTTTCTTTTTATGCATTCTAATGGTCCAATGTGCATAGTTTAAATAATTTTATAGTCAGCTTTCCATAAACAAATTACTAATTGTAGTATTCAATAAGGATTCAAGCTGCCTCATTTACACTTGCGAGAATCTGAATTGTATTACCAGTCTAATAGCTTATTAGTGTATCTTAGATAAGCTACATTACAGCTTAACTATTTATTTTGATGGAGAACTACTCACCCTCTAGTGGTTTGAAGATGATTTTGCAGAGATTTTTTTATCTGTTCTGATTAAATATTTAGTGAGGAACAAAAATTTCTGTGATTTCCTAAGAGGAAGCTTTAAGTGTTCCCAATAACAATAATGATCTTTCTTCTAAATATTGATGAATTATTTTAAAACCACCTACTATTAAATTTTTCTTTACTAGTATAGGAGCTAATTTGGATGACACAGTTACTGTGTTTAAGCCCCTTCTGAACAGTGCCTGGACTGTGATTCTTTTCCATTTCAGGTTCTGGGTCAGGCTGCAATCACATCCTTTACGATATTGGTTTGCAGAGTGCAGAACTGACATTTTCCTCATCTCTCTTTCAGCTTGTGCTTGCTTTAGAGCATCTCAGGAGTTTCATTTCTGATCTACCACAAGTACTGGGATTTTAATGTAATCTGAGAAATTTCAGAAGGATATAACTCACACAACTGGAGTCAGATTTGCAAAATTGACCATTGTGTTCCCAACCCTACACCAAACAGCTGCCAAAACTAAAGCTAAGTCCTTTGAAAATCATTGCCACAATCACTGAAGCTATTACTGTTTGTTTAATGTTGTGTTTTATAAGGCTTAAAATGCTTTCTGCGTGTATTTAACTTTCTTCCAAGCACACAGTTTCTGTTCCAGCAAATTCTATAGTTTTTTGATGATTTATGCCTCAATTTATCTAAACATTGAAGAACACATTTAAACATGTAAGCAGCTACAGAATTTAGTGAGTGTACTCACCTATGGTGGTTGAGCCCTGGCTAAAGGCCAGACACCCACCAAAATCAGTCTATTACTCCCCTTCTTAGTTGGACAGGGGAGAAATAATATATTAAGCGGCTCAAGAGACAAACTCGTTAATGACGCGGGCAAAACAGACTCAACACAGAGTGCAGAGGAGAAAGTTATCTAATTTATTACACTAAAGAGAAAATAGTGAAAAAAGAACCAGTCAGGAGTGCAACCAACAATCTTAAAACAAATGCAACCAGGCAAACACTTTCCCCCCACCACTCCCTCCTTAGCTGGCTTTAGTTAGAAGTTTGCTCCCTTCTTCCCTCCCGGTCGCAGCCCAGGAGGGGCAGGGACTGGGGAAAATGGGGATCTCGGTAACACCTTCCCCCCACCCCCCCATTCTAAAGCAGACTGCCCTTTCAGCTTTTGCTCCCTTTCAGATTTTGGTCCCTTCTTCCCCTCTCCTGCTCGCAGCACAGGACAGGGGGGCAGGGACTAGGAGATGGGGGCTTTGGTCAGTCCCTTGCAAGATGGTTTCCTTCTCGGCCGGGATGGGGGCATCCATTCCACACAGCCTCCCCCTGCTGCACCGTAGGATCTCACTCACGAGAGCCAGTCCTCCACGAACTTTCTCCAAGGCAAATCTCTTCCCACTGGGCTTCATCTCTGCTCTGGCAGGCAGCAATAAGTCGCAATGTCTCTCAGTCCCAGTCCTCCACGGGGCTACAGGCCTCCCCCAGCAAACCTGTTTGGCTCATCTCTGTAGGTCGCTTGTGCTGGCATCTTCTCTATGTCTCCACCGGCTCCATCCAGCATGGAGCCTCTCCACCGGGCAGGTCGGGTCTCTGCCTCCTCCATGGGTCCTCTCCACCGGCTACTCCATGTGCTTCTGCTCAGGCTGCAGGGGCATCTCTTGCCCAGGTACCTGGGCGCCTCCTCCCCCAGCCTTCCCGGCCTTTTGTGTCTGTCAACTGCTTACATTTATATGCAAATATATCCCAATGCCCTTAACTGGCCAAAATTGCGGTCTTGTTGGCACTCTGTGTCCTCGTGGCAAAATGCAGCTACTTCCGAGTCTTCTCAAAATTCCTTGTTCTCCTGTAAGTGATTCTCAGAGGCGCTATCAGCAGGCTGGCAGAAGATTCCAGCAGCCATTTTCTGCAGCCCCTGGCCCTCTCTCAGCACCCAACTATGCACAACTGCGTCATCACCTCAGAAGTTGTATACTCAGGTGTTTCCCATCAGAACATTTTTATGGCTCACTTTGATTTGTGAGGGCTATTTTGGCTACAGGAGGTTAGTTTAAGGCTCTGAACAGAGGCAAAGCTTTAAAAACAGAGGTATAGTTCATTGCTATAGGTGGATGAGAGCAAAATGTTTCTTGTATATGTACCTCAATAGTTTCTGGTTTTCTTGTATCTTTATGCAGACTGGAAAACACCCTGCTGCCTGATAATATGCATGGTTTTAATTCCTTTCCTCCCCAGCTCTTGTATTTAAACTTATTTTCCTCCACTGCATTCAGCTGCTTGAAGTTGCATGTTTTCTTCTTTTTGTTTGCTAACTTTCATATAGGAAACTGGTGATAATCATGCTGATTTGTTTATTGCTGTCAACAGTGAAAGTATATGTTGTTACTCAGTGGCTGCTGCTCAGGGAAACTGAGGTAGAGATAGAGAAGTATTGATACAACTTGTATCAAGAGAGAGCTGCCAGCCCAGGAGCAGAAGCATTCTTCATTGTGGGAATCAAAGTCTCGGGAACCATAAATCATATTCCAAGACAAAACCCATAGAGCAGAAGTTAAACTTATGTTGGGGAGCACAAAAACACTGTGCTGTAAAAATCCACGATGCCAGTTTTATCAGTGGCACAGACAACTCCAGAGTGGCAGTATTTCCCTCATCTTTGCTATTTGTCTGGCTCACAGAAACTTCTATTGGCCAAGGTATTTTTAAGTAAAAATTAATCCATACCTTTACACAAGGTTCACAAACAAAATGACTGTCAGTTATTTAAGAAAGATCTTTCTCTGAAAGTTGCCAGAATAATTGTCTCAAAAGCTACTGCACCTTTCACCAAACAGCTGTACAAACTGTGAAAATAGGCACTTGTACAGAAAGTATATGCTTTTTATGCTCTTGCGATGTTTTTTATCGCTGTGTTGTGTGACACTACAGCAAGTATTACTATACTTCATGAAATGAGAAATCCATCTTACAGGAAAGTCTGGGCCCACTTTTAAGCAAATAAAACTACACTGAGTAAAATCCTGCATATTTATACTAAGTCTGAATCAGCTTCTAAGGAGATTGCTTGAAAAGATTCTCAGAAAGTGACACCACAAAACAAATGTTGAGGCTAACACAGTTGTAATCTTAAGGTATTTAAGTCCTATAACAGATAAGATAATTAAGAACATCTAGGTTTTGCTATTTACAGCCCTTCACTCTCTTCTTACAGCATGACTTAGGCTTTCCAATAATGACCTGATGCAACTACAGTTTAACTGGAGGTGGAAAACTAATTTACGTTGTAGAATTCACACAGACTAGTTTATAGTCAAAGAAACAGAGCAAGTGTGAAGTGTAAAATCTTAAATATTATGTCAGAATTATCTTAAATCTTTATCTTAATGAAACACCTGTGTAGATTCTAATTAAAATTATATGCCATGACAGCTATCAGAATAAGTATTTGACCATGAGAACTTGAAGTAAATATTCCATCTGTAGGAGAACTATTTTTATATCCAGTAAATTATTTCTTTCTATGAATGTCAAGGTACATACAGTAGATGACATGATGTCTGTATTCTGGTTGACTGCAAAACCTTGCACATCAAAAGTTGTACAGAGTAGAAAAGACAGATAAATAAAATACCAACAGGCTTTTTATCAGAAGAAAAAAAAACAGTAATAGGGTAATCTAGCAAGATGTTTTAAGGTGTACTGTTTCTCTGTTATTCTTTCTGAACAGAAAGCGATGCACCTCTGAATCTCAAGGTGGCAGCCAACAGTAAAAATATCCTAAATAGAGAACTGCTATTGGTTTAATTCAATGCAAAATTTCAAAGCAAACATAAACCTGAATTTATTTTGAGGGTTTGTTTCCTTTATACCATTATTCTTTCATCAAGCTTTCTTTTCCAGGCATTCATGTCTCTCCAAGTTTTTCAATTTATTATTGCTCAGTAACATTGCCCTCACTAGACTTAAATTTCACAGATAAATGTCACCATTTTCCTGTCTATGTTTTCTTACACATCATTTATAAGTAGCAGATTATGCCTCCTCCCAAGCTTGCCTTTTAAATTTCATTCTCCCCATAAGTATTTCTTTCAAATAAGATATGTATACTTGTATTTTAGTAAACATGGATCTACAAAACACTAACATCTTTATAGGCTGTTTTCAGGCTCCCATTTAGCTTGCTCAGTGCTGACCATGACTCGCCACTTCCTCACTGCTCTCCACTGAGGTGGAGAAATTATATTATCCCAATTTTAAAGCTGAAGCTCCAGCTCAGACCCCTAAGACACCTAATCAATAAGCTGGATTCTTGCCTAACATCCTACAGGAAGCCCGTGGCAAGTAGAAAACGCATTGTATAGCTCTGAACTAGTGGCTTAGGCTCAGTACAGAACACAATCAGGCTCTAAATTCTGTTAAAAATAAGACTAAGTGTAAGACACACACTATTTATGGGGAAAAAATGAAGCCAGTATGACAAACACTTATCTGGAAAAAAGGGAGCACCATGCAATAGATGTGCTGTTAACATCAATTTAAAGTTACAGGAAACTTGATAGATTCAAGGTGTCAGTGCCATCTGCAGAGGGCATGGATATGTGCTGGTCAGTTAGTGACAGCCTGTTATATTTTGTATCCACTGTTTCTTAAAAACTTTGGAAAATGAAACAGTAATATTTTGAGACATTTCTGGGGCAGTTTTCATTGGACCTCCCACATAAAGAACCTTTCCCATTTATTTTATGTCAAGACTAGAAATATGCATAAATTACAGTATCCAGTCTTTATTTGAAGGCCACAAGCACTGAAGATAAAGTATATTTTTCTCAAGAATTTACATCATAATTTTACTCTGTATTAATATAATTTCATCAGTCATCCATTTGATCTAGTTTTGCTTTTTTCTCACAGACTAAGGAACTACATGCTATCAGTCATTTACATAGCATTTTTGCTTTTTTGGTAATTCTTCACTAAGATCAAGCCATTTAGTGTGCTTTTAGATGAACCGAACATATTTTCGTCACCGTATTTATTAAGACTAATGTTCTATAGCTCACATAGATATTTCATGGCAATGAAAGTTAAATACTCAGCATTTATCCTTCTGTAATCACTGCAAATAACTGCATGAAGAAAATGTATCTCCTATTAACAATCACTGGTTTCTGAAGACACAGGCAATATGTTAAGCTTACTGTGGGCCTGTAAAAACAGTGTAGGACATAGGCCACAAACTGTGTGGGCTTTTCTTCATATCACAAAAATCTTCAGAAATAAATGCCAGACTGCATAAACATCACGTGCCCCTAAGTTACAGTAAACAAATTAATGTAATACCTGATGTGAAACATATCAATAATGCAAACAGAAATAAAAATTGTTAATTGCTTTCAGTAATTGTAGCAGGATAGGAACTGGTAAGTACCCACAAGGTAGCTGCAGGATTTATGCAAACATAGCTGAGTCACTTGAGCCCTGACTATCTTTTGAGATTGGAGACCACAAGATACTGAAATGCTCAATCTGTACCTTAGTACTAGAATCATTCAGTCTGAGATTGACAGAAAGTGACTTAGAACATACTATACCTCAACCCAAAAGTCTTAGGGAGTGGCTTGAATACAGCAACCTGTCTTTAGTCAGTCTGGCAGATCCTGTATGGCACACTAGTGGGTGTGCACTTACATTGGTTTAAGTAGTCAATAATTCAAAATAGTAAAAATGATTCTTCATTTCCACCTTCAGCTTTACCCTTTTTTAAAGTCATTTATTGACTAGAAGGAAAGTACACTTACAGAATTCTCCAGACTATGGGGACACATATTGACATCTCTAGTATAGCCTTTTTTTCAACTAATGAGAAATCCAAGTAATAAAACTTGACATTCTACCTCAAAGATGCATGTCTAGTTACCTCAGTGTCTAGGGCACACATTTCTGATGTGTGGTACAGTGTTAAAAATTACCTTTACCAGACAGGTGTTTGTTTCATTAGGTAGAACTTCTCTAAATTAAATTCTTGATTTTGGGAGGGCAGCTGGTTGGTTTTGCAGTGTCAAGGTATTTGTCACAGAATCACAGAATTGTAGGGGTTGGAAGGGACCACAAGAGATCATTGGGTCCAACCCCCAATGATTTTTAAGTAAACTGTTCCTTTCCTCAGCAATTATGGATTCGGGGGGGGGGGGGAAGGGCATAATTATGAAAAACAAGGAACATAGATATTGATATTCGCAAGTTCACTGAAAATTTACCAGAGACTTTTAAAGACATTTAAATGGTGAACTGGAAAACCAAAGTGCTATCTTTGCATATAGAGGAAGGGATAGATCTCCTGGTGTGTCGTTTTTCACTGTCATAGGGATTTTTTTTCTACTCCCCATAGTCAAAAAGGAGGATATTAACTGCTTCTTATTACTTATAAAGCACACGGCAAAATGCCTGTCATCCTTTTGACAACTTCAGCTACGTGCATAGGTGTTGCAGCTCAGCCTCTCCAGCAAGCAACACAGTATTTTGAAGAGCAGCCGTGTAGTGGGAATCCATGCTGCATAGTGACTAGCAGCAAATGGAAAATTCCTCATCCTTGTTGTTCTAGAGGGAAAAGCCATACACTTAAAGCTCCAATGAATGAAAAATGAGACAGCTCTATAAAAGAGTGCTTAACTTGCTTTTGCCAGTACATTTCACAGATAGCTTTGACCAAGTCAGAAGAATACATTGCGCTGAGGGAACGTTACTATAAAAACTGAATGAAAGGTGCAGATTTGCCCCTTGTAAATCTGTTTTGCTGATGCTGTATGATACAAAGCAAATGTAGTCTAGATTTTAACACCTTTTAAAACTATATGAAGTTTAGCATGAACTGTAAGAGACATTATTACATAGTATTTTGTATTACTTTGATCTTCACATTGATTTGGATGTGAGCAGATGTGTTTTCATGATCTAGAAGGAAACAGGCATCCACCTGAATGAAATAGCAAGAGACATAATATCATTGGAATATTTATGCTGACAACTAACCAACCAGAACTGCTTGTTCTTAAAAACTGGCATTGTTGCTGTTAACTTATTTCCCTTAGATAACAATAAAAATTGAAAGTTTAATAGTTTTGTGGATTTTTAAATTTTCTCACAAAATATCAAAAATCAAATCCTTGGCAGCTGTTATTTTTTCTCCTCTTTCCAGATTGGGTTACAGTTCTGAGATACTCTACTTGCAACCACTCTCTGTTTGATGCTGTATATAGAGAGGACAAAAGAGCTCCCCACTACAAAAAGTTTACCATTAAAGCACAAGATAGAGCAAAGCCAGGCATTGCACAAAGACAAGATAGCACAAAGGACACAAGACAACACCAGCTGCCACAACAAGCTGTAAGCATAGACAGCGGTTGTCATCATTATCTTTTTGGGGGTAGTCAGCATGGCAAAGCAAGCTTTTTAAAGATAATTTTCAAGTGGCTGAGAACCTAAGAATACATATAGGTATGAGATGAAGAACAAGAAAGGGAGCAAAGGTTCTTCTCTGGAGCACCAAAAGATCAGAACTTCATATTTAATGAGTTAGAGAAAAGAGACTTAAGAGATACACACAGCAAGAAGAGATGGTTGGCACAAGTAGACTAAAGTGTTCTGCATGTCTGTTCCTTGAATAGGAATAAGCAAAGCTAAGTTATCTTTGCTAGTAAAAAAATGAGAACCTAATAAAAAAACCACCAGTTATGTAATTTATGTATCTGTTGAAAGATGTATGTAAAGCAGAAGGCTTTATGTACATAAGATGTACATAAGATGTATGTAAAGGCTTTATGTACATAAGATGTATGTAAAGCAGAAGGCCAGAAGGTCCAGTCTGGGTACAAGAATCTATTTTTGTATTTACAGAAAAAAAAATTTAAAAGGTAAAGCTCTTGAAAGAATTACTAAAAGCCTATTTTTTAGTTTACAAATATTACACATTTGAACATCAGTGGTGTTACATCAAGACTGGAATTTGGTTAGAAACAGCCTGCTGCAGCACAGAAGGTAAAACCTGTGCATTATTAGTACGAAGGGAACAGTTGAATATTTTTGAGTGTAAGATCACTAAGAAACACATTGTGAAAGGACAAAAATAGGAAAGCAAGAATGGGGACAGTAACTGTAACACACAGCACACAGGAACAATAACGAGGGTAACAGAAGACAGAAGTGATGTATAACTAACTATATAGAACTGGTACGGTCTAGTTTCCCCCATTTTGTTAGTAACACTGCTTCCCCGTGCAAGCTGAGGGACTTGTTCTAAAGCTGTCTGCTCTGCCTAATGCAGCTGCTCTTGTACTTTTGCTTTTGAAAGAGATAAATATCACATCTAAAAAAAAAATCCATGCTGCTAGAGAATAGACTCAGGCAGCAGCTACCTGCCAGCGTCAGCTTGGTTAGGTCATGAAGCACGGATGTTCCTCCTGTAACATGCTGTCTTTGTAGCTTGAGCTCCTGTCATTTTTTCAATGTCATTCCTAAAATTAATGGTTTTCTATGAAACTAGATTAAAGGCTGCTTAGTGAATCTATAAGTAACTAACCAAATAATTGTGAAATCCTACTTGGTCTCAGCTAATTGGTAGCTTCTTGCTACACCTTTTTCTGTTTACACTCCTGTGGACATGCAGGACCTGTATCAACTCAAAATCAGGCATCCCACAGCTGTCAAAAACAACAAATTTTATTGACAGCTGGAATTTACAGTGGTCAGAAAAATGTGCATCTGATATCAAACAGCTTCTTATTCTCTGTTCCTTTGCACATTCATTTCATAGGATCAAAGCTAAATTAATCTGTAAACTGCACAGCAAACTCTTGGTAAAAAATGTATTTTGCAGGTATGTATTACTAAAAATTAGTAAAAAACAGAGTAAAGTAGATCAATTATAACATGATCACAAACATCTTGAGCATCACCATGGACAGACACGGCACAGTTTTGGTCACCCACCTATCAGTACTTATTTTTTAAATTCCGTGATTGGGACATGAGTAGAACGTATTCTTGTATTTTGCATTTCACATTCCTAGTTCTACCTAATCTTTCCATTTTTAAGCAGTTTTCAGATGTTATTTATGCTTAATACCCATGAGAATTGCTCTTTCTAGAAAGTCCTGTATGTGGAATTACAGCATCTCCACTTATTCTGCAGGAACTTGGAGACAACCAACTACCTGCTGAAACAGATAGAGACGTCACACCTTCCGAACACAAGTAAACACCACTTCATTGAATATTAGAAACAGAAATAAGATCCCAGAAAAAACTTTTGAGAGTGAATACCCATTAAGTAGAAGTAGTTAAGGCCTGTAATTTTCAGTCAATTGAAGCAGAGATTACTCAATCTGCAGCTGCCACGAAGACTCTTGTCATTTCCCTGCATTTTATTGGAAGATTTAGAAAACCCCACTCTCTGCACACAAGTGTATCTTATTTGCAGTGATAGGGCTTACATAGCACAAAACAGTGCAAGACTATTTAAGATGCATATCACCTTTTTTTGATTCTCAGTCATTAGTAAATGCCTGCATGCAGGTTTGCTCTTAAATTCTGAAGGTAGCTAATATTAGATCTGTGACCTGTATTACTACAAGCAGATTTATCCAGTTGGGTCTTGACAAACCCAGGGAGACAGCACAGTCTCTCTTTTGGGGATATTAAACCAAGAAGAATCATCCCTTTCCTCCATGTACCAGCTGCACTCCTGTTCAACAGGCAGCAGCACCCCACACTGCACTTGGCTGCCCAGGCATGCTGCAGGCCTGTGTTGAGCTGTTCTCAGCAGACCTGCTCTCTGTTCAGCCAGTCCCTCCCAATTTCTGGTCTAGCAGAAGCAGCTGGGGCTGCTCACCATGAAAGGGAAGTTACCAGTCTTGGAATTCAGTGTTACCAAAGCCGGGATGGTTTTGCTGCTTGAGAGCCATTTTGAAGTAACTTGTTTCCTCTTTTTAAATAGGAATTATACTTCTAACATCCCAGAATAAAAGTCCTGCTCCTTTGCATACCAAAGAAATAACAAAACTATGTAAAACCTTTCGGAATTATTTAGTGACATCACTACTTGCAGTAAATTAAGCATGTCAAAGTTAAGACAAAAATTAAGTACACCCATTTGTTTGTGAAGCATAGCACAGGTAATAGGTTTGCAGGGAACACTGGCTTTGGGAAAGAAATCATCAGAAGTTTTTATTTTTCTAACCAGTCTTGACAGTTTTGATACACAGAAGTGACTAACCTATGAAAAAGGATTGTATGAGGAGGCAGGGAAATAAAGTGCTACCTCTCAGATTAGCTATTTGTGGATCACTACTTGCATCATCTGCCTGCCAGAGGCTTCTGCATACAAGAAGTCCTGAGAACAGAAGAACTGCAGTCAGACCAGGCCTATATTTAGCCTAGAATACCTGAGAGAGCAGCTGAAGGAAGGGTAAAGCCACATACACAGTATTTGTCCTACATGTTCTGTTTCCCCATGACTTCTAGCTCAGAGGCCTCATAAACCAGACTAAATATGACTAAATTCTGGTTTTATTCCTATGACCTATTTAACTAACTCATTGCAAAGCATCAGTTAAGGTTGCTATCTTCCCTGAAAGCAAAGACTTCACTTTACCAAAGATGTATGAAATGTACCCCACTTTTATCAGCAAGGATTACACTAGATGATCTCAATATTTAACTTCCTCCACCACAAGAAACAGCCACAAGAGGTCATGGGAAGAGAGGGAAACCAAAGAATGTCAGACAGCCAAAGCAATGAAGCAGGATTCAATGTCTAGCCCCTCAGATCTAAGTGTCAAAAGTAGTAATTGTTGAATAGCTTTTTAATCAGAAATTCTGATACTAGTTTATTGTAGTAGTTTTCCATACTTGGGCAAAAGCCTAAACCCCCCATTTTCCCTTCTTAGAGGATCCCACCACCCAGGACACCTAAAAGCAAGTGGCAGCCAAGAACGCTCTCTAGACAACTCATATGATGTCATGATCACTGTGTATGTGGGAAATACTTTGGGAAACAGCTGTTGAGAAGGGATAGCCACAGTATTTTTATGTATCTCTGTAGTATCAACCTGCCTTGGTTTTCAGTATATGAGAGTAGATGGTGTTTAAGCTTACCTTTATAAAGGGAAACCACCTCCTTCCCCCTTCTTTCAATTCTGATAACAGGGCAATGTGGGTGCGGTCTCAACAGTTTCCCTCAGGCTTACCTACCTGTCTTTAATGAACCCTTAGCAATAGCCACAGCCCAATACTGAAGGTTTGGGGGGACTGAGACAGACAGGACAAGAAAAGACATGAAACATTCCCCCTGCCCACACACACACCCCACATTCATTGGTTTACCCCAGCATGGTGCTGGGCAGTTTCCTTTTTACCTACAAGAAGGTGTCACAGGAGATGGGAATTCCAGACATTTTATTGGGGGGAGGGGGCACACCCATTCATCTCTGCTATTACTCCTTTTAGGGTCTTATGTTGTCCTGGTTTTTGTTTGTTTTCCTCAGAGTTGGGTTTGCAGAAGTAACTGTCAAACTAAGGGCCTTGGAAATACTGTATCTAACCATTTCCCCTCCACTCCATTCTCCTGTTCAGGCTCAAGACTTGATGACTCCCCAGATGCACACAGCAAAGAAAGAGAACACCAAGACCTATTGTTCCTCCACCACAAAGCTGCTCAATACATGCTCATTTCAGCACCAGGAGACATAGCGTCCAGTCTACTGAAGCAGTTACTCACCAGCAGCACCATGGCATTCGTTTCCTACGTGCTGTGCCACATGCATCAATGTTCTCATAAAACAGGTGTGACTGTGCAGCTTGTGCTGTTGCACGGAGGGCAGTGGGATGGGGTGAACACTGCTGCTCTTGGGGCGGCCGGCTGGCTACACTCACCTGGGAGCACTATGAACAACACTGCGCTGGGAGAGACCAGCGCATGGGGAGCACACAGATGTGTTCCTGCAAGGTGACTCAGAGACCACAAGCCGTGGAGGTTCAAGACATCAAGGGACAAGGAAACTAAAGCCAGGGGAAGAAACACAAGAAGTGCCCTGCAAAGGCTCAACTACCAGCAAGATTTCTTGAACTCTTCCAAACTTTTCTTTGCAACCCATCTCAGCAAAGATTTTTGGTTTTCCCCATTCTGCCAACAGCTGTAGCTGTACATTTGGGGAGGGACGTTCCCATGGAACACAAGGCATTACCTCTGAAGCCAGATGTCACTTCTCATTAAAAAGCCCCAGCAGAGGTACAGGCTTCTCAAACCAAGTCAGGCTGCTGAAAACAGGTGGGACAGTGCCCAGAATCTACAGGTGACAGATCTGCCTTCAGCAGTGGCCAAAAAGGAGAGCTAAGTGATGCAGCACTTGGAATTTCATCAGTCCCTGCCCTCAGGCACCCACCTTCCCAGCAGGAGAGCTCAATAAGGGAGACAGAAAAAAGAGATGCCAGGCATATAGTTGAGGGGAAAGAAGAAAGAATCAAGGCAATTAAATTGTGCAAGCAGTCTACATATGAAAACTTCATCTGGTCAAGTTTGGCAACTGGCATTGGGATTGTACACACACTTGTAAAATTCTTGTACATCTTCCTATAAAACATGAAGCAGCACTACCACTTACTAATTCATGTCAGAGGCTAGGTATCTTAAGTGTTCCCTACACAAAAGATTTCTACGTAAAGCAAACATTTACCAAAAACTGTATCACCTTGCAAGGTCAGCAGCAGCCATCAAGTACCTGGGTGGCACTTTTTCCATGAATGACTTTTTTGTTGCTGTTAGTAATTCAGGACATGAAACTCAACAAAAAAATTTAACTGGTGGCTGGTGTTCTCCAAGATCAGTTGAACTTACAGTGTTAAAAAATCCTCTCTTCAAAAGTGAGACTTATTTACCTTTTATTATACCTTATAAAGATATACAAAACAGTTCAGTACTACAACTACATGTTCTCCTGAGGGCTACACAGTCCTCAACAGGCACCTGCACACACCTATGATTGATTTTATCAAGTTTTTCCCCTTAATCCACAAGTCCTGAAAGGGAGGAAACTAAGATCTTGCCCCACACCCTCCACATTATTCTCAACTACTCTTAGATACTACAGTTCCATTTGTGGGAAAGTACTGCAGTCACACAAGCTGCAACCCTCCGAGATACTCTTACAGTTTACCGACTGCTCTTGTAATACACTAAAAGCTGCTCTTGGTAGGAAAAAAATTCACCCAGAAGGGCTTCCTTCACTTTTCAGGCCAACTACATCCTTGGTTTGTGCTGAAAGTGACAGTTAGTACAACACTCAGCTGTCCCCGAGATACTTGGGGGTTCTTTCATTCCGTTTTAAACAGGCAATCAACGACTTGTTTTCCCACTGAAGCAGTTATACAATGGCTGCGTAGCAAATCTGAAAACTCCTCAAAATTTCAAATTCGATGAAAGCCAGATTCTAAAGGGAGACAACATGGGTAAAAAAAATATCAATACACATGGTATTTTAATACAAAATATTAGCTTTTCTTTTTTTTTTTACACAAGTCAGGTTTTTTAAAATATAGAACCTTAAAAAATGAACAAATTGCTATCCACACACTATAAACACTTTTTTGTGCTGTTTGATCAAGTTATCAGAACAATTTAACCAGTCCATAGTTTAAACACTGCCTTGAAGTTTTATGAAAACTAGGCCGCACTGTGCACTGCCATTATTGTATGTACAGTGTGAAGCGCCTTCTTTCCCTTCTAACACGGCAGGAGAAACTGTTCAGTTACCAGGTTCTTTGCACAAGGATTTCACATTCTACTCATGCTGATGACAGATTTGCATCACATCTCAGTGGCACTGCTATGAGCAACCACAGGTAACTCTGTGAATGTTCACGGGAAGAATGTCCATTACAGGTACTGAAATACATATTCTGGAAGTACAGATTCTTCAGCTAGATAAAAGAAAACTTGTTATTGTTAGTTTAGGGGAAATACTAGCCTGATTAGCCAGAACTTTACAATTTCTAAGCACTGAAATGAATTTTGATTTCTCAAAGTTGAATAAAAGTAAGTAACTATCATGTTTTCAGAGAGATGAACTACATTGCAGGTACATCTCAGGAATATTTGTAATTGCCCGTTTTTTGAACCCATAGAAAGAAAAAATTTCCCTCTAAGTTGGAGGTCTTAAACGGTCTTGTTTTAGTAGTAAATCATCCACAAGTAGCAGGCTGTTAGCCAAGTAGATTTTTAGGATGATTTACTTGCATTACAGTAATTTACACAATTGAACTTTAGGCATACAGTACAAAACTATGAACAAAAAGGTGAAGCAAACTTTTTTATTTATATTCAGGTAAAAACATTAACCTGATGAAGTAAATTATTGCAGATTTGAGAAATCAGCACATAAAACAGTTGGACAGAGCATTGCTTACAGGTGCTTTATCTGTGTCAAAAGACAAAGGCTGAATTGTTTGTTCCAAGCTAGCACTGGGGTAGGGGTAGAAAGGAAAAAAAAGGGGGTGGGGCTGGGAAGGGGAACTACAAAAGTAACCAGGAACAAGAAAACTGTTTACTCAAACAGGGAATGAAACAACTAATTTGTCTTTTAAAAAACTTTACATCAATTCGAAATGCTCTGGCCTTACCACAATACACACTGGCCAGCCCAAGCTGTTGGACTTCAACTACATGAAAGAAATAATTCTTCCTAGCCTCTAGTAAGAGGCTTCTGCTGCCTGAATCACTGTGTAAACAGCTCTAGAGCGTCAACTGGTAAAGGCTGTTGCCATTATATCCTACCACTACAGTAAAACTATGCTATAAGAAAGGTTCTACCTAGTTACAAAGGCTGAATTATATTGACAATATATATTTGATTTCAGTAAAATTTAAATTATCTTAATCAGAGAAAGATGCATGGAGCAGTTAAATGTCCATGCTAACCAAAACATAACAATTGTTGAATGTTGCACACAAAAAGAACCAAGTGGATTGCACATCAGACAATACATGAGGATGGGTAAAATTAGAGGCAGGTGAGGGTACACAGAACTAGCCTACTAAACTAGATTCGTCAAATACATGGTGTATTTTAATTTCTGTACTTATGTACAAAAGTTGTCTTTGGAGGAAAAACTTCAGACTTAGCTAGATGGATACACACAGCCCAGTATTAAACTGCACAGCGACATTTATTGTTCCAGCCTGGAAAAACATCCCTTTTTAAATTTCACACAGCAAAGCAAGTTAAAAACTTCACTCATCAAATAAATGATAATTTAAACAAGAACTTGCTAAAGAAACCTTGTCACAACAACTTTTAGGGCCTGATCACTTTAAGTCCATAGGGGCCTTTAATGAATATCAACCAAGTGTCTTTGTTTATAATCTGCAAGCCGTTTTTCTACAACAAGAAGGCGTAACACGTTTCCTTGACTCAGGTGATATATTTAGAAAAGAATCATGAGTTTCTCTTTTGCTGTAACAGGCAGACATTGCATTTTTCATTGTGATCAGGAAAGATGGAATGACTGCTGCCCTTCTCTCGCAGCTATCAAGAGTTTTTCACGCATTATCTCAATAGTTGAATAGTCTGGCAATTTGAGATAGTTCACACAAGTCATCACTGAGGGCAAGAAGTCATCTGGATTCTCTGTGGACTCAAATGTCTTGCGTACAATTGTCAGCGGGGGGTTCAAACTTCGAAAGCCTATTAATGAGAGAGAGACATTCAGAGTAAGGTGGTTCCTCTTGAAGCCCTGGGGTTACGCTACAGATATCTAACAGTGACAGAAGCACACATCTCAGAACTCACCACTTAACCTCCGTTTTTGAAAGTTTAATGTATGCCTGCGTAAGGCCTCGTAACACCCTAAAGAAATACCTGAAATCCGTTCTGTGGATTAGGGTTTTTGAGACGAAATTAAAAAATAAACTAGATATGTCTGCTTTTAATTGTGCTCTGTATGTGTAAAAAACCTATTGCAGGTGACTGCTGCACCTTTTTTCACTCCAGCAAAGGTTTTTATACTCCTAACCCTCAATCCTGTCTGCACCATCTCTCCCCACAAGAGCTCTACATTTGTTTCTAAAAGAATCAGCTCTTCTCAATGTCAGTACTTTAACTTGAAAAACCTCACCAAATTCCAAACGTATTTCATGAAGCAGATGCAAAGGTGTCAGCATGCCAGAACTGTCTAGTTTCCAGAAGCAAAGACTATTGCTTCCAGGTAGCAAAGCATCATTTCCATGTTGTCAGAATTTAATGCACCTCCAGCCAAGGAATACAGTATTAAGGCAGTTCACTTTTGTTTACATTTTGAACTACTTTTTATCCTACAGTAGGTTATCTGGTAACTTAAATTAAACCTGGACAGAGTCAATTGAATGAGGTCAGGAGATTGATACAAAGTTTGTTCTACCATAAGTCTAACCAGCCACTTCTAAAACTACAAGTGTCAAACAAGTATGAATTGTTAAAGTTCTCAGGTAAGTAACTTCTTCTGATCCTGAAATAAACCGCTCCCACTGAAACACAATCATAACACCGACCCCATATACAGCAACACACAACAAACAAAACCTACCTCCCACAGGCAGTCTGGGGCTCCCCGTCACAAACTGAAGAAACAGTCTTTGCTGTTCACTATCGAAGCTACTGAGAATTTCAAAGAGATACTTCACAGCTCGACTAAGGAGGGAAAAAGGGAAGCTTATTATTCTGTTCACAGTTAATGTAACTGCATCAGACTCATATTCAGTCATATAATTCCTAAATACTTATTTGCTAGTGCTAATTTTTAAGGTTTTTTTTTCTGAACAAGTCCAAATCCACATTACCTGTCATGTGTATAACCGTGATCTGGCCTGCAACATTCCATTAAAGTCTTTGCATCCCAAGTGTCCGTTTTACTGCCGCACAAGAGCTGCTCCAACTATAAAAATTCAAAAGCAAGGAAGGAAATATTACCCTTTAGAACCTGAAGTAGAACTGGAGAAATTAGAACAATCTGCCATTTTTTACTAGCCTTAAATTGTTGCAGAAAAAGAGGTGGTTGTACTCTTTGAAAGTAGTACCCACAGAGGCATGAAGAATCACTGAGCAGTTACAGATCTCAGCTTTAAGAGACTCTTACACTGCAAAGCACCAAGAACAAAAGAGTAACACAAAGGCTTGGCTAACACACTGCTTCAGAGCATGCCTAGCAGTTCTTCATAAAGTCAGAGGTGTAAGCTTATGAAGGTAAATAAACCCTTTGAGTAAAGTCTTCAAATAAACTCCCTAAAGGCAGAGTAATAAAACATTCTCTCCTAGTTCAGACATCCATAATTGTGTCTCAGCTCAGTCCACCTAAGAGCACAAGAATTTTATGAGGAAATCGATATGAGAGGTGGTGAGAACAAGGTAAGCTGAAGTACCCTTATTTTTTACTTCTTCATCTGAATCTCCTCTTACAGTCAAAGCTCTGTTAAAGAGTTAACTACATTTTTTTTAACAGAACTTCCAAGTAGGATCCACATGTATAGCTAATAAGAGGTATGCAACATAGGAAATTAAAGTACCCATACCAGTGTAGAGCACCTGCATACATTAGTTTAAAAATGCTTTCCTCAGAAAAGCTGGATACACTCAAAGTTAAAGAAAATGGAGCTGTTCATAATAAAAACATCAAGTAACCAACCACTGAACACAGAAATCTTTAACATTTGAGTATACAAGTTGAAGGACATCAAGTTTAAGTGGCATGCATCAGAAATGCACGTTAACAGGTTCGTCACAACAGCACCACATCCAGTGCACTCCTAGGTCCATACTGTCTATACATAATGGCAGATACAAGGGTCTAAGCAACAGTGAAAACAGGTTTACCAACCTCCTCAGGATAGAAGTACTGAAGATGACTGAGGGGAAAGACTGATTCAAATCCATCTCTGAATGAGTCAAACTGTCTGGCGACACCTTCATTTAGTGCCCAGAATATAACCAACTGCAAGGAAGACAAAAAGTCGTTTGAACAAAGCAAGCATGGAGCGGTCGCTACTGCACGAAGGACTACAGCTGCAGAAGCACCTCTGCAGAAGCCTAGCCATGTGCTCACTGTAGTTGTGGCAGGGTTTGAACTTGAATTCATGGAGCTGCTCTACAGCTCTGCCTCATTCTGCTTTCATTCGTAAGCTCGTACTGCTGTACGTGGGCAGATGCAGTGCAGCTGCAGCACCACAAACGGAATTTGATTTATTTCCCTCCCCCCCCCCCAAAACTTTGCTGGAGCCTTTCATTG
Organism: Hypotaenidia okinawae; assembly: GCA_027925045.1. Classification (NCBI taxonomy): domain Eukaryota; kingdom Metazoa; phylum Chordata; class Aves; order Gruiformes; family Rallidae; genus Hypotaenidia; species Hypotaenidia okinawae. The sequence goes on from BSDF01000010.1 coordinate 11,410,437, forward strand.
CCAGTTAGCAAGTGTCATTTGGAGTTCACACTACCCTGTATTTAAAATAAACTCTACATGAGTGGCATGTATAGGGTAAGGAATTTGTTTGCCTTTATTATTGATAAAAAAATTTAAGACATGGAATTTGGAATAGCTAAATGGATATTATTTAACAAAATATTTAAAAACAAATCTAAGTATTTATTAGGTATTTTTAGAGGCCTAACCTAGATGCGCTCTTTTGTACACAAAGATCCATTTAAAATTTAGCAACTGAAACAGAAACCTGTAGGGCATCATTGACAGTATTAGCTTTACCCCTGGAAACAACTGGGTCCTTTTTTTAATATATAGTTACAAAAAGTAACTTTAGACTTAATTTAACAAGTTTAATATTACAGCACTACATGGGGAAAAATGTATTTAGCCCTGTGCCAGTAACTGAGGAGTTACCTGTGCCAGAACACTGATACAAAAGTGCAGCAGGATCTCCATAAGCTTTCTGACAAGTGTCACGCATTGAGTTTCAGGTAAGACATGTAGCCCCTGCTTTCACACATCAGCTTGTAATACAGAGGAGCAAGCTAGTGAGCACCAGCAGCACAGAGGGCTGTTCTACCGTGTTCTGTAATACAGAATATTCTATGGCTATTCCAGCAGCAGAGTTGCTGACTTAGAATTGTGACTAATTTTATGACCAGGAGTGTGGAGCAGAATTAAGCTATGCTGTATTCTTATGGATTCAAAGAGAAAACCAAACTGTTTGACAAAAAAAAAACCAAACCCTGCACTCTGGAAACTGTCCACAGATTTAGAACAAGCAAGTTGGACTCCTTTATAGGACCAGGGAGGAGGGAGAAGAGGGGTTACAAAAATGGGGAGAAAAGCCTTTCACTATACTGGTAGCTTCAACTTTCTGATAAAGGTAGCTCCTGTGGGAACCATCCTGGAGGGAAAAAGGGAGGTAGAGGATGGAATGAAATGACTACAGAAGAGGCATGAAGAGTAACAGCAGGATAGTCTAACTTTATAAACTACTTCTAATGGTAATGCATGCACACGATTAATGAAAATGACATTTTCAAGAGCAGGGCAGTTGACCCACAGGGAGCTGTACCGGCTAGCTTTTAAGTTAAATATACTGGTTTTAAAATGCAATTCATCATACACATGATAGAGGAGACTAATGTTCCCTCTGAAATATTTTCCATTTCCTTGACATCGAGTCTGTAACGTGAATCACCAGGATCTAGTTTAAAAAGTCTCCTCTGAGGCAGGAATATAAAGACACAGAAAACCTGCACAGGTGTCCTTTAAAGACAATATCCTACAAGTTGTTTAGAAAGAAGTGACAAGAAAGCACTCTCTAGCAATCTGCTTCTCCTTTACAATGCTAGAGGCCTGCAACAGGGCAACTACAGGGCGCCTGACACATTTGCAAGTCATTCCCAGCATATCAGATGCCTGATAAGTGTTACCTAGAGAGAAAAGAGTCTGTCTTACACATCTTGCAAGCAACTTTGCTCAGCTTTCCTCAGTAAATGCAGACTACAAATGCTGCTTCTAACAAACTGTGCTGGTTGCAGACAGGTAATGCCAAACAGATTTATATCCCAATGCATTTAGTTTTATAAGCGATTCTTGACTAACAGAATCTGCTTTTAACAAAGATAAGAACTGGATATATGTATAACCACTTGAATCTGGACAATAAACAGCAGCTGCTGTAATTCAGTTCTAAGGACTATGGAATAACTTTGCAAAGTTCTCAGTTGATACCTGGGAGCTCACATGCCCCTTCCTGAATAATTTCTATCAAAACATCAGGTATGTTTCTTATCAGTGCTTGGAAATCTTAACAGTCACCACAGTGAAGCTCGCAGCAGACTAGCCTGTCAGAAAATGCATTGTTTAGAAATTGGAATAATGGTTTTTCATGATCCAGCCTGTCATTCTTAACCTCCATCCCACTCATGACCTCCTATGATAATTTTGCATTCTCCTTCCTTCCCCAATCTCTTTTCCAGGTTGGTTTTAACTTACTTCATTGAATATTTTCTGATGCAGAAAGAGTTTCATTCCCTTGTTCAGCACTATAAACCTGATGTTTTTCTGGGTTTTATGTCCCTTCTGACACAGGAATAAATCAACGTGCAGATGTACTATCATCTTGCAGCACTGATGCTGTCTGTTCCTTACCTGTTTTTGTCTGTTCCTTACCTTTTTTTGTGGTTTGGGTTTTTGCTTGGTTTTGTGCATTTTGCCTCACAAGTGAGCCTGTTTTCTTAAGTCTGACTCCAAAAATTTCACAATTATTACAGCAGTTCAAAGCCCACCAAAACCCACCACTGCAAACAAATTCCTTATTGGACTCAAATGGAGGAATAAGTAAAAAGATTTTGGAAGTCCAAAGCTTGAATTACTCTGCTTACTATAACACTTATCCAAAAAAATCTACACTTCTGATGACCTTATTATGCATAAACAAAACTTTTTTGGTATTAACTTCCAAGTCAGGTGAGCTGACTAGGACTCACAGTTTTTCCTGTAGTACTAAACTAATACAGAACAGAAACAATCAGTAGAAAAATTACTGCCAAGCCCAGTTAATGAGAGTTAACTGGATTACATATGGGAACAAACTACTTGGGAGTAAGGTGAGGAAGATTAAGTAAAGTTTAGTCCTAGCCTCGGTTTTTTTTACATACTCTGAGATACTCCTCTAAATTGTGGATGGTGACTGGCGTATCTTTTCCCCCTTTTTTCAGTTCTATATTAGGAAAACCAGGAAGTGTGAAGTCCAGCCCTAGATCTTCCACTGAGCAGCCATTCATAGTCAGAGCCTCCAATGCATACTGTAGACTTTCTTTGGTCTAGAAAAAAATGGAAGCAAAAACAATTCATTCACATTACCTTTTGGAAAAGTTATGACTTCCACAGCAGTTTTGACAATGTAAACATTTCTATAAGAACTTTACTCTTAAATGCTGATAGTGTTCCTTGTTTTCCTTTGATGTTTTTCATATAGAATAATAGACCAAGACAAAACAACTAAACTATCTGAATGGATAAACTTGAAAGATCGTATATAGTACACTCCTGTCTAGCAATTTTGCAATTACTTCAACTTCTTGCACATTATTTAAAAAATACTACAAGTAGATTGTGTAATACACTACGGCTCTTAGGCTGTGTTTTTTCCTTAGACTAGTTAATGGTATCCATTTTTGGCAGTTTTTTCCAAGCTTTCTTCCACCAGGTTTCAGGTTTTTCAAACTCTTAATTGGGCCATAAAAAGCAGTGATCAAGGAAAAGAGCAAGACAGCAAGGTGAAGAAGAATAAAGACCCACAACCTCACAATAGCTTCACTAGAAACAAAGCAGATGTATAATTACATTAATACCACCTACTGACTGTTAACACTGGATGCTAGAAAAAGCATGCATGCCAGAGATGTTTCAGGACTACTCTGCAACAGCACACAGTATTATTTTTAGCTAAGAGTGGATAACCTTGAAAACTTGAGATTCCTCATTATCTATAAGCAAACCTGCATGCTCATAACGCAACTCCAGTTTACAGTCTGCATATATAGCTCTTAGTGGAGAGAAAAAAACACTACCACAAAGGGCACCCCAAAGAAAACCTGATAATTTTACTAAACCAATTAATAAAAGAGCCATGCTTTCAATATCAAGGATAGATTTTTTTCCCCTCTGTTGTTAAAAGTTTGTTAGTCTTGTCAAAAACCAGGAGGAGATGCTACCTTAGGCAAACATCTGGCAGTTGTAGCCATTTTTAGCCTGTGTTTATTCACATTGAAAAATTGCATAGTAAGTTTCCAATGTTAGAGTGTACATTACAAAGAGACCACATTGTAATTATTAGGCAATGATTTAATGACAATAAAACTTGCAGTTATCACTATTACCATCAGTATTAAGCACTGCTACACTCTTAACTGCAGCTACTTCATAAAACCCAAACGTGTGTGAAGATGTACTCTTCCACTCTTAAGAGTTACTTTCCTACCTGTGTTTTGTCCTGCTCAAGCCTCTTCTTTTGTCTTACAATATCTTCAAGGTGATATATTGATTTGGCTACTACTGGATCAATACTGAACAAGTCATGTGACGTCAAGGAAGTTTCCTGTCGTAACATCCACTTATAAAAAGGAAGTCCAAGAGGAAGGTCCACCTGGAAATTAAAACTTTATTATTGAAGTGTTTTATTCCATATATTTTCCTATTGTATCCTGACTAGCTCTAGAACACTAATTTCATAGTCCTGGCACACACTGAAACACCGTATTTGAATATTTTTACCTGAAACATTTACAGTTGAGAAAACAAAACTAAGTGCCTAGAGCACAGACATTAGAAATAACAGCAAGCTAGGAGCTAGAATAAGCAGCCCAAAATCTTGAAGACTGGAGAGAGATTGCAAGACATGGCAGCACAGTGACTTGTCCTTTTTTCATTATGGTTTCAAAGCCCACTGTAATGATCTTCAATGGACATGACGCTTTCCCCTTCAAAATTTCAGCTGCATCTCCCCCCACCCCACCCGAATTGCTGGAGTTGAAAAAAAGTTCCATGCAACTCAAAGCTGGCTTTCCCCCCAATGCAGTCAGAACTAGAATTTTCATTTAACCCTTCAGAATCCCATTTCCTATTTTATTCTCACCAGTCTAAAATCCATGATTGCCTTGGCCATTAGTTTTCCCAGAAAGCGGAACTTCATTTTAACTTTTGCGATGTGAGCTGGCTTAGCTGTTCTACCAAAAGGAAGCGCAAAAAGGCCTTGAAGGTTATGGATGTACTTGGTACCTTCCTGGCTTCCTGTTGAGGTAGAAATTTAAAAAACCAAAACACTATTCAATACACACACCTCTAGTTTCACTGCACACACAAGTTGGAAAACAGCTATCAGATTAGCACAACCTAAAGCTTCTCATAAAATTAAAAAAACCCACAAAAGCAATCGCACACTATTGTGAGGCGTATTATCTGGCCACACACTGACCTACTCCTTCAATTAATGCCATTCACAAAATTAAGTTAACTCAGAATCAATTCAATATTAGATAAATATTGATAGGTAAGTAGTAAAACATTTACCTTTTGGATTGGCTAATGTCACTTCCTCTCCCCTCCAAAGGCCCAAGTCTGCTCTCTGTAGTTCCTGAGATACAAGTGCATAGAACTCTAGTGTGGGGCCTAGGCCTGTGCCAACCTTCAGGGAGAGGGAGGGTGTGGGGAGAGGAGGGGAATGAGATAAATAAATGAGTCCATTAGGTCATTTCAAGTATCAAAATATTCACTTAGTCTGAGAAATATAGTACATTACTGGCTATCAGAAGAGACTGCAGTGCAAAAAGCATCCAGAGAACTAACTACATCAACGTTTACAATATGACTGAGACAGCACAGAAAGACCACATAATAGAGGAAATAATATCAGACTAAAATTATTAGCCACCTAATGATTGTATTAGAGAAGAAATACACAGCTGTTTCCTTAGAGTTAGGAAAAAACATGCTCTGCAGAATAAGACATTATGAAAATTAGTAGATCAGAAAGTTTCTCCTAGCAACTGAAAATCACAACCAAGTGGATTAGGGATAATTAATAGATACAATTTTGTGGCACCAGCTATAGGAAGGATGAAGATTTTGACCAAGTCATTCTATGAAAGTTGTAGCTTTTTTGTATTAAATCTTCAGTAAAAGAGGGTTAAATTAGACTGCATTGGTATTACTTACTTCATTCTCATACTGGATTTCCAACATGGCTCTTGAACTGCCTAGATCCTGCATCACAGATTCTGCCTGTTTCAACAGCTCATCTCTGTTCACAGTGCGCTACACATTAGAGAAGTTTTAAGTAGTGAAATTATGTCTGTAAGTCCCAGCTCCCAAGGCAGTTACAACAGAAAAAAATTAGTTATGCAAGTTTTTCCACCCCACGCTAATAGTTCCACATATCAACCATTTGTAAGCTTGCAATCTGATAAAATAATTCTTGCTTCTATATGGAAACTGATTAGAATTAGTGTTGAATATAAAATGAAAAATCAACACCTTACAGTTGTATCAGTGTAACTAAGAGGTAGTACTCTTGCCAAGAATGTGGCAGTAGGACTATAACATAGTAGAGAAGTGTTGTCATGGGATGTTACATACCTCAGACTAATAGGTGGAGAAGAAAACACAGAATAAAGATGCCAAAATCCAGCAATCTAAAGGAATAATCTTATACCCTGCCCTGTAGATTCTCTAGGAGAAGTGTCAGGTTTAAAAAGCAAACAACAAAAACCGAACCCAAACACTCTCCCAAAAAATTCACCACACAACAGCACTAGGATTCCTACATGTTAGAAGCTATATTCTAGTTGAACTAGATTCTCATGTCTTGTCTTTTTTTGCCCCAGAGATATTCAAGATCACATATCAGATCTACACTACTTAGATGTTAAATTAAGATAACATCTCTCCAGACTAAAAGCAGACACCCAAGACTCCCTCAATTTAAACCAGCCATAATTTTAGTTTTATTGTGTTGTGGTGGGAGGTTTAAGATTCTTCTAGAGCACAAGAACAATGTTTTTGTTTATTTAAGTAACACTTAAGGATCTAAATCCTAATGCTTGAACAATTCTGAATTTCTACATAAAGATGCTTACAAACTGGAGTACAGAGTTTCAGAAATTACGTAGACTTCGAATTTGAGCAGAATGTGAGAAAGCAGTGTAACATACTCTAGTCCCTTCTGACACCTAGTGGCAGACACCCAGAAGACAGTGCTTTCTCCTCGGGGTTTTGAATGAGTAAAAACGAACTTCCCCTCTATTAGTATACTACTAAAACTTGAAATTTTACAAAAAAGATATCTTATCACAATTATGTTATTAAAAGACAATATACAAATAAGCATTTAATTCATTCCATTTTAGAACAAGATATACCTACTTTTTTCCTGTCCAGTCGTGGTGCCACTCTGCTATCCTGAGAATCTGACTGATTGATTTCTGGATTAGTATCCAGTAGTCTTTGCATGGCTCGATCACGATCAAAAGCAGTTACATAAAACAGCATTTGACGGGTATCAAATGGAAAGAAAAATGGGCTGTAAAGAGTATTGGATTAGTCAGCTGGGTTCCAACTAACAACTATAACTCTAGTTACAGTTTTAGCTTAACACACAACAGAAGTGTCATATGCCTAAAAATCACTATTTTATTAAGCACTGTGGTGAAAGCAGCCTCCAAAGGAAGCCTTCCAGAACACACCTCAGTTACAATGCACATGAGCAAGAGTCAGTGTAAGAAGGAACCACAAAAAATTCCAGACAACTCTAACCCTTCTGGAAAAAAGCTGAAAATACTCAAATACCTTGGCTCTATATAAAGTTTATATCAGAAAATAAATCTTCTTTTACTTGTTCACTCCTGTTTTACAATTCTCAAGATTAAATTTAGATCAACGGCTTTAAAGTAGCTCAAGCTCCCATACTTGAGGTGGTGAAGAACCTGTCTACAGAAGCACCAGCATTCCATCTTCCACCATTTTCAAAACACACTTTAAATAATCTATAGAAGACCATGAGAACACTATCTGTTCTACTACTTATGAAGGCATTTGCATGTTACCAGCATAGTCCTTCACTGACATTTACATTTAAAAAAGATAACAATTTTTACAGAAGAAGTACTGCTTTAAATGTTCATACAAGAACATAGATTCATACTCATCATTATCTGGAAACTTTATGAAGAAATTTTGAGATTTTTTTAAAAATAACAACCAATTAGTTTCTCTGAAGTATGTACTCCAGTCAGTTGTCACAAACATTCCTTCAATTAACATGCTTGAAAAATGCAAGAATGTCAGCTGATTTCTTACTCTTTCAAGTGCAAGTGTTTCACAGCTTACACTCTGTATCAAAATACTGTAAAGTGTTACGAATATAAGTTTAGAATGTAAAGCTACACACTTTAATAATTTGTAATTATAGATAGATATGATATATATTTGTCAGCAATTATAAAAATATTTTCTTTTGTACCATTACTGAATATGCCAAGATAGATGTAGTGGTATGACAAAAATGCCAATAAGGAGAATGACAAAATGCCAACAGGAGAAGAGAGTGACCTGAATAATCAAACACTATTATTTCAATAAGAAAACTTCAAATTGCTCAGAAAATCTTCACACCCAGCCTACCCCCTCCATATTCAGTTTAGTTTATGTAACATTTCTCTAAATATTCATCCACATGTATTTATGTAACTTAGCAAGACTATGCTTTATCACACCCCTCTTCCATCCTCCCCCACCCCACCCGCCCCCAGCCAGGCAGCCCAGCCCAGCGGCCTACTGAACTCACATCAGGAACATTACAGGACAAGTCATTCATACCATGTTTTTCCAAGTTCTGTCAGCCAAGTTGGTATGTTTCCTGTCATAATCACCAAAGGATCCTGAAGCTGCCTGTTTGCTTTTGCTGTCAGTTTACTGTTGATGAACTCTGAGGTTGGAATTATCTCCTTGCAGATTGCATTCTGTGTTCAATTAAAACAAGAAAGTACTTTTTATATAATTTCTTTAACTTTTTACAAAGTAAGAAATACCAAGCCTTTGTTAAGAAAGGGATTTTTTAAAATGCTTTTAATTTCCTTATCATAAAGGAAAACACCATCCATGGTCACAGAGTTTAAGCCATAAAAAAAAGAAATCTGAGTACTATTAATTTTCTTTTCAGAAACAATGTTCCTTTTTGAACTTAAGCAACGTTAAGTCATGGAAAAATGTGTTCAATACACCATAGAGAAAATATGACCAACTATGAGAATTCAGTCTTTACCTTACCAGAAGTGAGGTAAGTAGATAGGGGAAGATCATAGTTTATTTGTATTATTCTACCCTGGTGGAGAGGGCAGCAGACAGGGTAAATAGCCTACTGTAAGGTATTTCAGGACAGAGTTGTCTTTATCAAGCATCAAAGTGATTTAAAAAGTGCTCTACTCACATCATATAAGTAATACCAGTATCTACTGATAGCATGTAGAACTCTCAGGAGAAGAATAACATCTAATGAGGGATCTTCAAATGTTATGTTTTCAGGTGGAGTAGATATGAGGTAAACTTCTAGAGGGTTTAAAACGGAAGGGCACACACCATCTAGCAGAAAAAAAAAACAAATCAGTTGGAAATCTTTCCAATATTTAATTATTAGGAGCCTAGGTACTTATTAGTCATTGCATCCACTTTGCTACAACAGTCTCAACAGACAATTCAGCAAATATTTTTAGTTTCAATATACACAATATATGCTTTACTTTTCTTATAGTATGCTTGCTTTAAAAGAAACATGGTGTCCCTAAAACATTTCCTCCTCATTCTTGTAGAAATGCAACACACTCACCATGCCACAATTCATCATGCTTTTTAGAATTTCTAGGGGAGGTTTTTGTGGGAGCAGTTTGTGCTCTTCCTCTTTTACCACCAACACAGTCCTTATTACCATCTTCATCCTCCCGCACAGGTTTGTACCTAAAGAGTAATTTAAAGTTAAAAACATGTTTCTGAAACACTTACACAGAAACAAAAGCCGTTATTAAAGTGTTAGCTCTTTGATCACTAAGATTTTACAATTAAAAGCAGAAAAACAAGAAAAATGCATTTAGGTATGATCCAGCCTTAGAAGACAGGCCTTCAGAAGCAAAATGTGTCATGGGGGAGGAAAAAATAGGGATCCTCCAGCTATGTGAACTGGAAGAGAAGCAAAAAGTAGACACAGACATACACACACAAAAAAGGTACACCAAGTGGGGCTGTTTGCAGGGGTTTTTTGCTTTTGTGTAACACACTTGAGTGTTAGAAAGAGATGATACTCAATGTTAAAGTGTTTGGCACAGTCATAGGCCAGTACTGCTCCTGGCAATCAATGTAAAGCCAGCAAATATATATACCTACACAGCAATCAGCTATAAAAAGGAGGATGAAGCTGGCTGTTATTTGTAGACTGCAGGCATTCTCTGCTGTTTGTGGTTTGTTATCTAACACCAACACAGACTTTCCTCTATCTAGCTGGTGTCATTTAAAATTCCTCATTTCTTATTAAACAACTTGATTTTGCCTGAGCTAGAAAGAACATCAGTAACTAACAAGGAGTTCTTTCTAAGATTTAGTATTTCAAGCACATCAGAAAATTCAAAGCTTCACAGTCTGGGGACAGGGTGAGGGGCACAAAAGGGACAGCTATATTGCTATTTTCTGTATGTCTATAGATGCAGGAAACTGGAAAAAAGCTGTCCCAAGTTTACCCAGCTGACTTACCAAATAGTATGTGTTTTTGTCCAAATCCCAGCTCTTCCTAATGGGTTGCTTTCATCATCTGTAGACTCCCTCTCCTCCTCAGCTTGCAAACTGTACTGCCTAACTGCTTGATACACAGTCATGTTGTACGGCAGCAAGTGATCTCCAATGTAAAACTGCAGTCTATGTCTCACATTCCCTGAATTTAAGAATTGAGCAGCCTGGACAAAACAAAGTAAACACACACAGATTAAGAACTTGTTGATGACTTTTCTTTAAGCTTTTCCCCATGATGTTCCCTCCCCTAAACGCAAAGCAAAAGCTTACCAAAGATTCATCTATTTCTTCATCTGACCCATCATCATCACTGTCTTCATCATCTTCTCTAACTCTTCCATAGCCTGAAGAAAGAGAGGAAAAAGATGCTTCTGTACTTTGACTTTTATAAACTCCACTGTTTAAACAGTTCCAGAAGATATCAAAGTAACTCAGATGTGCTAGAACAAATTTCAGTATCAACATCTGGCATCAAAATGCCAAGTCACAGCCAATCTGACAGTTAACTAGATTACATTACTGTCAGTATTTAGACTGAACTGTTTATGACAAGACAGAGTTTGTCCCAGAACAAAGAAGATCCTCTGCGATCTGATCTCTTCCCCTATAAAAGCAAAATACATTTATAGGTACCTCCCATTGGTCTTCAGTATAATCCCCACAGGTTTCCAGAGACTGGACACTACTGGCCATAATGATTATCCCAAGAAACAGAACTCACATCACTATATAACATATATATACCTCTAACTACAAGGTATCTCTCAATGGCTTGCACCAAAGCCAGAGGATCAATCTTCACAGGTCCACCTTTCCACTGTTTCACATTTGCACAGTCCGGATGTCTTTGCAGTTGGCATTTTAATTGATGCGTATTGAAGAATTTTAAAGCTTGGGATCCTCTGTTAAGAGAAAAACTCAAAATAATTTGTGAAAAAAGTTGCTACACAAAGAATCTACTAACCATAATTGCATTTAAAATGCATTAAAATAGGCTTACACATGCATTTACAAATTCACTTGTTCAGGGTATTATTTCTCAGGCTCTCTAGAAATAACCTATTAAGATCTGGATAAACATTAAAAATTTTATTTTACAAGAACACCAGAATCCACGTTGGACAAAATGAAACATCCAATGGAAGCTACATGGATTAAAAGAAAGCCCAGCCTGGAGTTTGACTGCAATATGCTAACCACCTTTGAAATCTGAAGTTGTTCAGTGCTTCAGCTCATGTCATTTAGAGCCATGTTTACCTGTCCTACTACAGGGATCAGGACTGGGGGTGGAAAGTGCCAAGTATCCATTCACATCTTTAACAAGAACCTAAAGAGAACCTGAAAGCTCCTGTCTGTTCTTGTACATATATGTTGCATCTCACCAAGCTACCAATACTCTAGCTGTTTTTATACGCAAACCTCTTATCTTGGCCTGCTTCTACTTCCAGCACTAGTGAAAGAGCAGCAAATCTTAATGCCTCAAAATCCTCACTGACATAATGCACAGAAGACTAGCAGTAGGACAATGCTGTTTAACTCTCTATCGAAAAGGACAGAGTTTTACTTCTATATTAGCAACTTAACTTTTATAGTTGTCCCACTCTTTACAGAAACAGTGTATATTAAAGAGCATTCTAAGATCAACAGAGGACATACTGTTTGCAAAAGCCAGTATCAAGACAATTAAATCTTTCAAGTATTATAAATCTGTTTATTGCATCCCTTCCTGTGGTTTTGAACACTTTCACAAAAAAAGTACTGTACTGTAGTGTATGTTAGATCAATGCTACAGTGTGAAGCCAATATAGTTACTGTAACAGAAGTGGTGTCACAACTTGTGACAAAAAAAATCCACTTACTATTTGAGGCAAATTATTTTGGCATTTCAAATTTGAAAGAACAGCTTTCAAAAATTCATTTTCAATGCTCCTCCCCTTCTAAATTCATCATAGTCACAGGAATGTCTATAAAGTTAAGCTTTTAGCCAGCACCACAAAAAAAACTTTCAAAGCTTGTATGCAGCTTAGTCTTAGTGTATGCTATTCACTAAATGAAAAATAGCACTGAGTTAAAGTGCACAAAAACTATAGTAGAAATAAGTCTTCAATCATTAATACATGTTACTTAGAATCCAACTTCTTAGTTGTATTATATTTAATCTATCTGAAGACATACTGGCAGGTCTACAGTTATTTTAAAACTGTGTTGACAGCCAACACATCACTCAATCCATTACCACTCTGGACAACAGAAGCCATCAGAATAATAGTACAACACTAACAAACTCTCAGCAGTTTCATTACTTTGGTAATGTAACTTTCAGTGTTTGTTACATTGGGACAAAGGAGACAGTTAAATTTTTTAAGTTTAAGTTTTAAATTTAGAGATTGCATATAAGTTACACATCCAACCCCAATCTAAGCAAGAGAAGTCTCAAGATAGTAAGCAAGCGCTGAGTTAGATATTCAATTTCCCACTGAGTAAGAGAGTCGACTGTTTAACTGCTTTTGGGTTTAATAGGGTCAGAAGCTTCCATTGCTCCTAGGAGGTTCTAGTATTGAAAGAAGTATTGGAATACAAAAGCTTCCAACAAAACTTTTACCTGAGCATTAATCCTTACCTGCTCCCTGTCCCATTTCCACTAGGGAAGTCATGCACTTTGACAGGAAACTGTTCCATCTGACTGAGGCAATTGTTCATTTTATGGACTAACGCCAACAAAGGTGCATTTTCTAATGGCTCTAATCTTCCAAGGGGTTCTTCTCCAGGAAGCTGAAATACAGTCTTCTAGTTACATGCTTGAAAACCCATTTTTAAAAGCTTGTACCACAAGCTGTTGTGTTTTTAACAAAAACCCCAAACACACACACTCCAACCAGAAAACCACCACACAACCAGAAACTCAACCAAACAAACAAACTGAAATTAAGAATCACTGCTCTCACTTCAAGTGTTAGCAGTATCAGGATGACTAGAAGACACGAGTTTATGAAAGACCTGTATCAAAGAACACCTTTTTCTCTCCTGGATTCAAATAAAAAGCCCTGCAGATGTTAAGCATTCACCAGGAACAGTAAGCTTCATGGAAATTCAAAATTCCTATTTTCTTATCTTCCACTTTAAACTCCTTCCTTTAAAAATAGGACAAACTAGCTTTTTGAAGTATTTAAGACTAAGAGTGCAAGCAGTAAGCCTACTACCCAAACTGTTTCTGTATCAACTTCTTAAAGTCAGGAACAACGTTTAAGTTGTTCAAGGCTCAGACAACTGGGCATTTAAAATTTTCCACTGTTGCATGGAATTTTCTTCAATTTTAAATCCATAGAATCACAAAGTTGCAGTGTTACATAGCTTAAGCATAAACAAAAAATTCCTTTCATACTTGAACTTAAAGTGATTGCTGAACCTCTCAAATGACAAGATACATACAATCTGAAAGACAATTAAGCAATAAACAAGAAAACTTACTGGAGAAGAAAAAAATACATGAAGAAATCTTTTCAATCTGATATCCCTGGTTACAGCATCTTTCTCACTTTTAGATGTCAAATAAAGCAGCAGTTGTTTAACAAAACCACTATGCTGGATTTCAAATGAGGAGACATCAGACTCCGAGACAATGCTACGGATTTCTACAAGGCACTCTGTTCCACCATCCACCTGAAGAACATGAAGGTAGTATTTTATTACTCAGGTCTTAAGGGCTTAAATATTCTTTTTCTTCCTATTGCATGGACCAGCTATAAAGGAAGGGGGAAAAAGGGGAGGAGGAGAAGGGAGGGTCCAGAGTAGATAGTAACTCAATGCAAGCAACAATGGGGCAAATAATCTGAGGATACACAATTTCAAGAGGCAAAATTACAGGCTACATCTACGTTTTCCCTATTTTAAGAGAAATGCAGGGTCCATTTCTGTCTCGTGCAACATAAAGATGAGCTCCAACCAAAAATTTGTTGTATGTGTTTGTTTTTTTAAATTCAGATTGCTGCACATCTGTGTGGACTAGGAGGAGAAAAATTTTCCTATTTTAATGATTGCTTTGATCAAAGCATAGAAGAAAATTCAGCTGTTTACTTTAGATGTTACAAGTTTAGACCATCTATCAAGGATCAGAACAACCTGAGAAGCACAGCTCGAGTTTGTGAAATGCTAGTATATTCAGCCCAATCTATTTGTTCCATTCTTTCGACAAAATGCTACTTCTACCTCATCCTATCTGCACCCCCAAAGTTCTTTTAGAAGCTTACTCTAGTCAGTCCATCCCTAACACTTAACTATAGAAATCTTAAATAAAATTCCAAGTAGCACATTGCTAGGAATCAAGAACATCCTTCTGAATACTGGTCATTTATCATAAGGGGCATGTATCAGAGCTTATATATTAATTCCAAGAGAAGTCCAAAGCAAACCACTGCAACTTAAGAAACACTATTATGATTTAAAGTAATAAAACCTTAATGTGTAAAACAATGGTTAAAATATTTGTCACACTGTCTAAAACAGCCAGCTGTCCTCTAGCTGCTTCCTAAATACTTCTACTGCTTATGTTCCCACCCTTACTCCAAGTAACTTTGCCACTTCTAACCTGGAGGTTGAGTTGTTCGGTTGCAGTGCAAAGTCTCTGTAGTACATTTAGTGCAGGATTGCTTCCATCCATGTTTTCAGAGCTAAAATAACGTTCTACAAATTTATGGGCCTGCTCCTTAATCCAGCCCTTAATTTTCTCTCTGTAAAGAAGCACACAGAAGGCATTCATTCAGCCACACAGAGCATTCACATACTCCAATATTATAAGTAAATACAACCAGAGTATTATTTTCCCCATGTTTAACAGCACAGAGGAAACCCCTTCCCTCAGACTCCAACACAGTAAAGTTTTATTCTGTAGAGAATAGTTCTCACACCATTTTTCTTCAATTCTCCAGTTTTCCCCCAGCATGCTATTTTCAAGTAAGAGGCCTTTTCTTCTCTACCCTAATATCTTGGTTCTTCTTCCAGAGGTTTTAACAGTGGTTAAGCTCAAAGTTCTTTGATGGTAGTACTTCATCACCTGACGGCTGTAAGAAAGTAGACGCACCTAAAAGCCAAGACATTAAAATACTGACAATATTTTTTGTGTGCCTACCTGTTATTGGAAATGGTATCCTTGGAAGCAGCCCTTGCAAGACCACTTACTCCTGCTGTTCGTGCTGGTTCAATGTTATTACTGTTGGACTGTGTGCTTAATCTTCCCCATGTTTTAGGATTTAAACTCGCCAAGAAGGAAGATTTGGGAGATTGAGTAGTTGTAGGGCTTTTAGCTGCAGAAAAAGACAAAAATTAATAGAATCAATAGGTTTATTACAGCTTGCACTTTTGACCACCTATAAGCTTACTTTAAAATGAGACAGAGTATCACATTTTAAAAATTATTTACCTTGATTGTCTACTTTGTCATCATCTCTTGGAGGAGAGTATTTTGGTCTCCTTGGCCCTCGTTTTGGCAGTCTCTTTCTCTTCAGAACATCGCTCAGTCGTCTGGCCCAATTTAAAAACAGAGTAACGTGTCCATCCTCCATATTCATACACATCTCCACCCCTCAGCATAAGATGCATCTGCCAACTATTTCATCAAAAACTATAGAGGTTCCCACCACATAACAACGAGGGCCACAAGGGAAGAATGCACTCTAAAGGGGCCTCAACTCTACTTCAAGTGGAAGGACAAAGTGACTGCTGTATCCAGAAAGAAATTTGCTTGCTGTTACCTTTACACTCTGGGCAAATACAGACAGAAGTGTTTCATGGTTTTATTTGTGTGACCATCTGGTTTTTCATTTATTTGAATACACACAAAAAAATAATCCACAGATCTCTACTGAAGAAACACCATAAGATCAACCTGTATTTGACCTGCCCTTCCCATTAAAGGCCAAAAAGTCCTTTTTCCAACAGTTTTCTACTCACCTACCCTTCACCCCCCGAGTTCACATATTTCATGTCTGGTTTAAGGTGAGTTTCTTTATTATGCCAATACATTAAGGCAAACGTTTCACCTTTAAAATACAGGCAAACTATGTAACACTTAAATTATTCCTCAAAGAGATACTTATCTTCCATGTGTTCAAAAGTCTCACAATCCAACAAGATAACTTAAGGGTGACCTCTTTTTTTCCTCCAGTCTCCAGCAGAAAGGAACCATGAACCACAGCTATAATTTCTCTGAAAGAACCACTGTCCTCAAGAATTACATGAGACTACAACTGTTGCTCTTGGCATTCTCCACATCTCCCTAGACAGCATGCATTGTTTCATATCATTACATTCTAATGAGCAGGTCACTTGCCTCTTATTTTAGTTCATATAAAATTAATCTAAACTACCCCTTGATAGCTTCAACACCACTTCATTTTAGTTCCTTGGATCAAAACATCACTACAAAATGTAGATGATACTGTAGCAGCCTGTGTAGACTTTTAAAAAACCTCACCAAACCAAAAAACCAACCCAGAAAACCATCACAGACAAAAGACCCACAGATTGCTCACAACAAATAGTGCACTTACCCCTGTGGGCTCAGATCCAAAGAATCCTCACGGCTGTGCTGTAAGCTGGGAGAGCCCAAATCAGCAGCTGCATTACTGGCAGCAGTGGCTGTTCCAGTATTTATTGTTGTAGTGGCACCCAGTGTTCCTGATCCATTAGTGCATACTTTTGGTGGGCTTGTCAGCAGAGCCTCAGACTCTGCTAGATTCTTCACCTGGTGCATCACCCCTTTGCAAAAGAAGAAACATTTGTTTGGAGGGTTGGTTTGGTTCTGGGGCTATTTAGGAAGGAAGGGTGGTGACAAAGTATTTGGAAAGATTAAAGTGTCTTATTAGAGCCTCTGTTCTGGCTACTGGCAGCATTGGCTTACCAGTACTAAGTTCTAAAAGCAGCTCAACCCTTTCTTGGAAAAGTTAAGCTACATAGTTCAAGAAAAATTGCAGCAGCATGAATGATAGCTGAAGTAGCCCAAGAATCCCCAGTAGATTGTAAGAAAGGATTCCTGCCTAAGATTCATCATTGTTGTCCCTTAAGACTATCCATGTAGTTTCAGCAAGCCATCTTCAGCCTAGAACCAAGTTCACTAGCATCTTGTCAGCCTGTACAAACTTGTTTCAGATTCAGAAAAAAACCCCAAGCTTTTCTCCTCCAGAGTCTTGGTCACCTTCTACCCTGTCATATGATAACAGCTTTATTCTTCAAGAACAATATTAACTTCTTACAGCTTGGGGGAGAGAGTAAAGAATATGGATTCTACACACATGCACACACATTCAAAGTGCTAAATAAGGAGCTGCAGAACTAAAAAACCCAAGATTTACCTTCTCTTCTGAAGTAAACACTAAAAATGTCAGGTAACTTTTGCATTAAAATCTCTGCCATCTGCAGGGCTCCAACTACTATCTTAAGGTCTTGACTCGACAGCATGGAGGCAATATGACTAGAACAGAGAAATTAGCAGAATTAGATGTTTTTTTAAAGATATTATAAAAATCAATCCAGTTCATCCTGCATAAGTAGTACTACAAGCGAACAGACTTCCTTCTGCTTTTAAAAAACCACTAAGAGGACTCAAAAAGCTCTCTTGCCACCCAAATAGTTTTACCATGTTTTAACACATGCATAAAAGAAAAGAGTTTACTTCTTTTAAAGAACATAGCATTGTGGAACTTGGTGTTGCTTTGGAAAAAACAGTCAGTTTATTTTCCAATTGCATCTTTATCTAGAGCCCTAACTTTACTTAGAATAGGTTTTACAATTAGACTTACCAGTTAGATATCTCAAGTCTGTTACTAGTACACACAAGCCATATAGATAACCTAAGTCTAAGAACACCTAGAGGTGGCACCTACTGCAAAATCTAAGATGCAAACAATTCCTGAAGAGTTGGTAGTCTCAACTTTTGGAAAACAAAGACAGTAAGAATTTAAGAATACAATTCTCCAGTGACAAAGATTATTCAAAAATAACTAATCACAAGTTTGAGCTGTAAGCTCAAAATCAGTTTCATTCAGAATGTGTAACCAACCCACCTTGAAACAGCATGGTTTTTCAGGACATCCTTTAGAAGTTCAGCATCAGCAAAATAAATTATCCTAAGAATTGCTCTAAGGCACTTGTGTCTAACAGCAGGTCCAGCTGAAGAACTATACACTTCATAAAGAACACCAAACAATGTTTTGATAAAGGATTTTGCCAGTTCTGGGTCCTCTTTCATTAGTTGTGCTCGAGCATCATCCTTCTTCAATTCTGAATGTCCACCTGTGAGAAAATGTGCAACAAATCACTGTACAGTTCACTGCACTTCTGCCCTGATAATCACTTTAAAAAAAACAACTTAGTTTAGCTGTTAAATGGAATAAAAGATCCAATTTAAGAATCAGAAGTCAAACTGATGGCAACAATGTAGGAACAAATCCTCCTCTTCTGAGGAGTCTTCTTCAGTTTGTTTATCTATTTCTGTACGGTACTGAGAAAACTTCACAGTCTTTGTTAAATAGAAGAGCTGTATAGAGGAAACTGGTTTCAGGAAGTCCCAAGCCAGGAAGACCCACAGATTCCCCTCTATTTTAACATATTTGCAGTTCCCAGGAAAACAGTTTACACATTAAAAATACATTTCAACAGTTACAGTTGTGGTGTAAAGCTGTCTCCATTCACAGGAAATCAGAATAGTTTGCTGTTCTACAGAACACACAAGAAATACATTAGCTAAGTAGCAGACTGTTTTATAACACAGCACAAGTCTGCCACAGGTAGACACACCAGGTGTATCCTAAGCTGCACTTACTAGTGTTTGTATTGGCTAAAGGGTTTGGTTTCCGCTGAATGGCACGTGCTGTTCCTGTATCCTCGTTTATTTGCTGCATAGAGTTAAAATCAATAGTATAGACACGCCCGAGCGTAGACAGGCTTATCTCATCTTCACCAACCTGATGAGCTGCCTAAAAACAAGAGATTAAAGTTAAGAAATTTGTAACAACCAGGATGCTATACAAAAAGGCAGTGAGACAAGCAACAGTAGAAGAAATGACTGACAGAAATACAAGAAGAGTGATTAAAGCATTTCACCCATTACTGAATACCAAAACAGTGCAATATTACAGCACGAGTTCTGAGGAAACCCGTGTGTTTCTTACTCAGAAAGAACAACGCTGACGTTCTCAGAACACTACAAAAAGCACTCAATTCCCTGTACAGCCACATACGTATCAACATCACCATGTAAGTGTATGAAATTCCTACCTCTATTATTCGACTATCAATTCTGTTGTAGGGATGCCAGAGACCCCTGTCATCTCTCCACTGCCATATTGCACCATCTGTATTTTGGGCATTTCCTTTCTTCAGCATAGTATCAACCGCAAAGATTCCCTCTTTTGGCAGGCAAGGCATCAGTTCACTGTAAATAAAATTAAAACAGTACTTTACTAGAAGTATAAAATGAAATCCATCTAATGTGAAAACTGCTTTCACTTTAGAGAAGTTACAGATTTTAATGTATCAAACAGACCCCAAAACGTAGGGCTGCATAACTTACCAGATAAGAGAAGTAAGCTCATAGAGTTCTTGAGGACTTCGTGGAACAAGGTCAATTTGTTCTTGACAACTCCCATTTGAGGCTCCACAAAGGAGGAAGTGAAGTGTTTCTGCAATATCTACAAAAATTATTATTTATGAGATTGCCTATATCAGAATATGGACTCTTGTCTTGTGTTATAGACACTATGCAGAAGAATAATAAGCAAACAGATAGTAGACAGTAAGACAAAAGCCATCTCTTCAAGTGTTGTAAGAAATGTTTCATTTCAGATCCAAGGTTTGTTAGGGTGGGTTTTTTTGGGGGTGTTCATCCTTTAAGGGAGGGGGGAATATTACTCCATATACAGAGCATGGAAGAAAACAGAGCAACACGAAGGCCAGCTGAAGTAACAAGTCAAAATTTACAAGATCAAAAGAAGAAAACAAGCAAGAACTAAAATAGCTACACAGTGTTTATTTTTCTTAATGTTTCACCTTTGTAAAAGCCCTTAAATCATGTTTCCCCCACTTGGTAAAATGCAAAAGTATTCTGAAGTGAGTGTAACTTGTACTGCTAATACAGACTCAAATCAGGTGAGTACTCTGGCAACAACAACCAGAGACAGGAAAGGGGAGAAACACCACTTGGAAGGAAGAGGAAAAAAACCCCAAAAACCAAATACCAACTTTCAACAAGAGCATTTCTACGGGGAAGCATAGTAAGTGAAATTAAAAAAGTAAAAGAAAATAGTATTTGTATAATCAAGTGCAAAGAGTTCCACTTTGCCCATAGCCATTAACTTAAGTAGGCCCCCCCAGAATATGAAAGAACAAGAACTCACTTTGCTTCATAAGCTGGACTGCGAGTGTAGGACAGTTGGAGCACATTAAGGAAAACATGCGCACCACCATGATGAACATTCCTGAGCTCAGGATAGGAGGCGTCACTACCAGGAGTTGCTGGATATTTGTTAGCAAGTCCTTGGAAGCAACCTGCTGGAGCAAGTTCTTCAGGAGGGAACAGCAAAATGAAAACATTAGTCTGAATAGTAAACCCTTAGGAGAAACTGAGGGAAGGGAAGAGAAACAAAAATCCATGCCCCTAAAACCCATACCCTTACCTCCTCATGCTGGAAGTTGTCCACTAGCCGTGCAAAACAAAGACACGTGCTTTCAACAGATTTTTTGTCCTATTATAAAAAAAGTTAAGATTTGTTTGAATTAAAATATTTTAACTTGCATTAGATTAATCCTGTCATTTTGAGGCATTCAAAGTTTCTCCAAATAGGCCATTCAAACCAAATTTTACAGAACGTTACAACTCTGAATTTTAAATTCAACAATACAGTCTAAATGGACCCCATGATATGGTATATTCCCTGGCAACACCTCACACTTGTAACACAAATACCTATTAGAGTTGAACAAATGGGCCTATAATATCCTTTTGTGGATTCTGCAGGAGGAAACAAAAGGGAAGAGTGCTACAAAACCAGAGCAACAAGAGATACAGATCATAAGCAGGAGTGACAGCTACTGTTGTACAGACTACATGAAGCCTGGTATTTTATCATGCAGTACAGCCAAGACAGCAAATGCAAAGACACCAAGACAGTTAAGAACTGGTCTAGTTAAAAGGTCACTGAAACACTCAAAAAGATTCATTTGAAAGTAATAAAAAGCTTTTACTGTAAGGGTGGTTAAACACTGGAAGAGGTTGCCAGGAGAGGCCATTTCTTCTTGGATTATTTTACAAGTATCACCTGCATATGGTCCCAGGCAATCTGTTCTACTTGACCTTGTTTAAGCAGGAGGCTAGGACTAGGTAACTGAGAGGTCCTTTCCAACCTCTACTATGCTCTTAAAAGCTAACTCAGGATTTTATTTTTTTGCTAGAGAAATTCCACTTCAAAATTTCTTGAAATCTTACAGTTGTAGGTTGCAGCTTCTCTTCAGAGAGCTAGAGTCAGCACTTGTCCCTACTATGACTGAGAATGGCACTCCTTGTTTCCAAAGCACCATTTAAAGCTGACATTCGACTTCTATGTAGCTGCCTCAAAGACTCAAGTAGTCTCTCAACAACATGATGTTCGCAAATTTAAGAGCAACAAAAGAACACACAACATTACCCAGAAGCTTCCATTCAGTTGCATTTGTTATGGATCAAAATTTTTTTTCATTTTTCACCTTTTTTTAACAGCAAATCTGCCAATCAAGCAGTATAATCACATCTCTTTTGATGTGCAATAACCACTGAGTGCTCATTTGTGAGCATAGCAGCATTGCAAGATAGGGAGATTGTAGGAAAACCATGATTTCAAACTAGTTTGCAAGAGCAAGAACTTTAAGTGCCACAAGCCCTCCTAAAAAGTCAAATCAGAAAAAAAACAACCACCTCACAAAAATTGAAACTGAAGCTTTTCTGTGTGCGAAACTGGGAGAAAACCTTGCAACTCATTTGTTAAGAAAAAGACCAGTAGTACTACTGGATTTTCTCTTACAGATGGGCAACAAGGACTAAACCCAAATATTATAGTGTACACTAGAGTAACTAACTTACTTAATTTTGCACAATGAATAGGGGAGTCACAAGTCCTTACAGCATATTTACAAAACAGACAGGCCCTAGGCATGTCATATCACAACTTGACAGCCCAGAAACTGTTAGGCAGTTATCACACTGCAAAGGCAAGTAATACACAGTAGAGAACTAGGTACCTGGAGGCAGCTTTATACTACTTTCAGTTCAAGACTGAAGCTTTTAATTTTATTATAGCTTCTTACCTGATGGGTTAACCTTTGTGTAAGCAATGGCAAAGAGTCTGCCACAAAGTGAAACTCATCGGGCGTTATACTCTGGCAGCAGTTGGCAGCAATAGCTAGTGCATTCCTCTGTGCATTTATACTGAAGAACTCCAGATACAGCAAACAGTCTGCCAACCCACCCTGTAATAAAACAAACACGTTCACTCTCAATACTGCTGAAGTCACGTAAGGTTTTTTTCTTATTTCATCTTCACAGATGATCACCAAGATACAGAACTGGCACAGGTAGATGTGCTTTCTTTTTTACTTACTGCCTGCAGAATGGCTTTACTGTGCCTGCGTGATAACATCTCCAGGGCTGTAAGTGCCTGCTCTGCCACATCAATGCACTGAATAACTTGCAGCTACAAAAAAAAACAAGAAAGCTTGTAGAATTTTTTTTTTTTTTACAAACTGCTTTATAAACAATCTTCATTATCACTTGCACAGTTATATCATGTACTTAAGCACACACACTAACACAGCTGCACTGCTAGCAGCCCATCAGACTAGATGCATAGCTACTCCAAGTTTGTATGATTACATAGTGTATTTGCAACACAGACAAAAGCTTTTCAGTGAATCAATGCTTTTCAGTAGGAGTGTGAACAAAGAATAATCCCATTTTTAAAACCTTCTCATGCATTAAGCATTATCTTATAAGCCATGATCTTAATGGTATATCCTAGAGTTAAACGATAATCTAAAATCCCCTCAGATTTGTTTAGCACTGTTTTGATTTAATTACCTTTTCCAAGAAGACAGGAATGGCATCTACTACTACTGCAGATGATCTGGGAAGTGCTTCCATCATATATGTTAAGGCCCGACACGCATGGTTCATCTGTTAAATAGATAGATGTATTTGGTTTTCAGTTCACAATACATTTTTCTAATTAAAAATATCTAAAACAAAAATCACTTACAATATCAAAGTTGTGCTCCATCTGCAGCAGCGTTATCTGTTTTAAAAATAAAGTATTGTTAGTTTCATACAAAGTACCTAGATACCAACATAAAGGGCACAAATCAGTATAGCTGCTTTGGACTCAGAATTTTAGTCAAGTTTCAAGAGCTATGATCTATTCTTGAGCTATTGAAGAATTAATAGGACCAAAAAAACCTTGCAAAACATGCCTTCAAAACCAAATAATGAGATATATGCACATACTTAATTATGAATCCATATTGTATACTCTTATTATGTAATTGATGCAGTAAAATGGGTGAAATACTATGTCCTCAAACAGACATATGAGATTTATTCTTTACCAAAGCAGGTACAACACTCTTGACTGGAAATCCTCCTAATGTTTCTTCATTTCCCATGACCAACAGCTGGCACATCTCAATCACTGCCTGTAGCTGCTGACTTTCATCAGTGGCTTGGAGACCTTGTAAAAGCTGTTGGGCTTTAGAACCTAGATATCCAGAAAACAGATTAGGAAAGAAGATATTAGAAGACGTAAGTGTTCAAAATAACTGTTATGCTATACTTCTGCCAGAGTGGAAGACCAGAGACAGTTTGTTTTCCTCTGTATTTGTAGTTTCACTTCCTTTCCCTGTCATAAGAAGGGGGTGGGGATAGGATAGGGAGGTAAAAAAAAAATCTCACTCTTGGCTGTCTTTCCAGTGCAGACTGGTCAGCACAGGGAGTTCACCACACTGCTCACCACAGCCATCTTGCCAACCTACAGCAGGCGCCAGAACCCACACCACTCCACTGTTATAAAGCAAATGACTTTTCAACACAACCCCCAGATAATACAGCACATGGAGTACTCAGACCCCATCATCTTCTTGGCAGCCAGTGTAAAAAGCTGCCTTCAGCTTTCCTAGGAAACCAAAAAGACTTGGACTAGAAGGTACGCACCTTATTCAGCTGCATAACGCAGACATGGTGGAACAAGACTAAGGACCCATGTTCTCACTGACACACTGCCTGAAGGAACTGATTTCTGTCTGAAGCCTAAAACACTTTACAAACTACAAACAACATACCTTAGAACTGACATCTAATAGTTTTAAAGCTAGCAAAAATCCCAAGGGGGTTGGGAGAGGTCTTTTGTTAAGCAGCCCATCATGCAAAAGAAAAAGATAAGGAAGGGGTGAAAAGGAAAGAACCCTCCCTTCCCCACCTAAAAGGGAACATTAAGATGCCCCAAAAAAAGAGACAAGAAAAGTAATGTGGCTAAAGTAAACGCCCTTTTCCCTTATAGGAAGGCAAGCAAATGAATATTGTTGACCAGTAGTCTAGTACCATCACAACATACAAATCTCCAACATGTAAAATATTATACTATGAAGCTAATACAAATACTAAAAATTACTAGTGGCTGAATTCTACTAGTCTGGAAGTGGAAAGAATTAAGTCAAATTAGACAAACTTTGCTTACTAGCTCCACTTCCAATTGTCCTGTGGAAGAGCTGCGACATCCGAGGACCAAGAGGGCCAAACAGGTGAGGAGGAAGACCCCTAGCCTCTAATAGAGCTAAAAGCAAACAGAGGATAACAGCCATTGTCAAAGCTTCTACAAATATTTTTAAAAGCTTAAATTCCATGATGCTATAACTGAAGATTACTAGAATTTTGATACTTTAGGAAAGAAGAGTTAAGATTAGATAACTACAGCTATCTCAATTTCTGAAAAACACCAAAAAGATGACCTTTAGGAACAAACACATTTTTTGTATGCATCAGAGCATTAAGGCCCTTTAAAAAGTCACCCACTGAGTTTCCAGAACTAAATATTTCACAGAAGTCTGGTCTTCTAAGTCTAGATCTAGAGTAGCAGATATACCAGACTAATTACAACCTGAACTCAAACTGCATAAAACAGGTTAAGCTTATCTTCACATTTTCAGGAACTGAATAGTGCTATTAATCTGAGAAAGTGACACTGAAAAAAGTTCACAGCTTTATTTGCTGATGAGGAGACAGAACTCCATTAGATATACTCCATTAGATACTGGGGCATTTTCAGTTTTGTATTTAAACACTTTTCAGTAGTGTTACTTAGTCTGGAGTAAGTGGGTGATTCCGATTTTTATTCTAGCTAGTATGGCTACTGTTGATCAATACAATAACACTTAACAGTAAAGAACAAGTTAGCTCAGTACTCCTAATGCATGTCTATGCTTCCTAAGGACTCTAAGCAAGTGAATGGGTAGTGACATAGCACTCATTTCAACATTAAATACCCAGATTATCCAAAAGCTGTTATTTGCAAGGGAGGTGACCATCTTGGAGCTCCTTACAGTGTAGTAGGAAAATCATCAAAACAGTTGCAGGACATGGAAAATGACTTTATACTTGTCTGTACTCTCAAGTTTAGAGACACCTAAATCCTTTAGCCCAAGCACAAAAGCAAGCATTTTAAAACATTTACATTTGGTTTGGTCAAAGCTTACAGCAACACAGATAGCAGTGACAAGCACAACACATGTTATCCAGAAGCAGGCAGAATAACAGTGGGCCTAATCTGGCCTGTAAACTGAAAACATTTATGCAAAGACTTCTTGTCATATTTGAGGGTACATGCTTAATAGGGCTGAGTTCTCAATTCTCTCCACCCACCTCCTCCTGAAAAATCATCAATACTAGTGTATTATACACCATGTAAATGATGAGTAAGGATGCTATGCCACCCCCCTCCAAACATTACTTCCGAAATCTTGCATCTTCATAGATTTAAGGCTTGTAAATATACATACTTCAGAACTACTGTAATGGAAACACATTCACAGTCAGAGAAACAAAATACAGCCTTCTCACTACATGTAATACAGAACTTGAGTAGCTATGGCTATTTATAGGCTCCAAGAAAAAAGTAAATAACTTCTATACCTTGTAGTCTTCCCATCTCAGAATCATCTGACTCACTTTCTCCAGAGGTTGTCATACCTACAGCCCCAGCAACAGAACTAGAAGCTAAAGAAATAATATAGAGATTACTGCAAGTTACATACAGTGCTTTTAATACTACCAAATGCTCATCAATTTCACCATCAAGGAAAGCATTCACCATCGGAAGACTGCTCTGCATTTAACATTGCCACCATCATACTTCTGTACAGTTGTCTTTTTACATAAAGCAGTCTACAGGTCTAATACTTCCCAAGAGCTGAAGAGAGGCTATATAAACATAAGATAATGAAAAGAAAATACAGCTAGATCAGCAAATTACCTTTCAGACAAATTTACTTGTATCCTTCGAAAATTCCTAGCTGACTGCTATGCTGCACTTGGTTTCCATTAGTTTTGGCTTTCTATACTGATGTAGACAGCTTTAAGCAGAGCACAGTGGAGGCTTTCTACAATCCAGCTAATTGCTGGAAAGCTCATTTGAATGCACTACTGATTAGGTCCAGATGATAAATTAAGTACCATTTCATAGGACTGTGCAAGTAAGAATATTGAACTTGGTTACAGATTTCTCCAGTACAGACATGCTTGCAATTTTAACAGAAAACTTGCAGAATATTTATGAGTAGTTACAAAAGAGCTTTTACAGGTAAATGCATGCCTTCAGTATTCTGAACAGTTTGGTGTCTCTCCAGTTGACAGTACAGTAATTTATGTAGCATCAGCTGAAGTTATTTTTAAAAAGTGTAGATACCTGTATACTCAAGTCTATTTTAATGGCCATACATGAGGACTACAACAAACCCCAAACCTGAATCATGTATCAGACTGATCCATGAGACCAGATTAAAAGTTCAGGTGTGTGTCTGGAACACCTTCCAGAATTATTTACCATCTGTACCAGCTTAAAAAGTTATCTCCAGAGCTTCCTTCCATTTAAATATTAAGTGCAAAGAAGTTTGTATTAGCACCTGTACTAAAATGCTTCAGTTGGAATTTCTTCTTACCTGCAGCGCCCTGGGGAGTCTCATCAGTACGTGCAGCTGAAGAGTTAACGCCATCCTGGTTGTTATCAGGATCAGCCATCTTCTCTTGTCGGCGAGCTTCAGCTGCTCCTCTCTTGCCCAGGCCAGAGCCTCGCCGACTAAAGATTCAAAAACCCAAAGTTTCAGGCCTTATGAACTAATACAAGTAGTCTATTAGTATGAGATCACTCAAAAAACACCTAACATTTGTGTAATCACCCCAAAGTTGGGCAGACTAAAAGATTTGCTAAGAAATCATCTTCACAAAATTATTCAGTTTTACAATCCTTTCCTCACACCATGCCAATGATTTTTTTTAATACTAATGCATTACAGTTCCATCCTTATGTTATACCCTTCAAGACAAGGCAGTGTGCTCAAATATAACAGTCAAAACAAGAGAGATTAAAGTGACCATTACATACAAGTTACATACACATTTGAGAAGTTCCATTATGGAGTAACTATCTTTAAGCTCTGAACTACTGAAAACAAACAGAATTCTGATGTTCACCTTAGCTTTCAGAGCCAGAACAAGTTTGATAGCACAAGCCTTTTTTTCATCACTACTGTCATCACCTCTACAAGTACATATACCTACAAATTAAACAGTCAAATTCAAATCACAGAAAGGTAAGGGTTGGAAGTGACCTCTTGGTATCACTTAGCCCAATCCACCTGCTGGAGCAGGATCACCTAGAGCAGGTTGCCCAGGAACACATACAGATGGGCTTTGAGTACCTTCAGAGGACATTCCACCATCCCTCTGGGCAGCCTGACCCAGTGCTCCATCACCCTCAGAGTAAAGAGCTTTATGTTCAGACAGAGCTTCCTGTGTTCCAGTTTGTGCCTGCTGCCCCTTGTCCTGTCACTGGGCACCATCGAGTCTGGCCCCATTCCTAATCTAGGTGATCCTGCTCTGGCCAGGGGGGTTTGAGTAGATGACCTTTCGAGGTTCCTTCCAACCCCTAACATTCTGTGATTCTCTTGATATCCACCCTTTCGCCATCTGTAAGGATTGGTAAGATTCCCCCGTGGTCTTTTCTTCCAACTAAACAGACCCTGCCCTCTCATCCTTTCCTCATAAGGAAGACGCTTCAGGCCTCTCATTGTCTTCATCACCCTCCACTGGGCTCTCTCCAATAGTTCCCTGTCTTTCTTGAACTTGAGTGCCCAAAACTCCACACTTGAACACAATCAGATTTCAGCAGCTTTTTTTATGGCATGGAAAAGAGAAAGTATCTGCGTTGCAACTACTAAATGTAGTTTAGGTGTAAGGAAAAAAGCTTGTTCAAGCTTCATAAGTCTAGCTTCAGAATATATGCAGCTATGACATTTCTTGCATGACAGGACATGTTTAGTCTCTCCTGTTTAAAATTCACAGGACTATTATTCCCTGCATCAGAAAATACATGAAGTGCTTAGATACACTCCTGTACAGCACTCATGTGCTATACCATGAAGTAGTCTAGTGCTCATTCTTTTGTATTTGGTATTTTTTTTTAAACTACACATCCCAAAGGAAAAGATTACTTAAGCCTGTGATAATTGCTTTGAGTCTTTCTTTCTCTCCAACCCTCACAACTGAGGGACTTCCTGAAGGTCTGACGGCTACAAATTCTACACATTATCCATGACACTGGTGTAAAGTATCCCAGCAGGCCTGAAGAGCTACAGTTACTTCTACAATAGCGAAGTAAGAGACAGAAGGCCAGTTTTCATGCATGAAAGTGACATTGACATTGCTACCACCCTATTGCAGTAATCACATTCCATAATCTTAAGTTTCACCTGGTGCTAGCACAGGAGCCCGTGGTCTTTTGCCGTGTGCTCCGCCGCAAACTGGGGAGCTCAGCAGGTGGTGATTCACTGCGCTTCTTCGTAGATTTTCTTAGACCTATGTAATATGTAAAGAATGGAGATTAAATGAGTCTTTAAATACACAGCAGTTTTACAACAAAATGAAACCTGTGCATACAGTGAAGCTCTATGCAGAACAGCTTCTACGTAAGAACCACAGTAAGTTCTCATCAGCTTTTAGTTAACCTACACTGAACCACTACACCAGCAAAAAAAAGTCTAAATATTTACTTTTACTCACTCTTTTCAGTTAAGCAATCCTGACTCAGAGTTGTTAACTTGACAATTCTTTTTAACCTATACATTGTATTTATAGAAGAGCTTGTAAGTCTCTCAGGCTAAACATATACTGCATTATAAGATACAAATTTATTACTTGATGTGTTGAAGTTCAAAACTAAAGACTCTTTAGCTTCATCTAAAAAGAAAAGAAATTACACAGGAGGAGGAGCAGGGAGGGCAGTGGTGGTTGCATCTTCCCCCACCACCACCTCCAAGAAAATCTGTGCAGCAGAAGTGTTTCTTCACTAGCTGAACCACAATCTTTACTCAGTTTCATTCACATTAATATAGCTTACAATAGCGCAAGTATTTGTACTGTAAGACTGAACCAACTGATATTAATATGCTGTAGGCTATGAAGCCATTAGTCTGTCCAATCATCCTGCCGCAGAACCAGGTAAAAATCTTAAGACACAAGAAACCCCATGCAACAGAACATTCTCAGCTGATGAACACACTGCCTATCAGGCTGAAACACTCCAAAAGAGCTTCCAAACCAGAAGGCTGATAAATCAAGTGTTGAAAGCATATAACTGGAACTGACAATTCAGTCCCCCCATCTACCTCTACAATACATGAGATCCCCATCACATTGATTTAGAAATACTATTCCTAGAATAGAGGCAAATATTTTTTAAAAGATGAGAAAGTTAGATCACTGCTCCCTCTTCTGGCAATAAAGCAGAAATAAGACCTATTTAAATGTACCATGTTTTTGAACAGAGTACCTGTCAAACTGGATCCTCTGTTTCCTTAATTCTAAAACATTCCTGGAATGCTGAGTTGTGGTATTGAGAGATAAAATGCTAACTACACAGCTTCTAACTAGATTTTTAACAGGAGGAGGAAAGTGATCTGAAAGCTATTATTAACCTGGTCAATAGCCTGTCCTTTCAAAACAATGTATTAACCCAGGAACACAATGCTGGGTGCAGTTAAGTTCCGTGAAGTTGAAGGTTAATGTAGTGTTCATGTATTTACCACACACCTAGCTTACTGACTCAAGAAATTTGACAGCCTTGAACACAGGACTTCATTGTTTTCTTAACAGTCACCAAGCACAGAAGTGAAGCTGGACAGCTACTTGAATATTTATATGTGGTCTGCACATATAGAAAAAATTAGGTACTTTAAAACATTTTTTTATAAAAGCAGTAGCATTTTTACTAAACTTTTGGTTTGAAAGCATGTAAGTTGAAGTTGCTACAACAGAACTACATGATGAATCCAACCCTATTTACATAGGGTAAGACACCTATAAGAAGAAGGGGGAAGAAGAGTATTATGAAGTAGAGAACATGACAAAGTTGTACCAGGATCCCATGCCATAATATCTAGGCTGCTTAAGTACTAGAAGTGCACAGGTGCAACAGGATAAGAAGGGGGTTTTACTGTGCTTTACAATATGGCACTAGCCATAGCACTATACTACTCCACAGTTACAAACTCAGAGTGGTAAACAATATTTTATTACGTGTGTGGAAAAGTAGGCTACTTGGTACCTGTAACAATACAGTGAAATTCTTAGAAGTGAAATACTGAATATAAAGCAAAGGAGTAAGCTAATGGCCCTGTTACACTGGAGTTCACTGGAAAAGTACACATTTTAATTCTTTAAGTCAGCATCCACACAAACTTGTCTGCCTCCCTGCAGCAGGGGGGTTGGAACTCTATGATCCTTGGGGTCCCTTCCAACCCACACCCTTCTATGATTTTCAAGAAGTCAGACCTAAGTATTTACTAACGTCCTATCAGCCTAACAATAGGATATCAGTGAGACATCCCACACCCAGTGTAAGTGAATTAAGACTGACTGAAATCATATGAAAACAGGGTTTTCTGCTAAGGGCAAAGTTTTCACAAAGCAGCAGAGGTAGCTTAACTGCTTTATTGGTGTTTAACAGTAAATATGGTACACTGGCTCATGTCTTACTGTCCCCAGACCAATCCCAAGATGCAGAAAATGCACACCTGATACACTTCCTTGTTCCATCATGATTCAGACATTATGACCTGAGCTTGCTTAACATTGGTCAGACAAGCACATGGATGATGAAGCAGTAGGGCACTGAAGCTGTGAAATGGGTTGCCTTAATCCTTAAGAGGTCCTAAATTAGCTGAGCCACCTCTAAACTGAATTACCTCAATAAAACAGTTCTGGAGAATGTGAATTACCCAGTTACCACTTGGCAGAGCAGCTGCAGAATACACTGCAGCCTGAGCACTCACAAGAGTTGAGCTCATTTTCTGCTGCTGCTCAGGAAACACGTTCAACTTGTCAGATCTATTTCCATGTTTCTCCTTCAAGTCTTTACTTCCCTACCTCTGATGTATTCACCAGGGCACACGAGCTGCCACCTCTCTTAAATGCAAAGGCTAAAAAGGAAGCAGACAGACATCTCAGACCTTGTTCCCTTCCTGCTGTTCAATGTCACTCTCTGCCGCTAAACTTTGTTGCTCAAGGAAACTTAAGTCAATCTTACCACCTGCACCTTTTCCAAATCCTTTGAGTCTTCCCAATGCAAGAAGCTCAGGACCATTAATGTCTTCAGCATAGGGCTGAGCTTTCTTCCTTTCACTTGCATTGTTGTCAAAATCTGAACTCTGCCTTAACGTACTGCCAGCATGGCCTCTGGACTGAGCCTTACTCCTCTGTCTACAGGAGTTGCAGGATGCTAACAGCCCCAAACTGGTTAACAGGGCACAACTAGCATTCAGAGAGGTAGGATTAGAGATGCCCTGTGACTGCGTGAGGAAGGAAAGCACCAGTCATTCTGCTACAGACAGAAGGGGCTTTCAGGGGAATTGGTTTGATGTTCATCTCCAAAAAGCTGTTTATTCAGCACTAATTCTGTAACACACAGAGCTATCAAGAGGCTTGTTTCAAAGAGCTAGCAAGAGTTATGAATAGAGATGAACTTTCAATAAACCATAACAGAATTAGGTTTAAGCAGTTCATACTCAGTTGCTGCAAGAAACTTTGTATGCAAACTTCAGAACTGAAGCAGAGGCAAAGGTTTCCTTATGACAAACAGATACATTGCTTATGCCCTGACATCATCCTATTTGCATGCCAAACACTCACGTTAATGACTCAGAAGGAAAACAGACACAAACAGGCTAAACCTGAAACAGCACAGCCTAACAGATAGAAAGTCTCACCAACATCTTCACATTTAAGTGTGTTTACTGGTCAGGTTTTTTTTTTAAGGCATATTTTACTACATGAAAGAAATGAGTTCTGAATGTGGCTGTACTAAACTGGCTTATTTTAAGTCTCAGTGTATTACCCAAGCCAAAGCAAAGTTACTCAAACTTTGACAGTCCATAACCTGGAAAGCCCTCTATTTGCAGTTCAGAAAGACCATCAGTAGACAGGCAGCACTTGTTCGGACTGGAAGTTCTGACTTCATATTGGCTCTCATGTTGGACTGCTCTTCTCATGCAAGAAGCATGTAAACAGCTGTGGCAGAGGAAAGCAAGACAGCCTTGTGTCTTTCTAATACTCCTGCTCAGTACCAACCCAGAGATCCCCAGCTCTTGCCTATGGCACCGCACAGTCCATCACTGCAACTAAACCAAGTATCTCAAACTAGTCATTTCCTCAAACCAAATCCACAACACTAAGGCTCCAACAACCATCACACAGAGTGATGTCACTCAGAACCCCAAATCAGCTAATTCAGAGTTACTTTCAAATGCTTTTTCCTCTCCCTTCTGGCACACTCAAAGCCTGAAGTTATACACTACTTATACTCCATGTTCACCTTCATGTGGCATTTTTTAGCACAATATTCCATCCAGTCACCCAAATCTTAACATACTAAGTAGAGGCTTCTCAGTCAGGGGCAGCTACCCTAAGTTACCCTGCTCCCATCCCTATCCCAGCCATCATTACCAGCTTCCTCCAGCTTAAGGGCCACAAGACACTACACAGAGGGCACTAGAGATTTCCCTACTAATTGGTAAGATGACCTGATCCACATTATTTTAAAAACCCCTACAAAATACAGGGCATAAAGTCAAATCAAGAGAGAAAAGAAGCAGCTTGCATTTTTCTCCTCATGACAGAACATTTGCCAAAAAAAAAAAGAAAAAAGCAGTGACACTTTAGCCTGTTTTTATTCTTCCAACAAATTCTATTGCTGCTATTCAGCAATGTCACTGCTCAGTTACACAGACTGTTGTGTAGCTGAAGACTCTAAACATCACCCTGGCTGCATTTAGCACCTATTAATTACTAAGTGAGGACTGGACAAGGTTATTGCCCTCAAACACATGAAAAGCTCCTGCAAAGACAGCAACCATGTCTCTCCTCATTCTTCTCTTCATGGAAGAGAGCTCAGCTCTTCCAGTTTTTCCTTCAAAGATCACAACTACTAGTAATTTCTCTTGTACTTCCAAACTGAACACTGGAAAGTGACTAGCATTGAGTTTATATAAACATGGTATGTTAGCTAGAAAGAGACCACCACCACCACCGCTTTTCCTCCTAGAGCCATTCACCTCCACTTCATTTTCCCCCTGAGGATTTTGAGGCTCCTTACAGACTCCTATTCACATATTTGCATTTTATCACCCATTACTTCTATACACCCTATTTCAAGCTTCCTCAAACATCTGTTTCATATTACACCAATATAGAAGCCTACTGAATTTTGCTTTCTACACAGGATTACTATGACTTAAGGGCATGTTTCCAGGTAGAGGGATGGACACCTCAATAACTCAATCTAGATCATTGCTTGCCTTACTGCTTTAGAAAGCTTTAGGCGTGTTCCAAGTTGTGTAAGAAATAACCTACCTCTGCTCCCTTATCTTCTATGGGATAGCTTAGCTTGCCGCAAAAAATAAGTTTGATCTTACCCTTCCTTCCTTAAAAATGTACCCTGGATGTTTATTTTCTTTGTATTTTTTCTTGACGCTTCTCATTATTACCCAAAATGTGGGGTTTTTTTAAAGATATTTCAAATTTGTCCCAATATTTTTTGGGTTAGAGAGTGACAGACAGACATTACTTTCTCTTTCAAAAGGGCTAAGCTAACAGTAGTTACTATTCATTCATAGATCACTTCAATCTGTTGTCAAACAGCTCTAATTCACTACTTGAAAAGTTGAAACTATTGAAAGCTATCAAAGTTTTAAACTTTTCTTCTACCCTAGGTTGAGTTCTTAATCTTGGTGATATTCAGTACCATTGTTTAATTAATAGTATTTAACATATAATAGCCATTGGAATAAATTTTGCTGTCACCCACAGTAAAATAGAAGCATTAGATTTTAGAATTCCTAATATCACTTGTTAGTAAGTACTCCGTAGACTGGGACACCATCTAGAGAAAGTAACTTCAACCTCTCCTGAGTCCACCCATGGTTTATGCCCTTCACCAGAGACTTTTTAAACATATACACACATCCTTACAGCCTGTATCAGCTTGGTTTTGTGACCAAATTGAACTAAGGCATTCAAGTGAAGTTTATTTTTTGGCAAAAGATAACTTTTAGATCATGGAGGAACTAAAGCTAGTCAAGTTGGCTTTCTCAGCACATTCTTTGTGCAGAATCATGTTCTCTGTGCTGTTTTTCAAGCTACTCACACACCCCTTAGATTCTGCTTTCCCATCCTTCCCCTGCTCACTCCTTGCTCAAGTTTTCTAACTCATCACATAAATCATACACTGCCTTCACCTTCTTGTTGTTCACTTACTGGAAGTAAATTCCTCCTCCTACTTGTTGCTTTTCTTCACTGCTAAAAAGCTGCCTGTCACAAGAACAGGCTTAGTTAAGGACTTGCTGATCAGTTCCATTCTTGCCCAATTACCACTCACCCTGTGCAAATTCAGAATTTTTACTCTACTTAATCACCCAGTTAAGTCTTAAATCATGGAGGAGGTAGCTCAAAATCTTGCTATAAAGCAACTCCTCTGCCCTTCCCCAGTGCCACTCTTCAATTAGGTTAGGTCATTCCAGAATCAAGGGTCCAGTCATGCAAGTTATCCAAAACAAGTCTGTTAGATCCTACTCTGATTGCACAGGAAGACATGAAGTTGCTCTTGCTTATTTCACGTATTTCCTGCATTAGTATTAGCAACAGGCATGTCCTTGTTGGGACAGGCTACTTATGATCATGTCTAGGTAAAGGGGTAACAGTAACCAAGCTTAGGAACACAACAACTTTTTAAATCAAGCTTTAGAGAACATGTGCTTTAAATTATACAGTACACAAAAAGCAGTATAATGCATTTCAAAAGAATTTTATTCAAGGCAACAGAGCTACAAGCACACCTCCACACTAGCAAGGATGTGCTCCTCTTGAAGACAGACTGTATTTCTTAGTGTCAGTGTCCAAGAATGATAACTGTTATTCAAATTCAGCACCAGAAATGGGTTATATTTTATAAGAACAATTTTAAAGATAAAGTGACTACCATCCCAGCAAGTAGAACACTAGGTTGAAGAGATTACTGTTCTTAGTAACATCAAGGATTCTTGCAGTAAGGAAAAAATAGGAAGACGTGCATGAAACAAGAAGCCACATACTATTATTTGTTTTGCAGCAGCACTGACCATTCCTACTTTGGGACAGAAAGCTTAAGAAAAAGAAGAATCTAATCAAGAACATAAACAAGAAATTGTTTCTACAGTTTGTGTGCCCTTCACAATATCCAACTATTTTGCACGTATTTTTAAATGTGACAGAAGCAACTTAGGTACAGTCATGTTGTAAGTTTAAGTAATTTGCTTTAGCTGTAAAAAGTTTTAATCATCACTTTCCTTAAAAGCTCAGCACGGCACTAACAGTTAATATCTCTAAGATGATCCCAAGAAGCCTGAAAAAAGCATTCCTGCAGAAGACTATTTTACACATATATACTTACTCTTCCATAAAAGAACAACTTACTTGCTAGCTTAGCCTGTAGTCCTGAAGGTCCAGGTTTTGAGGTCTCTGACTTGGAAGAGCCTGGTAGAGACAGTTTCGTTTTAGGGAGACTGACTTTTGGGCTGAATCGAGCAGCCCAGTCAAACTTTGAAGAGCCACCTGTTTTACTTGGTTCTTTGTCTCTGCTACTCCTTCTTGGACTGGGGCTGGATGCAGAACGGGAACGTCTAGCCTTATTCTGGTCCTTTCCCTGTTTCACTCTGGCACCCTGAGGAACAGTAGAAGAAGCAGAGGCAACAGCAGAAGAGGAGGAGGATGTGGAAGCTGAAGAAGAAGAATCAGTGATGGTGCTACACCCAGCTTTGGCTGAGGTCACCGATTTTGAAGCCAGCTTGGAGAGTTTTGCTGACTTCTCTTCAGCGCCAGTTGATTCAACTGCTGAACCACTCTTTATACAAGACAGATTCTCTGTCCTTTTCCTTTTCTGACTTCGGGAGCTACCAGCAGCTCCACCCTTTCTGGTGTGAGCCTTGCTTGTCGATGGCAATTGTGTAGACTTTGTCTGTTCTTGGTCTAAATGTCTTCTCTTAGATTTAGAATGTGGCTTGTTAGTTTCCAAGGAAGTTTCAGGGTGCTGAAGTGCTTTGGGTTTTTTAGCAGAGCTAGGAGAATTGGTCCTCCTGTAATCTGGACTAGCACTGCGTTTAACTCCTCGAGAATTGTCTTTCTTAGGCACTTGCCCCGTTTTTTGCTTTTCTGAAGTATTGACTCTCTCTGGATCTTCCTGTTGTGGTATTAAAACAGCAGATGAACTACAGCCTCTGTAGAAGTAAGCAGAAACAGTGTTAGTGTTGAACTCAAGAAACCTCACAGTTGCACCAGTTGTAAGATAAATGTCAACATTCTCTAATAGTAAAGAAAACTGTTGATTAAGGTTACATCAAAACAAGAAAAAAAAAGTCATGCCTGTATGAAAACAGTCCTATTGTAAATCTTTGCCAGCATGAAAACTAAAAAAAGCCAAAATAAAAGCACAGTACTTTTTAAAATGAGGTTAATTTTGATAAGATTTAACTGACTTTAATAGGTGTGTCAAGCTGATTAAAAAATCAAGCCATGAAGCTATTGTCTGAATTTTTGAGAGAAGTTCTACAAGGGAATAAGGAAAGTTCAGTAATGCATAACTAGTAATAAGTGGACTCTAGTTTAAGGAAAGCTCTTAATGAACAGAGTTTCTCAATCTTGAAACTGAGGTAATAAATCATACACAAAAACTGCAAAACTCTTCGAAATTATAAAAAAGCTGTTCCAGTGTGTACACAGCAAAAGCATATGAAGAGTAGATAAAACCTGACCTTTAGATTTTTACATATTTCAACTAATATTGGACACTGCTCAGAACCATTTGGGCAATCTTCCCCCAACATGAAGCAGGAAAAGGGGAGAAAGACCTTATAGTTATGCAGAAATGATTTTGTCCCCATCACTGATGAAGTGCTCTTAGCTGGTGAATTAGGAGAAAATAAACACAAACAGGATGAGAAACACTAAAATACATCCACTGAATGCAATACCTAGATTAGTTTAAATCATTTAGTCATACACTTTACAAAAAAGTCTGTATAACAAGGTCTCATACACAACTGCGAAGTGCAGATAATACTGGTTAACATACAAAGATGAAGTGCAATTACCTTTTAGAAAAGTGTCCCTTGGATTGCTCAGAAGTAGTATTAGACTGCACTTTGGGTGTCTTTGAAATAGATTTTCTACTCTCAGGAGGGCTATGTGCCTTATGTTTTGCCTGCCCTAAATGTGACCTGTCAGCAGAAAGTCAAAACAGAAAGCTATCAGGATTCCAAGATACAGATACAAGCCTGAAGGTGGAATTATTATTCATTTTTGACCATTTATAAGTATTCTTTTACAGTTTCAAACTTTCCCATATCAACAC
Organism: Hypotaenidia okinawae; assembly: GCA_027925045.1. NCBI lineage: Eukaryota > Metazoa > Chordata > Aves > Gruiformes > Rallidae > Hypotaenidia > Hypotaenidia okinawae. The sequence goes on from BSDF01000010.1 coordinate 11,449,016, forward strand.
CTAACATTAAAGCAGTATTTCCAAAGAACCACCTGGTGCAGCTACAAATTACTACCAGTGTAACTGTTTTTTAAAGCACACAATTATTTAGTTGTTTTGAATGAATTTTAAAAATCCTCACACCTCAACTGTGCAGATATATTCCATTTTTTCTGGTGTGCAAGATTACTGAATTAAGATAGCACAGTAAAGCACAAGACTAGAACACCTGTCCAAGGTAACTTCTCAGAAATAGACAGATACTCAAAAATAAACATATATTCATCAGCCTCAAGATTCCATACATTAAGACTTCATCCAATTATGAGTGTTTACAAGTTTGTGTCTCGGCTCTTCAGTTTACATCAAATGCTCAGAGTGGGAATGTAATCAGTTACAGTTTGTAGGAAAGCTCAACTCAGTTATCTGGCTGCAGATCCACCAGTTCTAAGGTTTGAGACCTGTTCAGTCCCAGCTCAAGAGGACTGAAGAAACACATGCTACTGATGAAGGTAGTCAGATGAGACAGGAAATCTGATGTCAGAGGAAGGAATTAATTTCACATAGATAAGCTTCAAGAAGTCTTCCAAGCAGCTTCAGCTATGTGCAAAAACTGGTTTACTGCAAGAGCCCTGACAAAGATCATATTATATCACAGATTAAATTTAAGACTTGAGTTACATCACCACACACCCCATGTCTAGTTTCAAAACCACTAAGAATTACCATCTGAAGACTCTGAAAATGCATAAGCATTTAAAAGAGCACAGTATAAATAATAACTAAGGCAAGGGACATCTTGCTTGTTAGTTCCCTGGATAAAACACACTGACTGAGTTGTCACCAGAAAACTCCACTGCTCATGTCCTACCTATACAGAAACCCCAAGCACCACTAACCTGTATGAAACAGCAAGCTACCCCAGAATTAATGCTGGAAAAAGCAATGTTTCCAAGGTTAAAACCTGCTGATTACATGCTATATGCTACTAACCATAGCTATCAAGTCTTTTGAGTTGAGTTACACAAACATCTTTGAGTCGTATGGGGAGAAACAGACTTAAGTGTCCTGCTCCAACCCATGATCATAAACATCAAAACATTTAGGCCAAAAGAGTAAGTGGAAGATGCAGAAGAATTCTACAAGCTTTCAAATGCCAGTTATCTAGTTCGAAGGCAGAGTTAAGCCTGCTTTTGAGCAGAAAGTTCCACCATTATAAGAGCTTCAAGACAACCTTCAACATAAACATTAGGGAAAAGTTTCAAGTCTAATCACCGAAGTGATAACCACGTGGTAATTTGCTTACAGCATTAAAGTAGTAAAACTTTGGTAACACGACTGCTAACTCAATTTTCATTTCTCCATTTTCTAAGTTCTCATTAATTAGTTACTCAAACAGATGAATGCATCTATACAGCACATAAAACATTTTCTGTGGCTCATCTTTCTAAGATGACAGCAGTTTGAAAAGACTAAGTTAACAGCATCTTCTCTATACTCCTGGAGAAGAAATATTTTACTAGCAAAATCAAGCAAAGTGAAAGAGTTATGTATTTAGCTCACTATCAAACTCAAAGGTAAACTTAGGAATGTCTCACCTAATCCTGAAGGTTTAGATTTTCCTTTTCCCAACAAATGATTAAGGCATGAAATTCAATTTTCCCCTTGAAATGTTTTTATTATGGGAGTAACAGCAGTTATTACGTAATTTACACTTGGCAAGAATCTCATTTTTTATGTAAGCTAACTGATCAGGGTTCATTTATTTTCAAGCATATTTTAAAAGGTTATTTTCACTTAAAGATGTTTTATTTTAATTGGAATTGAATTCAACTTAACACCTTAAGTATTCACAGAACACAAATAATTGAAGACCCTTTCAACTAAAATACAACTAAAGCAATACACCAAAACATTAAGTACTTAAATTAAACACTGCAGTTTGCACTTGTTCCAGGCCTCCTTCCTTCCACCTTTAAACCCCTTCAGCTTCTAAGAAGTTTTACAAACATCATTTCATACCAGTGTCCAATTTATGCATCTCAAAGCTGGGGGTTGTGAATAATGTATTGTGTAGACTAGAGTTGCATTTGCTTTTTCTTTATCCATCAAACTACCCAGTAGGAATATTGCTCATTGCCCAAGCAGAAAGTTACACCAAAAACTTAACAAATGGGGAATCAAAACTGATGCCTTTTTAAAATTTACTTTTGAAGACCAACTGTGCTCTCACTTCTCATTCTTCAAGTTTAATCATTCACCTTGCATGTGCTGCAAAGAGAAGGCACACAATAGCAACTGTACATGCAGTAGCATGTCAGTTAAGAGGAGCGTGAAATTAACTCTCCTCTAAGATTTAAACGACAACAAGCAGCCTGACAATTTGGAGAGACTGCAGGATTAAGGTAAAAGATCTTCAACCATACACCAACTAACGAGTATCATTATCCCAATTTATATTAGAGTTGTGACAGCTTGCTTAAGGTCTCGTTAAAAGTTAACTTACATACAAAGGTAGCTACAATAGTCTGACGAGGTAGAAACAAAGAGTAAAGCTTGGAGAACTAAGCGCTGTGAGAAGTACATGGGCAGCTAGAAGATTGATTCTTGTTAAAGGTTGTAAGCTATCTGTACTTTTGCCCATAATTCAAGGCTCTGAACTAATGCTGTTACAAGCTCTTTATTCTTTTCCATTACTATAGCATTCATTCACAAACTTCATTTGGACAGATATTCCAACAGTAAGTAGTTTGAGAGGCTAAGTTCCTCTTTAATGATGAAAAATTTTAAGGTAAGTATTTATGAGCTTCTGTTTGTCCCTATCTACTTGCAGGGGCAGGTCCAGGAAGACTGGGTGCTTGTTGTACCTTCCAAGTAGTGTTTTGGAGTTTCATAAACTACTCCGAGGCTTCACTCAACTGGGCAAAGCTGTCTGCTGATACACATTTAAAATCACAGACAGACACTCAGAGAAACAGATACAGAACCTGACAGATGACCCACCATTTAGTTTGCAGTGTTCATATAAACAATCTCATGGAAGCTGCCAGCCTTTAGCAAAACCATAATGAAGAACCAACTAGAACCTATCCTCAAAGAGTTACTGTGTATATTAAAAAAACCAAAAACCACACCTTTTGGAGTTAGTTAATAAACAAAGTGTTTCATCTAAATCATGTTCATCAACAGCTAAAAGCAAGGTAATAAATACTACCATATATGAAGTCTACAAAACTAAATACCCTTTTACTTCTGTCAAAAAGCAAGATTTTAAAAAAGCAATAATTCAAATGAAGACTGTGTAAAAAAAAGCCCTACTCTGCCCCCAGAAATACTCTGCTAATTCAAACATTAAATTTATTTTTCATAAAAGTTTTGGGTAAATTGATAATATATTATCAAGTACAGGTAAAAAATACCTATTCAGAACAGTAGTATAATTGAAAACTGCATTCTGCTTGCTTCAGTATTAGAAAACGGTCAGTCCAAAGTGTCTTCCAAACTCTGCTTATACCAGTGTCCTCTATGCAGCTAAGAGGGATCTTTTATTTCTTTAGTCTTCAATCCCAAATACACAAGAACATAAGTGTATATTACAAAAACTTAACATTTTTATAAAGCATTATACTTTCATACACAGCTGCAACAGCATAGCAGTCATTTATGTCCAATTGATACTTGAATACTGCTGTTCCTAAAGATTTCAGAACAGTGACAACATGCAGATTAAAATATAAGCACCACTGTAATTTTATGCTACTAAAAAGATTGCAACACTATATAATTCTAGTGCATAGGACAGCTTCTAGTACTCCATACCAATATTCTGAAACACTGCTCACAACTGAAAGCAACAGTCAAGTGCACCACTTTCAGAAGAGATGTTATTGTGTGCTTCAACACCATTTTTAAATTGCTCCCATTCAAAGTAAATCCTACGTCATCACTGGAAACTTGAGCCTCATGGGCACTCATGTTCAACACCATGATAACGTAGATACAAAGTTAAGGAAGTGACAATAAGCACCTTCCACCTCCCTCCTCCTGCCCCCATGGAAAGGGGGTCTCAATGCATCTGTTTCCCACTCCCCTTTGGTTTACTGCTGCAAGGGGAAGCTTTAGTACCATTATTGCTTCCTTACAAGCCTGCAAAAAGTAATCCTTCCATGGAAAGTGCTAGAAGAGACAGTACAGACAAGGGTTCATGGTGTGCAATTAGGAAGGTGCCATCAGAACATTAATTCTAAGTTACAAGGATAACACTGAACATTTTTCAATCTGGTAGAAAAGCCAGCAAGATCTGTATCCACAAAGCAGAGAGTCATCCAAAGCACAAAGTTATTTCAACATCACTAGTGAAAACAGAGTGAAAAAAATCACATTAGTCCAACTTCCCCACTGTTGCTTTGGTTATGTGCATGCACAGGGGAAAACACTTCACTAGCTTACACATCTATTTGCAAACACACTTACCTTGCTTCTTTTAGAGAAAAGCAGACCTAGCTATTAAGTTCACTTTCACTTTGTGCAGGAGCAGTGTTTCTATACCTTCTGTGAGCCTAACATCATTGTTTCTGTTGAGTGTTTTTTTTTTTAAAAATGCAACCGTAAAAATCACTCAAAGCTCGTATCAAGTTACTGCACTGAACATGGGGCTGCTAGCAAGACTCCAGCAGAAACCACATCAGTCTTCCCCTGCTCATTCTGACTGCAAGTATTGATGTTGTTAGGGTGACATCAAAGCAAGCCCAGGCTAGAAGAAAATGGGTTTGCATTGTTGCTTACAAGTTAAGCCAAGTCTGCCAGTATTAGGTGTCACAGAAGGAAGAGTCAGCACTTATGTTTTACGTACTAGACCAGAGAAGAGCTTGGACTTTCCAAAGCCTTCATGCAAAGAAAGAATAGCTGCCTAGCTATTATATAATGTTCACTGCAGTCAGAGCACAGGAGACAAAGTAAAGGCTATTACAAAGCCTTTCAGTTACACTATCAATGGCTATACGATCTGCTTGTATTGTCTGAAATTACAGTACAAGTGACAAACTGCAAACTAACTTTTGAAAATGCAGGCACCTTTGCCACACAAAAGCTTCACAAAAAAGCTGTAGGATCTCTAGCATTTAGAATGCTATTTATACAAAGCAGAAGTGTAACTGAGTACACAAGTTGAGACAGTACCAAAACTTGTCCTCGCTCAAAAGGTTATGATTACATATCTATGACCAAAGTGAAGTAACCTTCTACAACATTTTAGAAGGTGTGGCCCTTAAATTTGCTTATAAACTCTATGGCCAATTTTAGGCCTGAAGCAACAACCCCTACAGACTCAAATTACTGGTTAATAACCTCTGCAAAAGTTTCTGGCTTGTGTAGGGTTTTTCAGAGGTTGTATTTGTTTATTGATTTTGTTTTGATTTAAGCAACACACAGATCTAGTGAAGTGACTGAGTAAAAACTCATAGTGTGTACACCTACATCAACAAGTAGTGCAGAACAACAGAAGATTTGTATATAGTTGCCATTGAAGACCCAACATCCACCATGTATGCATTTCAACCACTGCTGTTTCAAAACAGGGCAGACTACCACAAGCGACCAAGATGCACGAACTGCTCTCCTAGAGCACAGCTTCCAGTTTAGTTTCATCTAAAAAGACTCAAGTGCTCCAAGACCATTCCATGGTGTTAGCCAAAGCACAGCAGGTGAGGATGACAAATCTGCTTCAAAAGAGCATTCCCAACTCCAACTAAAATACTAAGAGATCACAGTTATTTGCACAACATGAGCCAATTATTGAAACTGGTCTCTCAGTTTCTTCATTCTACTTGAAAGATTCCAGCTGTAAAATTGTTTACTTGACAGATAACAAACGCAAGGAAAAGACTAGAAATACATTAATGCTCCAAGTGCCCCAAAAAACCTAATGTAAGACAAGGGGTATTTGTTTGAGGGATGTGTGTCTGTCACTGCTTGCTTTTAGTTTTTTGGTTTCCTTTTTTTTTTAATATAGCCACCAAAGCAGCCCACATTCACCAGAGTACAAGGTGTAAGAAATAAGGTACGCTGAGCTGTGAACTCCAGACTCTATGTACTGTTCAACAGCAGAACTAGAACATACTAACCCAGTTCAACCTAGATGAATGCAAGGATGAGTGTTGAGGTTTGTCTATCAAGACAAGCAACTGCTACCCAAGATCCTGCCTCTTTCATCTACAAATTTTTCAAGGACCTGATAGATCTTCCTTATATTTTTCCTTGTACAATAGCCTTTCTACCCAACAGCTTAAAGAGAAGACAGAGAAATCCATAGGAGAAACTGAATTCATTACAAAGTTTACATTAACCAGCATGCATTATCCAGGCCTTTTTAGATGCTTTGCCAGTCACAAACACTTATTCAGAGACAGAAAGGCAGGGGGTGTCCTGTTCTAAAGAACCCACATTTTCAAGAGATTTGTAAGCTTCCATGCCTTTTACTTAAGCAAAAAGACTTGGTTCCAATAGAGGTCTTACACAGTTGAAGACCGCACCACACTTACTCATGGAAGTCTGACTAACACAGATTTGGTGAGGGGTGGAAGAAGTTCAGTCATTTAAGACAAGTTGCATCTTGAATCACTGTGATAACATAAGTAACAGATCACAATGCACCAAAACTCTGGATGAGTAACATTCTTAGAAGAAAATATAACTACCCCTAATACCCTTCAATTTGCCTGATTCACTGTATAGCTTCTCCCCAGCATTCTACCATAAAATCTGAATAAACAGTAGGTATCTGAAGAATAATCACCCATCCCATGCCCAACCTGAATCTAGTTCTTTATTCTAGGAGAAGGGTTATTCACATCAGATCAAGTTCAGTGTAAGAAGAAAGAAATGGTAGGGCAATATCTAACTTAAATATCCATTCAGATGTGGAGATAATACAGAAGAGACAGGGTGGAATGGAGAGTTCACCATGACTAAGTTCAATGAGTATTCTCCAAAACCAATTCTAGCTTGCAAAATAATCAGCTACAGAAGTCAGCCACATCCCCACTTTATGCTACAGAAGCCTTATATTTATTATGTGTTTTTCCACTTGTACAATAAAGAATACTTTAGAAAAAAAAGTGAAGCTGCATTTTACAGATTGAATTATTGCCCCCACAGCTAGCCTCCTTCATCCATTCAACAGTGACCTTGTTTTCAGTTATTTTTATCAGTAAGAAATACAACTCTTCATTATACATTATACCCTGATTCATTCAAAGTGTTTTTTATTCTGTGCCACTGACCTGCAATATGTTAATACTCTTATACAAAAAAAGCCCAAGATACAGATATTTAAACTGCACCAGTAACACCTGAGGATGTAGAATAGAGAGGGATGCAGCCTGCCATTACTCTAATAAAGGAAAGGTTATAGAACCATATTTTAAACATAATTAAAGGAAGACTTATCTACACAGGCTTCACTATGAAGAGGATTCTTAATTCATTAAAGGACATAGCAATAGTTATACAGACACCATTCACAGAAGTTTCAAGGATAATCTTTGTTTTGCATTCTAGAAAGAACCACTTACAGAACAAACACAATTCTGTCCACTTGCTCCCTAGTATATTAAGGGACACCAAACCTTTTGTTATTGAATTATTCAAGAACTGCATGAGATTACATGCAATGCAAGGGAACAAGAGTACCCATTACTCAGTCTTCTCTAATAGTGACACAGATTTCCCCTGATTTCACACACCAGACTCTCCCTGTCCCCTCCACCTATTTTTGTCAACATGGAAGAGGGGAATGGAATTTGCTACTACCTGTGATTTGTGAAATATAGATGAGTTACACTTTTTCCCTACAGCCCTACAACTGCTATTTTAACTGAACATGCACAATACTAAGTAATCCATGTTTTCATCCCATGCAATAACAGTACAGTTAACATCTGAGGGTCAAAAAGACTGCAACAAGTCTCAACGCTTTGATTGTGGGGTGGAAAACTTCACTCTAAGTCACAACAACTTTGCTTTTATACATTAACAGACTAATACACAGCAGTCCTACCTTCCTCCTACTGCGTCGTCTTGTGGCTGGGCCCCAGCAGTGTTCCTCTGTGAACGTCGCAGTGACCCCCCTGGATTGTTATTAGGCCGGTTGGACATTGGCACCTCTCTCCTGAAGGGACATACCCTTTCTAGACACTACCATTCACTGAAAGACAAGAGAGATATAATCATAAGACATGTGACATGAAGACTCAAACCACACCTGAAGAGGCAAATATGAGACATTTGTTTAAGCAAAAAACCTTTTACTTAAAAGGCTCAGGGACAACATTCAGATGCTTAACATATAATATCCAGTTTTCAGTACGTATAGCATACTGATGACCTACTGGGCTAGATGACACTTGAAGGTGCCTTCCAACCCAAACTATTCTATGACAACATGCTTCTTTTCTGGCAGGTCTCCATGACTATTTTAAGACGACAAACACAATTTAGGAGAACCTATATTTGTCAGCACTAAGGAAAGCCACATTAACTAGTAAAACTCATTACCTGATAGGCAGAAGTCTTAACTCTCAGTGTGGGAGATGACAGTGCTAGTTTCCAGAATAAGCATCAATATCCACAAGATTACAGAAGTGACTGAACTACTCTAATCTGGAACTCTAGTCAGACTTGTGCAACTTCCATTTGGTAAATACAGACACATAGTATTTCAGGAAAAGAGCTCCAACTACATAAGCAAGAAGTTCTTACTGACGAGAGCTTAATTAGCAGGAAAAGCTAGTGGAATTAATGTGTGTACATAGTTATTTTTAAAATCATCAATATGATGGCTTTGAATTACTACTTTTGGAATTGCTGTGTGACTGCTAGAGGTCTATAGGTATCAGCAGGTATTTATAGAAGGCTAGCCTAACACCCAGCTGCAGTCCTCAAACAGAAGTATTTCAAGATCAAACCTCACTTTACTCCTCTTGAGAGGAGTAACTTTTGCATCCTGTACTTAATCGGGATTTCTATACAGACAGCATAGCAACAGGACCACAACCAGCAAATCCAGTTTTACTGTTTCTAATTGCATGGAAGCTGGTAAGGAAAAGAAAAGTATTCACAGGTGAAAAAGCCACAAGAAGGAAAATAGCCCAAGTTCAACGACACAATAGTCTACATGCTGGTTCAGTATCTATTACATCTATAGCACAGTAAGCAAAAAGTCTGCCAAAAAAAATGAAAAGATTTCAGCTGCATGTAACTAAGGCTCAGTTCAAATTCAAATGTCTCCAATAAAACAACACTCAAGACCTGGCATTGTCAGTAAATCCAGATAATACTTGGCTATAGTTGTCTATTGCTCTGAAAGTGCCTATAGATGTGAACAAAAGTGAGGAGAAAAAAATCCTATGATTCCATTTTTCTGTAGGCCATAAGAAACCAAGCACATAAATTGCTATCATGCAAACCTTTACCTCAGACACCTAGTACAATGCCAAAAGGAACATGCATATGATCAAGACCCTGCACAGCACAATACATTAGTGATCACGATTCTGCTAGCTCGGATTCAGTCTTGTTACGCTGTAACGATACATCCCAGTACTAAAAGCTCCTGGTTAGCATGCCAGAAAAGAGCTGCAGGAATCAAATAAGAACACAAGTTAGGCAGAAGAATCGCTCCACATCCTAATCCCCACATCACAGGTGGTCAAAAGCATCGTTTGAAAGTTGTGTTCTTTCCCTAAGAGGTCCAACACAGCAGCAGACAGCAAAAGCAGAAAGAAGGATTAATTAGCAAATCATTGCTTTTACTTGCTTTTTTTACCTTATGCTTAGGAACTTGAAAGAATCTAAGTAGAGCAGAAAATACACAAGCCCACAAAATACTGTTGTTCAGTGAACCTCATAGCTAGAGGTCTTGAAGACTGGTAAACTGAGAAAGCTATATGCCCTACAACCTCAGAAGTTGGCTTTTCCCTCTTCATGATTATTCTCTTAACTCCTTAATCATAGCAAATATTCCCACTAAGAAAGGTTCAAAGCAATACATGACGCTTTTAGTCTACAGCTTCTTTTATTTTAGACCACAAAAAACTTTAAAATGGAACAAAAAAAGGCTGCTACAGCTAGAAATTATGCCAGCTCACTGGTGCCATCAGATTGGACAGTTTGACAAAAACTTAAGTGGCAGCATTATCTGCAGAACACACCACAGACAAGAAGCCTAGCATTAACCAGAGTGAAAGCTGCCCACATTCCGGCACTACCTAGGGGTCTAGCTGAAGTCCATTAAGGTAATGTCCAATGCTGTTGCTCATCCACACTATTTTTGTTGAAAAACCCACCCCACACCATAAGAAAACACCACAAAAACCCCTACACCCAAATTATTCCTAAACATCAGCAAGGATGTATCTTCTGTGCCTTTTCTGTAAGGAGGGAGTAGTGCCCTCTCCTGTATAAAGGTCAAATGAGGTTGAAATTGGCTATTAATGTCAAACTATCAGTCATACAATAACATGACTACCATAGAGCTATTTTATCACCTTGTACTGACTGTAAGAACACACTTTCATTTTGCAAGCAGCAGTACTCACTCTAGAGCTCTGTTAGGTCAGCCACATGCTTTCTCATCCAGGGCCAGTACGTGGGCTCCTCCACAAACCAGAGATGAGTTAGCTGAAGAAAACATCACACAGGGAACCCTGGTGCTGTCTAGGGTAACTTAAGTGTTGATCTGCCTGGGTCAGCCAGACACTTTGAGTCATTTGTGGTCTGAAGCTATGCAGCAGAGTGTGTTGTCATACATGATATTTTTATCTGTGCAGAAGAATGAAATAGCAGCTGTTTATCCTGTAAGGCACCTGTCAAGTAAAGCTGATGTCCAAAGTTACCTTCCCTCTTAAAATCTCGCAACTTAACTGCATTTCTTATTATGTCATGTTACCATATGACTCCCAGTTTGCCTTTAAATATAATACTACTTCATGACTTGGCTATGATCTTGTAACACCAAAAATGTTAACTTAAATCTCACAGCAAGTATCTGAAGCCACACAATACCACATGCCCAGTTAGTCAGGGAAAAGGTCTTTTTAGCAGGTCACAGGTCAGTGTTCATGCTAGAAGAAAAAAACACCCCAAAAGAGCTCTGAGGTCCCTAAATTTGAACTGTTCTAATTCAGACTTTCCCTTCCCCCTCCCTAGATACCTAAATCCATGAGACATGTGCAACCCAGTGCATGTACTAGTGCAGTCCTGCCACATTTTAACATTATTTTCACAGCAACATTGAGCAATCTCCCCACAGTAGGAAAGATTCACAGTTGCACATCAGACCTCCATGCTTCAGTTGTCAGGCTTTGCCATTTGAGACATTCAAGTTCAGGTTCTCCCATAGCATAAAGTTTTCTGTAAACAAGCCATTTTAGTTTGCATTTCACAACCCCATATTCTTAGCTGTAACAATGCCAGAGCACTGGCCTGCAGATGCTCTGCTCAGAAGCAGGCTCTTTAGATTGGGGATGAATTCTAAAAAACAACAGTGTTTCAAATAAGCCTACATGTGTCTTCTGAAGACATCTAACAGCACTGGCATCTAATTGTTATTATCCTGCACAGTGTTCTTGAGTAAACACTTTGATTACCATTAACAGATGCCTTTGTTACTGTAAAAGAAAGCAACTAGAATTATTACTGTCGACCTAACATACCTATTACAAACGTTATAGCTAATGTATAGCAAAAATTACTGGGAGAAGTTCCACAGGAACACAGACAAAAAACACCTGCCAACTTGCAGTGAAACCTTTAACCTTCCTCTCACAGAAAAGCCAACAGGCAATAACTGACACTTTTCCCTATCTTTGAATTATACAGACAACTACAGAAGAAGCCTGTATCTGCTTTTACTTAACACCCAAAAACTGTCCCTTAAGGATACTATGAACTGTGATGTAGGCTAGAGAAGACAACAGAAAGAAAACTGAAGCACTCCAACAGGCTCTAGGGCCACTAATAGCCTAGTAAGATAAACAAGTAACAACCCCTGTAAAAAATGAATTATTTTAAAACACTTTCCAAGAAGAGGGCTTTATTAATCTAATTAGATGCGTTCTAGAGCTTGCTTGCTTTTGTTTGGGGCTTTTTTTGGTGGCTTGCTTGGGGGGTAGAGGGAAAGGGGGTTAAGTTCTCTGCAAGGGTCTTAGGAAGAATTTTTCAGGCTACTGCACTTCAATTTCCTGTATTTTTAAGGATATGCCCAGCACCTCTACCTGTAATACCCCATTACCATGCCTATTAACCACTTGCAATTAAGCACACTGGTCAGCATACTCTCTCCTTTGTACCTTAGCCCAAAACACACTGCCTTAAAGCTACTGCAGCAAGCCAGCTTCTCAAAATTGCATACTACCCTGAAGTCAGTATTAGGCAAAGGGGGCAGGAGAGAAGGAAAAGACATGAGGATGTTTATATGCCTTGTAAGTTCAGAACATTTTCTTCCAGTAAGTTGCATATCTTGCTAACCAGAATCTGAAGTTCAGCTTACTTATCAGAAATTGTTAAGTCGCAGGCTTCAGATTTCTATTCCTTCACTTCAATGTAGATAACATTTACTTGATCAACTGTATCTGATTAACTGTATATTAAGGTAGAGGCAACATTCTAAGTATACAAGAATACAACACATTTAAGAGTTGAGACTAATTGCAGCTAAACTGAAGAAATTCCTGCATATGCTTCAGTAACTGCTGAATTGTTCTGGACCTATTACTTCATTTTAACCTGATCTCATAGCTGCACCTCATTTTTGCTCACTGCTCAGAGGGGTTTTCTTCATTTATCTGCAAACGTACACACCTATTGCCTTGCCTTGCAAGCAAGCACTTGCAAGCACTCTTTCAATTGCTTCTACTACTTTAGTGGCTGGCTCAAATTCATTCTGAAGACTTTTTAGTCCAGTTTGTTGCTTTAAACTGAGTCTTGTACAGCAGATTTTGAGCCCATACTTTCCCTTACTATACTCCCTAAACACAATAGTTACCCACTCTGCCCAGTTCTTTTTTCACTTCAGTCCCCATCTCCAAACACAAGTCTCACGTCAACACTCCATGCATGCAGAAGCTTGCATGTGCAGTTCAGCAGCCTCTTGTCCCTTATACTTGTAGAAATAGGTCACAGAGCAATTCAGGGAGCAGGTACAACAGTATACTGGAAGTTTCCTAGAAAAACTTGTGGCATCTCCCAAACTCTCATCATCCCTACCTTCTTCCTGGCAGCAAATTTCTACACAGAAACAAGGGAGAAGTGTATTGTCCCCATGAGTTGCAAGGTGCTGTAAAGCAGCTGGAGTTCAGTGGCATTCACTCATTCTGGGTTATTCAGGCTCAGTGCTTTCATGCAACTGCAGTGGGATGTTTTTCTTCTTCCTATGTTGGAGGAAGTTACCACTTTCTCATCTGCTACCATTTCTACCTTCTCCTGGTTAACAGCCATAAGATGTCCGCACCATTTGAAGATGCTAAAGTACACGAAGGCTTACCCGCTGTACTCTAACCAGAATAACTTCTGATTCAGAAATCATACAGAACTGAACCATACATTAAGCTGAACTGTATTCTTTTTTCTCCTCCAAAGCTAAAAAACCACACACAGAAACAGACACATTAACTAGAGCAAATTCAGTACACACAGAAAAATCTTCAGGACAGACAAGATACTACAGCCTCCTAGTACTCCAATATTACTTTGCTACTGGAAGACAAAGAAGTAGAGATCAAGGAAGTTTTTTTTTTTTTTAAACAAACATATTTAGGTGGTAAGAACACAAGATTTCTACACCTCTTCCAGCACAAAATTTCTACAAATTCGGAATACCTGCATAACTTCTGTCTGTTCTCTTCGAGAACATTGATAAAATATTGATGCAGTGTTTAGCTGAAGTACAGGTTTTAAACTAGAATAGTCTAAAGAAGCCTTATCTGAAAAGGACCTCTAGAGATTACCTGGTCCAACCTCCTCTTGAGAGCAAGGCCTCAGATTATCTTAGGGCTCCTTCACTCTGCTGGAATGTGAGAATTTCCAACTATGACAACAAAAACATTCCAAGACAGAACAGAAAGGCAAATGGTAAGTTATGAGAACCTGAAGAAAGGATAAAGAAAAAAAAATCCCAAGTTAAATATCAGAATATCATGCCAGATAGAAGACACTATCAGACTATGAGAATATAGTATTTTCATCAGAAGCATTTGATAAAATCAGGTAATAGATGTCAGTTCAAGTAACCCAAGATCTCAGATCTGTGTACTGAATAATACATTAAGCTGAAGTGCATTCTTTTTGTGTTCTCCTCCTACAATGCTAAAAAGCCACACACAGGTTTGTACAAACATGCAAGGACACACTCCTCATCCCTCCCAAGCACAATGAACATCTGAGGAAGAGAAATAACTCTGGCCCTATTCCTTACTGCAGTTAGATATAGCTCAAAAAACCCTCCCCCTTCGGTTCCTCGAAAAATCACAATGCAGTAACCTGAACTAAGATGAGAAAGTAAGCAAAATGGACATGTAAGCTACAATATTAAAGGAGTCCAGTCAATGAAGACATAGGTTTAGGACTAGCTCATATGTCCATTTTTACACTAGGTAAGCTTTAGACAATGTATAAGCTATTAGCTAGATACAGATTTCTCTAAGTTGCTGAGAAAGAAGGAAGCTTTGGAACAGTGTTCTTAGATTCATTTACAATGGAAAAGCTCCTTTTAATTCAGCTACTCTGTAATCTTTAGAGTGGATGTATTGCTTAACCATTTCAAAAACACACCATATATTAAGAGGCATGGATACTGCTGAGAACTGAAATAACAGCAAGCCATAAATACACTCAAGCTACAGACTCAACAGGGGAAGAAAAAAAAAGAACAGAACAAAAAAAAAAAAATCAGCAAAGGAGTAAGAGTTACCCCATTTCTCTGACTTTACAGCAGACAGCCATCAGAAGACCACAGCATCCTTTGGGCCTTCCTACATTAAGAAGTCGTCATGTTTCCCTTATTCAGTCTTTCAAAAGCTTAGACCTTGCCTAGCCTTCTAGCCAAGGCAGTAACAAACCAGAAGGCCATCTTCACGGAATCAGCACAGTGAGTGGCTAGGGACTTGAAAGGCTGTCATCACCAGGTGAAAACTCTCTAAATTTCATCTATGTCTCTAGGTTGTTATATATGCAAACACTAGGAAGAGAATGTCTTGACATAGAAGAGGAAGGGAGAAGAACTAAAGATACCTTCATTTGTGATTTCATGGTTCAAAATTAGGGAGAAACTACACTACTAAGTGGCAGTCAAAATATTCTTTGCCTCAAACTGAAGATTTACAAGTTCCCACAGGGCATAAGAACACTGAAAATTCCTCTGAAAAGATGCATTTCTGGAGGAACAACCAGATTGTTAGAATTTTGTCAAAGAGTTTATATACATAGACACACATACACAACCCCAAGCCAGCAAAGTAGCGCTCTTACCAACTGGCTTCTGTCTACTTGCACTATCTGGAAGGTACTTGTGCAAGAGATGCCAGAGTTTGAGAACACACAGTCTCGGGAAGTCGGAGGTGAAGTATTGTTTAAGTCAAAAACCTAAATACAGGTTCACATGCTCCAGTGCTGATATGTCAATTCTTGCAAACTGGTTAAGAGAACTAGCTATCATTAAGATAGTAAGAGCCTTTACCCCCTATACTCCTTTACTCTACAAGGCCAGAAGTTAACAGTCTAAGTAGGAAAAAAGTGAAGCAGTTGCATCAAATACACTGTGGAGGACATTCCTCTTTAGTTCCACCACCTCACCACTTTGTTTCTCGTATGTTCAACAAGGACAGAAATACTACAAGTGAAGTCATTCTTCTTTGGACTGCATATTAGTTCACAAAGTCCATGTCATTCAGATCCTAGACCGTCATCCAGAAGAGTAGTAAGAAAAATAAAAACCATTTTCTCTTGTGTCACTATAGTTTTAATTTCCAAAGCAGCAGAACACTGAAGCGTTGCTAACAGCAACTACTCCTCTCATTTGAGAGCATCAGCAATGAAGTTTATAATAAAGACAAACTCCTGTAACAGTATTTACAAGGGTAAATCACAACTTAATTCAAAGAATTTGCCCTTGTTAAAAAATAATCAAATTATTAAGTTGTGGTTCTCCAAATAAATGGAATTTGTTTCCTTTCCATGCCACCATAACACGCCCAGACTAGTTCAAAATAAGTTTTCATCAATATATTATTTGATTTTATTAACAAAGGAAGGGAATGCTCTCAATGACAGAATGCCACAACTCAACACTTGAAGAAAATACTTCCATGTTTACAACACCTGTAGTTTCTTTGTAGGTAGTGCTCTTTTGCTGGGGTTGGTTTAGCTGTTAAAAAAACAAAAACAAATATTAATTTCTGTTTGTAAACTGGCCAATTCTGGTCAAAAACTAGGATTACCAAAACCTAAGAACTCAGAAACTTCTGAATTAGTCTATATTCAGAAAAAGAATAGTCTGATCTGGATAGCTACAAGTCAGCCAGCGATAGCTCAGCTTCAGAAAAAGGCCAGAGATTTAAGCCATGTCAAAATCATGTCAGTAGCAAAGATTTGTTATACCACATGAGAAGAGGCACATACAAACAGCAAACATCAGCTGCAGAATCCTGAACCAGTTTGTGTCTTCGTTGACAGATCTCTTTCCCTTTTAGCATACCCATGGGAAGAGAAGGTAAAAGCAAGGAACAGGTGTGTTCAGTTTATTCTTCTGTATACTTGTGTTACAGCAAAAGTCCTCTACCAAATCAGGTCCTATAGCAAAAGCTTGACTTCACCTCCACAGGAACCTTAAGCTTACTGTCACTAACACACTCACTGACAAGCTGCTAGACAGAGAAGTTTACACGGAGAGTCTCAGCATGCAAAACTGCTACCTGGTGCTAATACAAGTGCTGCTCCAACAACAGAAATGATACTCTTTTCTTCCTTTTAATTAAATAAAAGCAACTGGTATCTCCTACAAAAAATAATATATTTCCAGCAACCAAATTCTGACTAAAACTCTATTTGTACTCCAGAATAAAATGATGTGACTTCTTTGTTTCTAGCAGATTCCCAACAAAAAATATCCCAAGCAACAGAGGTAAAATCTGTCCTTTATTTTCAGCTTTTCTAGAAACCCTTGTTATGTAGGAGCCAAAATTTACTATGTGTGTGGCAATTCAAACTTTCACTAACACTATAAAAACCCCACCACACATGCTGTCTGGGGAATGAGGAGTTTTTACCTTCACTGAGACAACATGAACAAAAGCACAGAATCCATCAAAGTAATCAGTGTCACTGCCAGAAATTAAGACAAGCTAGCAGGTAGGTGGTGAACTTAAAACCAAGTAAACAGGTATGAATGGCATAGCTGGGGACCCGTATGACCAGTGAGAAAAAAAGTCTATTAAGTGTTGCAAATTTCAGTTCAGAAGCTTGATTTCAGTACTATCATGCAAGTGAACCAATAAATACACAAAATTATCACCCACTCCAATTCTGTCCTGCCCAGTGCTTAACACCCAACTGCCTTCGAGCTGCATTTACTTTGAGTTTGAATGTAGAAGCTACTGTTACAACATGAAGCCTCTTCCCTATTCTAACCCCACAGAGCAGATGGTGCCTTATTTGCAGTGTGTGATTCACCTGCAACTGGCACATACAGTCCTTCAGTAAAAATCAAGTGCAATAGCACTACAAGATGAATACTGATATGGTACATACCCATGTCCTACCTGCAGAGCCTGTTAGGCAATACATGCCCCAGGTTGCTGCATGGCAGGCTGCCTGAGCCCTGCCAAGTCCTAATCAACTGCCAAGCTGCCTTAAATTACAGCAAGACCTAGTGAGATCAGTGGCTAGTAAAACGTGGTTTGACGCCCCCAAAGTCTAAATTAACATACCATGATCTCTGCAATCTTCTAGGCAACTCAGGGAGGAGGTTGAAACAGAAGAGAAATTTATTTTCTTCACTCTAGTGGCTAATTTAAAGAATAGACCTTACAGAAATTACTGCTTGAAGAAGAAACACAAAAAACGGTTGACATGTACAAGCAGATTAAGCAAGTGGCACGGATAAATCCAAGATTACAGGTCTAAGGGCATTACATAGATCTACCTTGAAAACAAGGTAAAGAGGGAAGAGACTGGGTCTTCATTTTGATACTCAGGTTGAAACAAGCTTACATACAGAAAAGTCAGTTTGAGAAGCCTGTTCACTCATACTAGTGTGTTTTATAGAAAGACTTCAAAGCTTAGAGAAGTAATAATTTATGTTTCCAGCGAAAGAGGAGAATACTCACCTGTTACCTACTCAACTAGAATGGGTCAAGTTTTTGCATCTTCAAACTATCATTTTTCAAAGTTTTCAAAAATCAGGAGTATCTCAGGAATTTTCCTTTTGGCTTTTTAATCACTAACATGTAGCACTAACTCAAGCTGGTGTCTGCTGGTGCTTCCTTTCCTAGACTGTCTCAAGCAGGTTACGTTATCTTACTGAACAAAGACTTTTACCCAAGTGCTACACAAAAAAGGTCACAGGGCTAATGCATAGCAAGATTCCTACGTCACATTATACGATCTGGGAAATAGTTTAATTGTAGTTGTTGAGGAAGAAATCCAATTAAAACAGGTTACATTTCCGGCTTCCTCAGCACTTCATCTGCATACGGACCTTTAGCTATCACAGGTAGACAGCAACAAACAAAGGGATCAAAACATATTTAAGGTTTCTAAACGGGATAGTGCTCAAGCCAATGGCATCTTGGAACTACGTGCCAGAGAGGCATCTTCACCAAAGAAAAACAATTTATACGTTGACATTATACCTTGCAGTGATGTAATTAAGAGTGAGCTCCAATACACATACCAGATTACTGACATAGGCACAATTAAAGATATTTACCACATATGAAATCATGAACCAAACTACCTACCAAGTACCTGTAGTGATAAACAAAAGTTGTGTGTAAAGCTCAAGAAAAGGAAGTCACACCCCAAGAAACACCTGTTAAACACTAAGGATTAAACTGTCTTTAAGCTGATCCTATCACTGACAGGATCAGGACTTTACCATGAAAGAACAGCTCTTCAGCACTGTAACTACAGAGAAAAAGGTATAATAAAAGCTTCTACAACTACATTTTAAAAGGTTCTAACCTTTACAGTCACGTGAAAAGTTGTCAAAAGCCAGCATACGAAGATTTATGGAATAATTCAACAACTTGATGGCACATTTCATTGATGAGATGGTCTACTCCACTCATACACACCTCTTCAGTACTTATCAAATAAAATGAGTGACAGGGAATAAGGTATTGAACATAGGAATCAGAGTGTCCCAAGTGAGTGTCCCAAGAACCTGCAGAGAGTTAAGATGCTGAGCAAATCCAATATTAGAGCTCTTGAAAATGCTATTTAGCAGGGTAGCATGCTTAGTCTTAATTCTTAAGCTACACAAGAACTCAGCATTACAAACTTTAGTACAAATTTGCCGCACCCCAAAATGTCTTCCACAAATTTCTGTCTTCCCACATCTGCAAGTACCACCAGCCTTTTCTGGAGCTCTACCTCACCACTGACTCTTACCTCCTGTTGCAGTTGTGCATAGTTGGCTACTGAGAGAGGGGGCCTGCAGAAAATGGCTGCTAGAATCTTCTGCAGGCCTGCTGATAGCGCCTCTGAGAATCACATATAGGAGAGAAAGACTCCACCAGAACACGGAGTGCCAACAAGACCACAATGTTGGCCAGTTAAGGGCATTGGGATATATTTGCATATAAATGTAAGCAGTTGACAGACACAAAAGGCCGGGAAGGCTGGGGGAGGAGGCACCCCAAGTGCCCAAGAGAGATGCCCCTGCAGCCCGAGCAGAAGCACATGGAGTAGCCGGTGGAGAGGACCCATGGAGGAGGCAGAGACCCGACCTGGAGAGGCTCCACGCTGGATGGAGCCGGTGGAGACACAGAGAAGATGCCGTGACTTACGTTGGGATGAGCCCCTGCCAGCACAAGCGACCTACAGAGATGAGCCAAACAGGTTTGCTGGGGGAGGCCTGTAGCCCCGTGGAGGACTGGGACTGAGAGACACTGCGACTTATTGCTGCCTGCCAGAGCAGAGATGAAGCCCGGTGGGAAGAGATTTGCCTTGGAGAAAGTTCGTGGAGGACTGGCTCTCGTGGGTGAGATCCTACAGTGCAGCAGGGGGAGGCTGTGTGGAATGGATGCCCCCATCCCAGCCAAGAAGGAAACCATCTTGCAAGGGACTGACTAAAGCCCCCATCTCCTAGTCCCTGCCCCCTGTCCTGTGCTGAGAGCAGGAGAGGGGAAGAAGGGACCAAAATCATGGCTAAAAGGGAAGTCTGCTTTAGAATGGGGGGGCGGGGGGTGTTACCGAGATCCCCATTTTCCCCAGTCCCTGCCCCTCCTGGGCTGCGACCGGGAGGGAAGAAGGGAGCAAACTTCTAACTAAAGCCTGCTAAGGAAGGAGTGGTGGGGGAAAAGTGTTTGCCTGGTTTGCATTTGTTTTAAGATGGTTGGTTGCACTCCTGGCTCTGGTTTTTCACTGTTTCTCTTAAGTGTAGTGTAATAAATTAGATAACTTTCTCCTCTGCACTCTGTGTTGAGTCTGTTTTGCCCGCGTCATTAACGAGTTTGCCTCTTGAGCCGCTTAATATATTATTTCTCCCCTGTCCAACTAGGAAGGGGAGTAATAGACTGATTTTGGTGGGTGTCTGGCCTTTAGCCAGGGCTCAACCACCACACCTCCTCTCTCCCAGGCTACCTACATGCTTTCCTTGCACAAGCAACCACCGTAACTATGTTCATATTTTATAGTTCAGTAGATTAACTTGATACTAATAAGGTATTCTTCCTCGGGATCATAGCATGGCCAGGTTTGCAAAAGCCTGAATTCCTTGCCAATAGTTACTCACTTCAGAGTTGGCAAAAAGGCTGCTTCCTTCCTTGCAAGAACTTCCAAGAGATGCTGCCTAAATCTATTCAATGCTTTTTGTTACCTCCCAACTAAACTGCTGCTCTGGTGTACCAAAAGGATTCAGACTGACAGTAATACAGAACATACACCCAAAGAACATCATTCCTCCACAGCTCTGAGATACTTATTTTTAAGAAGCAGCAGAGCTGTAGGCTTTCTATGGCTCAGAGGACCAAAAGAACTAGACAGTTCATTTAATAGGCCATTGCTCTTGCAAGTTGCTCTATGACCCAATCAGAATACTCAGGACTTGCCTCCAATACAGGTGAAGTTTTTTTATTCTACACTAACGCTTAACTGAGTCTATAAGCAAACCTACCACCCCCAAACAACACATATTGATTCTGGTTTGTCTAGATTTGGAAGAGGATATGGTGAGGCAGACGGGAAATGAAGACTGTGTTTAAGTATTTTCTATGTACCTCAAAGTCAAAATCCTTTGCTCCAAAAGTTCTGCACCCATCTTGCTGCACCCTTGAAGTACCTGTCTGCAAACATGACAAATCCCCTACTGTTAAATTGATAATAAGATGATGCAAGGTGTCTTATAATTTTGTTTTTGAGTATCCACACAACACTCATATAGCTTGAGAGCTATTCCATGTTATCCTCATGATTTATTTTAAGCCATTCAGTAAAATGCACTAGAGAGGGAGACAGGACAATCAAAAGGGTATTTAACTGGAGCAGACAGCTTCATCACAGTGCTGAATACAGTGTCACCCTCTTTACGGCATTTATGTAAAAACACACAGGGAATGAAGTGGCTTCAGGGAAAGAATATGAAGTAGGCAGACTTGTGAAAGAAGAGGAAAAATACCTGTAGCCCAGAAGTGAGCACAGCTCCTTGCTTCTGTCCCCTCTACATAATACCTTCCGGCAAATACAAAATCTAGTTATTTCACAAAGGCTCTCTTAATCCTACATCTGTTTTGCTAATGAAAGCTACTCAACTAGAAACATGCACCTCCCCATCCCACATATTAAATGAGCAGTGAAGTGTTTAGTACATCGTAGCACCTTTACTACCTCTGCTTCCCTGCTTTAAGTCTGAAACAAATTTTGTCTCTCATCAATTATTTCCTAGCACCTCCAATCCTCATCAGCTACCAAATATTTTGAATTAATGATACTAACTTTGGGTCTTTTCTGTATGCTTTTCAAGCTTTATCTGGATGTTTTCTTGTTATTTAAAGGCTCCACTGGCAGAAAGGTTTTGGGACAAAGATACTATGACTGCAGTTTAAAAACAGTCTGACTGGTCCTGCACAAGCTTCTTCCACAGAACTGAAAACTTAGTTTGAAAACACTGCTCACCAAACTTGCAGTATCTATTAAAAAATAGTTTCAACTATTTCCTATTAAATATTTTGACTGATTAGAAGTGGAGGGTATAAAGCTTCTAACTTTACATTTTCAAAACAGCAGTCTGCTGTCATACTTGCAAATACCATATGCCATCAGCATCCAAGAACATGACAGTATTACATTAAGCAGGTGCAAGACACAAGTGTTTCAGGGATGCTTTATTTTCAAGAAAAGTATTTCAGATGTACTATAGGAGTGTTTTATAATGGACACTTTCCTATTTAAGTGACATCAAACATTTTGCACATTTTCAAGCATTACAGACTATTGAGCCAAAGCACACCTTTTCTTATAACCCTATTAACTCTACATTCAATAGTTACTATACTTCCTTACACTTCACATACAAGACTTAAATTACTACTAAAGTTACAGTAAAGACTAAGGAGAAGAAACCTAGGCAATCCTTCGGGCATTAGAGCTATCAAACTGCAGCTGAATTCCACTGTATCTTCTGAAGAGCACCAGTCACAGCCCTGATGGAAGTTAAAAACCCAACTAGATTTCTTAGGCGAAGTTTTCACCAGTGTGGTCATCTAAAACTAGAAAGTTAGTTTCTCTAATTCAAAAACTAACTGAAAGTCTTGTGTACTTGGTAGAGGTATTTTCCAGCTACTATATATGTTCCTGCCTTTGAGCATGTCACTACTTCTCTCAAAAATACTTCAGGAAATATAGGGATAGTGTATAATTATTAGTGTCTCTATTGCTTGTGCAGGCCACTCATGTTAGAATTCAACACTCAAAATGTCAGGGCATGGTCACAAATACAGATGATTGCATCTGTACAAGTTTATACAGACAATTTAAAACCTGACACTTAGAACGATCATTAACTGTCATCAGTAAAAGCTTTCAAATTCTGCTGAGGCAACCTGAAACTAGATCAGCTTCTCCACTCCACCACCACAAATGCTACTTCAGTCCCTGCAAGTGTAAAGGAAAGAGCAGCTTAGATGGTAGGCAGTCATATGTATTTTAAA
The DNA here is from genome assembly GCA_027925045.1 of Hypotaenidia okinawae. Lineage (NCBI taxonomy): Eukaryota > Metazoa > Chordata > Aves > Gruiformes > Rallidae > Hypotaenidia > Hypotaenidia okinawae. The sequence goes on from BSDF01000010.1 coordinate 11,472,415, forward strand.
AAATTCTTCCCACCTCAAAGCTGGGCTACCAACCTTCCCAAAGATGCAGCAAACACCAAGAATAGGTGCAACTCCAGTTTGTTGCTATAGCTTAAAATACTATTTTGTAGTAACAAGCTACCTTGATTTTTAGACACACCTTAACCAAACACAGACATTGAAATTATTATATTCTACTCTAGGCTCAGCTTCTGCTTCTAGCTGCCACTGGTCTGGACTTGCACGAGTCACTTTCCACTTCTGATACTGTCAATGGAAAAACCAAACCCTTCTGAAGTAGTCTTTTTTAAGAAGTTACATAATACACATAAAGCAACAATAGAGGCTTGCAAACCTCAACTCAGCTATTTCTCACACAAGCTATCAGAGAATCAGAGGAAATTGTTTGCATCATCTCTACTTGTCACAACCCATGGCCTCAGAGCAGCACTAGTGAGCCAATGGGCACAAAATTCTGGGTCCATGAATTCCTTGCCTCGGCTGTTGAGAGCTTAAGCATGCTGGATTAACACTTTTACAACATCTTCCCTTAGGGGAAACTAAGTACAGAGATGCCCCTGTGAGCAACTACCTTGCACGGTATAGCTGTAACATCACAGCTAGTCAGTGCTATAGAAACTGGATACACATACATACTCCGCTGTGCTGTTTTGTTTCCTCCTCTTTGTTAGCCTTTAGCTGACAACTAAGTATTTAAGGCTAGAAGTCAGGCATTTAAAGCACTCCAATCAAAAGTGATCCACAAACACAGTACGGAAGAATTGTCCTTTTGCTTCAGAAAATAAAAAATCCCAAACTATTAATGAAAGATCCAATTATTGTTGATTTTATTACCAGGAACAGGCCCTCTCCCTTCCTGAGGGTAAGATTTAAGACTGGTTCTTCCAAGTACTTTCCACAGAACAGCCTACCTTCCTGTACTAGATCTGTAGTGCCACAGAATTGTGGCTTTTTACTCTGAACATACATTCTCACTGAACCAGAGTTTAGCAAGAGAACAAGTACTCTGAGGACTAGTACACCACAGCTTTCCACCCTATTTCTAAACTGTGTTACAGCAAACACTACAGCAAGAATATTTGTATTTTTGACAAAGCTAGACTTCAAATATTAAAAGCAACATGAGTGTGCAGAGGCCCAGTGCTGAGAAAGAGATAGAAGTTACAGTTTCTGAAGACAATGGGTGCTTAAAGGTTTTTAACGCTTGAAGGCAAGCAATAATTTGAAACTTGTGATGGAATTAAATCTTGAAACTCAACTCAGTAATGACAGAACATCAGTAAATTCCAGAAGTGGAAGATTTTTGTGACAGCAGAACTTGGGCCACACGCTACTATTTTCAGGCTTACAGAAGCGAGGTTATTCATTATCTTAGTTTCTGATTTAACAAAACAGAAATGTTTAAACAACCTATTGCTACGAAGTAGCATACAAATAAAATACATCACCATACAAGTTTAGCAGAGAGTATTTGTAATGATGAACAAACTATTCTCCAAAAGGAGAAAACCATGAAATCAGGTGAAAGCTTTATTATTGCTACTGCCTTGCTTACTTCAACATAATACCCAGCTGATACGGTTATCCAGAGCACTTCTCTTCAAAATTTCCATTTTTTCCAAAACTATCAAAACTCACAAGCTCCCTCTCCTCCTTCCATTCCCCAAAACAGTAAGTATGTGTCCAAAATATGGAACATTAAACTATTCTAATGAGATACTTGGAACGCTATCAAGTACACTAACAGCAACCAGCATGGAGATCCCATACCCTAATAGTAAACCCAAGAAGCTTTCTTACTAGCCAAGCCTTTGCCAGTTGACATAAAGCATTATTGACTACGTGTTCCTCAGTAACAGAGGAGAATGGGGGGGAACCAATGCTTATGTGTCAGGTCTCAGAGTAACTAAGAATTCCCCAACACTTCTGTGCAAAAATTATTTATCTGGAACACTATCCTGTCACAGATCACCTTGGTCAAGAGAGGAATTTCAACTGAAAGAACTGAGAAGTGTTCTTATTTATAAGAGGTGGATAATAGAGCCTGTACTATTTAGTACGGCAAAAAAGACAGTCATAAATTCTTCCTGTAAGTACCAAGGGTAAAACATCAAAAAATTACTTAAAATGATAGGATAGCACTGATACAGTTACCAGGCAAAACAGCAAGACAAACTTCCAGGCTGGAAATTAGATCATCTGAACTTTCAAGAAACAACATGCTGAAAGAACCTCCAGGAGTACTGAGGAATTCAGAAAGCAAGTACGAAAACCAAACACATGCACTTAGCTATTTCTCAAATGGTTGCAAGCTAGAGATTTAAGTGATGTACCAACAATTTTAGCAGATTACACTTTTGACATCATGAGGTCTCTCACTAAGATCTTCACTGTCCTTACAGACAACTTGACAAATGCAATTCTGTTGTTCTACTAGGCCAATGAATGGAGAGATGAACAGCTAATTCCTCAGGACTGATGCTCAGGTAAAAGTATAACTTTAAAGGCTCAGTTCATGGGAAAGGCTAGTACCCCCACATCGATCTTTTTGCCAAGGAATTAACTGGAACACCATTCCTGTTACAACACCCATTCTTTCTCAGAAAGCAAAAAGTCTGAGAAGAGACTGCAAGGAAGCACACCTGTACTATCTGCAATTTGTGAAGCTTTTCTTGTCCTGTCCCACAGCACCTACCACTGTAACTGTTGTGACTAAGGAAAGGAAACTTGTCTCCATGCCATCTACTGGGAAGGGGGACAGAAGTCAGAAGATGGCTCTCCACAAAGCAAGTTACTGCAGTAAGCAGCAAGTTCTAGGATTCAAAAATAAAAAACCACAAACCATACACCACACTTCTGGATTGAGTTATTCTATGCAGAGGTTGTTTATCCAGCTTGATCCTTCTATTGCTGTGTCACTCTGTGCCCATATGTTCACGTTTGATATCTCCAAATGCGTGTGCGCGGGGGGCGGGGAGAAGGCAAATGTGCCAGAGTTGATACAGTCAGAAAACTAAACCAGCTACTTGATTTATTTCTTTTGAAAGAGCTCCTTGTAAAACAAGCAGACAAAAACATAAAGAATGCTGCGAAGTGTACCAGAGAATTTTGTAATTAAGTTACTGAGCTTCAAGATCACTGATAATTCAGAATGGGTTACAAAACAGAAAAATCAAAACCAATTTAAACTATTAAGATCAATTAACAGTTTCACCTATCTAGTTTTGATTTGCCATCTTACTGACTTTCAAGACTGCCTAACATTTTTGTTGACAAAATATAGTATTCCAAATCTAAAAATCCATAAGGAAGAAACAATTCAAGTTGAAAGGGAACAGCTTTCAGATGAGAACACTTTAATCAGTTTTGCTATCCACAGCAACCTACTTGTCTACTTCTGATTAAGTTTCTCAAGTGCTCCAACAGTACTAAAACAAGACTTAAGTTAATTGCATTAATAGTACAGGTGAAACCTTATTTGGGTTTCCAGTAGTTTCAGACAGCCCTACAACTGCAACAACAGATACCACAGTCAGAAGCCACACTAGTTTTGTACAGCCAGACTGATAAGAACAGGTAGAGAGTTGACAAAAGGTTCTTGTGGTACTACAGGTGCTGCCAGCAGGAATCATGGTTAGAATATAAGATCTCAATCTGATAGACACTCAGATTTAACTGAACAAAATACACAAAGCAAAAAGAGTTTTGAAAAAATAGATGATACGGCTGCATTAAGTTTATCCACTGACTCATGTTACTGAATAGAAATATATTTACTTTAATATTTCAAGAATAGTTTTACCATCTTTTGCCTAAGCCTGTGACAGAGAGGAAAAAGCCTGATGTACCCAGGGAACATACTTTATTTCACACCACCTCTGGAAGCAATGAAGTATAGCAACAAGTGTGTTTATTTCATTGTATTTTGAAAGTGAAAGATTAGATTACTTTGCTTGTTACTTTGGCAGTGTCTGATAAACACCTTTACATTAATTTTAAGTGTGGTCTCAAACATTAACTCATTACTGTACTAGCATTTACCTCAAACGCCCAACTATACAGTTTTCAGGTTCTAGCTTACTTCAATTCATCTGCCTACAGCACAGTTCAGTCAGAATCCTCAGTGCCCATTCTGTTCCAATTCCAGTTTAGTTTTGGCAGTGTGTCAAGAACACCTGGGCTCTTAAAAAAGAAAAAGCTCCCATCCTTACTACCGTGTGCATAGTGGTTGAGCATTTAAACATTAGTGAAATTATTTCACATACTAAACTCAGGAAAAAATAATCTTTCCTCTTCACAGTTAACCTGAAGAGAGCTGTTTCTACACTCCCATGGTGTAATTGAATTTGCAGATCAAGATGTGCAACAGCATTTCTCTTAATGCTCCTTCCAAGTCTAGCTATGAAGTGATGATGAAAGTTTTGAGCTGGAGCACTGAGTTTAATATAAAACATGGCTACTACAAATACTTGAGGTAAACAAGAAATAAAAGGTATGCAGCAGAACTCTATCAACTTTAAATCTGTCATACAAGTCAAAAGAAAGCATATTTGCTGTCTTATTTTTGGCAAATAAATATATTTGGTTTTCTGCCAAGTTTGAGTAAGGGAATTAAGCTAATTTCTTTAATCCATAAGATTATGGTATAATGTAGATCTTCATTTTTATTACCAGTGTTTTACTGTAGAAAGCTATCTGCTAAATAAATGAGGCAGAATACTACTAGAGTAAGGTATGACAGCACACATTACATAAATATAAAAGAAGCATTGGAATAGACTGAAGCAAATCTTTAAAACACAATTTTAACACTTGGAATCCTAGCTTAAAGTTTGCTAAAGATACGCAGCTTCCATACTTTAACTGTCATACACCTGAAATAGTGTTTTCTCCTGAAATTTTCTTACTAACTTCAAATCAAGTTGCATTTTTATGCACACCAATGGCATTCCTGCCCCTTCCATTACTTGAATCCATTTATTTTGGTTACTGGTGCTACTTAAAGATTTGAAACCTAGGCAGCTTCTTCTCAGATGCTGATCACTCAGGCTTATCCACACGACTATGACCGCGTGCTTGTGTTCAAGTTAGTGATCTCCCACCTTTCCCCACCCTTTTACGATGGATGAGTTGATGAACTCTAAGAGTCCTAACAAGCGTAGCTTTAAAGATAAATTACAATTTCCAGTCAGTAACCTGATTTTTGCAGACTATATCATCAAAATAAAGAGAGCATTCACTCTAAGGAAGGAAGCATTCCAAGTCTGTATCCAGATTACAGGTTATTAATACGCACCTTTGGTTACTTTCTTCATTTGTTCCCTTTAAATGCATAATGACATTTCACCTGTGATCAGAAAGTTCAGTTACATTGCACGCACCTTCCAGGAAGGGACACTCTCTACACTGAATAAGCTAATTACATAAGGGATTTGACATTAGAAGACACAGAACATTATTAACATGGATAAGATGCCATCTTCTAGCCCTGATGTTAACTACATCTTATAGAATTATCTTGTCCAAAATATAAATCCACCAAAAATTCACAGCCCACAAAGATAAGTGATGTAAAAACAGCTTCTCCTCACCAATTTCCAAAGTTAAATAAAGCATCTAATCATAATACCAGCATCATGGACATTGAACCAAAGTCTCTTACATTGCTTGGGAGGCAGAGTGTGAGGTTCCCCTCCCCGCCCTTGTTTTTTGCAGGGGGCTGAGAAGGACAAGGGGAAGCAGACATGGGCAATGTTGAAATCCACCATCAGTATTGTTACTACTCATTGTTTACAGCTTTCCTGGTTTTGTGCCTCAACTCTTATATTGCTACTAAAAAAAACCCCTGTTTTGAACTTAGAAGATACTATACAAAATGTGGTTTTGGTCTTCCTATTTATTTAGCTGTACTTCTTTATCTACACAGTCTTGGACTAAGAGAGAACAGACTTCAAGCACATAGAAGCCCACAGTGCAGAAAAGATACCCAGAATGAGTATGACAAACCGTAACAAGCTCACAGTAAGGCAAGTAAGACCAAAGTTCAACATGGAGAAAGAATAAGACAGCATGCATGCTTTCTAAAAGCCAAAACAGCATAAAACTAGACCTAGTTACCTTGAAAGATAAGTTTCTACTAGATGACTTATCAAGGTTTGTCCCAGGCCTAATATTCCTAATCATTTTACCTTTACAAACTACCCCTAAAAATAAATTGAAGTATAGTTGCTGCTCTGCATCAGTAACAATTGGTATCAGCCATGCTTTAAACACACAACAGTACTGAGCCACGAGTCTAAAGGAGATGCACATTGCTTGCATTGAGTCTAATGCCTATCTCACAATAAGAAAGCCTTACAGAAGTTGAAAGCCTTTGTCCTCAGGTAACTATTTTGTGCTGTGCATGAGTATTATTTGTATTCTCTCATTTCAACCTTTACAAAAGTCAGCATAAAGAAGGGCAAGTATTTGCTGAAGTTCATCTATTTGGATGTTACACACTAAAACAAGGATTGTCAATATCACATTACTCTGAAAGCAGAATAAACATGAAAGATAGCTTGCCTTCCAGGTCTTAAAAAAACCAACACCTTCAACAACTACCAGAAACCTAAGCTTCTACTTTGAAGTGCCAAAATGTTCCCTACAACTCAAGGTTCATATACCAGGAGATGACTCAGTCCCTGTCATGCCTCTTAAGGTCAAATCTTTGCAGTTCAGCATGCACAGCTAATCACAGACACCATCACAAGTCAGACCAATAAATTCAGAAAATACTGAGACACTGATTTTTCCCTCTGCTCCATAAGACAGCATTGTCCTGTTCAACATTAGAGAATCCCACCCGTTTCTTCTCCACCAACACCTCTGTAGGTTTGTTAGGCTGGGGATTGTGGGAGGGAGGGGGTCCCCCTTTTTAATCACTCAAGACAACAAGAGCTATTTTCAGTTCAGTGATCAGTGAAAAGCTATTTTTTCAAAATAAGATAAAGGCCAGTGGGGAGGTAGGCCAAGCGACCTCCAGAGGTCCTTTCTAAACTGGTTTACTCCATGAAACAGAGCGCAAGAGGCTTTTTTGGAGCAACTAAAGGCAACTGTGGCTTTAACACCATTGTTCATGTATCTTTAATATTTAAGTTCAGTGTTAGATCACTCTGATTAACTTCGTTGATATACACTTAACTTCCCCAGTTTTTCCCTATACAAAAGCCTTCATGTCAAAAGTTGACTACCTGTTGCTCTTATACATTGAGCTTTCTACCATATTTGTACCAAGTACGTTCATGAGTCAAGTAAGACTGGCAACAGTCAGTACATTGCAAGACAAGCCTTATTATAGACAGTGAGGGTAAACAGATTGGTTATGTGTGCTCGAACCCTGGCTGCCAGACAGAATTAAAGGAGAATATGACTGCATATTCACACAGTTAGATTCTACCAACTTGATGAGAAAAAAAATTTATCACACAGCAGGATTAGGAGAACTGCTCTTCAAAACTAACCATGTTAATGGAACCATCACTAGTATCTGAATGCATGCAGAGGAAAAGCTAGTTGACTTAGTGCTGTCTTTCACACTGACTGTACTTGAGACCACATGTAGCTAAAAAGCTCCTATTTACAGGAGATTGCAGAGTATGTTTCAAAGTTAATCATTTTGTTAAAAAAAAAAAGAGACATCCTGAAACAAGCAGCCATGTACAAGCACTTTGTCATGCTTGATGGCTAGTGAGAAGTCTGAAAATAGTTTTGTTCCTTGAGAAATGTATTACTTCACATAAACTGAAAAATACTAGGAAGAAAGAGTTAATGTAACTGTTTTGCAGTTACCAACCTCACACCCCAAATTAAAACTTAACTGTAAAAAAAGCTCAACAAGAAGATGGTTCATATACCATAATAAGTCTGCTATACTATATATAGATTAAAATATTAACAGCAAATTCAAAGTAAGGATTACTTCAGAAGAACAAGCCCACTTACCCAAAGGTAATCTGTAACCCTACAAAAAAAAAAAATTCAGAGGTATTACTGCCTTCAAAGTCAGTACTAAATGGGCCAGTGCCAGCAAGATGAAAAGTTTCCACTATTAAAAAAGTCAGAGCCCACAATGTGTTACTAATTTGACAGGTGATGAGCAGGATACAGATCAACCACCAGGCCAATGGCAGATCCCAGAAACATTCCGGGTTAAGTTATTTACAATGTGATAGTACACCACGGTTTACAACTTTGAGATTTGATTATACCTTGTCACAATAATTTAGTCTCAGCATGACAGAAGACAGACCCATGATCAGAAGTGTTCTACATGACACTTACTAATTAGCTAGTTGGAAAATATAGCATGGCATGTAAATAAAGACTAAACACAGATAGTTCTGAGATTCACTTACACTGCAAATTAAGTACAAACATTGTTATTTAGTCAAACAATAACTTTCCTACTCAGGCTTCAGCTTCAATGCTTAGAAACAAAAGGAATTTAGTCCGGTTATGTTCCAGGTTTGTCTCAAACTAAATAACTGTACTTATCAGTGATGTAAGGACCCATCATGGTTTCATTCATGCAAAGTCAACTGTGTTATTTTTGCTAAACTGCTCCAGAAACAGTATTCTTGTTGCCTACAGCTTTGGGCTTCAAATTTAGGAATGATTTTTTAAGACCAAATTCTTTTTTTTTAAATAGTATTTGCATTCTGGGTTTGAAGATAAACTGTCAAAATGCAATATAAAAACAAAAATAAAAAATTAACTTGTACATTATTCCCCATTGAGAATGACAGTTCTGATTATTCATTTACTAGGTAGACACAGGTTTTTTCCCTAATGGTCACTTTGGCCTGAAGAACTTTTCTAAGACATCAAAAGACTCCATTTTCATAAGCCTCTTACTCAACAGGTCGGCACTCCTACTGAAGTAGATCTGCTATATTAATAAGTAGTAATGCCACACTGTGGGTGACCTACAATTTTTCCTGCTAACAGCTAAGACCTGTTTAGGCTCCTACCTATGGAGCCATCTGGAGACTGAAGAACATTCAGACTTTTAAGCTGTCAATTCAAGCTTAATACGCCTTTTTTTTTTTTTCAGTGAGACCCTAGGAGAGTGGGGGGGAATTGGGGGGACGGGGGAGGAGGAGATAAATTACCTATATTTCTGACACAACAGGATACACCAAACAATAAAAACTAAAAATACCCTTCCATTTTAAGATCAAAAACAATGTATGTGAACAGCTTGGTTCTGTATAATCAACTACATTTTATAAATACAGAAACTATTACAAGTTCAAAACATGTAAGTTTCTGAAAAGTAAGATTTATGATATTTACTCACAGAGCACAACTTTTAAACATTTAAAAAATAACATTGTTAAAATATTAACTGCAAAAACTGAAATACTAATATTTTCATAAATACATTTCATTCCTATCAATTTCATAAATTCACTACCAAGCAGTAGAAGACTATACAATTATTTTTCAAATACTGCTTTTGTATTCATTAGGCTTATTTTATATGTATTTATAAATATATTTTAAAACTCTTAGCTTAATAAAAAACTTTAAAGCCTCACAAACGTGTTTGAGTAGTGTTCAAACACACAATGAGAAGTATAGTCTTGGGGTTCTGAGGGAAGAGAGAACAAGGGAGAGAACTGGAGAGAAAAGAATATACCAAAGATAAACAGAAGTAATCACCGCAGTGTTTGCTAGCTTTTAAAGCCTCACAAAGAAAGTATAGCCACATTGACAATTCCCCTAAAAAAAAAAAACAACTTGTAAAATTCATTTAAATTTAAGTCATTAGAATTCCTCCTCTTTCTCATTAGGAAGTATATAGTTCATAGTTGTAGGTGGTAACTACTCAGCTCCTCTTTCTGACAATCTTTAAAGCACCAGGATGCTCAATATTCATAATACACACAGCACATACACTGTAGAGTTACCCTGTTTGAGTAAAGTTTTGTGTTACAGCATTAGAACCCTTGGATCAATATTATTTCTGCTGAACAAGGAAGAAAAAGAAAGCTAAACAGCCTTTTGGAAAAAAAAAATTCAAATTAAAATTATTGGATTGCTACACATAATAAAACCACCCTCAAAACAAACTCCACACACTCTTAAAAACGTTCCCAAGTTGCATGTCAGACTCACAGAATACATGTAGGCCAGTACCAAGCACTCATTTCTTCCCCGTGTGTAAATGCGACACAATCAGGCCTCACATGCAGGCCTCCCTCTCCAATACAGGCAGGACCTTTGTTCGATACGTCGATGTTTTTCCCCCAAAGCCCTTGACATAACTTTCCATTCTTTCCCCTATTATTTTCCGGTTCACAGTCTAGACTTTGGGACTCCCGTTCTGTGAAAACCCCTGGCTGTCGAGAAAGCCAGTGCACTAGGAAGGGGGGAAGGGGGAACAATAAAAAAGTTGAACAGCAGGAAGACGGGCCTACAGGTCTGGCGAAAGCCCCGGTGTCGGTTTGTTTTCCAGCCCTAGATAACCGGAGCAGTTACTACGAAGCGGTCGGCGTCAGGGCTACCATCATCTCAAAACTTCTCCCACTCCCCAGCCCCCCCAGCCCGTCGGGGAAGGGGAAGGAGGAAGAGCCAGGCAGGAAAAGCGTTTGATCAGCCTCCAAGTACAACGCATTATGCAAGCAAAAGCGAGAACCAGGCAACTTGCTTCTTGACTGAAAGCAACAAAAAACATCAGCTCTAAAACATTAACTGCGAAAATATCCCCTCTTGTGGGTAGCCAGCACTGTAACTCCGACCCTGCGGGCGCCTCCATTCTCTTCCCACCTTCTTCCTCCCACCTCCCCCCCTTCCAAAAGCTTGTGAAATATGGACGTCGGCCGATTATTTAGCATTTTTATCGAGCCAAGCAAGAGGAAAGGAGCGAAGAGTTGCTATTTTTTCCCTTTAGGATACTCGATAGCTCCTTCGTAAAAAAAAAAAAAGGGAAAAAAAAAAAACAAGAAGAAAGAACCATGAGGGAAAGGGGGGCAACCGGAGTGGGGGAGGGAGAAGACGGGGAAGGGCATACAAATCGGTACGGCAGTGTCAACACTGACACTGCCCTTTTGTATCAGCAGCTACACGGGGCCCGGGGAGGGGAGGCCACGCTCCCCCCACAACGCCGGGCAGGCCGGGCGAGGCGAGGCGCCGGGGGAGAGGGGATGTCCCCAGAGCGAGCTCCAGTGACCGCCTGGCCATTTTGTCAGCTCCGTTTCCACCCCTTCCCTCGCCCCATTACACACCTCCGAGCCCCACACACACACACTCACCGGCGAGGCGTCGCGTCGTTCCCGTCTTCCCCCCTCACCCCCCCATCCCCAACAATGCTCCGGGATGGCGCTGCTCCCCTCCCCCTGCCCCGGGCCGCCAGGAAGGGCAGCTCGGCTAATGCCAGGGATGACACAACAGGCCCAGCCCGCAGGCTGCAAGGGGCCCAGCGCCACGCCGCCCCACGCTCGCCTCCCCGGCGCCCCCTAAAAGAGCGGAGGGGCCCCAGGTACCTAGTTTGTCCCGATGCGGCCTCCGCAGACGCTCCGTGCCTCCCCTCCTCCCGGCAGCAGCCGCCTCTCTTCCCTTCAATTATCAGCTGAAGCCGCAGCACCGAGCAGCGCCTCGTCCGCCGCCGCCTCCTCCGCCGAACCCCTTCCAGCAGCGCAAGGGGGAGGCCGGGGGACTACTTTCTTCCGGCGCCGGGGCCCCGCCGAGGCCTGCGCACCCTCTGGCCCGACGGACGGCCCCTGCCCCGGCTGCCGCCCCCCACGCAGCCTCCGCTGCAACCGTGTGCGCGTCCCGCTTTCGGCGCTCGGCGGGGTCGACGCTCGGCGGTCAGTATCCCTCCGCCGGGGTCGTCACCCCTGGGTCCGTGCAAGTGTCTCCCCTCGGGTGAGGGCGGGGGCCGTGGAAGGGAGCTGGAGCCGGCGGAGGCGCGGGGCTTTGCCAGCGACGGGGACGAAGACCCCGACCGGCCGCCGCGTTACTACCGGCCCTGCTCCTTTAAGAAGGGGCTGGGCTCCTGGTGACCCCGCGTGATGTCCGCCTCTTCCTGGTTGCCATGGACACCGCCTTCCAGCGTCCCAAAATGGCGTCGCTGCTGTGGGAGGAGGTGTTCGAGCGGTGCGGGCAGGCCCCGGCCCCTAGCAAGGACTTCTGTCAGCTGCTCGTCACCCGGCGGGAGGTGGGTGCCACGCTGCCCGCGGGCGGGCAGCGGCCTCTGCCCCGCAGTTCTCGTCCACTCGCCTTATGATCACCGCCTCTTCGTCTGCCACTGAAGGAAGGCAGCTGAGGCCTGGCCCAGGTCCCGAGGCAGCAGCGGCTTTAGGCAGGGCCCGTCCCTATGGGAGGCCTGGTGAGGAACAGAGGGGCTCGCAGCGCCTTGTCGGGGAAGGGTGGGGGTCGCCTATTGACGCAGGCAGTAAAAGCTGCCATGTCGGCCTCCCGAGGGCTGGGAACGCCTTGCTTGGGGATGTGGTGCCGGTAAGTAGCAGGGGAGCAGGTAAGGCTTTGCTACCAAAAAGGGATATATTTCCTAGCATGGGTGGAAGTGTCCGTATGAGGAACCTTTCTATGCAGGAGGTTTCTTCTACCTTCTACGCAGAGCATCCCAAGCCTGTGGAAAGGGTCTCTGGGTGAGGACTAGAGGAAGTGGCAGGAGAAGAGCCTTCGAAATGATTAGTCACCTTGTGAAGAAATATATCAACCTCTGAGATTTTATAAGCTTAAAACACACTTAAGTCTACTTGCAGAAATGCTTCACAAATAAATGAGATGCTAATATTTAAATAACACATCCCAGAGTAATGTTATGGTATTTCTCCTAAGGAAAGACAGGTTTAGTTTCTAGTTATCTCCACCTTAAGGAGCAGGAGAACAACAGTCTGACATCTCGTTCCAGGGAAATAGAATTAAACTGCCCATCAGAGAATGGGAAGATTCTGTATATTTTCCATATCATGTCATAGGATGTTTCGTGTCCTGCCTTAGGGCTCTGTACAGAACTGGTTTTCCAATCAGAGAAATAAGCAATACTAAATATTGTGGAATATAATTTTCTGAACTTTTCTTGAAATATGCTGCAAGATGTGCTATATGAACATTTTTTTGAGTAACAGTAATCATTGATGAAGAATATTTGACAGTAAACAAATGAGACATGAGTTTGCAAGGTTATGAAATAAAATGTAAATATTTTGTAATTTTTGTTTCATTTTTACCTGGTTTTGTCTGGCTTGACTGTATGTATGTATGAGAGATGAACATAGATGCTTGTCTCAGGCTGGACAAACTGACATAGAAGTTGTGAAGTTTCAATTTTTTTTTCTCAGAATGTTTTTAAAATATCTTACTGGAACAAAGAAGAGCATGTTTTGAAACTAGGAGGAATTTTTTTGTTTATTTACCCAAAGTAAACTAAACTAGTGAACATACTTTCTTCCAGGGGTGAGGGAATTGTCAGGTTTGTAATTGCGAAATTACAGCGACAAACTGAAGTTCAGCTACAGTTCCAAATGATCTATGTTCTGTATATTGTATGCTCATTTTGGTCTCTCTTGTAGCAAAATTGTAAGTCACTAGTGTCTTCAGCAGTTTCAGAAGGCATTTAGGTTTCATTCTCCTTTAAAAAAAAAAAAAAAAAGGCATTTAAAATGGTAGAACTGACAAGCAGCCTTAGGGAGCTTTGGGTTCCACCAAAATCGAGTGCAATTACAGTGCTGCACAAGTCTCGTAATCAGATTACCTGTCCCATGGACCTCGTGGGAATCATGCCAGTGCTGTCCATCATCCTTGTTCATGGAATATCTAATTGAGTGTTTTGAGTTTCTTACAATTATTTTTTGTACTCAGATAACAAAAATAAGCTGTTCCTTATTATTATTGTCATTTTTTTTGCTTCTCATATTGGTTTCCTGTCAAACACTTCAGATATCTATTTTTGATTTTGTTTTCAGCTGCTAAAATATATCCCCCAAACAAACCAAAGTCAGTTAATAACTGCAAAAAAAAGCCTTGTAACTGTCAGTAGAAGTAAATTTAAATCGTTCTGTAAGTGTTTAGTTTACACATGCATAACCAAGAAGTTAGTGCCATTGAAAAATACCTGTTTTGGGTTATTTGAAAAAATTATTTTTGATTTCACGATGGTAAGCTTATTTGAGTATGATGCAGTGAACCTGTATATTTTAATATATTGTTGTATCCTCTGAAGCTGATATATCTGATTCCAACAAAACTTCCCTGTTCAATTATATTTGAATTCACTATTGCTGAAAACAACTAACTTCACATAAGTAATCTCTGCAATTTTAACTGCTGGACCTGCAAAACATCTGGATGCTAGTTAGCTTTTCTTCAGGGTATGGAATCTCCTAAGAAGAGATTCCTGTGTCAAAAAAAGTAATTGACAGTGTATGCATCACTGCTACAACAAGTTATATATATCATGTAAAATATTTTTAGCCATCCTGTGTTAGCATCTAGGAGGCCTCGTTGTTGGTTCTCGTTCCCAGTACGTGATTTCACAGTCTCTTAATAAATAAGTTATTGCCTGAAAGACCTTACAGTCTAAGCCTCCAACCTTGCACATAGTTACATGAATGCTGAAATTTGCTACTCTGAATAGTCCCATTCTTCGAAGTCAGTCATTTCAAAACAGTCCATTGTTTTTCTTTAAAAACAAAAAGGGAGTTTGTGGCTGCCTGGTGGATTTGTATGAAGGCTCCCATATTTCTGTTGGTGGTGCTCTATGTTGAGTGCTTTGCTTGGGCTTTACTTGAGCAGTAAATTCAACTCCTTAAGGAAAAAGTTATTAATTAAGGACATGTCTTGTACAGCTCCAGAGTGTGTTGATCTGTGGTCATGGACAGGATTTCCAGGTATCAGCTGTCTATCAAGTCACTCTGTCATAGAACCAGAAATCCTGTACAAATACAGAAGTTCTTAAGAATGTGTTAGGGAAAAAAATGTGGTTGGACAAGGAGGCCTTATCTGGGGTAGGGGGTGGTGGAAACAAGTCCATAGCAGCAGGCTTTGGATTCAAACAAGTCATGTGAAGCCTCTGTGGCTTTTGTTTCGATTTTTCCCTCATTCTAAGGAATTGACATCTTTCTTCCATCATGCAACCTGATATGTTAGGCATGTTCAGCAGAAGGCAATTTTGAAGACTGCTGCTGCCTCAAGATAGTACTGTAGGCCCAAACTATTGTAGATTGTATAACAGAAAATAAATGAACCGGAATTGCTGTAAATTAAAAGAAAAGATGTCTCCGAGAGCAGAGTTAAGCACACACTAAGAAGTTTGTTAAAGCTAAAGTATAGGACAATAACTGGAGTGTGATGCCACAGGGGTGTACATCCTCAGCTTGTAAGCATGTGAATTATTTTATTACTGCAAAAATAAATTGGAAAACATTTACTTATTACTTTCAGTATTGTCAGTTGTAATAATCAAGGTGTACTTCAGCATGCTTGTTAAACTGAAATCTAGAGGAACTAGGACATCTGGAAAAAGGAAAGCAGGGCCTGCTGTGGGCAAACAAGATATCAGAAGCAGACAAAAGCAGAGGCTACTTAGTCAAGTGCAGCAGTAGTTGGAAAACAAAAAAATAGCTAGAAATATACCCACTTATCTGTGAGGATGTATTTGTGTCCAAAATGTGACAAGGAGACACATACACAATGAATTTCAATTACATTTCAAAATTAGAGGCATTAATCAGGACTTTATCAACATAGGTATTGACTACCTCATAGCAAGCATGCACTTCCATTGAGAAGTTAGGAAGGGAAGTTTACCAACTAGTTTCTGTGTAAGGTACTTCAAAGAGGAAGCATAAGAAGAAGGGGACAGCTACAAATAACTCTTCCAAAAGTAGGCTGTATAGAGAGGTACAGATGCATGGGTATTCAACCGGTTGCATTGTGCAGAGAGAGAGATCTTTTGAACCATCATAGGAAAGAATTTGTTTTCAAGTAGCTATTTTAAGGCTGCAATCATGACTTTACAAATGCAGGGAAACTATCCCACATATTTCCCCTGTGTGGGCATCTACTAGTCCCACTGCAGACTGAACGACACAACTTCAGGTAGTCCAGTCCTGGTCCTTGCTGTTTCATCCAGCCACGTCATAGATCTTCATAGCATAGATGGGATTTAATGTGTTTCAAAAGCAGTGAGGCTTTTTTTTTTGCCTTACTACTTCACACAGAGCTGCTCCAGTTCATCACTTCTCTAATGGTTAGAAATGTAGTTCTATAGACTAATTTATTTTGCATGTGGATATCGTTTAGCTCAAATACTGTCCTAGTGTGTAGGTAACAGTGTTCTATAGGTGTGTTCATGTGTGTGAATATATATATATAAATATGTTATAAATAATAAACATGCCCTCTTGTTAGGGTTTGGCTTGGGTTTTTTTCAGTCTTCCTATCTGAAACAGACAATCTACTTCCCAGTCACTTAAGTATCTTTTTGCTGAACTTTTGTTTTTAATAGTATAAATCTTATGAGTGTTGTGTCACTTCCTGTTGTCTCCTGGAAAATTTTGTGTGATTTAAATTTTAGAACTATATTTAACTTTTTCTATGAAAATCACACTAGTGAGTCTTGATAATTCTTTGATCAATTATTATTCCATTTATGGCTTTCTCCTCTGTCAACTTTCAATTTATAAATGGCAGAAATTATTTCTAAATGAATGACTTTGCCATTTGTACTTTTCAATCTCCTTTTTGTTGTTTAAAATTGGTTGGTGCATATTTCTAAATAGAAAAACATGCTTGACCATAAAATGTGTATTGGTAATTCTACTAGAATTCATGAGAACAGTGGATAGGTTTTGTTTTCTGTGAGTGCAGGTAATATTACACGGAATGTTAATCTTTTTTTTCTCAAGACTGACATCAAGGATGCTGACTTTTTTAACATATTCCTTTGTATCTACCTTTCACTGTACATGCTTTTCAATCACTCTTGAAATGCCAGTTCAATACCAGTTATAATTTGGCAGGGTTTGACACAAGCAATAATAGACATTATCTGTTTCTATAAAACAAACAATAAATCATATAGCTTGCAGCGTTAAACATAAGATGGCTTGAGATGACCACATAAATAATATTTCAAAATAAAATTTATTATAAACTGTCTAACAGAGTAGAAGGACAGGTTTTGACAAGTGCAAGAGAGGAATCCAGATGGTGGTGTAGTGTAGAAAAGATTAGCCACTCATTTTTGTCAAAAAAGGAATATAGATACAGGGCCCCACCCCCACCCAAAAAAAAAAAAAAAAAAGAAAAAGTCTGGTGCTTAATCTGCTTATAGGACAGACCAATGACTAGAAAGATGAGGCTAGAAACAAAAGAAACATGATGGGAAAATGATCCAGTCAACATGTAATTAATACTAGCATCTGTCACCATTTAATGAATGCTGCACTAATCAGAGGATTTTGGCATGTTAGTAAAATGTTTAGCTACTTACCCATAAAAGGCAGGCATCATATGTATGCAAAGCTAACGTCATGCTGCGCAATATTCCACATATGATCTGCTCCTATGACAGTTGGGATAACAGAATTTTATCAAATACGGATCTGCAGAATTGTGTGTTTTGTCAGAGCTCATCCACTAGATTGTCTAACAAATATATACAGGACATCTAGATGAGCAAATAATGTATGTAACTAGGCAAGCAGTTACAATGCCTGTCCTTGTTCTGTACCCATTGTTGCTCCTATTGTTTAGTGTTCACTTCTACATCTTCAATAGTTTCTGATTAAATTCACATATTCTGAGTACAGCATATTATTTTGGATATTAAAGACAATGTTTTCTTATGAGATTCTGTAATAGTTTTAATTTTAGAAATGAAGTGGGTTTTGGTTGTTTTGTTTGAGGTTTTTTAAGTAAGTAAAAATTCTGAAACTAAAGCATTCAAATCTTAAAAAAAATTTTTAAAAACCCTTTTCAATAAACAGCCTGATTCCATGTCAGATCTCTATAAACCATAAGTTTAAAAAAAAAAGCTTAGTATTTTCAGTAAAATTTTGATTTTAGGAGACATTAATCAGTGATTGTTTTACTGGTGGTGGGCTGGTTGATTTTTCTGTGGTATGTTCAGGCTCTATAGAAACCTGCAAGGACAGTTCCTTCATTTTGAAAAATGGTGCTGTAGAGTTAACTGAAATGTGGCCTTTGTATCTTGGGCTTGTTTTTAAGTCTTGATGATGACACGTGATATATAACCTACTTGATTGACAGAAGGTGGTCATTTGAAGTGCCTAGGCCAGATGGATCCAGGAGAAAAAAAATCAACGATATTATTACAGTAATCAAGGTAAAAATTGATGTTATATGAGATAATTTTTGGCAAGAGAAGTCTGATTTTAAGTCAATATCTGTGGGAAATTAACTTTTTTCAGAATCTTGCTATTTCATTTGCATCTGAAACCTGAAGGATACCATAACCAGTTTTTACCTAGCTGGACCAATCCTATTCTAGTCCCTTCTGTGACATTTGAGACAGAGAATTTGAGTTTTCAACAAACAAAGAGTGCAGAAATTTCTCTAAAGAAGGTTTGAAAAATGGTACTTTTGTTATGGGCTGTTTGTATAGAATACTTCAACTGCATAAAACTAATAACTTGTTGTTTAAATGGGAATTGTTTCAAGCATAGTTTGATGACTTTAGGAGAAGGAAGACATTTTGTTCCAGCTTAGGAAATGCTGTTATGCTGAAAATGGACATTTTCAAAACAATTTAACACTTTCATGTTAATGGTATCACATAGTATTAATTATTATTAGGAGAATGTTTGTTAAGCCTAAAATACATACGGAAATCTATTTTGGTTTTTCACTGTCTCTGTCTAAACAGTGAAGCTGCTTGGAAAATGGAGAGTTTCTCTGGTGGAATAATGCTGTATTGGAAAAACATTGTCAGATGTTTCTGTATGAAGCTAAAATACATTGGTTTAGCACTTTTGTGATGTTGTGTTGCAGTTTGGATATCTTATGGTATCTCTCACTTCTTCCATAATATGCTGCCTCTGGATGTATGCGATTGCTAGATCTTATCCATAACATTTTGGGGAAAAATTGGGAATTATTTAGTCATACTGCAATACTGAAGATATAATGCAGCATTATAACCCAACTGGCATAGAAAAGTTTGGACTTCTAAGCACTGAAATGCAATTTATGATGTGTTACAAAGCTTTCCTTATTGGTGGATTAAGGTTTCTCTGCAGAAGGTATCACATCCAGCAATATAAGTGGTGGGCTTAGTTTTTTCTTTCTCTGAGAGACTCAATTCTCTCATCTTGGGTTTTTTTCCCCCCACAAACATTACTAAATATTTAAGTCTTGGAAACATTAACTAATGAATTTGAAATTAGAGTTATAACTGATGCTGAGTCGTAAAGTGGCTGTTACTTCGGAAGTACAGTTGTTTGTGAGCCTACAATAATTTAGTACTGTCATGTGGGCTTACAAAATTCCTTTTTCAGTAGTGGTTGAGCTGTTGTTTGAAGATGTATTGGAATATTCTCATATAAATTTCTGTTAAGGTATGTTAAAGATAATAGTAATTTTAGTTAATTCTCTGTTACCATTATTTGCTGTTAATCTGGTTTTCTGTATCACTGGTAGTTTAGAGATTAATTTTTTTCTTTTGTCTACACTGATTTTTGTCCAATTGTGACTAGTCTTTAGTATAACAAACAGCAGTGTCACACTGCGTTGCAATGTTTAAGCTCCCATTTAATTTTGAGGTTCCTGCATGGCTTTAATATTTGTGGCTTTCTTCAAAGGTGTCATGCTTGATCTAGTTCTACCTGCCAAGAGTGATTTTCAGGTCACGAAAGCATAATAGTTTCTCAAGGTAAGCAATCACCACTATCTTATACTTAATTAAGTAAATGTTTCCTACTGTACCTGTGTGTCTGTTGTTTACATGTTCATTATTGTCATTGCTTTTTCTTCCAGAGAAAGATTTAGTTATATTCTTCACTTGCCTTACTTTAGGTAGTACATCTCTTATACCTGTTGCTCTCTGTCTTGGGAAACCTCAGGAGTAATTCTACTTTTGTGTTACCAAAGGTAAGTTTGTGTTCCTACCTGTTGTCTTGTTTCTGTCCTTCCTTCTTCAATGTTAGGAAAAGAATTATTTCTTCTTTTCTGTGCCTTTATTAACTGAGCAATTCATTTTCTGCATATGCAGCAGCATTCATTGCGATAAAACATAAGATATGTTTACTTGAGGAGGAGTGCTGTATATTTATGCTTCTTTCATTTACAAAAAATGAATTAAATACACTCAAAAATGTGTTCAAAGAAAGGAAGAAGAAAAAAAGAGTAGGAGGCAAAACTTGCAAAGGATCAGGCTTTTTATCTCAAGGAATGCTAGGCTATGAAAGGTCTTATCTGAAGATGCACTCATGTAAATTAGAAACATTTTTTTTAAAAAACTTCCTAAAGCTGCTCTAAATTGCTCTCTGGGTGGTTACTGTAAAGATTTCCTTAATTTTGATTCTGTATAAATTAAATCAATGTGTTAAACTGAAATAAGCCTAAACTAAACCAAAGTAAAAGTTCCTGCAGCTTTTGGATGGACTTTGCTGAATTAGAGCAAAAATGTGCACTGGGTGCAACCAGTGTAAATGTTCTTTGTTGGATGAATCCTAAGTTACACAAATTGTCTGGGGAAGTGTAGTAAATGGAAGAAAGAATGCTAGTGCACAGTAAAATAATCAGAATAATTTATTAAAAAGGCAAAATGATATTGTAGAAGCAGAAGGCTCAGAGAGTGGCTGAAGTTTGAGTTCTAAATAACTTAGTAAGTTGTTGGTGAACAATAGAGGTAAAGGAATGGCAACAGATGGGGATTGCAGATAAAAGAAGCTGTGAGACTGGAATCAAATGAGCAAGCAGATACTTGTGACAGAAAATGCAGTGTATGTTTTTAATATACATGCACATCAAATTATCATGACAGTTGGTAATGAAAGGATAGATTTCAGGATTCACTGAATTGGTGCTACAGCGGAATTATACAGTTGTTCCCTCCTATGCAGTTTGCAATGAGACTGAAACCTACAAGTAACAAGTCTTAAGTTTAATGTAAAGCAAGTAATTAAAACTGGGCTGCTCAAAACTGGCATCGGAAGAAAGAGAAGGAAAAAAACAAAGCACTTTTTCAGAGAGTATGCTACCTGTAGTACTGATAACTGTTGATATCTGATAGACAAAAAGTGCTGTATTGGGTTGGGGTGGCAAGGTTGTGGGGAGGCTACAGAGGCAGCTTCTGTGAGAAGCTGCTGGAAGCTTCCCCCGTGTTTGATAGAGCCAATGTCAGTTGGTTAGCGTTATGGACCTGCCACCGGCCAAGGCCAAGCCTATCAGTAACAGTGGTGGGGCCTCTTAGATAATATGTTTAAGAAGGTTAAAAACTGCACAACTGCAGCTGAAGAAAGGAGTAAAAATCTGTGAGAGAAACAACCCTACAGACACCAAGGTCAGTGAAGAAGGAGGGGCAAGAGTTGTTCCAGACATTGGAGCAAAGATTCCCCTGCAGACAGTGGAGAAGAATATGGTAGAGGCAGGGTGTGCCCCTGTAGCCCATGGAGGATGATGGGGAGTACAGATTCCACCTGCAGGCCATGGAGAACCATCAGGATGATGATAAGTATCCCAGAAGGAGCAGTAGGATGCTTCACCTGTAATCAAAAGGACTGCCAATTAATATGCACATAGTCCAGTAAGGGAGATGCAGATTCCCTACAAAAGGACTTCCCACTGCTGTACTTTAGGACCTTTTATACACATAGCAGGGAATCTAACTATTCTGTTGTTTGGTTTTTTACTCTGATGAAATAAAAAACAACTAAAATACCAAAACAAAGATACTAAAGCATAGACTAGACCTGAAATCGTAGCAAGGAGACCTTGAAACTGAAATAAGGAGGATGAAACTAAAAGAAACAGTTTCAACCGAAATCTGTCAGTGTCTTACCCATCTAGAAATGAATGTTATGTCTTGCACTTAGCATGCTTAGTTCTGTTAAATAGTGGAATAATCTCTTTGTAGCAGTCTTCTCTAGGTCTGCCTGTTTAACCACTTTAATAAATGGCAAGTATCATGCTCATAATTGAAGACTGATCCTCAAGAGTAATTTTTTATTCTCTCTAGTGTTGCTTTCCCCTCAACACATACCCCCTCCCTTCTGCATTCTCTTACTCTTCTGCTCTTGTATTGTTTCCTCTGATTCATGTGTACAAGACTGTATAAAGGTAGAAGTTAGCCTCCAAAGCACCTGTTCTGTAAGCATCTGTGATAAAGATCTGTAGCTGCACCTTTTTTTCTCCTTTTTTC
Organism: Hypotaenidia okinawae; assembly: GCA_027925045.1. Classification (NCBI taxonomy): domain Eukaryota; kingdom Metazoa; phylum Chordata; class Aves; order Gruiformes; family Rallidae; genus Hypotaenidia; species Hypotaenidia okinawae. Next base: position 11,494,808 of record BSDF01000010.1, read on the forward strand.
TCCTTGCCTCTTTACTTTTTTGCCCCTGCCAGCTCTGGGAAAACCAGTGAGGAAAGACAGTAATACAGGAATCAACCAGGTATGTAAATGAGAGAAAGGGAAGAGACCATGGCAAGGCAGCAGATTTCTTGCTCAAACATAACTACTGCACTCCCTAAAGGAAAAAGGTTTTTTCCAAGCTTTTTATTCCAGCTTCCTTCTTTGCTTTGCTAAAACGTTTTTCAGATACATTAAGCAGAGGCCTTTGGTATGCACACATGCACCCAAAGCTCATCCCTTAGCTTAAGGGGGTTAATGTTTCTGAGTATGAGTGGGGAAAAAATAAACAGCTTCATAGTGCTACATATGAAATTTTGCAGTTGTGACATTCTTTTCTTTTCCATGCACTTGAAATTTTTTAATAGCATCTCACAAAGCATTTTGCATTGGCAAAGTCATCTTTCTTTCCATATGCCATTGTCTTTACAGTTGTACTCTCCTGCCGCCACTGTTGTGCTTTTGTTTGCTAACTACATTGTTTTATCTTTTCTTGCTATTAATACTAACTGATTTTTTTCCTCAAAACCAAAGCAGACATAGGGGAGGGAAGTATGTGGGCTTGCACGATGATGACTGCGAACCTGAGAATCCCTACAAACTTTCATGCTAATGTCCCAGATTTCAACCTGATGGTTTGAGAGAACGTTTTCCCTCGTAGAACAGTTTCTTTAGCACAGCATATCAGGTTTTATGCTTCAGAGTCTTTGGTGTAAGTGAATTGGACATCCCATAGAAAGATTAAAAAATGGGCTATGTTTAGTAAATACCAAAGAGACCTAATTTCTTTTTTTTTTCCCTCATGAGTACACATCAGAAGGAAACTACTGTCCTGTATGGATGTGATCTTGTCAGCATAGGCAAAATACTATTTTGTTTAACTTCTGTGCTGTAGCAAATACAAACATAGAATTTTGTAGCAATTGTCAAATGAAGCACAGGTATTGTAAGCCCTACTTTAAATTTGAAAGAAAGGCAATAATTTGACCAAAGAAAAGCAAAAAGCATCCAGTTTCACAGACATAACAGGCGGCAACCAGTACCCCTTTGATTTCATACTGTGCGTGCCTGAAATGTGGAATGGCATCAGTATATGGGTTTATTTTAATTTCAGCCTAGTTAATTCTTGCACCAAATGTGGTTCATTTTTTGTTTGTATTACTGGAAAGTTTTCCTTTAAAGACTTTTGGGACCCCTAAATAAACGAAGGCTTCATTAACTGCAACCTGTTGATAGTCCATTTCACCTTCTTATCTAATGGAGCAGGTCAAAGCCTGCCAGCAATTTTGAGGTGCTCAGGTATTATTTTGCACATGCATCCTGAAAACAGTGCAGTTGATTCTGCCAGGTTGCATTTGCTGGTAAACACTGTTCACATTCTTGCATATTAACCAAATCAGGGCTCCAAAAATAATCTCCTTTGGCCAACCATAGCAAAGTAACAGCTTTAATTGCAAATGTTCAAAATCAAGCAGAAAAATAAAGGCTTTATTTTAAAAATAATAATAATTTTTAAAAAGTCAAAGCAGTTATAACAATCAACTCTGTTTTCTTCACACAACCCTTCCTGAATCTATCTTTCTCCAAGACCATAGGAAATGTATTATATATTGTAGTAGTTATGAAATAGTTTATGGCGTTTGTAACTAAACCCACTGGATGTTTGTTAAAGAGGACAATTGGAGTGGAAGTAGTATGGCTGGTTTGTTACTTCTGTAAGTTGTAAAGGCTAGTGAGACATTGCTACTTTCTAGATCTTTCCAAAGAAACACAGGGATCTGCAGTTGGTACATGTTGTACCTTAACAGCATTATGTGACTACTCCTCACTGCCTTCAGATTAACTCTAAAAGTCATTTAAGTGGGTCTTAAGTTTTAAGTGCATCATATATATTCTGATTTTAACTCAAGCGTATGCTATATACTTCAATAAACTGAAGAGTTTTATTACATGTGAATTTCAGAGTCTCAAGAAGGAGAAGAAATAATGGTTAGCTGTGAAGACGGTCGTTTAATCCAGATAAACCAGTCTTCTCTTTAAATTGCTGCTAACTTATAAGAACCACTTTTCTTAGGCAAATATTAACATCCATATTTAGGTATGCTTGTATTTATTGATTGTTCTCTAATTCTCTAAGTGCTGACTTCTTTTTTTTTTACAAAAACCTGTATTAAATGGCAGGAGGCACAATATATATACAAGTAACAGCACTGATACTACTTAATTAGTCAGGGGACAGGTGGGACATTGTCCCTGAGTAGCTGGTCAGAAAGTAAAAGAATATTTAAGAAGTGACTGTATAGCAGCAATAAAAGCTTGCCAGCTCACTAGCCCAGCACAGTTGGAGACTTACTTTAGTTGGTGAATGCATTAAATCTTTCGATTGATGCAGTATAATTAGGAGAGAGAATGGTCTTGCTTGTTTGGTTGTTTAACTTACTCTATTTTATCCCCTTCAGTTATAACTATTTTCACAGCCATATCGGTTGACTGCAACTGCTTTTCATCTCTGATGCTTAGTGCAGCAACCCAAAGTCTCCAGAATAAGGTAGACTTAAAAAGATGTTTTGAGTTTTGTTTGGGTTTTGGTTTTTAAAGCTCATTCTTACATGTAATAAGGATACTGAAAATAACTGGTTTTTCTGATGGACAGTGAATTCCTTGTGAATTCTTTTTTTTTTTAATCCATATTCTTATATTTTCAAAAGACTGAAATAGACAGCTGAGCATTTATCTTGTATCATAGCTGCCAAAAAGCTGGTCAACATGATAGCAAGGCTCTGAAAAGTCAAGTAGCAGGCCACAAAAGAGAAACTTCAGTGTTCACAGATTGAGATGTTGATGGAAAAACTTACATCAAGCAATGGATATGGAAGAGCTGATTAATTTTTGCAAGATGTTTGTGTAGCCATCATTAATTACCTTAAATGTGTGATGCCATTTTTTTGTGTGTGTAGAGACAGTAAAGAAATTATTAGGACAAAGAGTTGCCATGTAACTGTATCAAAGTCATGGTATGAATATTTCATAATAGTTGCTAAATGTCATCTCTGTAACTATCAGTTTCTTTAACTATTTCACAATTTCTTGTGAGATATCTGTATGTTACTTGTTATGCTGTAAGAAGACACAGTGGGGATACTTATTTAAACAAAGGATATCTTTTCAATGCCAAGAATCTAACTGGTTTGGGAGGCAGGCAGGAAAAAAAGGAGACAACAGATTTTTCAGTTCCAGAAGATCTGCATTCTTGGTTGTAAGTTAATCACAATATGCCATAGGTCGCTTTACATGTAACAGTTGCCCATGTGCATTACCATTCTTCAACAGTTTATCCCACAGGGACCGAGCTAGCATTTACTTCAGCTGCATCAGGATAGCCTCACTCTAGTTCTTTTTAAAGTTATTTAATGCTTTAATTTAGTTCTTTTGCAAATACCTGTGCATTGTTAGTGCTACTTAGTTCCATACTTTAGCTGTAATACATGGCTGCCGCTTCTTGATGACAAGTGAGTAAAACTTAAGGTACATTTGCTTTTTCACTTTTGTGACCTAGAAGCCTCAGCTTCATTTGCTTGCAGAATGAACACAGCTCTGTCTAAGCTAGAGACTGTCCTGTTGAAGTTTTCCTTTATTACTTACACACTCAAATCTGTAGTGTGGATGTAGCTGCAACTGCGTGAAAAAACTTTACAGCACTATAGTATCTACTTCTCAGTTAGATGTGACAACGATAAGAGTAAGAGCAGAAAAAACTATCACAGGAGGAGAGCTTTTTCATCAGTGTCTACACTAAGGGACTGCAAAGATGAAGGAAGCAGGTAAGCTGGTGGTTTTCACTGTGCTAATTAGTTTCAGAATTTAAAAAAAATATATATCTAGTGAAGGCATTCAACTTCACAGCTTGGAAATTGATCTTAGGTTTACAAACTTAGGCAACAGATGAGCTGATACTGGCTTTAAGCAATCAAATGACTGAAAGATATGTAGATATACAGATTGTAGCTTTAGAAGCATCTATCTTGCAGTTACCTCCTTGAAGATGTTTCAGTAATGCAGATATTTATTCCATTTCTATTTTTGTAAAGATTTATGTGAAGGTGAAACGGGTGGGTTTTATACTGAGCGGCATGAAAATTGAATGCTTTAAAAATAATAGGTCCATTTGAAATTGTCGTGAAAATGCAACAGTATTCTGCAAAAGAAAATGAGATAAAATGGGGTACAGGAGCATTTGAGTACCCTAATTTTGACATCAAATAGTATGGCAACAGAAATGTTTACAGTCTGCTTCATTCCACAAAACCTAGTGAAAAGCAGAGATTTTGTTGGGGTTTTTTTAAGTGTGTGGAAAAGTAATAGAATATGGGATAAAACAGTCTGGGATAAGAGGTTTGGTAAAGAGAAAGTCACTAAGACTGAGAATGTGACTGCTTTTTTCAGAGGAAGACACAATGTCTCCTTCACAGCAGAGTGGACTGAGAGGTTGGACTGCAGTGACAAATCCAACACCAAAAAGAAAGACTGGGGATTTAGGCCAATCACCTGGGACTGAGAAAAATATTTGGATCTAGATATAAATCTCAGCTAGTACTATTTGCTAGACTCTGGAACCACTTTCCTCCTCCAATGAAGGTTTATCTTTTTAAAGTAGAACAATTTAAGAGAAAAATAGGGAAAATTAATCACCAAATGACCTGTAATCTGAAAAATGACATTTTGAGGTACAAGCTTTAAGCAAAGCAGAAAACTAAGTCTTGAGAATTTTTAATTCCTAAAAATGTGTATTGGAGAAGGAAGCAGTTTATCATATGTGCCTTTATAACAGGGCTTCACAAGTCACACTTTATTCAGCTTCCCCCAGGTTTCTCTTTATACAGCCTGAGTCTGTCATGTGAGACTTGTCTCTAGCTCTGTAACTTCCGAAATAGATTAAATTAAGGGAGTGTTTAGCCCAGCATCCTTAAAAGATGGCTTACCATATGACAACCTTCAAATATTATTTTCTCATAAAATGTAAATAGTACTATGCTTTTGGTAATCTATAGTGCACATTAATTTTTCCAACAGATTATCTGTTGCTAATTTTCACTTAAGTATTTTAGTTGTTTTATTTTTAAAAAAGCTATGACTTTCCATTCAAGGATTTGGCTGGTTGCTGCTGTTTAGATTTGGTTCTGCTCATCCTCTCCTCTTTTTTTCATGAAGAAATGCCAGTGGAGTAAGAAATGTGGTAGTGAATTGCTTTAACACTTGCACCTCCAAATAACGTCAAGAAGGAAATGTGTCCATGGCAACCAGGATGCACTTGTTATACTTTCCATTCTTCATCTTCTTAATCTATGCAAAAAATATAGGTATTACAAAATCTATGTAATATTTTCCTTTCAAGTAACCATATGCTAACAAATTACCAAGGTAACTGTAGTTTGTCCTGAGTATTTGTACATAAGGAAGTTTTGAAATGGAATAGCATTTGTTCCATTGTAAATCAAAGAATATGTTTAAAAAATACACAGTGGCATTTAACACGATTACTGGAATATTTTACTTTTCCCATGCCCCTTGCACATTGGCCTGATCTTCCCATTCTGGCAGAAAACTCTGTGGCAGTGTGCTTCCTAGTATAACAAGATGAGGAAAGATTACTGAAATATCTATTTCTGTAGTTTTTTGAAGGTTTTGTAGTATTCAAATGCTTTGGACAACAATACTGCAAGAAAGTAAATGTTTATAACTATGTTAAAACATCTACTGTAAGTGCTTTAAAAATTGGAGAGGTGTTTTGGTTGAAGATTATTGACTTAGTGTTCCATTTTAGGGTTGGTTGGACTAGATACAGATAAAACCTTTTTTCGAGCATCTATGCACACATTGTAGTGTTTGGATTGAATATGTGTATGCATAAACTTATGTTATGGAGAAATACACTTATACCCTCAACATACATAGAATACTTAATGTGAAAAGTTCATCTTGCTTACACCAGTGCAGAATTTGGGTGAGCATCTGCTATCTGTATCCCCTTAATTTTATTGGACTGTGTATACTATATGTATATTTAAATCCATGAAGTTACACAGGAAATTAATCTCAAGAATGCTGTTAGGTATTAAAGTTCAAAATATGAAAAGCAGCAGTTGTCATTAATAATTTTTGGTGTGTGGTTTTGTAGGCAGGTGGCTATTTTCATTCTCAGTTACACTTGGCATTTCCATATCAAGAAATATTCCTTGGTTTCTGTTTGGGTTTTTTTCTCAAGAAATGTCACTTCCAACAGTAACATGAAAAGACCAAGAGGAAGCATATTCACCAGGCTTCTTTTCTCCTTTAACAATCATTTTTTCCCCCTGTAATATACTGTATTCTTGCATACCATTTTGAAGGGTAAGCAAGTTGAGAAGCATGTAGAAATGGCTTTTCTTTCTCCATTTGTACATCAGTTTTCTTCTGACCTTATTCTCACCTCATGTCTTCCCCAGATAAGAATGGCTGTAGCCTTACATGCTGATTCACCCTCCATTGCTCAAGACAAGGGGAATTTTTGCAAGCATAGTACAGTTCAGCATTCACTATCCAATTATCCCTGCGGTGGGCTACAGACATGCTCATTCTGAAGCTTTCCCAAGTATTAGGATCATCGACACCAAATAAAAGTGGTTTATAATCTTTTTTGCATTGAATATTCATATTACCAATAGTATATTAAGTGGTGGTGTTTTAGCACTGTGTTGGGCCACATAAATTATAGAAATGTTAACTCTCCTATTATAAAATGTTTCAGTGGTGTAATTTATTTTTCATATACTAAATTCTAGAATGCAGGTTCGATGAGTGGGCTTTTATCCCTTCAAAGAGGTAACTTTCACTGCAAAGGGATAAAGAGTCTGTTACATTGTAAAAATGGGTGAACTTATGCAACTGAGCACAGTGTTTTTTCTTTTATTCACATATTACAGAGTACTGCAGGTATATCTGAGAGTTGAAGCTATTTTGTATGTATGCTGTCAGAAATATGATTTAGTAATTCCAATTACCCCTATAATGACCTATTAGCCACTCAAAACATCAAAATGATAAATTTTAGCTATCTATATTTCACATTCAGAGGTAAAGCTTTTATTCAAACTTATTTGTAATTACAGTATAAGAGATATCAACAGGATACAAGCAAGACTGTATAAGAATTATTGGTGTGGGCCTGCCGTAGCAGATGGTCTGGAGTCTAAGCTTTAATTTGAAAGTTAATGATGAAAGTGACTGCAACTCATTGGGACTTACAAATACTTAATTCTTCTCAACATTAATTTCAGATATTTTCAGTATTTCAGTGTCAAAATGGAGATTTTAGATTTCATCTTGAGACGTAGGCCACTGTTGTAAGATGTGTAATGGTAAATTTAACTGTGTTCTTCAGTCAGTATATGTGAGTAGTCGTCTGTGGCTTGTTGACAGTCAGGCTGGCTTTTTATTTTGCTTTTCTACATGCCAGTAGAAGAAATAAAGCACTGTGGGGTGTATTTTACATATACGTGTGTGTGTGTGTGTGTGTGTAGTTCATAGACATACACCTCACTAATTCTCATTTGTCAGTTTTATAACTCAATGTGTCAGCAATCCACCTATATGTATATATATGTAACAATGTAAAATCCTCACTTTTCTCAATGAAAGGTAAGGGGAAAAAGAAAGATTAACATTAGTAAGATTACAAGATGAATTTTTTTTAACCTTGCCTACAACAGCAACTGAATTCTACTTGAAGTGTGATCTTTGCTAACAACTTGTGTGAAGGAGGAGATGGGATTTCGAATTTTCCTCTCCTGTAGACCAGGCTGTGACAGCAACAAAACAAAAGTCAATATTAGAAGCTGACACGCTGTTCAAGCACATTTGTAATGTCTTAAGAGAACTCTAGGGAAAGTGCTGATAGCCAGGGCCATGTCACCATCATTTCATAGTCACACAGTTTGCTGTTCATACTAATCTTTGGTCTCAGCTGCATGCTTTGCAATGCAGGCTGTTTTTTCTGACTCCACAAAGGTGAGTTGAATGTGTACTTCTGGTGAGCTTTTTCCAGAGTTTTCCTACAGTCTAAGGGCTGAGCTTTGAACTGTCCTATTAGTTTTGATTTTAACAAAATGTTCAAATGGCAGTTTAACTTCCAATGGTGCTGCTTTTGAATGCCTGAGCAGTTCATTGGGTATTTCTACTTAACCACGTAATTTAATGCCTGATGAACTCCGCTTCTGCGCCTGAATGAAAAACAAAGAGAACGTTTATAGTTTTGTGAGTTGAGATGTCACTAAATGTGTTTTCATTTCTGCAAGCAATTTGCATGCAGGGTTTGGGAACATTTTCTTTGTATGCAGGAACATTTCATTCCTGTCTAAGTGCATTGTGGGGTGTTTATTGCCCTTTGAAGCATGTTGTAGGGCCACTGGTAATGCGACCGTGGTCTGATTGCTTATGATAACTTCATTTGGGGAAAGCAGTAATTTTTACACAATATATTCTTCTCATGATACTAGGTATTCATTTATTCTTCCTTTTCTCTTTTCCCTTTTCTTCTTCCACAATTGCAGGTAATTTTTAGGTGGTGGAAAATCTCCCTTAGGAATGAACTTCGTGAATCAAGGCCTGGAGAAATTAAAGAATCCCAGAAGGACTTTTTGGATGATTCATCTCTTCATAGTAAGATGACAATAATAAATACAAATTTGCTGTGTCATATAATGGAATAATCTAGAAATAATGATTTTTAATAACTTCAATTAAAATATTATTGCTTTGGCTAACAGGCTTTTTAATATGTATTTATTAATATAAATTAATGAATACTGGGAAAACAGTATTTAATATGTATTTATTAATATAAATATATGAATACTGGGAAACCCAAAAGGCATGATAGTAAATGTAAATGTAGGATAAATCCCAGCAACACTGACAGTTTCATTATAAGACAATGACAGGTATTAGCAACAAAAATAGGCCAGGAAGCAATATTTTTATTGCTAATAACTCAGTCCTGAGAATGCTCTGTGCCAGCACATTTGGAATCCAGTCCACATTTGGATTCCCAATCTGCATTAACTTAAGTAACACCAAGTGCAACAGGTATTTGGGATTACACAAGTGTAACATGAGCTTGGGAGCATACAACCAGAAAAAGAAAGACAATACAGACGCCACTAAATAAACCTCAAAAATATATTTGTAGAGCTCTGTTCCAACCTGTTCCTGACAGATTGGCCACTGAGAACATCTGAAATAATAGTCCCATGGAACTTTGGGGAAAAAATATACAGTTATTGCCCTGCATTTTCTTATAATCTCAGTTCTCAGTAATGGACTAGTTTTAAGAGATATTATGTCACAAGATATGGTTGGTCATAGCTTACAGAGGAAACAGTCTTCTGAAAATACTAATCCAGAGATACATTAACTCAGCAACGGCCACAAATAGCTGAGGTCTGGACTATGACCTGGTCTGAAAATGGAGAACTTCATAACTACAACTGCAGGGACTGGATTGAGATCTGAGGTTTCTGTAGCACTCCGACACCTTGCATTTGTGAGGGGTTTTTGTGGTGGGTTTTTTTTAAATAAGTTGCTCTAGTATTTTGAGCTTGTACAGACATTAAAAAAAATAGTTACAAATGTAACTTTATATTTTTCCTATTTTTATGAAGAACTTGAAAGACAGTTTCCAAATGAAGTCCTGTTTTCCTCACCAGCAGCTTTGGTAGACATAATTTTATTTATACCTAGTCAGAGGATGTCTGCTTTCCCAAGAAGTATATGAATCTCTCAGGTGGTAGGGGAGAGGGTAAAACTTTCCTCAAGAAATATATACCTGTTTCCTAGAGTAAACTTGAGTGTATCTCTATTTAGGGTCTGAAATAAGGCCAACATGTTTCCTACGCTTTGCTTATTAAAATCTAACACTTCCTACAATCAAGAGATTTTTGGTAGAACTTTTGCAACTGCCTGATTTCAATTGAGTTTGACTGGAATAAAACACTTCCTTAGGCAGCCGGGTAAAGAGACTGCAGGAGGCTGTTGTTAGTGCTGCATTGATGGAGAGACTTCACACACTCTGGGCTCAAGTGGCCAGATGATACATGCAAAAACCATGGAAAAAGTTTCAATCAGTCTGTAACAAAACAAATCTTTAATTCCAGTTGTTACTACTTGTTTTGACTACCAGGGGAATGAATGTGCCATGAACCAACACAAAATAGACTGACCTCCTGTTGAATTTGGCTAGTGGTCAGGGAATCTTTAAATATGCCATAGGTTTTTTTCAGAAGGTGTTTATAATTGCATTAGTTGAGGCAGAGAGACACTACATTTTAATTTTATGAAACTGATTATCAATTTTTATAAATGTGAGCTTTCAAAAAAATAGTATTCTATACTTTTTTCTCAAGAATTGCACAGAGTTTATAGCCATAGGTTTTAGTGGGTTTATTTTCAAAATTTAATTTCAATTTTTTTTTTATTTACTCTTAAAAGTAGATTTGATATGTTACTGTAGTCAGTGAGGATTTTAGCTTCAGGGTTTTTTTCCTTTTTGCTTATATACTGTAAGATTTTCTTGTGGCATTTGATATTAATATGATGTCATAGAATCATAGAATCATAGAATTGTAGGGGTTGGAAGGGACCTCGAGAGATCATCGGGTCCAACCCCCTGCCAAAGCAGCTCCCTAGGACATTTCACTCAGATAGGCGTCCAGACGGGTCTGGAATATCTCCAGAGAAGGAGACTCCACCACCTCTCTGGGCAGCCTGTCCCAGGCTCTGTCACCCTCACTGAGGAAAAGTTCTTCCCCATGTTGGTGCAGAACTTCCTGTGCTCCAACTTGCAGCCATTGCCCCTTGTCCTGTCTCCACAGACACTGAAAAGGGGCTGGGCAATTCCCCTGCATCCCTTGCTTAAGATAATTGATAGAATCATAGAATTGTAGGGGTAGAATCATAGAATTTTAGGGGTGAATCATAGAATTGTAGGTGTCACAATAAAACATCTGGTTAACATCAGCTGGGTGCACTGCTGTGTGGTTTATGTAGGTTGCAAGTAAGATTTGCCTGCTTTTTCTTGAAACGTGGTGGTGGTGGTGGTGGTGGTTCAGAGGTTTCCTGTCCCATAGGAAGTATTGTTGCCACAGTTGCTATTCTTTCCTAGCACTTTGTCATTTCTTCCTCCTCCTAAAATTATCTTGAAAATTCTACATGGGGTTTTTCCTCTAGGTTTTAGTAAAATTTTAGTACAAAATAAAGGTGGGCTTGTTTGGTTTGGTTTTTTGTGTTGGATGTAGTTTTTTCCCCCCAGAAAAATGCTAACATAAATAGGACAATTAGAAATACAAACTACTATGTTTGTGAGAAGTTGCATTGTTATATTGATATTATTTCTGTACATAGCTCTTGCTGTTCCAAACAATCAGATGTTTTTACACCTCCTTCTCACCTCCTGGTAAGAGGAGCTTTGCTGCTCTTCTAAGTATTCACAGATTTATTTTTTTTTTCCACAATTCTCCATCCATAAATATACATACTGGAATAATCTACTGGTTATCCTTACTGATTTTTTTTCCCAAATGAGGGTTCAAATAAAAGAATCCTCACCAGACCCATGGATTTCTCCTAAACATTTGCTGCACCCCTACCAAGGCAGTGTTTATCTGTTAGTAAGTATTAGTATTTCCTGGTATATCTCCTAGTTGTTCTTCCTATGATTTTTAGAGAAAAACTGGGGCTCATTCTTTTTTAAAAAAGGTGTCTAAATTATTACTAATAAGCATAGGAAGAATAATCCCCTGCAAATGAAACATTTTATGAATAGAAAACTGAAAATATAAACAGTTTATAATAAACATTAACATTTTACTAAATTTATATTAACTACTGTACAGCTGAAAACATTCATGTTTCTTTTGATGCATTTTCCTTTGAACACTGAAATAAGGTGTCATCAGTTTCTGTTCATAATCTCAATAGAGCATGATTTTGTATATGGCTAAATTTTCTTTATAGTTGTACCAAGATGCAAAAGTAATTTATAATAGTGTAAAGAGAAGAGGTCTGTTGACATTTTTGGATGAGTGAACAAATATTACAAGTCATTAAGTAGTAACCAGCACCGACAGGATAAAAATTTCATAGAAATACTAAAGTTCAGTATGCTTTTACAGTTATTTCATCATTATTTGCAGCTACATTTATAAAACAAGATAAATACAGCTAAATATATTTTTAAATAGCCAAACCAGGTCACATCATTATTTCTGAAATTAAAAAAATAATCAAGAAAAGCTCAAGGAGCAGCAGATATTCCTGTGGTAGCCTGCTTAATCATTCAACACAAAATAGATGCACACTACAAACATTACCATCATCACCTCTAGTGTTCAAAGATTTGGATCATTTTTACATACCAGCCTGAATTAGATCAGTCAGACAATTTTTAGTTGACTTTTTAGATCATTTTTGTATTTGCATAAGGAATTTGAGGAAAATTACCAGCTATATAGGACTGAGATGCTTGGAAAGCAGAAAAAGCAAATGAGAACCAAGAGCAAAACATTTGTGCTTGCAGTATGATACATCAACAGAAAAGAATGCTTGAACAGGATTGGGCCATCTACTCAAAGACATGATGGAAAATAAGGTGATACCTTCCTTCTACATAATTACCTTAGGAATATTTGGGACAAAAAGAGAAGAAAAAAGTCTTAACATCTTGACTGTAAAATCTTGTCATTTGGAAAGCTTTTTCAAATATATTCACAGTTTTGTAACTTGTCTTACAAAAAAGAAAACTGTTGCATCAAAATTGGATGTGCTTAACTGCCTATAGACAGTATAGTGTCAACTTCCATGACTGTTTCTTTCTTCTTCAATGACTCTAACATATATGACAAGACTCTAGTTTGTTAAAAAAACAAGTGAAACCAAAAGGTCCACAAACAAAATAAAACAAAACCAAAAGAAACCCAACACTTTGAATGCATTAGAGTAATTTCAAAGTACAAAAAATAGTAATTCTGCTTTAAACTTCATTTTTTATCCCTGTATCCCTATATGAGAAGGGAAAAAAATATATCTTTTACAAATCTGTACAACTGCATTCATGTTGTGATATCTTAGGAAACAATATGCAGCTCCAAAATTTACCACTGATCATTCAAATTAAATTCAGGATCCTGTTTTATAATGAATTGCTATTTTTACTGTGGCAATTTGATCAAATAGATAATTGGTCTGAAGAAACAGTGTTAAATTCAAAAGGGCATGTTCCAAGTTGGATGCTGAAGCGGCAGTAATTGGCTATATGAATGCAGGATGGGGAGTAGCTCACTAAGTAGCAGATGAATAAAGAAGGAATTTGGTGTTGTACTGGATCACAAAGTGAGGAGTCAAAAAATGTCATGTCACTGTTGAACTCTCTTTGATTTCATTGTAGTGGTTTAATTGTACTTACATAAGAGGCGGAACTACTGGGACTCTTAATGTCAGAGCCATTGCTATGTTCCCCAAAGCATACAACTGAAGTACTTTTTTAAGTTGTTTTACTAACCTCCTCCTGAGTAAATAGCAAAGTCTTTATGTAAATAAATATAGATGGACATGGAAAAATGGACAAAAAGGATCTGGACAAATTTCAGCTCAGCTTTGCTGTTTTGATGTTCCTCAACTGAGAAATGACTCTGCTGTATACTGGACAATGTACAGATCTTTTTAGCTAAAGTCTTGTTTTACTTCTCAGGCTTCCTGGACGTCACTAACAACTCTTCAGATACTGTTCAGTATAAGAGTTTATATGTTATTTTCTCTAGAAAACATTTTCTTAAAAATTAGCTGACTTTTCTGGGGTTTGGTTTGGGATTTTTTAAGATGTATCTGAATAATGTGGAAATACTGCAAAGAAATTTCAGGCTTTTACCAATCTGTTGTCTCCTGGGTGTTTTGTTTTGTTTTATCACAGTTCAGATTGCTATAGTGTTTGGTGCCAAAGTTCTGGAACATGTCCTCAATCTGTGCCGAGGTAACTATGACTTCCTGGAACGGCTTCCTGTCCCCTTGCTGCTGTACATCATTTCCTTTCTGGAGCTTGAAGATATTGCCAGGCTTTCTCAAGTGTCACGCAGGTTGGAAATGGTAAAAGAAAAGATATTTTTAACTAAGTTATAAATTATTTTTTAAAAATTTGTTTTGCTGTGCAGCACGTTGGTTTTGATACATTTCATGTTTAATACAGTCATCAATCTGCCTGCTTTACTTAAAGTTTGAAACAATAAATTAATCATCTGTATACAAGCAACTGAATGGGTGCAATAAAACTAGATCTTAGAAAGGCAAGATCTAGCAGTAGACTAGAGAGACTATGCTTATCCTGCAAATATTTGTTGTATATAACAACCCCAGTGATCCAGATAATTCCACAGTAACCCATGGTTGGGTGTTAGGCACTACTTCCAGGATTAAGCATTTTAAATGTAAAACCTATGCTTTGCATTGTCATTTGTATTATTGTAATATCTAGAAGCTTCAACCACAGCCCAGGATCCCCTTAGGCCAGACTCATTAACAAAAAATCATTGCCATTCCTGGAGAGCTTGCATTTGAAGTCTTTGATAAAAAACAGCAACACAAGGAAAGAGATTCTTTTTTTGAGGCTTTTGTAGACCTTATAACAAGGAACTGTAAGAAACACAGAAGGAGAAAGAGATGGCATTAGTTTGCTTGCTAAGAACCTTGTTCCAACTACCAGGAACATATGGGAAATAAGTATGAACATGTTGAATTGAAAACATGTTGAATTGTTCTTCACTTAGGAGTGAATAACAGAAGTTGCCATTATTGGCTGATTGGAGCTACGGGTAGCCTCTCGGTGCTGAATGAGGGGTGATAGCTAGGGAAGGATTGCCTGGAAGTCCCAAGAGAATGAGGGCAAATCTGTTGGTGCAAAAAGGGAAAAGTCACAGGGTAATGTCCATTGTGTTGGAAAGGCCTTTGAGAGGTCATCTATTACAGCTTCCTGATCTGGGGGTCAGGTACTTGGTGGGATGAAAAGATAGCATGTTCAGAGCTGTGGTCTAGGAGGCTTGTTTTTGTGGGTCTGAATACCTCAAAACTGCATTTTCTGTCCCAGTCAGAGCCTAAGAAAAGGCTGCTGCAGTAACTCAGGTAAGGGGAGAAAAGGGTTTTGGCTTACAAAAATAAGAAGAGAAGCACATTAAAGAGAAAAATAACTTGATTCTTATCCCCAAAGGTGCCATGGGAGCCTAGAATGAAGCCCGTCGAGTTATGGGTTGTATGGTTACTGAAAACATAAGTAATGGTGAGACTTCAGGAGGAAGATAAAAACAAATTTACTCATCTTGAGTCTGATGTGACAGCTAGATACTTTTAGAAAGACTTCAGAGAGACAGATTAACCTTTTAGATTGGAGAACAGGACATGTCTCTGGTACAGAGTACATCTCAAAGTTGTATCAGGATGAGATTACTCACAGGGTTTATGTTATTTTGAGGCTATGTGGCCCAAGATTTCACAAAATGTTCTGCTGACAGTTCAAGAGGACATGGCTGTGCTACTGTTCCTATGGGATGGCTACAAAGACATAGATGCTTTAGTGAGAGCGAGTTCAAATGGGACCAAGAAACAGGAGTAAGTTATAAAGAAAGCACATGAGAAAATGCTGAGTGACCAAAATACAGCATGTCAAGAATTTAAGAGAAGATGAAGGGCAGATGGAAGTAGATAAGCTTCCTGAGTTCTGAGCTTTGCTTCAGTCTGAAGATAAAATAGATGATGTTGTGACTGGGAAATCCCCAGTAGAGGATGAGAGAATGAAACAACTAAAGGAGAGGAAGAGAATGGATAGAAGGGAGATCAGGAAATTATTTCTTAGTATATTTGGAATCCATCCATTACTTGCAGAGCATGAGTGGAGTGGGATAAGGAACTGTGGAGAGCAGTGAACTTTTCATTAGTTTAACACAAAGCCTTAGATATTCTGGAGTATAAGGAAGTCCTAGAAGGAATTAACTTGCATAATAATAAAGATAAGATTTTGGCACAATAGAATAGCCTATTACAACTAGTAATGCCATGTTCTTTCTCTAATTTCAGCAGTATTTTAAAGGAATTAAAAATTTGCCTCAATACCTCATAGTATTTCCAGACAATTTGCCCCAATACTTCCTTTTAATTTCCAGACTAATTTATGCATAGGCTGGAATGCTGCTCTATGTGGGATTATAAAATAGCATATTCAGGTTTTCAAATAGGGAAAAACTGAACAGCGGAGCGTGAAAGGCTCTGTACATCCATCCTGTGCAGAGCATCCTTGTAGGCTGAACTGAGCAGGTATCTTCGTTACCCAGAGCATGGCATTTCTCTGACTCTGTGGTTCCAAGCATAAACCTTGCTTTTCAGAGTATCCTAGTGCTTCCTATACGCATATCAAAGCATTTTACATACCCACTGAGTAGTATTTTTAAGTACTGCAAAAGAAACTCCCTCTCAAAAGAAACAACGTGCCCAAGTCCTAACACAGACACCACCGCTCCAGCGCCGAGCTTCCCAAGTACTTTTTCATGACGCCACTACGTTGGGAAGTCTCCCATCGCACTCTCGGGGTAGGATGCGTTCGGCACGAGGTCTTCAGACGGCCAAACAGAGCAAAATTGCAACAGGCGGGAGAAAGCCGCGGCTTTGCGGGAGCTGGAGAGCCGCTCCCGGCAGAGGGAGCCCGGCCCCCGCGCAGCCGCCGCCACCGGCTCCTGGCGCCGAGTCACGGCGATCGGCCGCTCTGGCGGCACTTGGGGAGCAGCACACCGGTTCCAGAGCGCGAGCAAATGATACTAAGGAGTAGCCTGCGATCTTCTGAACTTTGCGGTATCCCTTCTTTCACAGGAACAGCAGAATGGTTAGAGGCAGACAGCAAGCAGCCGTTTAAGCACATTTCAGAACCCGTGCAGCTATTTCCTCCCAGTAATCCCTGGCTCCCCTTCGCAAAGGCATGCCAGCAAGTGGGGTGTGCCTGCAGGACTGCCCGTCTCACAAGTTAAGAACAACAAAAATAGGAGCACTCCCCCCACACACGCACTGCTGCAGCATTGAATTAAATAGTTCCAGCATCCAGCTGCATCAGCAGTATGTATCAGAAGTTACACCAGGACTTTCGCTTTTCTATTTCTGTTACTGCTTGTGCCAGACATACCAGCCACTTGCTCTGGAGTAATCCAGCCCAACTCCACTTCAGTCCCTGCAATTACACATTTAGAAAAGTGGAAAGTTTGGGAGGAGACTCAGAGTTGCTGTGCTCTGCTGTCACTTACAATGGGCACATAATATACAATGACACAGTCTATCTCCCTAATTCCTTTTTTATGATGGTTCTGACATCTAAAAAATTATATCACTTTTTTCTTCCTGTTTGTAATATAATATTTCCACTGGTTCTGTTTATAGAGTCATTGTGAAAGAGAGAAGTACCTCCTGAAAAACAGGCTTAATCCCTACGGTGCTTCTAAAATCTTCCTAAATTTCCTATCTGTTGCAAATTGCCTTTCGACATACTTCTTTTACTTCCCTTGGAATCAAGTTAGTATTTGTAAAGTGATTTCTACATCCTGACAAGTTCCTTGCTGTAATCTGATGCACCTCCATTGATTTCTGTGAGGCTGTATGACTTACCAGGAACGTATGTTGCATTACAAGTGCTTTTACTGCAGTAGAAAGGCCTTTGGTATCACACCAAAAGAAGCTTCTCACATTTTCACAAAAGAACAGGCAGTATCTTGTGTTGACAACCCTGGGCAAAACTTTGACAGAGGTCAGTGGGAGTTTTAACTAATTCTGTGTCTTTCAACATAGGTGGGCAGCTCGCATTGCAAGTGACCTTCATACAAGGTGTCTGATGTGTAAACACATTTTGTGTAGTAAAATAATCAGAAGTAAGACAAATTCCAATTATAAGCCTCTACTTTCTCTTACAACTAGATATGTAACAGTAATGTGCTATGGAAAAACATTGTGGAGAACTTGCGTGGCACAATCACACCTGAAATGAAAGAACTTGCACAGGAAATGGGCTGGAAACAATTCTTCTTCACAAACAGACTTCAGCTACAGCTGCAGCTCCGAAGGAGGAGGCAGAAGCAAGATACTCAGAACAAAATCCCAACTGAATAAAGATGCATTTTTCACTGAAGCCACAGTGTTAAGGTGTGGATTGGCTGTTTACCAAGGCAGGCATTCCTGCTTTACTAGAGGAAGCAGATTATTGTAAGGATTAAAAGGGTAAAACCAAAATATGTCTTACTCAGAGCAACATGTAAATAATACAAAGTTTAATATGTTAGGCATCCTGAAAATTGTATTATAGTCAGCATCATAACAGTTTCTATTAACAGAGGAGGTATTTTGGCTTCTTTGGTGCTTCATTCACTTCTCTAATGCTCTATGTATACTGCACGTGCACCATGTCTTCTATCAGATGCTACAGCATTGTCATCACTACCTCTATAGGAAGCTATCTTATTACATAAACTACTGATGAATGCTGAGGATACTGTCCATGATAAATTTGCAATGTTTATAGGCAACTCACATCTAGCTGGTTCCAGAGTTTGATGTGTGCTAAAATGTTTTTTTAATTAATTCTCTAAATTCAAGCCAGTAATAATTTTGTTACCAAAAAGAAACTTCTTTGGTGACTGAGGGTGTGGATCAAGTAAGTGATTGTCCTCCATCCTGGACAATCCATCAAAATCATACTCGAGGCATTCTGCCAGAATGCTACAGGGGCAAATTTTCTCCTTGATGTTGCTGATATGGGAACTTCTGAAAGTAACTGACTTGCATTTGTAGAGCTGCATATTTGGTAAGTGACATCTGATATCATATAATACTGTAACAATGGTTACTTAAAGAGTGTTGTAAAATGAAGGCAGTGCTTACTGACATTACTGACTTAACTCCAGCAATCAATGTCAGTAATTAAGAGGCCAAATATTACTCTGAAAGTGCCAGTTGATTAATATATATGATGTGCTATTGACTAGACTTAAGACCTGACTATTAAAAACACTGATTGCAGTATTTGGATATAATAGTGCATTAGGTTTATAATTTTCAACCTGTCAAATATTAAACTTGAGTTTTATAAATTGAATAAAAAAATTCTTAATATCACTGTATAAAGCAGTATTTTAATTCTTAAAAGATACTTGCTAATTTAGATAAAGAATATTTCATTCTACAACTATATGCCATTAGTCTTGAAGCACTTGGCAACAGTGGATCCTTAGATGAAGAAACACTTCAGTATATTCTTTCCTCTTTGTGACTTTTTCCTTTAGGACAATGACAAAAACAGATTTCATTATGTGCATAAAATACTGTATTCATAAAATTTCTGTTCAGTGTAATAAAGCACTAGAAAATAATTTTGCTTTAGAGCAATGATTTTAAAAACTGTGGTATGTGAGCAGGGCTACTAAACCAGATTTTCTTTTCTCACTTTCTATCAATTTACCCCCAATTAATTTTTTTCTTAGCTCGTGCCCTCATAACAGATTTAGGCAGTTTCAGGTTAGGAAACTAGAACCCATCCTAGCCAGTAAAGACTGAGTGAATATTCTTTTTAAATCCTAATTTAACTCCATTTTGTCAGTCCAACTCCCCTTCTCCCTGATCGACCATGTACTTTTTCCTTCTGAGAAAAGAACAATCATTTTGCAGGAGAATCTTCATTTTTAACCTTAAAAAAATGAACTTAATTAGTAAATGAACAGAAAGTGAAGTTTTGGTTAATGTAAATTTATTCCCATCATTTAACCCAGTAAGGACTCCTATAGAAAGCTATATTGCAGGTATCATAAGCAAACAATATATTATTCGTTACAGTAATATGCAAATAAATTTGATTTTGACAAAAGATGAAGATCAAAGTATAAAGGGTATGCATCTTTCAAAAAGAAAAAAAATATTTCACCAATAAAAGTTAGCTCATTTAAAATAAACTAGCAGCAGCATTCACACCAAGAAGACATTAAACTTGTAATACAAGAACTGATGTGAAAGTGTAGTTTACATCAACATTTTCTCCAACAACAAAGCTGATTTTAAGAAATCGCTGACTGTGTGTTCACAAGTGTTGCAGCTCACTGCCACCTCAGCAGTTTTAATAGGAACTTTGAAGGCCATACATAACTAGATATAATTAAATGAACTGTTCTAAATCTTAAAGTAGTTTGGAGTTTTCTTTTAACTTTTCTTTTTTTAACTTGGTTTATTTCAGTGATCTATTTTAAAGTATGTCCCTGCCAACAGTTGTAGAAGTGTGAATCTGAGGAGTTGGTGAATTGCAATACAGAACAATACAAGTTGAGGTTCAGAACCTTTTCTTTAACCAAGCTTGCAGTTATAAAAATCTCTTATAATGATATTGTTGCATACTGAACTTTCCCAGTACAACGGAATAGTCGCAGTTAGTGTTAAAGAATTCCAGCAGCATGTATCAGTATTAAATTAAGAATCTGTATTGTCATGAAACTTTCATTAAAAAATCTTGTTACTTTTTTTTAATAAGAAAATTACTATCAGACTCACCTCTCAAAGCTGAAAAAAGTGTGTCCTGCACCATCATACAAAACATTCTGCATTGATTACCAGGTGCTTAGTGTTGTTTAAGAAAATTTATTTGAATATTTTGAATGTTTTTTAGCTATTTTATGCTTTGTTATAATCTAATTTTCTAGTGAACAAACATCTCAATTGTGACTGGTCTTAGACATTTCCAAGGTGTATATTATGAGCGTGAGTGACCATAATGTAACAGGTTTTGCTATTAAACTAATCATAATTAAGTTAGTGTGCTTTAGTCCAGTTCTTTCTAAAACAGTGTTTGGCCAATGTTGCCCAGCTCTTTAGTATAAACAAGTCCCACTGAAGGAGTCAATGGCACTGTTACAAAGTTCTGCAATACTTCTAATGAAGTACAGCACCCAGAAATGTCAAACTGTTTCCAGAAACGTTTTGCAGTTTGTGAATAACAGTAATAATATTTTTCATGTGTTGTGTGGTTTTGGTTTTGTGTTTGTTTTACTTCAGGTGCATTAAGTGGCAAGTTTATAATGCAGCCTGTGTATTGAGGACAGCTTCTTCATGCAGTTGATACTTTAAAAAAATAAATAAGTAATCCTTGAAGTAGAGAGTCATTTCAGCAAAATATGAGAACTTTTTTTTTAGTTTTGCATCCCAGAAATAGTAAATTTAGTACTCTGGATTAATTTCCTGTATTAGCACTTCAACAGTACTCGACTAGCCAGTTAAGAAATACGGTGATTTTCTTATAGCCAGTAATTAATCTTTTATCAGACAGAATACATAGTAGGAAGGACTTTTACAAATCATTCATATCCTGATAAGATTCTTGTGTAGGACTAGCATAAATCAGGAGTAACTGCACTGCAGTCAATGGGGTTTCACCAATAGTTAGCGGTGAAAAGTTAGAAGAGAAGCAAGGGTAAAGGTTCCTAGCATTGGTCCAGTTTTAAAAGACCAGGAGGATGCTTTTAATGGCTGTATTTGTTAGTTCTAAAGTCAAAGATCTTAACTCATTTTAAAAGCATATTTCTATTAATTTAGTAGTATTTTTGAACACATTTGCTTTTTACTTAAGTACAGCTTAATGTGGTTGGTTCCATAAGAAAAACAGCTTCATACTGTCATACGAAAGAAACATGAAACAAACAAATTCTGTAAAAAACTTCTGGAATTTGTTCTATACTTGTGCCTGTTCAGTAGATTTTTCTCTTGGTTGTTTCTTTTGGATACAAGGTTGTATAAATAAAAATATTATTCCCACCATGTACAGCAAGCCAGATATATAAAAAGAAAAATCATATTTATGTGTGATGTCATAGATCCAACCTGCAAAATAAGGACAAGATATGCTTGTTAAAAAGCTTGATAAAAAGGTTTAGTGCATGAGAAAATATGAAAAATACTGCACATTTCTCTTATGACATTTCAGTCAAATCCATAGATGTTTTGAGGAAAAAAGAGATGGTAATTGTCTCCTCCTCTAGATGCTACAAATGTAAATGTATTAACAAAATCTCTTGTTCATTCTTGAAAACCCAAACTAGGCCAAAACCTACCCCCTCATTTAATTATCATGGAAATCTTAAAATCAGATTCTAGCCATGTGCCATCCTAAGAAGCCAGGCAACCTTCTCTAAAACTGCATATTTTTAAAATGAAGAATCACAGTTCTGTCGTTAAAATAAACATTTTGGAATCCACCCTACTATTTTATTTGTAAAATGCCCAATAATGCAGGCTACTTCAAATGCAAACACATTCCTAATAGCTTTTTCAAAGGCTCACATACCGATAAAGGGACTTTACAGTACTGCAATGAATCTTATGCCAACCTTAATTCTTTTGCAAAAAACACATTAAAATTACTTCAGAAAGGTTTGAGAACCCAAGATAACAAATTCCCTCATGTCATGCTGATGGCAGTGCGTTGAAACATCAAAATCAGATTTTTTTTTAAAACCAACTAATTGTGTCCTATTTGCTTTGTTACTACTGACCAAATACAAAGACATGTTCAGCACAGACTGTGAGGTGCTGAAAGAATAAGTGGTACAGTAAAATATGGGTTCTTTTCAAAGGGCACCAAATGAGCTTTCTTCTAAATCGTGCCAGCTCACTCAGTGGTGGGGAGAGAAGGTGAGAGCATTCTTGCTTTTCTGGCTTACTTGTGCCTAGTGCCATAGCCCTGGCTGACAATGGCCACTGCTGTCAGTGTTTCTTACTGCTTTTATCTGGCTTGTGTATCTGTAAGGGATAGCTGTAGCTTGGCTGTATATTGACAACCAGTACCTATATCTCTCCTGAACTTCCCCGCCTTTCTATGAGAAGATTCATAATGAATGTTTGTTTGAAGCTAACTCTAGTGATCACATACACGCACTTCTGCTTCCTCTGTGGGTGGCAGTAAAGGTTATGGGCACCGCAGTTCCCAAAGTAGGTATTTCTGGCTGAAGGAAGGCAAAAACTATGTTCATTAAATCAACACATCCGTTGGCAGCTTAAAGTGGTGGCACTCAAACACACTGTATAGTTCTTGGGGGTAGTACTATAGTGGCACCTGCCTACCCTGAAGCTGTTAGTTTTTTCTTCTAGATGGAGGCATGAGTATCTATAATGCATATACTACACTAAACACATAAAAATAGCTTAAATCTTTCTCATTTTAAAAAGTATATGATAATATCTTAAGGAAACATACCACTGAAAGGTATGTATAGGTATATGTATAGGTATAAAGGATTGTAGTATATTTAGGGTTATTTGCAAGGATGGTAATTTGTAGTGTGTGAATAGTGAGCTATGCGATCTGTAAATTTGTACATTTTATAGCTGGATATTACAGTCTATTCTGGAGCAGCTCTAATTTTGTTACATACACATGCTTATAACATAAGAAAGCTTATTAATATGTTACACTTTTATTATACAAACATCTGTTGGATAGAAATTTGAACTTTTTACCTGCAAAAGGTGGTCCAAGCAAGGCAGATATTCCGTTGGCACAAATGATGATGCCATAGGCATTGGCAAGGTGTTTAGTTCCAACTAAATCTTCAGTCACAACAGGCATTAGAGAAAAATAGCCGCTAGAAAATCCTATTAGAGCACAAACCACAGCCAGGCTAATGTATGTTTGCATTAGTGGCAAAGTAAGAATGCAGGTGACCAAGGTAAAGTTAGCCATGAGGAAGACATTCCACGTGCTGATGCATGGGAGATCAGAGATGATTCCAAGGATCACTTTACCAAAAATATGAACAATGGCTATAATGGATGTCAAAGGGAATATATTGTTCTGACTAGATAAGTTATACTGCTTGACTATTTCTGGAAGATGAATAAAGGGAATGACAAAGCTGCTATAGGCAAACAAAGCCCAAATTATAAAGGCCACAAATACTCTATTGGTAAACAGTGAAGCAGCTCCAAAGTAGCTGGAGTACCATATTGCAAAGCCCTTCCTGACTGTAACCGTCAGCTGGCTCACTCTCTTAAGAATGCGCAGTCCATACATCTTCCTTCCACTTTTAGATTTACCTCCAGTTTCTGCGTGCTGAGCACTGTCAAGTACTTCTTCTTTTGCTGCCTCTTCTTTTTTTTCTGGTTCTTCACTGAGGACTCCATTAGACTTTATAGTCTCTGAAGAATGGGACAGAGCTTTTGCCTGATTATCTTCACTATTATTTCTCACCACATATTTTTCACTAACATCTTTGGGAGAGAGTGGTCTCATAAGTGCCCCGCAGACACACAGGTTCAGGGAGATGGCACCCTGGATGAACATGGCATTCCTCCACCCAAATTCGGTGCAGAGGTACTTCAGTAAGGCAGTCATAAGGAAAGCTCCAAATCCTGTCCCCGTTGTACTGAGTCCTTGTGCAAGCGCTCTCCTCTTCTGAAAATACTGCCCTACCATGACCACTGCAGGCAGATAAACCATCCCACTTCCAACACCTATGAAAATAAACCCCAAAATCAATTCGAACTTTTTGCCAACAAGAGTAAAAAATGAAAAACAAACCAGTTTTACTCCTAAAGCACAGTAGTAAAACCAAAAAATAAATTTTCAATTCTCATGTTAACTTTCATTTTTGTGTATTTTCGAAAATGTGCACTACTCATTCCAGTGAAAATACAATACTGCTATTAAACTGCTGAAAAAAATTAAACACATGGAAGATAAAACCTTTACCTCAGTTCAGCATGACACCATCAGAAAGCTTCAAGCACCCCACAATAAATCAGTGACAGTTAATATGGGGGCAAACATAAACAAACCTTATTTTGAAATATCTGTGTTTTTAACACTTGCACCTGATTGTATCCATGAGCAAAAATTTCTTAAGTGTTACTTTTGCCGAAGTTCACTAGCAACAAAGATCCAGACTGAGTTTTTGTCCTTGCTTTGTAACTATATCACAATGACCATGAGATACATTTCAGGAGTCAGCATGGGGGATTACCCAGTGGTGTTGGCTTCCAGATTTCTCTTCGCAGTCCAGGGAACGCAAGGGAGGGCCACGCAAAGCTGCACAGGTATATTCTTAAAAGGCCACTTTCTAATTCTGTAGAAATTCCCTCAGTTGTGGTTAAAAAACAAGATATTAATGGTACCTCTTTCAAGCAGAAAGTCTTCAGAGTTGCACAAACACTTCCTTAAAGGTAAGAGTTGCCCAGCTTTTATCATAGCAAATTCCTGACAGAGGGAATTTGGACTGAAAGTGTATACATTTGCTTCCAAATTCACTGTGTTCATAATTTACAAGAGTGTTTGGGACTTAAAAGTTTTCCTAAATAGCTCATAACATAGCTGCATGCAGCTACAGCATGTTCTAGCTACAGCTGGATGAGAGAAAGAGCTGTTATTCCAGCAATGCCTGAAAAATCCACCTCAATACCATGGCAGTGTGCTGCGGTCAGAGCTGACCTGGTTTGCCTGTTAGAAGTATTTATTTCCTTGCTATGCAAATGCATGGTCAGGTTTTCATTTTGCACAAGTTCTTCCCCCAAACCCAGCCACAAACTCTAAGGAAAGCTCTCTTCCAGAAGACTCCCTGCCCTGTCAGTCCAGCCAGTCATCAACTACTGTGAAAAAACAGCCCAGGCTCGTACCTGTGATAGTGTTTACACGCTTCCCTGGGCATCCTGAGAAATAAGACATTTTCTAAATTGTTAAACTGTTTTATCTTACCTTCTCATCCTGTGGGCTACACACCAAACCATAGTATAACCACATGCAAAGGCATGCCACGTTCTCTGGTAAGTACAGGGCCACAGGCCTCTCCTTTCCTCACAGATTTGTCACCCTGCACCACAATGGTAATGGCAAGGCTGGCTCTGCCCTCATCCTGTGGTGCCTCAGGCGCCATTTTGTCGCCCAAACCACAGGGACTCACTGCTGCCAGCAGCTCCAAGTCCCCACCCTGGGGCTCCCCAGTACGTGTGTGAGGGGAGAAAGCTCCTCTATGCCCTCATACTGTTGCTGTCCAGTGGAGCAAGGGTGAAGCTGGTGGTCACAGTGTGAGGGGCTATGCTGTGAGGAGCTGGGGGAGGGAAACCACACTGAGGTGAGTGGCGCTTTGAGAATGGGACCTGAGGCAGCAAGGGTGGCTGTGGTTGGCGGGACAAAGTTGGGATCCTGGGGACACACTGCGTGATGGCATCTGGCATAGCAAGCCACCAACAAGGAGAACAGAAGCTATGAGTAAAGCCCATAAACATTGCACGGAGGCCCAGAAGAGATGGTGCAAGGAGGCAACCACTGTAAGTCAAGAGCAGTCTTACACCTAATGACCATGCTAACGTGAAAGAAACTTCCCTGAGCTGGCAGTGAGGTGACCATGAGAGGACAGTGAGTGAGGAAATGGTGTGGGGAGATGATGCTGAGGAGATGATAACTGAGGGGACAGAGAGTGAGGGGGACAGTGAATGGAGGTTTCATGGAGGTGGAGAAAACATCTCAGGCACCTCTCACTAATTTTCTGGCCAGAACTATTCCTGCAACAGCACCTCACTTCTCTACCTCATGTAAAAATTTGCCTCAGATTTTTTTTTGAAAATATGGGTTTCGCCCCTTTTAAATTCCCTGTTGAATCTCTGCGGTTTTGTCTACTATTTTGGTATGCTGAAATGCAACAAGGGTTGAGAGAGTGTGCAAATTCTTGTCTGCTTGATTATATTCAATATGTATGGAAAGAGAAATTGCTAGAAAGGCAGAACCTTGCCTGTAATTATTGGTCTTTGTTCAGGTATTTACAACATTACTGAAATCTATGGTATGACAGTGTAAAGAATATCACAGTGATCCTTGCTATTTTCAATTTTTTCCTACCCAGAGAGCTAGACAATAAGCTATGGAGAGAAGTTCTGCAGATTTCTGTGAAATTCTGTGAAAGGGTAGTTTAAGGGAATGGAGGGTACTGAAACATTTGTTAGTATTGCAAAAAATTATTTTTCATAACACTTCTGTAATGTACGACATTGATAGCATGCTTCTTTTGCAAACATCTGTCTGTATTATCCATGGAGTGAACAATATTTCAAATCCTCTTGAATTGCTCAGTGCTGCTCAGATAATAATTAAAGGCCAAATTTTGTATCCACTTATTGGATCACTTTAAGATTTTTGTTTCCTATCTATTAACATTTTCTCTTTCCAGAAATGAACAGTGCTTTAAGTAGAAAATACTGGGTTCTTCTACATAACTTTCTTAAAGTAACTAAATTTTTTCACAAGAAGCTGTGTTTTGCTAGAAACTGAGCATGCAGTCACCAAGGAAGTATTTGTTTTCAAGAAAGATGCCTACATACCTTTTCATATTTCAATTGGTCAAAAGGTTTGCTAGAGACCTAATTCCAACAATAATAATAACAAAATATCACTTTCAGTGATTTTCACTGTAAAACATGTAGAAAAATTAGTTGCTCTTTATTAGTGGTTGTTGATGTAATCTGAATATCCTTTATTAGAAACTACATATGAAATGTGCATTGTCCTAATTCAGGCTAGGATAGAGTTAATTTTCTTCACAGTAGCTCATATGTTTTGGATTTATGACTCAAAAATTGTTGATAACCCTGGGATGTTTTAGCTATTGCTGATCAATACTTACATGGCATCAAAGCCTTTCCTGTTTCCTATGCAGCCCTGTCAGTGAGGGGGCTAGGGGTGCAAAAGAAGCTGGGAGGGGACACAGCAGACCCCAAGTAACCAAATGGACATCCCCATACCATATGACATTGTGCTCCGCAGTAAAATGGGAGGAAAGAGGAGGAAGGAGGGACATCTGGACTTCTGGCATTCATCTTCCCAAATAGCTGTTACACATGATGAAGCCTTGTTTTAGTGGAGATGACTAAACATCTGCCAGCCCATGGGAAGTAGTGAATTAATTCCGTATTTTGCTTTGCTTGTGCGTGCAGCTTTTGCTTCACCTGTCACGCTGTCTTTATCTCACTTTTACCCTTCAGATACTCTCCCCCACCCCACTGTGGGAGAGTGAGCAAGCAGCTGTGTGAAGCTTAACTGCCTACCAGCAGTAACCCATAATGCCCTTTAGAATGGGCTTCGAAGCAGTACATAGTTATCACAATCTGGTATTTTATTAATGTAAAACAAATGCTATTTCTTCTTGTGACAAAGAGAGAAGTTAGCTAGATATACAATTCAACAGTTTAACAATGTAACACCTTTAAATTCCACTTGCTAGAGTTTGGATTACATTAATTCTTCTAGCTGAAAATGTCCTCCAATATATTCACTTGGGAGAAACTGATACAAATCCTAACTTAACATGGCAGATTTAAATGAGAACAAAAGTCACTGGGCCAAATCCAGTGAGAAAATAACTAAGTTTTCTGAAAAGATAACAATCTGAAAAGAGTGTGAAAGAAAAGCTTGAATAACTTTACAGTCTAACTTCCTTCTTTACTCTCTCAGATAAACTTCAAAGGAATCAAAAATAATTGAAAGAACTTTCAAATTAGTTAGTAGCTGCTAGTACAGCTCTTACCGGCTGTCACTCCAAACGTAAGGAAGAGGTAGTGCACATTTGAGGCATAGGCACTCAGAATCCACCCTAGGGCATTCAATATCCCTCCAATAATAGCTGTCTTGCGGCACCCACACATGCTGATGAATAAACCAATGAAAGGACCTGTTAAAAAAGCATGAAAAAATGCTGTTTACTTAATTCTCTACATTCCTTAATAATTTTTCACAGTAAGTTTCTTACTGTTTTAAATAAAATGTTAAACATCAGGCTGTTCATGTGATTCAGTATATTTTCCCTGCTACTGCTTAAAACCCTGGAAACAAAAATTCAACCAACATTTAGCAAATACTCAAAGGACCCAAAATCAAAGTTGCCTCATCAAAAAGGGACAGTTTAAACAGAGAAAGAAACTTAAACTGTTGATCACAGAATCGTAAGGGTTGGAAGGAACCTTGAGAGATCATCGGGTCCAACCCCCCTAAAACCCTAATACTAATGCTGTTTGAGTGCAGGCCTGCTTCACAAGTAACTAGAAAGTAAAAATTTTGTTTTCAGTGGAATATTTTAGGCAAACCTAAACACAACTTTTTCAATCCTAATTTAGGGAGACAGAAGTGTGTGTATACATATATACACAAACATACCCCTGCAAATATTATTTTGGGTTGATCCAACCAAGACATAAAAAAAAAAGGTTTTGTTCAGCTGCCAAACTGGAATATAAACTGTCTGAATTCAAGATTTTCTCCTCTCAGACAGAGTACGGAGTAGATCATAAGCTTCACAGATCATCTGATTTCTTAAATCTAGTGAGACCTTGAGGTCACTGGCATCCTTTCCTGCTCATGCTGTCTCCTGGAGTAATCGTCTTCTCTATCATTTTCCCTGTTGTTCCCTTTCTCCCTCTAAGTTGTAAAATCTGTCCTGGTGGCTTTAAAAAGGCAACTCAGGAGAACTTGGGCAGTGTTCCTAGTAAAATGGAAAACTGCAAGAAGATACTTGATGGATGAGTGGTGAACATATTTTAAAAATCAGTGTAGTTTTGAAACAAATTATGCTGGAACATACCTACAATAAGGGTAATGCCCATGCTGAGGGAGCTAACCCACGCCGTTAAGCCACGACTTTGATTGAATTCTTCAAGCCATTCCATGTTGAGTATTCCAAGGGCCATTTGGGACCCCATGATAAGTATGTGCACAAGGAAAGAGGAAAGTACAATCATCCAAGCCCATCCTCCATCAATGTTTGGATTAGGCTTAATTGGCTTACTTCCAACTTTCGAGTCATCTCCAAAATCATATCCTATGTCCTCTCTGCTAGCATACATTTTCTCCACAGTATTCTGAAACAAATGCAGTGAATACCTTCAAAATACATACAAAAATATCAGATTTTGTAGTTTTGTTGTAGTAAATACCATAAATCACTTCTGTATTTCACCGTTGTGGTTTACTGCATTTTTAAAGTGAATACTGTTTTTTCATTGTTGAAATGTAAAATGCTTAGAAAATTCTGTAATTAATGTATTTCTTTGTGTAGCTTATTATCATAGCTGGCTGTGCAGAAGTATTTACAGGTTGATAGTAGGCTGCATTATTTCCACTGCTATATACTTACTTGCAGGTGGCTGAGCACACTCACTCTTCATGGGTTGATTGTGATGACAAATAAATACTGGGATTTCCCTGTATATTTCTTCTCTGTATCACCTTCTGCTGTCCCAATAAGATTGTGCCTTTGTGTTCAAGGTGATAAAGCTTGGAATAAAAAAGGAAATCCTGAAGAGGCAGGTAGATGAAGTTACCGCATCTTCTCAGATGAAAAGTTTTGAGATGTATTTCTTGCTTGGTAGTAGAAGAACAAGAGTTAAGACAGAGAAAGATAAAGATTTAAGGTTCTTGATTTTCAAAATGCTTTGCTTACATAAATTACAACAAGGGGATTGTTACTACCTCTCTGGCAAGCTTTTTATTAGAGTCAACTTGACAAACACTGTGCTATTATGCTCTTTCAGTTTCCATAGCATTAATCCACATAATCTTACTAAACCCAAAGAATTCTTCCAAATTAATGTCAATGCCTATCAGAATCAAACTGAGTGGTAGTGTTATGTGCATAGGTGTATGTAGGATCAGG
This sequence comes from Hypotaenidia okinawae, assembly GCA_027925045.1. Classification (NCBI taxonomy): domain Eukaryota; kingdom Metazoa; phylum Chordata; class Aves; order Gruiformes; family Rallidae; genus Hypotaenidia; species Hypotaenidia okinawae. Next base: position 11,525,608 of record BSDF01000010.1, read on the forward strand.
CCATAATTGCTTAATTTGATTACTTTGATTTCTTCTATTGTTAGTCAAAGTGCCAATTGCAACACAATATGTAAATAATTTCAAACCCATTTTTAATTGATTAGCAGGCAAGGTGTGGAACCCAGTCTTCCCTCCATCTGATTTCTGTTGCAACATATTGAAATATTACCCGACTGTGGAGCACCACATAGGTTTCCATGGAGACTAGAAATGTAACGATACAAATTACCAGAGATGGTAATTTTTCATCTTCTTTTCTTCTCCAGAGAAATAAAAAGAGCCATCAGCTTCACAACAATCAAAAGAGAGAAGAAATTTATCAAAAATTGTTTCAAAAAAGCTCCTTATGTAGTCTGTGAGCCCTCAGAAGGAAGGTGTACCTCAGGGCTAGCTCCACACTACTGAAAACTTGCAGTCTAACTCAGATTCTGTGCTAACTGAAAATTTGGGCTGTTGTCTTGAAATACATGAGTATATTTTGCTTCTCAAGTGTTATTACCTTTCCAAACTATTTTATTTTTTTTCTTATTGTTAGACAAACATACAGAGAAGGCCTTGAAGTACTTCATGTAGACAGAGTCAGAGATGATTGGCCAAAGCTACAGGTTCTTTCACAGACAACAGTGAAAACCTGCTGATAGATGTAACCTCTCCAGACTGGCTGCTGGGTAAGTTACCTTTGTAGTTAAGTGGCATGTACCCGTTACTTGTAGTATAGGTAACTCATCATGTATAGCTAAGGACAGCTTGAATTCAAAGGCTCCTCCAAGAGCACAGTGATTTGCCTCAGACAGTGAATCAGAGGTAAAATATGCTGTACTCCTGTATCAATTTTTTCATAGATGGATCCTCTTTATGGACTTAGCTGTCACTAGCTCTAACGCAGCCACAGAAGGTCTGGTGACACAGTGACGAACAAGAGCAATGCACATTTAAAACATGCTGCACAAGCAGATAAACTGGGACTTGATGAATCCCCACCTGGATGCCAGTGGAAACACACACTGAAATTATTTACTGGCTTTTCCATTCCAAATCAAGAGACAGAGAGAAGGGGGATTATGTTTAGAAGTCTTTCTAGAGCTCCTTCAGGGTCTTTTAGGCAGTACTGTATACATGGTGAGAGGAAGGGAAGCAGAGGAACAAGTCAGAGCCATGCGCTGGTGCAGACTTTTTTAACATAGGAGGATAGCCTGGGACAGCTTCAGTTAAAATTATACTTCATCCTTCCTCTACAGAAGGTAGGTCTTAAAGGTGACATCTCAGCTCTTCCCTATTAATGCACTTGGAGCGAGATCCCCCGTTGATGTAGTTTATATGACTACTTATGGAGGATTCAGCCCACTAACAAGGGAGAGAAATAGTAACTGCACAAAGGTAATAAAGATAGTGAATAACCATGCTAATGGGAAATAATGAGAAGTAGCAGAATGAAGGAAAATTGCAAGCTGTTAAAAATGCTCTGTATAAGATTAATGAAAATGTATGATGGGTATTACAGCACATCCTAGATAATGAAATACAAAATGATGTAACCAAAGATTCAGAGTCAGGATTAACTGTGGAACCTCACCTTTCTTCTTCATGCTTTTGACTGGTTTTGTGTGCACCTACATACTGATACCAGCTACAAAACTTTTCTTCTTTGGGCTGGAAATAAATGTGTCTTTTATATATTTTAAATCACAGAATCATAGAATAGTTTGGGCTGAAAGGGACCTCAAAGATCATCAGTAATTTTAGGCAAAAATAATGGACCTTAAGATGCAAAGATATGACAATACTTTTGCAATACTGACACGTTGGGCTTAGATTGAATAGATGTAAGCTAACCTCCCCAAATCTTCAGAAAATGCATATCTTTTCCCTTCGAGATAGATTTTTGCTTATTACTTTTATACTACTAACTTTCCACTAACATCACAAGCTCAGAGTGAATATACTCAAAAGCAGGGCAGGTCATTTCCATTAATTGCACAAACTCTCAGGCTCTGGATAAAACAAGGACTGGATGTCTGGATCCTCTCCCCACTTCCCATGGCCTGTCACACCGAGAAGAAGCATGCTTACCTGCCCTCAGCCTTCTTCTTACACCACAGCACTGCCAAGAACACAGTATCATGGAGGGGAGAGTGGCCCAAAGGGCTCTTTGCAATTGTGAAATCCTAGAGAAACTGCAATGAAAATGACAGCAGCTGATTTGCAAAGTCAGCCATTCTTCCCCAGGGAGTGAGGTAGTGAAGACCCACTCACAGTAAGTGTCTGAATGCAGCCCCTCACAAGGGACTACACTTAAAGGCAGGAGAGTCTGGATTTGCATTTGATCAGCTGGAGAAGGACTAGATTTTCTTTCAGAAAAGCTTTTTATATTGTGCGCACACACAGTATAGACACCTCTTAGAAAACTGGCCCAAATGTTAATGCCCACAAAGATGCTGAGCTTCTTTGAAAAGCTGACTCATGAGCTATTTTAGGGACAAATGCAGGTGCCGTAATAATACCAAAGTTAGAAGCAAAACACCCAAGCTCCCTGTACCATCAGTGGAGTTATGTCTCTCTATCTTGTTGTTGAACTGGATCATCAAAAGCCATCTGATCTTGATACAAGACGTCCAAACGATGAATAATTTACATATATATTGTTAACCTCTTCCAGTATCTGATTGCCTCCATGTTAGAAAGTATGAAATAAAATCATACTTTAAAGGCATTTTCAATGGATAACGCATAAATACATTAACATAGTAATGAGCTTTGCTTCCCAGCATTTCCATGAGACATGTAGCACATAGTGGGTTTTTTCTGCGTGTCTTTTTGAAGACACGCAGAAAAAACATTGTTAAAAACACAGTTTATTGTGGGCGTCATAAGTTTTGGCAGTCCAGCTTGCTAATACATCGAGTGTTTCTGTTGTCAATGACTTCACTGGAGATGTGGATACCAGCCACTTCCTCAGATCAGAGCCACAGTGCGTAACTGTGCATGCCCAGCAACAAAGAGAAAATAAGGTAAAATAAATGCACAAAATGCTAAGTAAATTGCCAGGGTCGCAAATTGGCGTGGAATCGACGGCAGTTCAATTTCCAGCCTCGGGTTGCTGCCCTTCGGCCCCTTAGGGCTGTTTCCCAGGCCCTGCTCAGAGAACCCCTCCGGGAGATCTCTCTGGCCAGTTCTGCCTCAGCGTGACCCACGAGCGGTTCCATGTCACCGGGGACAGCGGGAACAGGCTCCGATAGTAAACGTTTTTTCTCCCCTTGGTGACAAGGAAACGGACTGCTTGCATCAGGCGCTGTGCCTCTGTTTTGTAAACGGTTACAGCCTGTTACTAGAGCAGCCCAAAGGCAGGGGATGCACTTCTCCCTCCCCAGATAATACATTTGGAAGCTTCACATGGTACACCCTCCCCAGCAGTAAGTTAAGCTCATCTATGCAAGCACCGCTGAGACGCGAAGGGCTGCCATCCCCCGAGCCCAGGGTTGCCACGGGGGCAGAGCTCGTCGAGGAGCCCGCTGCGCAGAGGCGGGGGCCGGGACTCGGGTGCAGCCACCTCCCCTGCCCGCGGGGGCTGCGGCGGCGGGGCCGGGCGGCGGGGCGGTGTTTGGGAGAACGGGGCGGCTGCTGGCGCCGCCCGCCCGCCGGAGCACAAAGGATGACCGCTAGTTACCCCGCTGCGGTGGCTCTCCCAAGCCGCCGCGCCACGGAGGGGCCGCCGCCACCTCTCGCCGCCCCCCGGGTAGCTCCGCGCCACGGCCCCGCGGCCGCGCTGCACCGCTTCGGGCCGGCCCGCTTCTGCCGCAGGCGGGGCGGCTACTGCGCGTTCCCCTGCCCGCGCCGGTGCCATGCGGCTGCTCCCGGCTCCCCCCGAGGTACTCACCGTGCAGGGTCCCGTCAGCGCCGCCACCGCAGCCCGCCACGGCGCCGAGCCCCCGCCGTCAGCCAAAGCCGCGGCGGTGCTCCGCGCCCCGAGAGCTGCTGCAGGCTCCGGTGTCCACCTGCGCCCGGCTCCGCTCAGCCGCCCGCGCCAGCTCAGCCTCGTCCCTGCTAGCCGCCCCAGGCTTATTTTCTGTAGAAGTCTGGCACCAGTCGTGGTCCTTTTGCCCCCCAGGCAGCTCGTCTTCTGCACCGCCTTGTCTTCATTCCCTGCAATTTCAAATCTCCACGCTCTTTCATTCCTGCGATACCGGCTAATTCTGGTTTGGCGGAGGAGATTTGCAATCCTCTCACATGCACACTCTTGTGGCTGAATGAAGTTTACTGCTGCACAGGTTATCGCCGGAGTTAGAGGATATAATCCAATAAAAACAGCCAGTACCAAGATTTTAATGGCCGTTGGATTATGGTGACTTCAGAGAGGCTAGCTGAATTTATGTAGCCAAACCACTCTAAAAAGGAAGCTTGAAAGCTTCATTGTATAGTACCTTATTTGTGTAATAAATAAGCTTCAAAAATATTCCTCCCTTTTGAGAAGAAAAGAGTTGCAGAAACAAACTCCCACTTTTTCAAAGCAGTATCTGGACCTCAGTTGTATCTTTCTGAATAATCTGACATTAAAAAGATACACATTCTGTAATACATTGTATTGTACAGTGTTTGCAGGGACTTCACCCAGGCTGAAGTAATGGTATGCCACTGTACAAAACTTTCACCATCAGAGAATTGTGGTGTCCTAAAAGCAGTGCACTGAGTAGCATAAGTGATAGATTTTCAAGAAGATTGAATAAGTAGTTTAAGAGAAGACAAAATGAGGAGACACCAGCAGGAATGTTTTAAGGTTCCAATCTACTAAGAATTGGTTTAGGGGCTTTTTATATTTTTTTCTGTATTTTTATTTGACTGCACTCTTTGGCTTATGCGCTGTTTGCACACCCAAGTTTCATCTATTTTTTCATAAAAGTTTGTTCCATGATATAGTCCATCAAATATATCAATATGAAACACTTGTATCTGGTTTTGGTTCAAGTGTGTGGCAGACTATGGGCTATTGCTGTGGCTTCAATCTGTACATAAATCTCACACTACTTTGCATTGTAGTCTTAAAAAGGTAATCCTTTTCTAGAATAAACAAGTCAGTGTCATAGACTTGTGATTGGATTCATTTACTTCTCCTTTGTAAACAAAACTAGATTTCCCATTTTAAAAGATTGTGGAATTGCATTGCAAATGTGTGTCCTTCTAGAGTACTCATGTTCCCGGTTGCTTTGTCTTTTGCAGTCTCTTGTCCAACAGTGACAGTGTATGGCATTCATATCCCAGGTTTTAACTTTGCCATTAGGTTTTTGGTATTGTGGGATGACTAATCATAAAATATTAAAAATATGTTAGTTTGACTGGCTGTTAACCCATGTTCCTTCTAGTACTTGAGATGGCACTTGTGTGTTTAAATCCTTGTGCTAACAGAGATTCTGTTTTTACAGTTTGAACTGATGCAGAATTCACTTACCTGTGTCATACTGCTTCAGCAGTTCTGGTTTACATGTCATTCTGGTTCTAGGCTAAATTCTTTGATTTATGCTGTCTCATGGGGAAAATGAGTACGTATGGATCTGTTTGAATTTTAACTATTAAATTGTGCAGGTCTAGCAGTGAGGATGCAAATGATGTTCAGTAAGGGAGAAAGTCCATTCTGTAACAACAGTGGGAAGGACAATTCTATAGTATCAGAAAAAGTTTTCAGCTTTTAGCAAAGATGCATAAGGTTGATCCAGTAAAGCAAGATGTAAATACAGACTGACAGATCCTGGTGCCTTATAAATCATTACTATAAAGTGGTTGAATGGCGAGCGGAGTAACTGAACCAAACAACTGAAAAGGAAGGACTTCTTACTAGTCCCTTAAACATGATGGTAATTATATGTCATAATTACATATCATTATAGGAATGGAGGGAGAGAGAAGAAGTCAGGAGTAGGAGGAATTGGTAACTCAATTTTGTCTTCTGCCCGGGGGCCACTGTGGTGGCTTAGACTTTTACAATCATAGAAGCGGTAGTTGGAAGGGTTCTCTGGGGTCCACCCAGTCCAGCCTCCCACTGGAAGTAGGATTGTAACCTGCAGTATTTTAGGTCAGCCATGGCTTCACCTAGCCTGCCTTCAAGAATAGAGACTCCATGGCCTTTCTAGGCAGTATGTTCCTGTGCAGCACCATCCATGCACAATCACATTGATCCCGTCATGACTCCAGTGACTCAGTTTGTGGCCTATGCCACAATGTATTTTACCATTCGCTGCTATTGCAAAGAGCTCAGCTCAATTATCTTTGCCACTCCCCTCCAAGTAGTTGTAGACTGTGATCTGATCTCCCCTTATTTTCTTCTTTGCCAGGTTAACCAAGCCCAACTTCTTCAACATGCCTTCACAAGTCCTATGCTGTAGGTCACTCACCATCTCATCAGCCATCTGCATACTCCTCTTCTGTTTCTTTACACCCTTATTGAACTGGGGAAGCCAAAACAGGACCTACCATCCTAGGCATGGACTCACTAGCACTGAATAAAGACAAATAATAATGTCTATGCATCTGCTGTCCATGCTCCCTTCCTAATGTATCTCAGTCTGTGGTTCGCTGTATTCACAATAAAAAACCTGTTTGTTCATATTCAACTTAGTGTTCACTGTGACAGCCACGTGCTTTTCAGATGAGCTACTGCTCAGGCAGCCTGCACTGATGCCTGACACTATTCAACAAGGTGTGTACAATTTTGCACACCTTGTTAAACTTATGAGGTTTCTGTTGACCCAATTTTTAAGTTTCTCAAAATCCAACTGAAGCTCCACTGTTTGGTTTGAGAAACACCCCTTCAAAGTTAGTATTGCCTGAAAATCGGCTGCAGGTGCATCCTGCATCATTGTCCAAGTTACAAGGAAAGCAATGAACAGTGCCTCCCCAGTATTGACCCCAAAGCGTTCTGCATGCAGTGGCCACCAACTAAACATCAGCCCATTGATTGGGCTGATGCAGGCCAAGCAATCCATCCAGCTTCAATCCATCTAGCAGTTCATTCATCCAGACCATACTCTTTGCTTTTTTCCTCACCTTGGGCTTTAACCACTTCCTTAATCCCTGTTACTCAGAATGGCAGGTGTGCTGGAGAGCTTACAGACTGTTCAGCTCCCTGAAAAGGTGTATTGATGAAAATACAAAGTGCTGATTCAGCTTCCCAGCACTATTGCTGCAGTGCTTATTACTCTCTTCCCTAAAGTTCTTATTTAGTCACCACCCTAATTCCCATGAAATGGTAGTACTGCAGTGATTGATGAAGATTTGAAATAACAGCTTGGTTGCTGCAGCATCACAATACAGAACGGAAAAAACATCTTGCTCCCAGTTTCGTTAGTTCTCTGAACTTTTACCCACTGCAAAGTATCACCAAATAACCTGGCCAATTCTTGCTACACAGTTGTTGTTAGAAATAAAATCATTTATGGTATTAAATAATTTACCTCTTCCTTCAGTAGTCTCTTTGGGTTACTGAAAAATTGTCAGTATTTGGAAGATCTGTAGGTTCAGAAAAAAACAAAACAAAACAAAAAACAAAAAGGAAAACAAGTCAAACTTAATATTTGAATTTGACATAGAGATTGCACAGTAATACAGATTTCTTATGACACCCTAGAAATATGTGGTTCCTCTTAATTTTGGCAATTCCAACCTGCCAAGCAGAAATAATGTATATTTATTTGTTTTTCCTGCTGCCTTTCTGAACAGAATCCTTGATATCTTGGGTGCATCTACCACAAACCAACATCCTCGAAGAATAACCCAAGCAAGTATGAACAATTTCAGCAATTCCCCTGCCTTCTCCCATGACAGCTGCAGAGTTTTACCCAAATGGGAGAAAGTGACCTAGTTGAAGTTATCTTCGAACTATCTTCAAGTTCACCTGAGACTGAGGATAGACGATGGGAATGGAATCCAAAAGTGGAAGAAAAAGCAACATTTTTATGATTGCTGGCATGGACATTTCTACTTGGATATTAACTACTTGTCTTTTTCTTGCCTCTCCAAGAATTGATGCATTATAGCAGCTACAGATATGGGAGAGATCAGGAGATCAGATCCTTCTTAGGCACTACATTGAAAAAACTATTATGGGAAACCTGTGAAAGATGTGAAAGTTTCCTGGACTATATTAATAAAAGGCCAAAAGGACCTTCCTCAGCAGATGGGGATGCTGAAGAGGTTAGCAATCCTGCCTCAGGCTGGTGTGGCTGTTTCATCAGTGTCCTGTCAAGATTTACATTAACGATTCCCCCAGTAAAGCTGAATATTGCTATTCCACATGTGAGGAGGAGTTTGGGCCAGGTTCTTCCTACCACAGGAAAGGGGAGTGCATCAAGAATGAAGAAGGAAAGTAACACTGAGGAGAACAGGACACTGAAGGAAAAGCAAACTGAGCTGGACACGCCTAGAGAGCTGGCAGGAGATGTTGGATGGGTAGGAGTATGTATAGCACCGTCTGCTTCTAAACTGAGAGCTGCCACCCACATACTTTTAAGTCTTTCAGGGGCCACAACAGCAGCAAACCTGAGTTTCCAGGTTGTAGATGAAGCAGCCAGTGGGAAAATTGATGTTCTGAAACTCTTTATAGTTATTTCCCTGCTTCAGAAAGTCACAGCACAGGAGAAATGGCACTTGCTCACAGAACAGTCCTTTGCAGCGTCACTTAATTTCAGTTCTGTACATCAGCAATCCAAGATGCATATTGAGAAGGTAAAACCAACTGCCTTATCAACAAATCCTATTAGTGCTATTGTAACACGCAACATGTTTTGCACAGGCTGATATCTTGCTTTTCTGGTTTAAATCGTGTGAGCATAAGGGTGTGGTTGCAGCTGGTTAAACATCAGAAGTACTGTACTAGGAGTGAGAACTCGGAGGCCCTCTGATATGACTCACAGTTGTGCCGCAGTCATTTCCTCCTCTGGGTCAAACCTGTGAGTATAAGAAATCTCTGAGCATTCAGTGACAACTGTATGACTTGGTCACGGCTTGCACCTGTCGCAAATATACCAGATTAACTGCAAATTCCAGTGAAGTCAAATTAGGACTCATCTAGTTAATATAAAGTATTGATTTCAGTAGTACCAGGGTTTAGTCCCTCAGTCGGTGGCATTCAAATTTCAGTATTAATCTGTGTGCAGTAGCTTTCTAAATTTTCTTTCTTGAAATATTTTATTCCAGTGAGTACAAGGTACATGTTTTGCATATGTCTGGTCTAAACCAATAAATTTGGTTTTACTGCAGATTAAGTATAGTTTTTAAAATGTTTTGCTAGCTTTATTCTTTAACTTGCTTTATGCTTATCTTAAACAGACTCTCAGGTCAAAAGAATCTCCTGATCTGTAAACATTTTGATATAAAAGAGTATTTGTGCTTGTAAACTTTTTCTTCTGAGATGGATTCGAACCATGTGATTTTCTTTTCTTTCTCTTTTTACTCTCTGTAGCACCACTGCCAAAGTACTGCATTTTTTTTTACAAACAGTTAATAAAATATCATAGCTTTTATGAAATACTATTATAAAAATTTTAATAACTTGATGGGTATAAAATCCCAAAGCAGTATCTTTTCAGAAGAGGTATTCTTTAAACACAAGAATTGTAATAATACAATCCTTGAGAACAGAGCAAGTAAACAATGATCAGTGACAGGAGGAGAGACGTGCACTGTCCTCACTGGAATGAGAGCTGTACATATTTTAGCCAAGTTACAGTAGTAACTTATTCAGTTTGCAGTTAAATTGCATTGTGCAATTACTAGGTCAAATTTCATTAGGTCGTATAAGTACTTGAACCAGATATTCCTGGATTGTGTGAAGCTGCCAGGGTGTTCTCACTGTTCCTGGACTTTGCTGCTGTTGTACTCTCCAAAGCTTCACGGGACATTCTGGAGGGCCAGAGTGTGACTGATCTGTAGTAGGCCAACAAAACCCAGAGATCCTGTAACAGAGATCACTGTGAGAGTTCAGCCAGAACTATTTGTACAAAAGCTGACATTATGTTTCCAAGATAGAGTCATTCCTTCCTTCTCAGTAACTGTTCTGATGTCACTTGCTTGTTTTGTGGCCTTTTATTAATCTATGTCTATGTAGCACTCATATTTTCAACAGCCACGGTTTTCCCTAAACAGAGATAAGGAACAGGAATCACAGAATCACTAGGTTAGAAAAGACCTCTGAGATCATCAAGTCAAACGATACCTGTTCTCTACTAAACCATATCCCTGAGCACCTCTTCTACCCATCTTTTGAATACATCCAGGGTCAGTGACTCAACTGCCTCCCTGGGCAGCCATTTCCAGTGCCTGATAACCCTTTTGGTGAAGAATTTTTTCCTAATGTCTAATCTGAACCTGTCCTGGTGCAGCTTGAGTCCATTCCTCCTCATCCTATCACCTGTCACTTGGGTGAAGAGACCATCGCCCACCTATCTACAACCTCCTTTCAGGTAACTACAGGCAGTGATAAGGTCCCTCCTCAGCCTCCTCTTCTCCAGGCTAAACAACCCCAGTGCCGTCAGCCGCTCCTCATAAGATTAGCTCTCCAGCCTGGTTGCCCCTCTCAATGTACTTCTGGGACCATCATTTTTCAATCTTTATTAAACTGCCACAAGATCTTTAGAAAATTGAAATACATACAGATAGGAATGCAGAATAGAGATGTGTTTTGTGCTCCACTTTTTTGTTGTTAGCATTTTGTAAACATCAAAATGAAATGAAAACATTTATATTAAGGTTTGAGTTTTGTTTCCTTGTTAGGTTTTCATTCTTGAGCAGCGGAGTGCTTCCTTACAAATCAATACAAGCACAAACTAAACAATTGTTGCCTTGTGCTTAATTTGTCCATATCTCAGTATATAAAGAATATTTGCAACTTCTCAAAATCAATTAAACTTCCAATGCTACATTATTGCTATGCCAGTCTGCATATGAGCCCGTCCCAGAACATTTCTTCTTGCCCCTTCTGCACTACATTTCTCCAGCAAGCTCTAAGTGAAGTCAACATTTTAACCTTTGATTAAATGTTGTACATGACAGTCCCACAGGCACTAGGCATCCCACACCTGCTTACCAAAAGACATTGCATGCATATGAAATTTGGTTTTGTTCAGTAGTCTCTAAAACTAGACCAACAGTCTTATGCTTTCACGAGCCAGAGCAGTTCCCCCGTGGTGTGTGGGACACACAGATCACCATTGCTCATTTTCTTACTACATGACAAACTGCAAACCTACAGGATCGATAATCCACAGGAGTAAAAGAGATGGATCGTTTGTGTGGATGCATGATCTGGATCATGAGGGGTTTTATACGGAAAGGAAACATCCACAAATTCTGAGCAGTTACTGTCAAAATTGTCTTTGGGGAGATAGGACTTCTCTAAGCTTCTGAGCTTAGACCTGTTGGGTGGGAGGCCTGCATTCATGTTCTAAGTAAGCAGTGAAAACTATGTCATACCAATAAGAATGGTTCTCATTCTGTACAGAATGGAAAGAACAATATAGGTCATTTTGCTTCACTGTCAACTTAGTCACTGTTATAAAATATTATCATTTCTTCTACTATTTGTTTTAAATTTTTTTATCCTTATGTTAGCATCCATGTCTAAAGAAGTCAACGTGGTGTTGATGGTTAAGAGAATTAAAACGCATTAATTGAGCTGTGGTTGAAATTAGATTGTCTGTGTTAAACATGCAGTCCTAATGATTGAAGAGAGGAACATAGCAGTAATGAGATTTTAGATTTCAGAGCTTTAATAATTTAGAAATCACTTCGTATTTGGCAACATAGTGGACTAAATTGTTCTTTTTTTTTTCCCTAAATTTGACATTATTTCTTTAAATGATGGAGTATGAAATTGTTTTCAGAATCTGCCTAGCAACAAAAAGATGCTCTCTCTCCACCTAGTGGAGGATCATTAAATAGTTTTCGTTCTGTTTTTGCATGGGTATCAAATAATACTATCAGACGTTGAAAGCTTTTCTGAACAAGAATGTATCATAATTTGTGTTTAATGTATAACATAAATATTTTATGAATAGCAGTTTAATTAGAGATATTTTCATATTATTTTTTCTCAAGTATACTGTTTTTAAAGGGATCCTTAATGATATGAATTCTAAAATATTTATGTGTGCAAATATTTACAGGTGTCTAGACACGTTTAATAATAATAAAGACCTGGCAATTAAGATTAAAAATAACTCCAAATCTCATAGTAGAATTCAGTGTGCTTACTGTTGAACTCAGGAGCAGCTTGCATGTTGACATTTACCAGATTGATGCTGTTTAAAACGCATGTGCCTAAATGATAAACTTGGATAATCCAAATTTTTTCAGTACTTGTGCTGTTCACCTTAAGAGAAAGAGGAGATTGCCACAATACTTGGATGCAATGTTTATCCATCTCTTTTTCGAAATTAGGTGGTATAATCTGCTGGTTTGTTTCAGTCTATTATTAAACAAATTATTAAAGAAAAGCACAAACATCTTCCAAACATTTAGTATTCCTTCTAAATACAAACTGTTTATGTAAGTACTGATTTGCAGGTGTAAGTCCATAATTAGGGTAGTAGAAAATACTTCTTGTGTATTACTGATTAAACAAGATATGCCTATAATTACTTTTGGCTTCCAAAATATAGCAGGACCATTGTTTCTTGGCTAGCTTCCTGTTACTGTTTTCAGTGGAAAGCTTGTTTTCTTATTCTGCTGCTGTGCTGCTTTTTAGGGTATTTCTTTATTAGCATTTTTTTCCCCTTCCTTGTTGCCATGCAGAATTTCACACAGGTAGGTGGAGAAGCTGTCAGTCCAAGGGAATCTGAAAGACGATGCGCATGCAGGTAACTTCGCAGCCTTCAGCTTTTAGACAAGGGGCTTTCTCTACCTGCACATCACTGCCTTGCACTGAGTGTGTCACTGTGAGCATTTCAGTTCAAATTAATTTGAGTTTGTGTATTTGTTGTTCTTACCAAGTCACTAAAGGCTAATACAGCTACTTAACAAGAAGTGTTGGCTGACAGTTCTGGGTTGCCACCAGCAGAAAGTGGATCTCCTAGCAAAGAGGAAAAGCTTTTCGTTTCTTGTACAGGGCAGTGACTCCAAGAACTGCAGTGCAATGAGTCACTCAAGTTGCAATTGCTATAAGTAGCACAGAAACTTAAAGAGTGGAGTGAAACAGTGCACTAAGAGATGACACAGAGGAGATGGTGGAACATTCTTCAGAAATGCTGGTAGGGTCTCCTGGCTGTTTCTGTACTATATAATCTCGGCCAGCATGAAGAAAAGAGGCAATGGGACAGAGGGGTGTAAGAGACAGTGCTTTTGTGGCTGCTGCAGCAGCTCTGCACTTCCATCCCAATAGAGATACACTGGCATAATCCTGTTCCAGGCTCTGGAATCTGACAAACTATTTACAGCTTGGTTAGTTTGTGCAGCATTTTAGGGAGGGTGACAGAGAGCAAAAAGCAGAGAAGTGAAGTGTGAAAGGGACATTTGCCCACTGGATGTTCATAATATCAAATGGTTAGAGAGAGGCTGGCCAGGATAACGTAGCAATGTCATCACATACCATCCTGTATGTGTTGGTTATGTTTTCCTGAACGCTGTATGCTAAAGAATTTCACTAGACTTTGGGTTACTCTAGGCTTGCTTTTATTAACAACTCAGAGTTGGGCCATCACCATGTGAAGAGGTTTAAGTCAGGGTTATCTACAGGTTGATCCCTGAAGTCATCACGCGGTTTACTGGTGAAATTTAAAACTTGCACACAGTCATGATTATCTTTCTCTCCATCAGAACGTAATGGTAACAAGGTAGCAGGATTTAACATATTGCACTTTACTAATTTCAAACTATCTGCTAATAACAAAACTAGTTCATAGCGATGTGCCCTTTGAGGCAAAAGTGACTTCTCAACATATTGTTTCAATAAAATTTCCACTTCATGAGATATGCATATAGTTAGTGCATGGCCTAGGACTATGGACCTAGATTTTTCTACCATTTCTGCAGCAGCTGCAATCACTCTAATACAACAGGGTGTACCCTTAATTGCAGTATCTAAAGAAGAAAAATAGGCTACAGGTCTTTCATGTGGTCCTAATGTTTGTACTAAAACTCCTCTAGCTGTTCCTTTTGTCTCATCACAACATAATTTAAAAGGTTTAGTATAATCAGAAAGCCTCAAAGCTGGTGCATTAAGTAAGGCTGTTTTTAAAGTCCAAAAAGCTTGTTCTCTTCCAGGACACCAAGCAAGGGGTTCTGCTTCCTCACTGCAAGTAGCCTCATGTAGGGATCTTGCAATTTCACTAAACCCATGGATCCATGGTCTACAAAAACTAACTTGTCCAAGAAATCCCCTTAGCTGTTTCTTTATGGTAGGTCTTGGCAGTTCCTGTATCATTTTGATTCTTTCTGGGTCTACTTCTCTTTTCCCAGGACTCGAGAAATCCTAGGCATTTCACCTTTTGTTGACAAAATTGCAACTTAGATGGAGAGATCTGGTGACCCTTCTGTGCCAATTGTTTACATAAATATTTAGTATCACATATACAATCCTCACGAGTCTTACTATTGTACCAATATAGATGCACAGGGAAACTCAAGATCAGATACATTGTTTTTCAAAATCTGGGATAAAATGGTTGGTGAGCTAGTAAATCCCTGTGGTAGTCTGGTCCAAGTTCATTGTTTCCCTTGCCATGTGAAGGCAAACATCAGTTGGCTTTCTTTGGCAATTGTTATACTAAAGAAAGCTCCCGTTAAATCCAAGACAGTATAATATTGTCCCCATGATGGTACTTAGGTCAGAATCAAGCTTGGATCAGGCACCACAGGGTGAGGAAAGATCACATGCTCATTAACTGCTCTTAAATCCCGGACAAATCTATATTGAAGATCCCCATCCTTACCCAAATGATGTTTACTAACAGGTAGAATTGGTGTATTATAAGGACTTCTGCACTCCTTCAAAATTCCCTCCTGCAAAAATTTCTCAGTTTGCTTCTTTATGCTTGGTATACCTTCAGCCCCAATAGGATATTGACAAATTGAAGGGAGTGACCATCCTTTTCTTTGGATCATCACTGGTTCTGCTGATTTTAATAATCCAATTTAATCTCCTGATATACTCCACAATTCTTTGTGGATATCATCTAATTCTTTTGGTATCACAGTTTCTTTGTCTTTTTCCTTAATTTCTATTAGTTGAGACCAAATTATTATTACTAACCAGATTCCCCAAGGAGTCAAGGAGAATGCAAGTGCCAAATTCCTGCAATAGGTCTCTACCCATCAAGGATACAGGGAGAATCAGGGGAGATAACAAATCTTCCCCAAATTAATTGTCCGTCTAATACCACCGGTAATGGAAGGGAGAGGCATAATTCTTTCCATCCCACTACCCCATTTACAACCACAGTTTCAATGGAAATTTGAGTACATTAAAATTTAATAAAGATAAAGTAGCTCCCGTATCTATTAAAAAATAAAAAAATACACCACTGCAGTAATTTGATCATTACAGTCTACCTTGATTCCAGTCAAATCCATGACCCAGGGAATCCAGTACTTATTCCTTCTATTGAGAATGAGTTCTTGGTGGTCTCTCCACAGGCTCTCTTCCTCCCAATGCAACAGGTCTAAGTGGACACTCCCACTGCTAATGTCCTAAATTACCACAATAAAAACATTCAAGTGACTTAAAATAAGAAGGAACAGAAATGCCTCTTCCTTTTGTGCCTTCTACCTCTTACCCCTCTACAGGAAAAGCCCATCTCTTCCTCTTTGATTGAAATTCTGAGTTATAGTGGCTCCTAACAAGCTAATTTCCCTTGCATTTTCCTTTCAATCTCCCTTTCTTCTTTTTGTTTTTCTTCAGTTCTTCCATCAAACATGAATGTGGGTATACTCAAGATTTTTGACAGTTTCTCCTTGCCACCCTGACATATGTTTATCAGGTGCAGACTGTTACACAAAAACACTAACAGCTAAAGGTTCTCGAAAATTTTCATGAGTCATTCCCCCATATTTTAATAAGGTAGCTTTTAGCTTCCCCAATAATCACTCAAGTGTTCATCTGGCTTTTGTCTACATTCCGTGACTTTAGTCCAATTAGTCACTCTTTCTCCTTCTTGTCTGACTGCTTCCACTGACTGTTGGACAGCAGCCTGGTAAGATCTCCTTCCCTCAGTGGCTGTAATACCCCATTCAGGGTTTTGCTCGGGTCAGGGAGTTAACCCTTGTCCTCTTTGACCAATTTCCTGATCCTTTTGAAAAATCTTTTCCCTTTCTTTGCGAAATCCCTGCAATAAAATTCTCATTCAAATTAGGAAAATAATCCGTTATGATGCCAGAAAGTAATTGTGCACATTTCTCTGTGTCATCTCTCAACCATGGCATTTTTTCTTGACAGGTTACTAAACCTCCTTGTTTCCGAGGTTTGTGTCTCACTACAGCAGGAACTACAACTGGAACATCTGGCAGGGCTCCAGGTCCTGCTTTTGGATTAGGGATGTGCTCCAGATGCAGAGGATACATGCCTACACCTTTTGGGATGGATCCAGATTCCTTGGCCCTAGGTGCAGAGGGAAATGTATGATCCCCATCATTAGCCAGCTCTAGAGGTTTTTTTCTTTGATGTGCCCAATTATACCAAATATACCAATGTCTTGACTACTGGAATCATTCGAAATAATTCATAGAAACTTCTGTTTATGTGAATCAAAGGTACCTTTGGGAGGCAAAGTATCCATCAGTCCTCATCCTCTAGTTCTCATTAGGAATGGCCATTCCTCCTGGCTCAACAGTGTTAATCTTTTCTTTCACAATGTCTGTGCCAGAGATATCTTTCCGCAACTTTCTAGAACCTCAGCAAGGGACATGCCCCTTTCTATGCTGGGTGCAGTTCCCATTCCTTTTCCTTTTTCTTTTCCTCTCCGAATTTTAATACAAGAGTTTTCACAGTACAAATCTGTCAGGAACTACCCGCTCCCAAGTCTCTTGGACTCACCTGTCCTCATGCTGGCAAATTGAATATTGGCAATCAGTTTTTCCAGAAGGATGTCTGGATCTCTGTCTCTTGTGTCCTAGAGTCCCATCTAGGTCCAATTTCTGTTAAAGAATTTCACCAGACTTTGGGTTACTCTAGGTTTGCTTTAATTAGCAACTCAGAGTTGGCCCATCACTTCAGTGACTGGCAACCTAGGTGCTATGTATACGATCTTATATACTCTTTTAACACAGTTCTGCAATAGACAAAGCCCCCTGAAAATTTCTACCCTGTTCTTCATTTGGTTAGCTGACAGTCCATAAATTTGCTCCATCTTTGTTTCTTTGGGTATTGCTGATTACTCAGTCTTGGTTCTGCTTTGGATCTTAGATTCTGCTGATCCATCTTGGAGTTCACTGTCTTGTCTTCATCTTGGTGTTCTATGTTAAATATCTAAATTCTTAGAACTCAACCATAAAATAACTTATTTTTCTCTTAAACTAAGAAATACTTTTTTCAATTACTTTTAATATATTTCTGCATTTACCCTTGTCAATCCTTCATTTATAACTATCTACTGATTAACTCAGCTGAGGATTAGTTCATCCATGGAAATGGCTATACATGGGACACAGGGGCAGCTCAGTATGGTTATCACTTTTTGTTTAAACACCTTGATTACACAGCTGTAAGTACCTTATTATTAAGCCTATTCCTACATAACAGTAATTGCCTAATTCTGTCATACTATTTGTATTAAATTCTAGTTTACTTTAGCACTGTATTCCTTTCCTCTATTGATAAGAATATAAGACACATTATTATTTGTGAGAGTGTGTGCCAGCTGCAGGGGAATTCAGAGCTGTTTATTAACTTTTCCCTGGCTTCAAAATGGAGTCTCAAGTCTTAGTAGTTGGTCATTTTTTTGAGGACCTGGCAGAAGTTTGGACATGCCCCTACTGCTGCTGTGATGGGTACAGCTAAGTGGCACCAAACACATGGAAAGAAAAAGGAAAAAAAAACCCTATTAAATGTACTTTGATGTAAATCAGTTGCTCATCAGTGGAGTTGCATCAATAGGGAATGCAACTATGATTGTAATACTTTGGTTTTGATGTGTTAAAAAAGGGAATTATTGTTAACCTTTATAAGCATAATTTTGGAAGCATGTTTTCTTCATGTTCTTCAATGTTTTTTCAACAAATTAACTTTGAGATGAGATTGTTTCAGCCTCCTAGTATTTTCAGGTGTGCAGGCTTTGTATGTGTTCTGTTTTTTTGTAAATACTGCAGACCCTCTTTAAAAACTTTCCCCGGCTCAGTTCATTACTGCACTGCCAGTTCCCCGAGTTAGTATTTTTTAATTTATTTCCTAACAGCAATGTAATGAGACTGTAATGAGAAGCTATATTTAGTATCAACGAGGCGTCTTGGCATTAACAGTCACCACAACGTTTTACTGTCCCTAAAACCAGCAAGGTTTCTGCGCCTCCGGCTGTCCCTTTCCCCTGATACACACGCGGAGACACCGCTGCCCTGAAGACCTGGCTGCAGCGGGTTACTCCCGTTGCTGCTCTCGGAGCGAGGGCTCCTGTGCTGCGCGGCCCCGCCAGGCCCGGGCGGCCGCCACAGCAGAAGAGCGAGCGCAGGCTCCAATGGCGGCTCCCGCCCGCCACGCCAGGGGGGCTGTTAGCGCGGCCCGGCCGGCCCAGGAGGCCTGCGTGACCCGCGGGGCGGGCCGGAGCTGCTTGTGGGGGAGCTCGCTTGTGGCGAGAGGTTTTTAATTTGGCGGCTGCAGTACAAAACAGTATTTCGCACGTCTTTAGCCTTATTTTGTCACGGGTAGAAGAATCAGCTCAGCAAGGTACGCCACAAGCAGGTGACGGTGTGAATCGGTGTAACACCAGTTAAATCAGCAGGTCACATTGAAATCAGACATGCTGTGGTTTCTGAAAATAATGAAATACTTAATAAGGACACACTGGTTTTAATATTTATTTTAACCAAAATCCTTCTGAAAAGGTCCAGATGTAGAAAATTAAATTATGTATTTTAATTCCTATATTAGAGCAGTTGCCAGTTTCTTTAAGTTTTGACATCTGAGTAACACCATTGAAGAAAATGTGGCATATTGTTCAACAAATAATTACTCTATAACCTTGGAATTCTATAAAGGTTTGTTGCACTAAGTAACAGCTGTTAATGCTTGTTGAGTATCTTCAGTATGCACAATTCATTATAAACATATTGTTTCACAAACAATGCCATTTACGTCATGGAGGAGGCAAGAGACAAACTCAGGGCAGACTGCTGAGAAGACTGGAAATAATGAGCATGGCCTCTGACCCCCTTTTGATGACTCTGACCCAAAAAGCGGGCAGTGCTTGATAGGTGGGTAAGGCTGATAATCCTCAGCATCTAAGATTAGAAATGGTGTGTGGTAAACCCTAGAATCTCTAGTGTTCATGTCAGGCTCAGTAAACCATCCATGGTTTCAGTATTTATTGAAATACTCCTGACATCTGTTAGAGGGAAGGGTTCCTTCCAGTCAGCTGCAGTATTCTGAGAGCACAGAATATAGTACAGAAAGTATTTGCCTGACCTCTGTGTCAAAGTTAAATTACCCTAGTCTTTCTCCCTGCTGTTCTTATGGGAAGGTGGGGAAGCTTCTGGGTCTCACCATTGACCTTATTCTCAACTTTGAAAAAAACCCAAATCATTGTGGATTAACTAGTAATACTAGATGATGAGGTGTTCACTTCCCCAAGTTAGAGCAGCGTTACAGAATCAAATCTCACTTACTCTGTCAACAGCCAACTGCAAACCTTCATTACCTTTAGTAGAGTTAGCATCAAGTCCCTTGTCCTGATTCTGCCAGAGAGTGTGTCCAGGCAGTTTTAGATAACTGTTCTTGCCATATCATTTGTCAGATCGAGGTTTTCACTTACACAAGATCAAAAGAGAGAACAGTCATCACTTGACTGCCGAGTCATGGTTTCAGTGGGAGAGCACAGGGAAATAAAACTGTTACTAAATATTTCAAACATTAAATTATTTTAACTGATTTCCTCCTCAGTTTCATTCATCACTTATTAAAGATCATTTATAAATAGAAAGGAAAAAGAAGTACTACCCACTGATAAAAAATGTTTTATTAAATACTTTATTTATAGTAAATAATGGAATAAATTGGAAAGAAGCCTGGATTCTGTAAATGTGTACACTGAATGAAAATTGCCAGTCTTAGTATAGAAAGCCTCAGGAAAGGCAGAGGTTTCATTATTGCTATTACACTGGATCAAGTCTATAATGTCTTAATACGTATGACACTGATGCTCCAATTTGCGCATCTGAGGCCTCAGTGATGCAGAATGTTTTTCTGGCTATCTTTCCCCATTGTGTTTACAGAGCAAGATTTGGATTTCAAGTTGCTGCCTATTTTAATTTCTTGTTTTGTGGGGTTATTAGTTTTTTAATATTTTAGAAGTCTTTATCTGCTTAGCTCCTTCTGGCTTAAGATGTTTCAAATGTGACGCCTGAATACTGATGATTTCTGATGCTTTGATAGCAGTACAGTGTGTTGTATTGTTAATGAATCTCGATTTATGTGTTTCTTAGTTCAGTTAATAGCTTCTCTGCTCACAGTGAGCTGAAGTGGCCTGCAATGCTCCACTGTGGGTGTTTTTTAGCTTTGACACGAACATGAGTCTGGCTGTGCTCTAATGTAGAGGCTGTGGAGCTGTTTTTACCATACTTAGCTTGCTGTGATAGCATCGTATTAGTCAGAACAATGAGGACACAGAAGTAAAGCTAACACTGAAGCTTTAAGTATCTGACTCATTCAGTTTCTGGCACAAGGAGGTGCAAATTGCACTTCCTGCCTTTGCAGCACACCTAGCAAACCTCAATTATAGCAACCCCAAATGCACTACGCTGTGAAAAGGCCTGCTCATTGCCTCAGCACATACCTAACTTGGTGTTGCTTCTCATTGCTAGTTTAATATTGGTAGCAGCTTCTTATAGGAAGAAAGGTGAAAGAAGGCTTTGTGGCGTTGGCGTTCTTACCAGTTTTGCAACTTTTGCTCACTGTCACCCAGAAAGGACAGCTTGTAGATCCCTGATAATCTTCAGCTGGACAGTAACCTGACATATGTAACGCCCCCATCCTCTCTGCCCTTACCTTTTGATATTAATAAGTGGAATCTGAGTAATTGCAATACCACTCATGGTGGTAATAGGCAGTATATTGCCTAGCGGGTTTTTCCTCAGAAGTAGCAATAAACCTGATTCTCAAATGTGTTCCATCAGTTCCATCAACCAGAAAATCCCAAAGCGGGTAAGTACACTGCTGTCTTGCTGTAACCATGTTGCAGCCCCTTTCAAGTATCAACAAAATGTAGTGCATTGTCATTATGTAAGTCAGATTCAGCATATATTGTGCACGGAGATACCCACAAGGTACTCAGCATGAGGAACCAGCAGAAGAAAATTCTGTCTGCAAATCTGTAGTGGCTAAAGCGAAGGAGGAGCTTTTAGGGGCAAGTCAGAGAAGATGGTAGACATGCTTTATCCAGTGCACGTCCCATTATACAAAATATTCTGATGCCAAATGCTGTTTTCTACACAGGATACCAGCTTGTGTATATGAATAAACCAAAGCATGCTTCAGGTAACTTTAAGACTTCCATACTTTGAGGGAAAGGCTGTTGCCATTCTAAGGCTTGGAACTACAGAGGTCTTAAGGTTGTTTTGTTGTCCCAGAACTTGGGTTTTGTTTAGTCAGTGTGCAATACACAAACGTACAAATAGAGCAGAGGTATTTTATTGCATATTTTCACAGTAACGGGTATCTGTCCTAAGACACCACATCCAAAGCTCCAAATCAATGTTATTTATACATAAACCATTAACACATTCGACTTTATAGGAGATATGCATCATTTTTCTATGAAATGATCAGTTTAGATTTCTTTGCCTAGCATGTAAACTAGAACGTAGCCTCAGTTCTTTTCTCCATCTTTATCTTTTGAGTAGGTAGTATCATTGGGGTAGGTGGTCCATAAGGTGGTGGTTGCAGTTCCCCTTGCTGGAATGACCTTTCCCTTAGTTTCCCATTTCTTTTGGCAAGTCTAAATGTTTCTTCATGGTTTACTGACTGCACTAGTAATACATCAGTTAAACTTCAGTTTTTAACGATCACAACCTACTTATCAGACAAAGATTCATTATTTAGATATTTCTTGCCTGGTCTTAGACCAGAAGGGGTAGGGCTACACAACAGACTTGCGCAGCAGCATGGTAACTTGATTCATATCACATTTTACATTTGATTTTTCCATAAGAGTTTCACACAGATTTTCTAGGCCACTTGTGTTTTTTCATCCACAGTTAAAAATAACTGTGTACATTTGAGATCCTCAAAAAGAGAGTCCCAGGAAAGAATTTTCATTAAAGGTGAGTTAATTTTTCATCAATATTGTTCTCTCTAAATATTTATTTCTACAGCACTTTACAGATGCTCTCCTGAACCTCTGTGGATAAATGGAAGGTTATAGTACTCCATAAAAACAACAGTGATCCCATCTCAGATGCAGAACTGAGTAATAAGCAGTGAGAGTGAGTAGTGCTGATGTGGAAAGAGGTATGCTTGCTCAATCACATCTTTCATCTTGCTCATCTATACTTACCTTACTGAGTGCCATGACCTTGTAAGAATCACTCAACTGATTTCCCATGGGCTAGTCTTTTTCCTCTGCCTTCTCATATTACTTTTAATATTCTGTAATTTAAGAGGATTTATTTCTTATTTCTTACTAGGAAAAATACATTCTAAGTAAAAAGATCTGAGTTTTGTTACTTTTCCTGTTTTTATAAAATTTCAGACAACCACAGTAAATCTGTTATAACTGTGAGGTTAATATATTTATTACAATATTTGTACCTCTTGCTGTTATGTTTTGTTGAGTCTGTGGTGGCATAAAAACACTATAAATGCCTCCAGAAAGACTCACTCTAAATACGTAAGATAACCTGGACAATTTGGGTTTTAAAGCAACTTCTTTATTTTAGATTCTCTTTAACTTCTTTTGCTTCTTCTTTTGCAATAAGCAGTATTTTAACAATGCAGAGAAGGAAGCAGGAGCATGAATGACCACTTTCAACATAGACAAAATACAAGGTAGGTTAAATTTTTCGAATCCACAGTCAAGTTACATCATACTCCTGTAATTATCACATGTTGTTACACATAAACTACTGCTAAAATGGATATTATTTCCTTTAAAAATTCATGTTTACCAAATAAAAGCCTGGATATTCTCTACATGAAACTCATAAGAATAAAAGGATGAATTTAAGACTTCAGTTTGTGTGGTACTGAAAGAATAAAACTGTATCCAATACCATAAACTTCAGAAGAATGGGAATACACCAGATTATTATTCTCAGTAGTAAGAAAAACTATTTCTGGAAAGTGTACTTTCTTATTTAAATTCTACAGGATATATTTGAAAATCTCTTGATATTCTTCAGTGACTCTGTTCCCTAAGATTATATTAAATGTCTTTAAAAATTGCTGTAGTAGGCTTAAACTTCTCAAACTTACCAATTTTTCCTATTTGTGAACTATTTTTAGCTCATCATTCTCGTAATTTAACTTTGCTGTGTTCCTGTAATTTTTTTTTTACTGTGAAACTTCTCCAAATGACATTCCTAAATTTCAGAATAGATTATTGGTACAAAGCCAAAATACTTTTGAATGTGTCCCATCTCCTTAGATTTTTACCTATAGTTAACAAGATTCTTTCTCATGAATCTTAATAAAACTGGGACACAAAGTAGAAAGCATCCAGCACCAGTTCCCACACTTGCATCTTGATCCAGTCCTATCCCACTGAAACCAGCATTACCCTTTTGCTTTAGTGGAAGAGAGTCCATTCTTTTAGCAGGAATTATACATGATTTTCTGGCATCATGTACTTCAGTCTCTGGTAGTTATTTACATCTAAGGCCAGTAAAGAAATCAGAAAGTCTCCTTCCAGGCATCAAGTTTTCCTTTGTTATTAGTTGTAGTCCTAGGCAAGAGGAAACAAAAATCAGAGATCAGGAATTTAGATCATAAATAACAGAATATATGTATATAGGAGTTCTGAGAGGAAAGATGTCATCAGGATGTAAGTAAATAAGGAACTTTTGCACTGGAGAGAAATTATTGTCTTTAAATAACACGCTGGTTGTACTAGTCCTGTATTGCAGGACAATTGACAGTGTTCCTGCTAGTGTATTCTGTATCACATAGGTGGCAAAGAAGCCTACAGGCCTATTGCAAATATGGATAGCTTTTCAGAATAGAATTCGATTCAGTCAGCTTTATGACATTATGAAAAGTTCAGAAATACCCTACCTGAACATAAGTGGTACCTGTTCACAAGTGGTGCCTTCCTAGCATTTCACAATCCAATTCACTTTTTTTTTGTTTGAAACCTTTCCCATATCAGGTTTATGATCAGAATTAGGCCAGAATCAGAGCTGCTCATATGGTGCTATTTGGGTTGAAACTCAGTTTCCTAAATAGAGATTTCCACTGCCTTTTAAAACACCCTGAATTGCCTAAGACATCCATATGGGGCTGTCCCTTATTCCTCTGGAGCATGAAGTGGTTGAAAGGTGGGACGCTCTGTAGCTACCTGGTTTTAGATAGGTGAAATCCCCTCCGTACTGTCAGCAGGAAGATGGGGCAGAGTCAGTACTGTTAGAGCTACCACCACTGTTGAGAGTCATGTCACATAGAAGTATCACCAACTGCAGGAAGAACCACACAGTCTCCTCAGACACAGAGACTTCACTGTGATGCTGGCTGAACAGTGAACAGTAGATCCTGAATGTCAGATTGGCCTGCCCCTCTTGAGAGGGTGGAGTTTCCTTCTGCTGGGAATGTGTTCTTTTTGATTTGCCATACCAGACCACTTCAGCCGCTAAATATATAAGTATTACAAAGCTTTTTATTTCCCAGTGACATCACTTTCAGATTTTCAGTTATTCAGATTGTGAAAAATTTGCAAACATGATTAGGATGGAGTTTTGAAAGTCAATAGACAGTATTTTAAAAGAGAGCACAAGACAGATCAGTGAAGTAATCGGATTTTCATTTCCTTTAAATCTTTCCTAATTCATGTACCAGTGTAGTATCACTGTAATGTCCATTAATACTGCCTGATATAATACAACTAACATATCACAAGGTCATTATTTTGCCTAAGTCCCAAACTGAAAGAGTTTTTACTTCTATAGATAGTCAAAACTTCAAATGAAATCTGTGATGCTTTTAAAACAAAGCTTTAGCTTCGTGTCTAAACATTGCTGACACACAGAAGGTTTCATTTCCTATCACATTCAGTGTTAAACATTTTTTAAGATTTTATAATATGGGAAAATTTGCATGATGGAGATTCTGTTCTATACCAGGAAACTCCTTCAACTATGGCAGAGGGTTACAGAAAAATTTCTAGAACAGAAATTTTCCTAGAAAAAAATCCTAGAATATGCTAGAAAGGTATTGGTGTGGCATTGAGTGATATGCAATCTAGACTTTACAAGATATCCTGGAATTGTGGTGGAACACATGACATGATAGAAGAACTGCTAAATTAAGGTAATCTATCTCTTGGAGTCTGCCAGAGGGTCCAATGCTGCTTTTGGTTATTTTGCTAGTTGCAGAGTCTAACAAATGAGAACAGCTCAAAGGTGCTTTAAAACTTTGGCATCTTAGAAATCCTGTTTCTTTGGCCAGACAAGTTAAACTGTGGGGCTTTCTTTCAATATTTCTTAACCACACATAATTACTATTAACCTAATATAGCTTAATAGCTATATATAGTCACACTAGTGTAAAACCAGTCCAGTCTAAGTAAGAGCAACAGGCAGTGATTTCCTTCCTGACAGATTAAAAAAAAAATATGTCCATCCCTGTGCCTCAACTCTCAAGTTTCCAGTGAAAATCCTGGGGATGCTCTGATATGTTATGTCAAAGAAAGCTCTGCCATCCCAGATGATGCATTTAATCTTGCGTGTTTTACACAAGCAAACAAAAATCACTTTTTCAAAGTGTGACATATATACAGTAGATAAAAATACAATCTGAGGATCTAACTGGACAAGTAGTATAAGGATATATAGAGTGTGAAAGTTTTACTGTAATATGATAAGTGTCTGTATTGAATCAGGTTGTGTCATTCACAAAAGATTCACTACAATAAGACACACTGATTTTGATCGTTCCCTGCTAAAGATCCTGTGAGTGTGCAGACTACCGCTAACAGCCATCTTACATGTAAGCACAGAACTGAGGTTCCTGTTAAATGCCAACTAGGAACACTGCTGGCAGCCTGGAGCTGCTGGCCACACTGGGCATGAATCCATGCCTGAGTGTGTTGTGGGTAAAGACATGTGTGAACAGGCCCCATGACTCCCTTACAGGAGCTACAAAAATTCATAAATTGAAATTTTACAATATACCTGCAATCAGCATATAGATCTAAGAGACAGATAACATGCTTCAGCTACTGTTTCCTTTTGCCCATACAGAGGAAATGACCAACTGATAGATGAATAACAAAACAAAGCACTCGTTAGTTGTGCACATATAAAATTGACTTTGTAGGACCCCTGACAACCACAGGAGACAGTAATTTAATTTTACTATGTTTATTCTGCATAAGCTAGCAAAAAGAATAGCAGTTTTCTGCTTATTTAGTGCATACTTTCAATGAGTTTGGCATTCTCCATAATCAATGGGAGATAGAGTGCCTACTGTAGATTTATCTATTTATTTGCTTAGAGATTATACTAGCAGCCCAGAAGGCGGATTTGTGACAATGCAGTGCATTTCAAAAATAGCTCCTGAGGCCTGTGCTGACACTGTTGAACTGAAGCTGTATGACTGCACAGAGCCCCAGTGAAAACAGAAGCTGGCCTGTGTGGAGTAGTTAGGTGCTCTGGAGCCATAACTCTGAAGTGATGCATTAGTGTCAACAGGTTGACAGGAGAGATGAGTATGCCTCCTGTGAGGCCACTGCTGGCCACTGCTTTCCCTTTTGCTTGAATAAAAGAAAAAATACTAATGTTTCTCTTTTTGTAAAAATCAAGTACACATGCAATATCTGCCCCTGATATTAATAAACTTCCTGTACTCTCTGTTTTCCCCAAAACCTTCTGCAGCATGTGCAGATCATTTTAAAGCATGCTCAAAGGCCACACATATCTATGGAGACTGTATGTCACTTTCTGGAATCACGCAGACTCAGTGAGGACATGCTGATTGTGTCCCACCCATACACAGTCTGTATTCAGAAGTATTCTCAAAGAAGATAAGTACAGGTGAATTATGCAAAATCTAGCTATGCAGTTTTTTCAGGTCAGAAACTATATGTGGTGCTTGTGTTTATGGCTTGCTGTTATCTAACAACCAACCACAGGATGGTCAAAGATGTAATAAAAATTAGGCCACTATTCTCAGCACCAGCCATATTAGCCTGGAAACCAGCTTGCTGTGGTAAAGCTACAGCTAACGCTTGAAATGGCAGTGATCAAAATGATAGCTTGCATCCAAGTTATTATATGACTTTTGCAAACAGGACGTATGCTCTGAAGTTACATAACTGCTTTGGAAATGCTTAAGTTGTAGTTATTTGCATACATAACATATTTTCTAACTGATGACCACACAGAAATAGCTGAGACTCCTCAGATCATTTACAGTATACTCCATGCCTCTGAAATATCTTTGAGTGTTTGTCTCTGTTCTCAAGTTTTAAATTCAGTCTTCTCAGTAATGTGTACTTTGGTTAAATGCAGAAGCATCTATTGAATGCCCAAAAATCAAACATAAAATAAACTGCAAGCTACCTCAAGGAAACTCAGCATTTAAGACTACATTTAGAAGATTCTAGATTCAAATAAAATTAAGAAAATATCAGAGGTTGGAGAAGCATTGAAATATTAGAAATACAAGACTCTGAGACATCTACACTTTAGTGGAGCACCCATGTTTACAAGAGAAGAGTTTTAAAGATATATATATATTTATATGTGGGGTTTTTTTACATTGGTAAGTAAAGCCAAGTGCTAGTGACAATTGGCAAAGCCATATTTTCTTTAAATGAAAAATCATGTCCTACTGACAAAACTTTTATCTGAAATACTGTTCAGAACAATAGTCTATTTTGGCATTTGAAAGCAAACATTCAGAACAGATTAGGTCATCCTAAGTGTTAGAGAGATACTATCATTAATGTACCTTATTTTTCTAGAAAATATAGTATTTTTAAAGGGTTCTAAAATCATGGTTTGGAGGCTGAAATATTTTAGCTATTAGGGTTATTGTATTGTCAGGACATGTCCCTGCACTACACATCTGCCAACTGAGGGAACATGAGAAGGCTCAGAGAGCAGCTTATTCTGTGTTCCTCTTTGTTCCTTGCTTTGACTTATCAAACAGCATCAAATGAGTTAATCTAGCTTTTTTTTGATGAGGATACTTTTCATTTCCATACCCTCTATATTCATCTTTTGCTAAATGGCCATCAAAAGGAGACAGTTGTGGATATGCTTTACGGGTTCTGGTATTATGTTCTTTCAGCCATGAAAACCAATGTATCACATGTAAAGGTTGCAGGAACATCAGCTAACAAATACGTGCAGACAGAGCTCTCTTACAGTGAATAGCTGCTAACTGTGCTTGTGGTTGTGGGGAAAAATAGCATCGAGCTCACTGTACAAATTATTAGATATCTGGGGGTTTTGTTGTGTATTGGTTTTTTTACAGGACTTGGGAGCTGTCTTTAAAGTTCATGAATATGTTCAGTAAAACATCAGACAGGAAATGGTCAGTATCACTGCATATACAAAATATAGTAAAAAACACCTCTTTATACAGTTGATTTAATTTTTATTACTTCAGTTAGTTTACTAATTCCAAAGATAGTTTAAAAATGCTTTCAAATGAAGAGTTCAGTATTTTCTCTGGTGCCATCATCTTTGTTCCTTCTTCTGTAACCTGGGTGCTATCTATTATACAGTAAAAGTACTTGATGTAAGAACTCCACAGTTTGTAATCTGGATAATTTTTAGAGTACAAGCAACGAGTGGGAGAAGAACTTTGATGACACTTAACCAGTGCATATGCTGGCCTTTGCAATATTCACCACTGGTGCACTCGGTGAAACACCAAGTCATCATTTGTGCTTGGATTATAACAAAGCTTAAAGCTATTTGCCTATTACAAATAGAAGGCATTAAAAGAAAGACCGGAAGATATATTCAAAACAGAACCTCCTTGGCCAACTGTGCTTGAGGCTACTTTTCCCAGAACAGCTAGAATTGTTTAACTGCAGTTCTTAACAGCCATCATTGTAATTAGCTACTGCCTCTTTTGCAGAGAAGGAAAACAGGCTGGCCATTTAAATAGCTCAGGTTAAAAAGTCAGAAAAATTATCATTATTCATAGACTGCAAATAAGTTTGCATCTTCTGCTATTACTTGTAACAGCTGTCAGAATACACCCAGATAACACTGCTTTACATTTATCAGCCTTGTTTCGTTGTTTGCACTGTGCTTTAACCCTGTGGTTTATGGTCAGCAACACAAAAAGCTGCAAAAGAAGCTATTCAACAGGCAAAGACCTGATGCACTTACTCACCGCAAGGCAAACAGTAGTGATGTAGCAGATATTTGCTGAGTTAGGTGACTGATCCTGGATGTAAAGCTCTAGCTCTTACACCTTCTAAGAAAGCATGATTATCAGCACTGTAAAATAAAGAAGAATGCCATGGATGCTCCTTCACAAAGCCTTTTTATGACACTGTCTAGAACTTACTGAACTGCTTAACAATTTTTAGACCCTTGTTAATGTAGCTGTACTACTATGAAGCATACTATGAAACAATATCAAGCACAAGACTGTCTGTGGGTTGTCATGTGAACATGCTACAGGTTTCCCAAAGGAGCATTAAAACAGGATTTATTTTAAAAGAAATGGAAGCCTACTTGCACTGGGCTGTAGTAAAAGTGGCAATTATAGAGAATACACTGGAATCCATCTGTAGGTGACTATTAGGAAAATAAAAGCTGTAAAGTAAGTTGGGATTGCAGCCTTACCAAATACAAAATCAACTTGCAGAATCAAGTGTCAGAACTGGTTTTAATATTTAAAAAGAAAACACAATTTTGTACAGTTTTCAAGGCCAGGTTGGATGGGGCTTTGGATGACCTGGTCTAGTGGAGGGTGTCCATGCCCATGGCAGGGGAATGGAACTTTAGATGGGCTTTGAAAAGGTCCCTCCAACCCAAACAATTATCTGTTTCTGTGATTGTATTTGCTCATTGCATTTAGAAGAATAAAAGTTTTAAGACTTTAGTGAGCTACCATTTCTAGTGAATTTCCCTTTTTTCCTACTGAATGTTGAAATACATAAAAAATTAGGAATACAAATCCTATTTATGTATTTGAAGTAATAAATTCTTCTACCAAAGCTGATATATTGTTCTTGTCCTCTCAGAGTATCTGCACTTGATGGAAGGACGTGCATATATTTTACCTCTTGCCCCTCTACATTCACTGTATCCCCTGAAAAATCTAGCTGTTGTTTTTTGGAGTAAGGTAAAGTTAGTAAAAACTTCTGGCTTTTATTTTTAGGGAGGCTACCTAGATATAGAAATTTGAAAAACTAGACTAATTTTTGTTTAAAGTTTTTGCAGCATTGTCAACCCTTTCATGAGTATGTACACCAGAAAACGAATCGTCAGCTCTTGACTAAACTAAAGGAAAGCAAATCTGGTGTTCACTTACCTTTTATTGTTTAACCTGTTAATGTATGTCTGCTTTGATTTTTTATATACACCTGTGAAAAGTAAAAATTATTTTTTAAAAATTTATAATAAAAGCTTCTTCCTAATAACAGGATCCCAGAATTCTATCCCACATTTTTGTGATCAGGAAAAAAAGTTTCACTGCACTTCAGTATAAAACTTCAGGAACTGCTGTTCTGTGATTCACTACATGTTTATATGCTTAACTTGTGGCACTTAAACTTGAAAGCAGTGGCCTTGTATCTGTGATCTTACTTTTGCAGATCTAACAAACGGATGAAAAAGAGAAGAAGAAAACTGCTTATTTAGCAGTGTGCTTAGATGAACCAGTGAGATCCTCTAGAGTACAAAATAAATGAGGAAGTATGAGTCCAACCACTTGCCAATTTCTTCTGTGATCAGGCAGCAGATAAGTTGTTTGCAGCTTGGTGTTTATTTTAGCTTAATATCACGTAAGTACAGCACAATTTGCACAGGAACTAAGAACTAAAGCCAGCTGATAATAAGCTCTTCTTTGCCAGTTAGAATGAGCCCTGAATTTTCAGTATGATGGGGAAAAAAAGCTTCCTGCCTCACAGTCTAGTGTGAAGAAAGAATGGTATCCAAGTAATGAGTTTGGAAAAAAATGGCCTGAGGTTTTATGTAAACTGAGCCCTGCTGGCAGGCTGCTGGTGCCTGGCAGGCACCTGGCTGGAGCTGCCAGCTCAGCCCTGTTTGCTGGTGCCCCTGAACAGGCACCAGGCGGGGGCTGGGCTGCTCTGCTCTGGGGAGCTTTCAGGCTGCCTTGGGCCTGCACTTTCATGAGTGCTTGTTTAAACCTAGAGTTAAGTGAGGGAAACATCACAGGATGTCAGAAACAACACATGATCTCTGAAGTGTACATTCACACCTGCTGTACATGGCTTCCAGAGATGCACACATTTCAGCATCACTGAAATGGTATGTAAAATATGAAGGCAAACTCTATAATGATACCATAGGTCCCCATTGGCCAGGAAAGTTAAAAATTATGCAGACAAATACTAGAAAATAAACCAATAGAGATGTGGGGTTTAATTATTAATACTTTTTTTAAATTCTGCTGCTTTTAGTATTTCATCCTGTTAGCAGTGTGCAGCAGGGGAGGAGAAGGTGAGAAGAGTCTTGCTATAAGGAGGTGGGGAAAGTCCAAGCTGATAGATGGAAAAAAGTGCTCTGTTTGAAGATTGGAGTAACGTGGTACAAACCGGTCCGTTCTGAGTATCATTTAACTGCCTTGCAAATACAGTACCAGATTTAGAATAACGGCAAACTGAAACCTGAATAGTGGTGGAAATTGTTATCTCTGCAGAATTTTGGTAACACAAGTACAGTGATCGAGGGGGTCTGTCTTCCGAGTGTCTTGTCCTCAAGCGCTTGTTGCCCTGGCAGAGTCTTTTATGTCCTAGGAAGTGGTTCTCAGTTTTCCCTTTCTATGGCTTCTTTGGGGTTATAGCCCTAGGAGCAGATGGTCCTAGGTTCAGTCACTAGTTCAGATTTATGATGGCTACTTTAACCATAGTAATTTCAGTATCTTTTAAAGGCAGAGTTTGCAGTTAAATTCTAATTGAAAAACCTCTGGGTAAGACTAGATTTTTTCTGCGCAGTTTAATATATGGTAAAGTGATTACAGACCACAAGATAAGGCAATCACAGACCTTTTCAAACAAACACGCTCAGCAAGTTAGATTTAACAAGATGCTAAACATTCCAGATGCTTAAAATCCTTTTTTCCAATAGAGCTCCTCCTACTGGAAGTGATAATGCCAGTTCAATTTTTTTCAAGTAGGTAAAAGCTAATGAAGGATGTAACTAGTTCTGACTTTTGCCCCTTATCCCATATGAGAGTTCTAAAATTTCTACTTTTGTTTTTTGTGGTTTTTTGCTTCAGCTATTTTGTCACAGCTTTTCCTCTGCTTTTCTCTAGACATTGGTCCATTTTAGAGCAGCAGAGAAGCTCAAAGAGCAGAAGCAGCCAAGCTGGTTTCCCACAGTGGGTAACCACGGGCCTGAAATGTCTGAAAACAATATGCTATGTAGAAAAAGGAGACAGAGACCGATTTTACTTGTTCTAACCCTTTCCCCTTTGCTAGATTAAGATTTTTATTCCTGGTAATGATATATTTATATATTCTCCATCACTAATGGAACGGCTGTCTTCTGATCATTTAACAGATGATTTCAGAGTGATGACAGCTATTGATGGGTTACCATCGCAGAGACCATAGATAGGAACACTTTGGAGACTATCTTTGAACTTGCCTTCACTGAAAATGTTCTACTGTCCTGCAAAACTTCTCAACATTAGTTCCAGGAAGCTCTTTCAGGCAATGTGGTTTTGCCCACATGTAAAGATAGATTGGGAGATTTTACACATGCTGATTGAAAACAGTCCTTGGGTCTAAATAGGGTGGAGGCTAGACAGCAGTTGAGTAGACCAGAAGCAATGTTCTCTTCCACAGGAGCTGAGATCTGTCAGCAGTAACTGATTAGTTAGGGATTAGTCTTCCAAATTTTAGGTATTACAGGAGAAAGCATACTTATATATCTAGATATAGATATAGATATATAGGTTTATATATTTATACACACACACTAGTGTTTCGTATATTAGTGTGTATATATATATATTAGTGTTTTTACTCTGAAGTAAAGCTGGCATCATGGATATCATCGGTATTGTCTCTCAGTGTCTTCAAACCAAAAGTTGATTTTGGTGATACATCTATGTTTCTGTATTGACAAGCATAGTGAGTAGTGTGGTCTCTGACAGTGAAGCAGTGTGCTTTTCCATACATTCTTTGCTGATAATGGAGACCCCGGAAATCAAGGCCCAGAGAGACAGCGGAGGACCCTTCCCTGGAGATACTCAAGGTCAGGCTTGATGGGGCTCTGAGCAATGGGATCTAGTGAAGATGTCCCTGCTTACTGCAGGGGGTTGGACTAGATGACCTTTAAAGGTCCCTTCCAACCTAATGCATTCTATGATTTTCAGCTATATTCTTCCTGGTATGTTCAGCCTGGCTTCCTAGGCCTAGAGCTTCAGCAGGACGTATAATGGGACCATAATGACTTTATTGCATTTGCAGTGATGTAACAGATTCAGCTTGAGAAAGAAGGAAATAGATCCTCAGCTGAGTAAAGAGAAGTTGAACTTACGTGATTGCTTTCCAAAACAGATTCACTCACAGCATCAGATGTTTCCAACAAAGCTGGTTAGCACAGTGCTGGCAAAAGATTTTGTGAGCATGTTTTGCTTGGATTATTCTGCTTTGTCAGTGTGGTTTGGAACACAAAGGCTATTGTTTAAAAAAACATGAATGTTAATTTGCATTCCATTGCTGGGTTATTTCACAGGGTGTGGAAAGAAAAAGCAAGCTCTGATTTTAAAAGAAAAATACCCCAAAAATACACAACATAATTTTCTTTTCCTTTTCTTCTTCATCATGCCTAGTTTTCCTTTATTGTAATGTTTCTTCTCCAGATTATGCTCTTTGAGACAGTGAGTGTCCTCTAGCACATTTAAGCAAATTAAGTATATCCACATCTGTATCTGTAGAGCAGAAAAGAATAGAATATTTTAATTGGAAGAGGCCTAAAGCAATTTTCTAGTCCAGATGCCTGTAGATTTCTAGCAGAGCTATAAAAAATTAAAAATAGCTTAACTTGCAGAATCAATTCTGCAGTGATGTCTGTGAGCAGTGACACTTGCAATATACCTGCTCAGAAATTAGGAACTAGTTGCAGTATGAAAATTCCTATCCAAGCCAAGAAAACTCCGGATGCAGTTTCAGAAGTGGTATAAACCCTACTGGAATGGCTATGTTGGCTGATGTCTCAGTATGATCCGGGCCCTCTTCTGTCTTTGTGGACCTGTCTGGTTGTTGTGAGGCTGGGCTTCATCTTGACTTGTAGACTGGTTTGACCTTAGCCATTTCCATTCCAGAAAACTCCGGATGTAGTTTCAGAAGTGGTATAAACCCTACTTAGATCACACTGCCACCATCAATTGATTCTCAGCCCTGAACTAGCTGCCTCAGTAGCCCTGGTGCTAGTGTTTGTACAGCAGTGTGGTGAGATGGATGACCTCACTCGTATAACCAGAAATGACCTTACCGTAAGAGGGTTAGTTGTTGGTTGAACTGGTCTGACTCAACATGCAGTCGAACAACACAAAAGCTAGCTTAAAGAAGGGGAGTGGGGAGGGGAGAAACAGGACATAGGAAAGGAGAAAGAGTAGAACTGTCAGGGCCATGGACCCAGTAATCAATCTTTATTGTCTTCAGCTGGGGTCTCCTCCACACCCCTGCCCAGGGGCTCTACTGAAGTTCAGGTGTATACACTTATACCTGAGCTGGGTTGTTGTTGGCTGATGTCTCAGTATGATCTGGGCCCTCTTCTGTCTTTGTGGACCTGTCTGGTTGTTGTGAGGCTGGGCTTCATCTTGACTAGTAGACTGGTTTGACCTTAGCCATGCTCTGGTACCATGGATCTACCTGGCAGTCACAGGATTATGTTTGACCCTGACCTGCAGTGTGAGTTCTCAGCTTGGCCTTGGACCTGCCTTGTGGCATAATTTGCCTGAAGATGTGGTTTGATCCTGGATGCTACTCCAGCCTGCCCTGCTCCCTCCTTTCGGAGCAGTAGGGTGGTGTTGAGTAGGGCTCAGCTCTGCTTGCTGTGATAGATTTCCCTGTTCCCTGGGGAGCAGCCAGCCCTTGCTGCTCCCTAACAAGGATGAGGCACCAGTAGCTGTGTGGTCTCTGACTGCCTCCTACCACTGTAATTACAGGACTGCCTTCCTCGAGTCAGCACAAGAGTTTGTGCAGCAATACAGTGAACCAGAACAGGTAAAGGTAATGAAGTTGGCATGGATTTATCCAGGGCAGGAGCAAGCACCTAACACTGAGAAGAGCAGCTGACACAGCTTCAGCCTCAAGTGTTTGTAGAAGTCTAGCAGAAATATTACCAGATTAGGGGTTTTACTGTGATAAATAGCAGGTCTGATTGCAATCCTGGGAATCTTTTTTGACTGGCCCAGGCTAAAGTTAGCAATGGCTTGTCCTCCTTTGTGTTGCTAACCAGAGTAGCTCAGGTGTGAAGGTGCTGCTGCAGTTGCATCCTGCAACTGGCAGTGTAGGTATAGCTATGGCTGTTTAGGCTTTTCTTACATCTGCAAACAGCAAGCATATGCATCTAGACCATGGGCTGTTGGGTGCAGGGTTTACCTTCAGTTTATACCAAATGCATAGAGGGTCAAAACCTCTGTTCTGTGCTGGATTCTGCCAACTGGGGGGTGTGTGGATGAAACCATTTAGTACCAATTGGCTGGTTTGGGGCTATTCTACAGCTTCATATTTCTGCTGATCTCTTCAAATATCTTCTGTCAGAATCAACATGGAAGGAATGCCCTGATTGATGTATCTCAACCAGAAGTGTTCAGAAGGTGTTAATTTCTGAAGTCTTTAACCCACTAAAGGCAACCTCCAAGAAAAAACTCTCACCATTGACCATACTTGTAGCAGAGAACATTGTGATTAGCTGGAAATGGAGACTAAGCCATGCCCTTGATCATTTTAATGTTCTCTCTGGATCTGGATTTAGGCATGCTGAAGAAGCTTTTGTTTCTGCCTTAATTAGTCTGGATCTGTTTCATGTCTTATATATCTAGCTCTTGTGTCATGCAAATTTAATTTTTATTAAATGAGGAAGGAGGGAAAGTTTTCATGAGAACTGATAAAGCCAGAACTGCCCAAAAAATAAAAGGTATCTATCTCCAACATAAGCATGTAAGAAACCTTTAAGATGAGGGAAGAGAGAAAATGGTAATCAGCAAGAATTTCTTCAGTATGATGTAGGGGGAATATAAATTTCATAAATTAATTGTTACTCATTGTTGCATATTTATGAGAGAACATTTCCTTTCTTCTGCCATTAATATTGAGGAATCTGTTAAGGACATAATTAAAATTAATTGCTTTGGCACTAACAAGATACATTTGCATAAAGATTCTGGTATTCTAGAAACTTCTGAAGCTTCAGAATTTATCCAGTGTCTTGGCCATATTAGAAATCATTGAAAGGGCAGTCTAAAGGGTGGTGAAATCAAGCAGGCATGTGAAACAACTGCCAGTGTAAGCAAGGAGCAAGTGATGAATGGTATCACGGGTGGAAGAAAGACTAAGGATTATTTTTGTCTGTAATAAAGTCCCTGATGCTTGGTAAAGATTAAACTGTTGTGCATCTTGTACAACACAGATGACTTATTTGGGCCTTATGGTCATTCCTTAAAATATCATTCACTTTTAGATTTGCACCCGAGTAAACCACCACAGCCTGTGAAAACTGCCAATGCTTATGAATGATCCAATTCCTATGCAAAGGTCCAAAGAGAATTACAGCATAAGGGAACAAATTAAATTTACCTCCTGCTAGTCCTCAGCAATGCTATTTCCTTGTCTGGTGAGAACTTCCTCAGAGTAACTACATCATGGTTTTGGAAGCCTTACATAGTGTTTGTATCTGACATCCCACTTCTGTTTGTCTGACAGCAGTTCTTGGTTGGGATACCCACTTGTGCACGCGGGTCTGGGTTCTGTTCCTGAGTGAATCACTTAACCTCCCTGTCTTTTTCTCTTTCCATCCATAAAATTAGCATAATAATGCTAATTTATCACAGGCTATATTTAGGCTCAATTAATGTTTGTAATGATCTCTGAGATTGTTGGATAAAGCATGCTGGTAAAGTGTGTTATTATTGTTAATAGAGCCTTTTATACAACTGCACTCTAACAAAGCACTAGTATTGCTCACTAGCTTTACTCCTAAAATTTCATTGAAATTCCTAAGGATTTAATGGGATAGAACTTTCTGCTGCTATGTCCATTTTGCTTCCTGACTTACTCATATCATTAGAAGAGTTTCAATTCTGAAGTATGTAAGAGCTGTAGAGTTTGTGCAGAAGAAATGATGTAGTATAAGTGATCTAGGTCTAAAAGCTCTCATTTACCTTGACCTCAGTTCCAACTGAACTAGTTCAGACTTCAAAGAGCTTTATTGTAGCACAGTTTTCTTAAAATCAGGTCCGTGTCTAGTTGGGAACGTAAATAGTCCTTAACCATGGAAATGATGGTAGTGTAAGAGAATGGTATTAGACAAATCTCAATCTATAACACTGGAGGAAAAGATCAGTCATGTGGGGGTTGTATTTAATACTGGGTTTTGGTTATACCAGGTTAACAGTTGGAAGACACAGGCTTAGAACTCCCCTCATATTTCTCAGGTGCACATGAGAAAGGAAGGAGCAAGCTTCACAACTGCGCTGGCTGGAAGAAATGGTTTCAGCAGATCTACTGGCTTCGAAGAGCAGCCCATGTTTAGCAGAATAATGGATAGCTGAGCTTGAGCAAGTAAGCTGGAAATGGGGTTTTTTGTTGTTTTGGTTCTATTTTGTTAGACTCTTTTTGTGAGACAGTCGTCTATAGACATGGGCTTTAGAAGTGAGATCTCTCTGTCTTATTAAGTGACATTTGATCTTATTAAATGCTAAGCAGTTTTCATACCAGACAAGCTGAACTGTGTTGTGGTTTAACCCAGCAGACAGCTAAAACAACCACACAGCCATTCACTCACTGCCCGCTGACCCCCTCAGTGGGATGGGGCAAAAAACTGAAAAGAAAAAAAGGTAAATCTCATGGGTTGAGATAAAGACAGTTTACTATGATAGAAAAGGAAGAGAATTATAATAACAATAATGATAAAATAATATTCAAAGCAAGTGGTGCACAGCACTACTTTTCACCACCTGAAGCTG
Source organism: Hypotaenidia okinawae (assembly GCA_027925045.1). NCBI lineage: Eukaryota > Metazoa > Chordata > Aves > Gruiformes > Rallidae > Hypotaenidia > Hypotaenidia okinawae. Next base: position 11,564,288 of record BSDF01000010.1, read on the forward strand.
ATGTTCAGCTAGTTCCTGAGCTGATCAACTGCTCAACCAAGCCCCCAGTTATATGGTATGTAACATCCTTTAAGCCAGTTTGAGTCAGCTATCCTGGCTGTGTCCCCTCCCAGCTTCTTGTGCACCCCAAGCCTTCTTGTTTGCAGGCCTCTATGAAAAACTGAGAAGTCCCTGACTGCTTGGCAACAACTGAAAACATCCATGTGTTGTTAATATTATTCTCATTCTAATCCAAAACATAGCACTGTACCAGCTACTAGGAAGAAAATTAACTCTATCCCAGCCAAAACCTGGACAGGTGTTTGCATTATTCAAATTCATTTCTTAATGTTTTTAGTAATGATAAATATTATTTTCTTGTCTATTCTTCAAAATAGCTAACTAGTCCCTCCTGAAACTTTGGGGGGAGGAGAAAAAGGATCAATTATTAGCCAGAGACCATGTCCAAAAAACTGATCCTGCTTAAAAGTCTTATGTTTCAGAAGTAACTTTTATCAGGAGATTATAGAATGAATTTTTCTGCTGATGTACTTCTAAGAGGATGTAAAATGGCTGAATTTCCTTTGGCAAAGAATAGATTTTATGTTTACCACTCTGAGAAACTATTTTTTTCAACCTAATTCTTCTTACTGCCCTTCTTGCTTACAGTCTAGTATTTGTAAGAATGATTTGGCTAAAGTCTCTCTATCTCTCACCAGGATTTTATATGACTAAGTAGAAAAGGAGGCTCTTTTCATATAAAATCTTTGTTGCTCTCTAAATGAAAAGTCTGACTTTTAATGCTGGAGGAGAAAAAATAGGTGATATGAAGAAGGAAGTGCTGATCAGTATGAGGGAAGCACAATAAACGTGTAGGTATATGTGTCAGGCAAGTTGTGCTATTCAATACAGAGAAAAATAAAATTGGTAAGATCAGAGTAAAATATAATACCTAAATTCACTAATCAGGTAAATTAGCCATGAGTAGTAGGAGGCAGAAACTTGAAACCTTTTGCACAGTGTCTGGCAGCAGGTTAGAAACCAAACAGGGCCTTAGTAGCTATAATTAGAGGGAGCAACCATGCTCATCAGTAATTCAAGCACTATTGGGAGAAAAAGCAAGACAAAGCCACTGGTTATTTCCAGCTATTTTGAGTGTCATGTTACACAGAAAATACAGAAAGACAACCTGTAACAGTAAGTGGAAATTTATTTTCTGTGTAACATGAACATGGACTCTAAGTGGCTGTTAGAATTGTTTCACAAAAAAGCACATATAGCACCTCAGTGTATCTTAATGTAGGTCTGTGATTCTTAAGTTTAGGCAAGGCTGTGCTTTTTCATAATGCAGATTTATAAAACATTCATACAGTGTGGTACGTCAGAATACATTTCATAATACTCAGATATTTGCTATTTTTGTAGATTCTCAGTCTTAGGAATTGCCTTCAAGTGCTGCTCTGCTTTTAATTCAGTAGTGCTGAGAAACATCCCCATCTAAACAGGAATAGCAGGAGTTTGAACTCGCTTCTTAGACCACTTAGATGCTGTTTTAATTGCCTGTTTATGAGTGTGGCAATTAAGAATGAAGGTCTTTAAATCATGTATAGGAATAACTAAGAACAACTTTTTTTCTGTCCCAGCAAATAATGGAAAACATTGTCTATACAGAGACATGGAAGGAATTGTGGGAAAGCCTGGGAAAACTGTTAGCACCCAGGCAATTTAGTCTGTATCCTTGGGGCAATTTCATCTACATCCATACACAAATGGAAGTCCAGGGCGTGTCAGCTGGATCAGGTATAAAAGTTCTTTACTTTAGAAAGGCAAACTGCTGAGGTTCTATCATCAGTCTTTTTTTCTTTCTGCCCCTTGTTTTCTACAGCCCAACAACTGGTTGAGGTTTCAGTACTGAGGAAAATAGCTTCTATGTCATGTCCTGAGCTGTAGGATTTTGGACAGAAGGCATCTGACCTGAATGTCTGGGTATATGGATGCTTTCCTGAATGTGAGTGTTTGACCAAAGTTCAAGGCTGTCGTTTTTTAATTTTCCAAAATAACTCTAATTTAAAAGTGAGTATTCATCAACAGTGTGTTTTTTGGAATGGCACCAGTGGAATGAGGAGACAAATATAATTGATACAGCTAAATTCAGAGGCCGAAAGAGTCATTCCAAGAGCAGGTTTGTTGAAAGGCCATAGCTGATTCTGGTATGCACTTTTGGAAACACCCACCCTGGATTCCCAGCTGTCCTTCATGTCCCTTTGTCACTGCTGCAAAGGGGTGATGATACAGGACAGTTGACTACATGTTCTTGAGACTGGGATTGATTCCATCCTTTCTTTTCTATTTGTTGCTTGTTTACTTGACAAACAGTTAAAAAAAATTCAAGTACTGAGCTGGAAATGAATGCAAGTGTATGTTCATTCATTTATATATTATTAAGCATAACTCCCACATCCAGGGTGTTCTCTATAGCTACAGTGACAATTTATTGCCTTGGTCCAGCTCTAGCCTGTGTTGAAGACAGAAGTGAGCTGATCCAAACAAAACTGGAAGTGTCTTGTCACTTTTTTCTCAAAGTCTGCTGGTCTTCCAGATACTTACTGCTACCAGGTTGATCCTTGGCAGAGTTTCCAGTCTACCAGATTGCCCTCATGTGTTTCCTTTTTAGGATGACAAGGTGTGGCAATACTTTCAGGCAAAAATCAGTAAAGTTTTAGGGACTTGATGTGAGTCCTTCCTCCACAGCCTATCTCGCTTTGCTTCTGCTCTCCAAATGATCATTCTGAAGGAACAGGAATTCTCTAAGAAACCATATATCACAATGTGGCAGCTGTAATACAATGTGAAACTGGGACTCCTCATTCCTCACCTATTTTGATAAACTATAGGATGTGAGGAGAGATTAGATGTTGCTGCCTTGAGTAGTAATAAATAGAGGAAGAGGAAGCATGTTTACAAGTAGGAAGCTTGGAAATGGGAAAGGTTACAGCACAAATGGTCTGTGAGATCCAGCAAGGATACTTGAAAAAGCCTCGCTTCAAGCTGACTGAATAAAGAACTGACACAAACTCATAGCATGGGCTGAGACAGTGATGCCCCAGCAGAGGCAGGGAATTTTGTAGACAAAAATCAGAAGAGCCTGTGTTTTTGCACGTAGCAGGTTAGATGTTAAATCCTGGTTTCTGATTGAGAACTCCCATTCTGTGTGAATCTGTCTCTACCTTGAAAATCTGGGTCTACTTTGTGCAACCTACAAATGCAATTTTAAAAATTTATTTACTTTGCTATGTGTCATGCAGCTGTAGAAGGGCCTAGAATTTGATTTCTGAACTGAAATTATATTGAGTCTGAAGCAGTTATTGCAAATCTAAGCCTGGAAAATTATTACTAACCACTGAAAAAAGCCTATTAAAGCACAAGGTACGCATAAAGAGCTGCACAGGCTCACACCCGTGTTCACTGTGAGATGTTTATTCCTCTGCTACATTCACTGCTGGCAGGCTTTTAATTTTTCTTAAGTCACACATCCCTAAACACCTTGCTGTGTCTCTTCTAGAACAGTACATCTCTTGGAGAATGAGAATGCTAACCCGAAGAATGCAGGAATGGATATATTTGTTGTAAGACTCCATTGAAATCTGTCTGTTGCTGAAAATCAGTGTTAAACAAATCTATCGCTTGGTTCTGACACTGTAATATGCTTTCTCATCAACCAAACAGGCTGTTTCTACAATGCTCAAATCATCCCTTCCTGAAATCTATAGTACTTTTTCTATAGATGAAAAGGCATGACTAGTGTGATACATTTGGCTAAGAGATGAACATTAAAAAATTCCCTAAAATTTAACCTGTATTTAGGATTCTGAATTTAAAGTTGATGTATGATGGCATGTATATAATCAGACAGGTCTTAATTTTAAAAGCTCAAAACAAGCAAAAAAATCCAAATAAAGAGTTGCTAAAATTCTAACTTATTTTATAGTCATATACTGGAATAGCAGTTGTTTTTGCTGGTCTGGTCTGCCTCGCTCCTGGCTGGGTTCCCTTTCTGTGTGACAGATGTGCTATTTATGGAAGGGGATTCTGAATATTTTAAAGCACTGACTGTTAGGATCATCTCATTCCCAGCCTTTAAAATGAAAGAGAACAAAATGCCAAATAACTTCTGAAAGAAAAATCTCCAAATTAAATAGATAGCTATTTAATCATTAAAAAAGAAAGATGGGGGGGTGAAGGGGGGACACCAAAATCAGATGGCCCAGTTTTTATAAGAAGTGAATACATATATACAGCAGCCTAATTGCTGCTGTGCGCAACATTTTCTCATTTAACACAATACTTGGTATTAGTTTTCACTTCTAAAAATGTGATCTTTTAGGAAAAAATATAAATCATAGTGAGTGCAGGTTCCTAGAGGAAGAATACGTAGCTGAAAATTTGGCTGCTTGCTTTCTTAGCTGTATTGGCAGGTCAAATGAAAAAGAGCGCTTCTCTGTACTAATCTGGCCTCACAAGGATCTATTTATTTCAGCAGTTGGCCAGAAACCATTTATATGCACTTATGCACACGGTAAACAGTATTTACCTAAAGAAATTTTTTGGTGAAATATTTTCAGAGCTAACATGTTAGTCTTCACAATTCTGCTCATGTGTTGTGTATCAGCTTGTGGTACTTGCGGGTACAGAGATAGGAAGCTGTGAGAAGTCACTGAACTAGCGTGTGTGGGATTCTGCTCTCTGAACAGGTAGATCTTACAGTTTGTTTTACCTCACCTGATGGTTTAGCCTTCTGGGGAGATAATTCAGGATGGGAAACTGTGGTGTGGTTCTCTCATTCTCCCTTTGGAGACATGGCGACAATGAAAATAAAGCCAGTTTTGCTTATTAGGCATTTACAAAAAAACCCACCCCAGACTAGCAGTTTGTAATGCTTTTTTCTCTGTATATTTTTATTATATATGCAAAACATTTTATTGTATTTTGAAGCTTTTCTGAAAGTAAGCCTTTTTTTTTAACAGTTACTTATAAAAATCTGATTCCCACAATCACTCTTGCAGTCTCTGCAGAGGGTCGTACCAATTCAACGTATGCAGCTGAACAGCGTGCATGCCGTTAATCTCAGAAGGTAACAGATATTAAGTAGGTGATGTGAATTTTTCAATTATTATTATTATTATTTTTGCAGCTGTGGTTTAATATTTCAGAATGATTTTTTTCTTAAAGACGACAGCACTTTAGTATCTGCATTGACCTCCATGATGTCAGAATGTCATTGTGCAACCGTAGCTAAGAAAAGCCTCCCAGAGAAAGAAAAAAAAAAAAAAAAGAGGAGCTTTGCATCTTCCAATAACATGAGATGTGCATACACAGTACGCAGCATTTCGGAATTCATACTGTGGTAGTGAGTTGTTGCTTTCAGTTTGATTAGACAATCATTGTTTCGTTTTGCTTGCTTTGACAGTGAGTATGCTTGTACGCTGCTTAAGTCTTCTTAGTGCTATCTAGGTCAGTATACTTAGGATGATAGCTTTTATGTTCTGTAAGTCTGACAGATACCGTGCCTGGCAGAGATCAGCACCAAATTTTCTTTTATTTAATTTGTCTGAGCATAGAAAAATATTTTATAATTAATCAAATTGTATACCACACAGCACCTACCGTTTCTGCATTGCAGATATATTTAGCTCTAACACTGCTTGTGGTTAACAGGGTGTAGCGTAGACACAGACAGCTGATCATGCAGTCAGACCCTGTGCTCGTGTGGTTTGTCAATACTGCTCAGGATTTTGATGGACTGTAAAAGAGAGAAAACAGAAAGGAAAGAAAAAATGCTTTATTTGTATGAACATTAGTTATGCTGGTTTTGCTATTGTTGTCTTTTTATTTTATTTTTTAATTCTGAGACTTAAAAATTAGGAAAGCAGGGCAAATGCATCCAGGATTTAATACGTGCGACGTGAAATCTTTCTGCATCGAGAGGATGTTGCCGTAGTCAATCCAGCATTTCTCCAATAAGCAAGAAGATTGTTTTGTTTTCCTCGGCAGGCGGACGCAGCCATTGCACAGGCAGATTTTGATAAGAGTTTGAAATGCCTACTACTGTATCATTGTAGAATTTGGAGTTTGCTAGCAGTGTTAGTGACTGGAGCTCATCTTGCATCACCAGTTGATGACAATTTTCTTTGTTCCCTCCCACCCAGTTGAACCAAGACTCTGTAGCTGATACGCAATGTCACTTACAACATTAATCAGATACTGCATTTAAGGTGAGCTGTCCCTTGCCTCCTCCCTTACAAGAGCTGTGCTGCAGTATGTATCTTACTCCTGCAAGCCTAAAATGGCAGGCAGGATTAACGTTGCTTGTGCTGTGTGCATGCTGTGTATTGAATTCATTATACTGTGCCTAGTATCTCAAATGTGAGTATGTAAATGGTCTGTGTGCCATGTCATGCAGTAGTGAAGACTGGTTTGTGCTTCATTACAGGCTTAGATGTTTGAGCATCACCTTAAGAATTCTTTTTTTCATTTGCAATGTGGTGAGTTGTTAGCTTGTCATCACATTCAAACTACATTATTAGCCCTTGGAAAGAAAAAAAAAAAAAAGCAAACTGTGCTTCCAGATGGTGTCACCCTTTTTCTTCTTGCGTTTACTGTAGTTTAAATAATGTATATTGTATTGTTAATTAATGTGAATATCGAATTAAAGCACTTGAAACTTACATATTTATTATGCAGGTAGGAGGCACGTCGAATCTATTTTTAACTCTTACGCAGTCCACATTGTGCAATGGGCTTTGGTTGTCGAGTTTATATTTTCAGCTGTGATATCAATAGGCTGATTTTCAGTAAATGTGACAAGTGGCCTTTGCAGTGGTCAGCTTCAAGCTTTGAGCCCTCTGAGGAGGAGAAAAAAACCCACCCAACCTGGTGTTGCAGTTTCGGAAAACCTTGGATGAGGACATTTTTTTTTCCCCACTCCTGCCTTTCCTATTGATAAACACGGTCCTCCTGATCACGGTCTATTCAAGCTGCTTCCCATCTGATTTTTGCAACTGCTTCTAAAAATTACCAAGAAGACCAAGAATAGAACTTCTCTCCATCGCTTTACATAAAAATGGCTGGGTGCATTGCCATGCTAACACTGCACTAAGTGATACATGCAGGTAGGTTGAGATTTGCATGTTTTACTGATTTCTTGGTCAGTGTTGCAAGAACATGAAATGGGCTTTGGAATGTAGCTTTCAGTTTAAAAATGTATTAAACTGTTAATGAAAACAACCTAATATTAAATTGTTGGCTTCACATATTGGCATGACAGTTGTTCTTACCTGGTTTTAAAAAATCTATTGTGAAAGTAGAGCAATCATGTCTGTTAAAATAATCATATGTACTAAGGGCGTGGCAACGCTTATGCAACAAAAGAATTTTTGAAAACCCTATTGATTATATTACATTTTAAAGCTGACTATAAGCATTACTAAGCTTGCAGTTAAAATGCAAAAATAAAAAACTGAGCTAGATAAGAAAAATGAAAAATATTTAAATTCTGCGTAAGCGGTTTTGTGTTTTTGTGCGAAATCTTAAATAAAGATTAATATGCTTTATTGCTTATATTTTGAGTATTAGCTACAAATACAAACCTGCAGTGTTTCTTTTTATTTTAAGGTAGAAGGATTTTAAAGAGAGAGATTGATATAGATGGCCCTGTCAGCTTAAACTGAGTATCAGTTCACTGACGTGTATTTTACTTCACACAAAAAAGGTTATGAAATAAAAATTTCACAGCCTTAGGTACAAACCCCTGAATTTGAGCACTAAGAATAAAAAGCATTACGAGTGTGGTATTACTTACACCAACTTTTGTAATGTATTTGTTTCAGATTAATACTGGGCCAGAACCAGTTTCCTTGGCAACCAAATCCTTTTAAAAGGTGCAATAGTAGAGACGTAGAAAGATGTTATTCTCTTTAATAGCAATATCACAATGCAAATGGAAATTTTGCAGTGGTTTCCTTTCGGTTCTAAATGAGAATCTGATCTCATTTTATGTTTCCATGCGGCTATCATTTCTTAAACGATGCCATGCTTATAAAGCTGTACACAACAAAAAACTGTTTATTCCTGTTTTGCATTGACTGTTTCCAGAAATGTACCCTGGGTTCTTTTTTCACTTTAGCCTGCATGTAGGTCAAGGTTTGTACTGCATCTGTAGGAACTGATAGTTTCATTATCACAAGTATAAAAGTATCACTGAAATATTTAGCAGCTGAGCAATGGAGAGAATCATCAGAATTATGTTTAAACCTTCTTTACCTTTTGTGAATTCAGCCACGGTAATGCTCATAAACCTTTCTTTGAGTAGTGGACCCACTCTAAGTTCAGGAAAAGAACTGTGTTTAAGCATACTGGAGAAGAACTTCTGTCGGGTCTTAAACAAGCCTTTATAGAAGAAGCTCGCTTGTGGGCTGCGGTAATCTGCAGACCTTACAGATTTTGCAAAATTTAAGTATTATAACTATTCCTTATTTCTATTTTTAGCTAGTGTTTTTAACAGTATCAGTAAAGTTAAATCTTATGCGTACCACTGGTAACTGCTTGTAAAGAATGAGATGTTACTAAATGTCTCCCCAGAGCTTATAGCGTAGTGTATCTCCTTGTGAATCTCCTTTGTACCGACTTGAGAAATTCTCACTACGGCAATGAGACTTTTGCAGCAGGGTAGCCATTTTCCTTTCATGTCCTCGACTTTAAAATGACTAAGTGTATTTCGTGTGGATGTCAAGCCAGTACTGAAAATGAATGCAGAGGAGGTATTTAGAAGCACAGCCAATTATCAATAACAGCCTTGACAATGTCAGTAATATCAAGCTAATTCTCATTTATTTCTAAATATATCACTTCAGTGCATTCCAAATAAACAGAGTATAACTGTTCAGGAATATGACTTGTCATCTGTCCTGATAGGCCAATGCTTAATAATGATAATAAAACCATTTGATTCCTAATTACGAGATTAGTTTGACACAGTGCAATATTCCCCTGTTCCACCTAAAGAAGCAGAACTGAAAACCTAATAAACAGCACATCTCAAGTAACATATTAAAGTTTGAATTTTTTTGTAAATTGTTTTATCTCCAGTAGCTTGCTTCTGCTGATTAGTTTCCTTTCTGAAATGTTAATATGGAGTGCGCCATTACATGTGGTTATCAAAACTGCATTTCTTTATTTCTTGGGTGGTTATTTTTAAAGGAAGTTGCTGAGCAAACGTTAAGTAGCAGCAATCTATTTATTGCTGCTGATATTTATCTTTAGAAAAGATGGGGCACTTAGCAATAAACTGGCTTTATTATGTCTTTGTGTTCAAACATGCCCACTCAAGGCATTTAAAAAAAGCATAGCTCCGTTACATGAGCATGCTTTGCTATGGTTGTTTTAAATCCATTTGCAAATTTGCTCTTTTGTTCGGGGGTGCAAGTCCTCTTGTAATTAATATGACTGAACTCAAGTGCTTTCATGAGTCTGGAAAAACTCACTGGCAGCCTGTGAACAGTAATTTCTTCTAGCTAAAGAAACTGATGTATTTATTAAGGAGTCGTCTAGTAATTAGCAAGCTGTTTCCAGTTTGACTATTATACGTGCACTGCCGTATGTATTTTAGTGGTAGCTGTATCTAGCTAATGCAGAGGGTCAGAATATTATAGCCAGAGATGCCATAAGGAATCCTGCATAAACTTCATCCATTTTATTCTGTTTGGTAAGGAGGCTAAGCAGGGCACATAGTGGCAGGTGCAGTTTTTCACACCTCCAGCACAGCCTGCAAATGTTTTTGTTAGAGGAGCTCAGGATTTGGGGTTTTTTCCCAGTTTTATCACAGAAGTCTTATTATTGATACCCAGTCCTCCCTTTTATAATTTAAATGCGTTCTTTTATCCATGGAAATTCCATTTCTGCCTAATGGAAAATCTATACAAAGCATGAGTAAAAATGGAACCAAACTAAAAATCATTCACTCACAGACACTACCTTACTTCTTTTCAATGACCCTTCTGATTAAGGTTATCCTACCTTTAAGCTTAATTTCAACTTGAAAGTGCAGGCATCTCAGAAACTATCCTGTTCAAGTAATATTTGTCAGACTATTAGAAAGAGTCTGGTAGTAACAAACAGGTACAAATTAACCCTTTTGGGGCATCTAGTCTCTTGCACTTCATCATGTGAATTGCTTTATGATGTTTTAAAAGGGCTTTATTATGTATAATATTACATTTGAATTCTAGTATTATCAAATTTGGGAATTCTTAACCTTTGATAAGATCTTTTGATACTGGATACCTCCAAATGCGATGTTTAAGCTTCCCATTCACCATAATATCCAATTCACAGTCACTTATGAATATGATTTCATTGGCATTTGAAATAATAATAATGGCTTAATCCAATTTTCTTTCATTGCCTTTGTTACAGGCAGATGTGAGCTATAGAATACTTACTCAAATCAAGATATACTGAAAACATACCAAAAAACCAACAAAAAAAATTAGCTCCCCTTCTTACTTTCTTAAGTCAATGTAATGGATCCTGTATTTCCTGCATAATGTTATTTATATAAGTATGTGGTGTATTTGCAAATGGAAGGTGGATCTATGCATTCTTAATTGCTCCTATATAAATGCCTGCCAGCTGAGTCATAAGGCCCGATCCATAAGATTTTGCGGTGCTCTGTGGAACAGTTTAATTTGTTTAGTATCTTTGAAACAAAGCCCTGTTCTGAAGAATTTTTACACTATGACATGATAATTTTATCAGGATGTTCGATACATAATAATATAAAATCAGGATGTTTTACAAGGATGAATAATCGTTTAAATAAGAGAGATACAGGAAGTGTATCCCAGAGAAGAGAGTTGGCTAGAAATGTCATCAGCACAGTGTGAGACCAAAAGAAAAGTGGCAGAATGGAAAGAGCAGAAAGAAAAGGCCTTTCAAAAGACTGCAAAAAAACCCAACCATGGAGGCTTTTAAGATAAAGAATAACTTGTAATTGGTTTCAGTAGTTTATGCAGAGACAGAGGAGCTGACTAGCAGTGATGATTGCTTCTACCATGATTTGTTTTCTAAACTGGCAAACTGTGAAGCTAATCTTAAAATATACTTGTTCTCCACTGACTTTACTGTGTGAAACTCAGGATCGGACTAACTGAGGAAGCTGCGAGGTCTCCATTATTTGATGTTTTGTTTGGTAAATGTGTAAGAAATAATTTGGATATAATTGAGATGAGGAAAGGGAAGTAGAGCCAAGGATTGGTTTTAATCTAATTTTTACAGTGACTCAACGAACAATTTTAAACTTGAAAACATCCTTGTATTTCTGTCTAAAATATATTCTGAAACATTATGTCCAGTTTGCCCTATGCAGGTTAAACCATACGAAAGCAATGCAGGCAGGAGTATTCACAGGGGTTTGGTTAATGGTACTGTTTTATTGCTGGTGTGTTGTAAGCCTCCCAGATTTTGCAGTCCTATAGCACTCCAGGTTATATTCTGATGAATTACACAATGGAAATTAGTATTTGTCTAATAATTTAGTCATTAAAGTTGGATTTTCCCCTTTGCAGGCTGAAAAACAGTAGCCACAGACTTCACAAAATTACTGAGATGGTTTTGCTGAAAACAGCTGTCAATACCACTTCTAAAAGACTCTAACAGAAGAACAACCTGACTTTAGGTGGGTAAGTTTATGGGGTTATTATAGCAAGTTGAAATATCTTTAAAACTCACACAAAAAAATGCTAAAATATTTAAGAGTTTAAAAGCACTATATTACATTATTTCTTAATTTAAAATTCTACTACTTGAAGTAATTTGAGTTGTTCTCACCATGGTACCACATTGCTCTATTCTCCTGTCAATATTGTTGGATTTTTCTAGCTTCCAATGGCTTTTTATTGCCGTAGAGGTTGGACAAACATAATCCAGCAGAATAGATCTCTGAAACAGGTTGTTATAGCCTCCAATGATCTGTACAAACCAAACATATTGGCAAGCAAGCCTCCTGAGCTTGCCAGAATGTTAGCCCAGGATCCCAGTCACTAGTGTTCATTACAAATCTGTGCCATACAACAAAGGTAGAGGGAACTTTCTTGGTGCCATAGTTTCCAGTACTGTTGTTTTGGTTAAGCTGTATATAGTTCATCCAATGTCTACCTTATGCACGACTGTAATCAGGTGTAGTAAAATATCTCTTGAATCATGAGCTGCAAAGAGTACTTAGTAAATTCTAGTATAGTATTGTGATAAATAATCGGGATATTTCAATATAAGCTTCACATTTTTCCCGGCTTTTTCAAATATAAGCGTCTCCTTTCTTCTTACTGTGAATTTTCAGTAATCATCTTGGTTAAAATAAGTTCACCTGGCATGTGTACTTTAGATTTGAGATATGTATGTACTGAATAAAAGAAGTGGTGAAATCTTGATTAATTAATTAATTTTGAACATGGTTCTTTGCATCAGAGTACAATTTGCGTTATAGAAAAGGAGTAGTTTCATTGATTTCAGTAGCACTGTTTGCAGAAATTTAATCAGGAAACAGTTTGTTGCATCATAGTCATTAATGTTGCGGTATCTCTAAGTAAAAATAAGTAATTGAGGCTACCAGGCAGAATGTAAGATAAGGAACCAAATTTAAAACAAAAAAAAAAAAGAAAAGAAAAAAAACCCTCTTCAATTCCTATATCATCTCAAAATGTTTTCTCTATTTTTAATAAACTATATTGAATGACATAGCAAAATGGTAATGGATTTTCAGAGACAATAAGATGGCACCAGTGCTTTCAAATAATCGGTGAAATACCAAAATTAGATAAATTCAAGTTACCTGGGCTTACAGAAGCAATGGGCTACAATATCTATGTTGTACCTATTTTAAGTAAATTACCATAGAACACTTGCTCAGTATATTTTAGGTAGAATACTGGGCCATAACCTGTTTCCTTGGCAACCACATACGAATAAAAGGTACATTAGCAAAGCTGCAGATGTGTGTCAGTGAATGCTTATTAAGCAGCCCAATGCATTTACATACCATGTGCTCACAATAATGCATGCATCTTGAAAATCACCATATAAAAAGATTTCTGGGCATGGCCCAGTGTGGATTCTTAATACTCAGAGGTTTTAACCTAAAACCTTCATGTTTTCAATAGATAGATCTCTTGTGATTATTTTTTTCATTGCGCTTTAAATTGGACTTGCAGGAACTGACAAAATTGGCATGGTAGCCTTGGTCTGCAAATCGCAACCTTTCTCTGAGATTCTGGATGCCCAGAGCGCTGCTTTAAGACAACAAAATACGGACAGAAATGAAGGCTTTCATTATCTTTCAGAAATGCTTAGACATTCAAAATTTGAATTTTGTACTGCATTCAGAAGCAAGTCCGATAACTGTTTTACACAGTGACAAACTGAAGCCACTAAATAAAAATTAAACTGGTTTTGCTTGTAGCACTCTCATTGTATCCAAAGTGTCACGGCAGAGACAGGGCCAAGTGTTGTTTTCTAACAGTCAACAACAGCAAAAGGTCTGGAGGGGAGCACAGGGAAAAGGCTGCAGAAGTCAGAACAGCAGTTATTCGGGGACCTTCAGACTAAAGTTTGGATGTAGCATTTAGGCTGTACTCAGGCGTTCTGTGCAAGTGATCGTATAGCACTGTTTTGCTTTATAGTCATGAATTTAAAGTAAGTTCAGATATGTAAGATGAGTTTTGACAAACTTGTTTACTGACTTCAGCAAGGTTATGTAAAGGTTATTTTTGGCCTTTCAAGTGCTCATTTGTATATAAATGAAAAGTGTACACAGCCCTTCAGATTAACTGTTTTCCCAAGATGATATATCTTTAAGAAATGTCTAAAATGCTAATCATTTTGCAAATTCTGCGCTTAAATGCAGTTGGTGTAATCTGAGAAGATGTTTATGTGACCAGTAGCCTAATTAAAACTCCCCTGAAATCAATGAAAAGATTCCCAATGCCTTCTGCAGTGTGCAATGAGAGAGGCGGCTTCATGAGCAGCAATGACATTTAGCAAACAAAGATTATCCTGACAATGTTAAACATTTCTGTAAATCTCTGAACAGTCAAACATACCAGAAACTAGTATCAATTCCAGAGAGCTTGAACACTATCACATCAATCTTTTCATGATCCTGACCCGTAAACAATGTTGTTATATACCATCATATGCTACAATACTACTAAGGCTTTTGAGCATGTAAGAAAGAGCTCTGGAGATTACGAGGAAGATACAAGTCAACAGTTTTTTTCATTATTTGTTGTTCCCCATTCGAGCTGAGCTCACTGTCAGGCCAGGATTTGTGCCTGGGGCAATTCACATTGGTGGCAGAGTATGCAGCACAAACCAGAGCTGGAGTCATCAACATTTTCTTCTTACTGCCAGCTGCTACCAGCTTTTGCTATAGCCCTTCTCCATTGCTTAAGCAGAGGCCCTGTTACAGCTTTGAGGTTGGAAATGAGCAGCAGGGTGGAAAAGGAGGAGCAGGACTTCAGCTGAGCCTCTTAGACCAGCACAAAATGGAGCCTAAGAATATTTAAGAGCATACAGCTGAAGCTAATGTCTGTCAAAAAAGTTATCATAATAACTGGCCAGCCTAAAGTGATGGTTCAGAGTAACAGGTATCACTTATGCATTGCTTTTGTCATGCTGAAGTTTACCAGTATAACAGCAAAAGAATATTTTGCAATGTTTTAAGGAATATGGGAGATCCAGGTGGCCGGTTAACAGCTTAAAGACCAGTTCTAGCATTCAAAATGGCTGTGTCCAGCCAGCCAGCAGACCAACCAGAACAGGTGTTTCCAGGGAAGGGATGTAGCTCTATTTTCAGTCTAGCATGATTTGCTACATCAGCCCTAGTGAAGGGCAAGAACGGCTGCATTGGACTGACCCTCAGCACACCTGACTGAGAGTAACAGCAGCCCCTGAGCACTCAGCTTGGCACTGCTCTCATGAATGTTGGTTCAGATAATTAAAGGATAGTTTCCTTTTAAAAATGGAAAATGAGAGGCTGTGTTCAACTACTTTTATTTTGACTTTCTGATAACTGAAGGGGCAGCAGAGTACCAGATAGTACTTGTCCAACATGAACAAAAAATAAATGTTTAATTTTCTACTTTTTTTAAAAGCTTTTTAAATACCTAGGTTACTATATTTGACAACAGTCAACAACAGAAAAATGTCTGTTGTTGTCATTCCCTGTAAACATAGCTTTACAATTGCAATCGATCTATGCTAGCTTGGGACTGTGATACATCCCAGAAGTGTAGGAGGCCAGAAAGTCACTTGTCAGCAGCACATTAAAAAATGAAATATTTAAATGGAAAATAATACTGAGATTGTTCAGAGATAGCAGCATGTAAAGTCAGCTAATTCTTAGTAGCAGTACAACTTAAGCTTTTATATTTTGTGCAAAAGAGTAATTTGGATTTATGTTAGTTATTGTGGTTGCTTAATTTTCTTTCTTTAGACTGGTGGAAAGACAAAGGTATAGTTATACCTTTAAAATGTGCTTGTATGTGTTCTGTCTACTGTTAATAGAATTCAGGTTAGCCCATACCTAAATTGTAAGAAGGCAACATAACTTGAAAGAAAACTTTCTCTGGTGCACATGCACTGCTCATACGGTTTGAGATCCAAATGTGTCCTGCCAGGCCTACCTCCTCTCAACCAGACTTGGGGGAGCAGGCAGTTGCTGCAGGTCTACCATAACTGTGTTGCTCGTCCTTTACTCTCCCTCCACTTGATGCCCAAGAAGAGGAGAAGGGTCACACAAAAGAACTCCTTCCCTTGGTCATGTAACAGGAGTGAAGCCACTTTGGGCTGCTTGGTACTTCTTGCAACCCACATTTGAGTTGAAGTCTGAAGTGTTGGTCTGCCTGAGGGGTGAAGTTGAGCTCTGTTTTCCTTCTCAGCAGCATCACTGGCTGTGGTGATCTCAGCAGTGAGAGCAAAGAATGGCAGTCAATCCAAGTGTTTTTCTTATGGACAGGCTGGCCTGCTTTAGGCACTGGGAAGGAAACCAGCCAAGCCTTGGCCAAAATCCTGTCACTGATGAGGAATCTGCAAGAGTTGGTAATGCTATATATGTTGTTTCCTCCTGTGATTTAAGAACTGAAACTGCTTGACTACAGGGGAACATTGGAACAATTTTTTTTTCCTGGGCAGTCTGAAATACTCTTAAGGAAAGAATGCCACGTGCCATGAGTTGCAGAAGTGAGATTATCAAACTTCAGCAAAGCATCCAAACACTATCACTTCAGTAAACTTGGAACTGTTTTATAAAGTAAAAAGCTTGCTGATAATTTTCTCTGTACCTTATGATTTTACCTTAGAAGTACTAATGCACTGGTAAACTGCTGGGACTTCTTGTTTTAAAAGAATGCAGTATTTGTGCCATGTTATGTGCAATCATTTAATGTTTAATGGGAATTGGTACGCATACATTACCAAGATTGCTATTTTTAAAGTATGTCATTTGTATTCTGGCTTACACCCTGAAATCAGGACTGCAGGTGCAGATAAATCTTGCTCGACTTCTCCCAGACAGCAGTGTAGTCTATTCACGTAGGTCTGACTGCAGCGCGGCTTCCTCCATTTTCTTTGCATGCCGCTGGTCTTACATGAAACGTTACAATGAGAATGTAAAATCCTGTGTGCAGCCAAGATCACCTTATGAACAGTTTCTTACTCTGAATAATATTTTGAATACATGAGTAGCTGATGGGTCTGTGAATTCCAAATAGCTCAGATTTTATTTTTATATATGTGTGAGTGTGTGTGTGTATAGATGGAAATGAGGACCTGCAATTACAGCGCTTGCCACAGAAAAATCGATTCTTTTTTAGTGGATGACCTGAAGTTGCTTTAAGAAAGCACCCTATCAATTAAAAAGACAAACAAACAAAAACCCAAAACCCAAGTTGGTTTTCTTCAAAAATGTTATACTGTCTGAAGATACTAAGACTGCTAGAGCATCAAGTGGTCAATTAGAAATAAACTAGTGTCTCCAAGATTTAGGGGGAATTCATAATCTAATCTTGCTTAAATTTGTTTTATGTAATCCAAAAATATGCTTATATTTATTATTGTAATGCATTTATTTTAAAGTATTTTAAGAGGTTTATTCCCTATTATTGTATTGTTACTGACAACACATTGGTCACAAATGCTTCTTAGGGCACTTGTGTCAGAAATCTTAATTAATACATATTAACATGTATATACACACTTAAAGCAATAATAAACAATAGTAAAGAAGCAATAAACAGTCCGAGGTGAAAGGTAACCTACACATGAGTATTAAACTCTGCTTCTCAGTTATGTATGTTGGAAAAATAATAAAGTTATGAAAACTTTTGGACACACTCTGCTTTTGCAATCAATACTGTTGTAGTATTCAACTACATTTACCAACTGTTCAACTGTTGGTAAACAGCTTGTCATGAGATGAAAGAAACCTTTTTATTTTTTGGTAGCAGAGAGCCCTAAGCTAAAGTGATACTCACTGCTTCAGTAAGAATTCCAGTGATCCAGAAACGATAATTAAGCTATCCACAGAGATGTTCAGTATTTCTAAGGTGATTTTTTAACACGGATTCTCTAAATAAGTGTAGGAGGGATGGATAGATCAGTTACTAAATTTAGGTCAATTTCCTGGGAAGTTTTTTCCTTGTATTTTAAACAACCAGAAAAGTGTATGATAGGTCCAAGACAGAATGTTGCGGAAAAAAATAAAGATCTCCTTTCCTTATAATAGGTTGTATATCTTATGTTGATATGAAATAGTTTCCTCAGATGTTAAGCAGCATTTATCATTATGAGGCTCTAGCAAAGTTCTAACTTTCAGGCCCATCAAGGGTGACAATGAAGAAACGGATTCTTTGTCTAAAATTAATCAGTTCCTACTATTCAGAGCTTCTAATGCACAGGCTTAAGATTTGAGAACCGAGTAACTGTCCAGTAAAACCTCATATACAATAGTGTGTAAAAATAAACACAGGTCAGCCTTTTAGCAAAATTACTGTTTTCAAGCAAGCCTTAAGACAATAGCAATTTGTCCATTTTTGTAACGTTTTCCACCTGTCTTGAAGGCCAGTTGCTCAATAAACTGCATGATTCCAAGTTCTTGGAAAAAAGGTTCTGCTGACTACTTACAGTGAGAAGCAGAGTGAGCAAGCGAGCATATATAGAGAGACTGTACCCAGTATGTCGGAGCATCTGGCTAAACGAAATCAAGCTACTTCCTTCTTAATCTAGGTAAGCGTTTGTTAGTGCTTACGAAGACGCTAATAGTCTTGTTGCACTTGCTTTCTGAGGTAGTACATAATCTTAAGAAACCAAAATTAGAGAGCGAGACTACTGCTTAAAATCAACATCTTCACTATCAGTGTCTACATATGCTTAAAAAAAATAATTAAGGAAAATAAGATAAATGCGGCTGTACTGAAGTAACTACAAGTAATTTATTTCAGGTACTGCTTTTTCAAGGAAATAGTTAATCTCTCCTTTTTAGTGGGAAGCTGCAGAAGTTACGCACAGAGCGCTGTATCTCCAGAAATGCTCTTTTTTCATTTGAGAAACTCTCCTTTGAAGCCTGAGGCAGTCAAACTGCTGCATTAGGTTTAAAAAGCATTCTACATGATGCGGATAAAACTGCGTTGATGGCCACAGAGCGAGGGGCTGAAGCTAGGGAAGACTGGATTTCCTCATCTTTCTAAATTTACGGTCCCTGCATATAAATAACTTAGCCGATATGCTAAATACCCCAGCTGGCTGTGTTAATTAAGCACTAAAGCATTTGCTGTGAACTAAAGAGATGAAAAATAACGTAGCAGTCAGTACGCGAAGCTGGGAAGCCAGGGCGCTGGCACCAGCCTGGGTTTCACAAGGCACACGCAGATCTGATTACCAGGGATTATCAGAGCAAAATGGCGGCTGCGCCGTCCTGCCGCCGTCATCGGGCCCCGCGCTGCGGCGGGGCTGGCGGGCGCCGCGGGCCACGCGCCGCCGGGAAGATGGCACCTGTCGCGTCACCCCGCGCCCGGGCACCCAGCGCACCGTCCCGCTGAGCCGCTGCTTTCGTCTTTCTCCCTGCTAGAGAAAACCCCAAAGACATGGTTTTAATCGCCAGGTAGCTCAAAAACAGTGAGTTGCTTTACATTCGAGCGTAAAATTGCGTAAGCGTTTCTGTTATTGAGAGGGGAGACATCATGTCGCGGGTTAATATGCATTGCTTCCTCGGCTAGAGATTTAATGTAGTGCGGCGCGCAGCTATACCCATAAACAGGAAGTGTCTTCAACTTATCTGCAGCTGACGGCGGGCCGAGCGTTTGATGTGTCGGCAGGCTCCCTGTTACAGCAGCGGCGCGCCCGCGCTAACGGGCCGCATGGGGGGCTTGCGTTTTATGTGGGTCGTGCGGGATTAAGAGACAACCGCGTTTGAGCGGTGCGGTAGCAGTTAGCGATTAATGTCGTCGCAAGAACCTTTATTTCCTATCTTGCTTCAGCACGAAAAGGGGACGGGGCTTCTACCGCGCACGTCCAGCTCCACCGTGTGGGCGAGCGCTGCGAGGGAGCTCGCCCAGGCCGCGGAGCGTCCGGTCCGCGCCCCGGAGGGCCGCTGCGCCCTGACTGCGGCTTCGGCGCGGGCCTGAGGGCGAAGCCTTTCCCAGAGCAGGAACTGCCGGACGCGCAGCGGGACGTGTTTTGTTTGTTTGGGGTTTTTCCCATTATTTTTAGGGGCGGATCAGTTCTAGCGTGCCCTGTCGCGAGGCCAGGACTCGCTTTGGCTTTCGTAATGAGGAACATCACCTAATAAAAAAGTGCCAAGCCCGCTCCCAGCACCGAGAAGGGTTTAAAGGCTGTTTTCCGTGTGATGAGAAACGCTTGTCGGAAGTGTGAAGTAGGAAGTGAGAACATGAGTTAGGGATGCTAATAATAGGAAAGAATTACAAGTGTGGAAGATGACTTCAGAGATCTCCCCTCGTACTAACACAACTAGCACAAGTTAGCCGACATGGCGGTGTTGGGCTGACGGTTGGACCGGGTGATCTTAGAGGGCTTTTCCAGCCTTAAAGATTAAGTGATTCTAATCTATGGTAAAATTCTTACGCTCAATTCCACACCCCCCAGCTGTCTGAATTATGTTAGAGGTAACAATGCGAGGCTGAAAAAAATGACATTAGGGCTTCTGAGGCTGTAATGTAATAGAGAAGGTAAATCCCCAATACTGATGGGGTGGAGTGTCAAAAAGTATAGATGTACTGCTTGAAATAATGTGGAGCTATGTAGACTGGAGCACTAAGCTACATGCTGCTGCAAGCTATTAAACATAATTAGACATTAGTAAAACTTCCCTGCATGCCTGAGGCGATAAGGAGACTGAAGGCATCACAACAGAGGCAGCCCTGCATTGTTATACTGCCCAGGTGGGGCTGATGAAGTGATTCCATAAAAAACCTGAGTTATCATCAGAAGAGCGGTGGTTGGACAGTTGAAGGTGCCCAGGTGGGCAAGGGTCAGGACAGAGCTGGTGGAGATGCGGGGTGTGTACTTGGGGTTGTTTGGGTTTTAATTTGTTTGTGTTGCTTAGCTGTTTCTGCTCTAGACCAAAATCGTGTCCTTTAGGAGAGTTAGTTACAGATGAGCATTCCTTCTCAGTTGGGGCAAAAGTCTGTAAACAAAGCAGAGAGAACCTTCAGAGTATGCTCACAGAGTGGAATGAAACTGAACATAAGAAAACTATGGAGTGAACATGTTTCCGTAGTGTCATGTTGGTAAGTACCAGAAAATCTTTAAAATCCTGGTGGAAATATGTGGAATAATAAAACAGAGGAAGAACTGCTTATCAACATCTTGCTGTTTCTTCTGTTCCCTGGGTACTAGCAACTGGCCCTGAGTTGCCTGTTGAATTTAAGTGACTTAATTGAAATAAAAGCATTTCTTCTCATGTTTAATAGGATACACTTGCCTGGCAGTAAATTTCAAAAGTCAAAACCAATATTCTTAGATTGCAAGAGTTCTCTTTGGGAGTAAAAAAAAAATTGTAGCTGTTAAATTTGGTATTCATTGGCCAGGAAACCTTCTTTGATGTCTTTACTTCAAAGTAACAGTAAATATAAAAGTTAACAGTAGCTTTTCCTTCTGCAGTGTTCATGTAGAGCTGGCTGCTCTAATGTTTGCAATTAGCTACACTATCTGTGAGGCCTAACTACACAAATTTGTGTTTGGATGCATCAATCTCTGATTTTTCCACTAACTTTTAACATTACTTGTTTTCATTTATTACTTTGGTCCTGGGGTGGTATTCTGTTGGTGTCAGAAAAGAGTTTAATCAAAATACTGATCAGTATGCTTAGGTTTCAGATAAATATTTAAATCTTACTTCTTAATGTGATTCAACAGTTTTTAACAACAGGTTATGTCTCTTATTGTTTTTGCATAAAATATGCAAATAAGGAAACTCGCAATCAGAAATTCTGCTGTTCAGATGCTAAAGCTATCCATAGGTGCATCAAAGTTATACTGCAAAGGTACTGTTCAGGTTCCAAAGAAATTATTTATGTCTGGATTGAGAGCAAAAAGTATCAAAATAACACATACATTTGTGTCAAAAAGGATGGCATAGCTGGCTGAAGGGTAATGTTGACCTTCAGTAGGTCAAATGGTATTTACATATGTTTTTGGCCAACATTTGGAAACAATACTAGAATTTCTTCCGTAATTGTGTAAAAAAAAAAAAAAAAAAAAATCATACAAGAGACTGGTAATGTTACAAACACACTTTCCAGTGTTTGAATCGAAAATGTTGATAATCTATCTGGAAAGTTTGATCTCTCTGTGTCGCTGCCCTAGCAGAGCTCCCGTGGCAACTGAGGAGCAGATTTTCCATTTGCAGTGTGAAGTGCAAATGGAATGTAGAACATCCCGTTTATGTGTGCACTAGGTAGAGCGTCCTGACTGTGTAGCATTTCAGACACCTCTTTCACAAATGTAAGCAGCAAGCCAGGTAAAAAGAACAGGCAGCAGAGTCATTACACGTCAATAAATGCACCATTTGGGTAGTGCATAGTTTGATGTGAGAAGCAAAGAGTCTTGCCTGTGAAGATTAATTTGCTCTGGAATTTTTCTCTATAACTTCCCAGTGAGATACATAGCAGATGGTCCAGCCCACAGCAAAAGCATTAAATGTCCAAATAGTAAATCACAGTTTCAACTATTTTTACCCAAGTAATCTAGTTGGGTGATTTATGGGAGTACCAAAATATCCAGGATTTCAAAAACTGGCAATCTGTTTACATGCTAGTAGAAACTGAAAATAATCACTTTTCTCCATTGGAGGATAAATTTAGAAATAACTACTTGAATAATAAGACTTCTACTAAAACCACTTGGGTTTGTAGGCCTTGCTTATAAATGCTTCTTGGTATAGATGTAGCAGTCTGATATATTTAGCAAACAGAATGTCATGAGGTGTCTTTGAACTAAAACCAGCTGTCTCCAATAAAGAAACAGAAAAAACCCAGGCAGGTTCCTGTGGGGCAGTTCACTGGGAGGTAGAGTTGACATCATTTATTTCCTATACTCAGGCAGTAACTCTATCAATAGCTCCTGTTGTGAAATGTTTTTGATGTCTGACAGTTGGTTTCTTATACCACATCACATGAGCAAGTCAGATGTAATCTCAGACATTGTCAATGAGAAAAAAGAATCAATTACGGGCTAGTGACTGCTTGCTTGAAGAAAGGCACTCTTGTCAGTGTTCTTTCTGTAGAAGATACGATATGCCAGAAACTATCTACAATTATATATGGGTTTTCAGATATCAAACCAAAGCAGATAACCTTACCTAACTGCTGTGAATTTCAGGTTATCATTCCAATATCTCTTATTTTAAGACCAGCAAGTGCAATAAACAAACACATGATAAATGATAATGTTAAGATTTAAAGGCACACACCGATGCATCACAGCTGCTGTGAATGACGAGTTAATCAAAATAATACATCTACATTTGTATCACAGTTGTATTGATGAACTAATGTCTTGGTATCTGTGGTGTATATATAAGCATTAGTGGGTTGGGGATTTTTTTGTGAATCATAATTTTAATTTTTCTGAATTACGTGCATTGAAATTCTCAGCCATCAAACTGTATTAGAAATTTTGGCCATGTGCATAGACAGTACATTCCTGACAGAAACTGCAGCCGTGCTGCAAGGTACAAATTTTACTTACAAGCTCATCCATAACATACCAAATGACTATCTTTTTCATAGTACGTTGTGTTTGTCTTCACAGAAAGGTTGGCATTGTTTTTTGTATAATTTGATTTACAGTGAAGTAGTTGGTGGATTTGTGATGAAGTGTCCAAAGCAAGGGTGCATGTGCCATAGTACTTGGTGATAAAAAGGATTACTTCTGAATGCCTTGGGTGTGAGAGCCAATGCTCTGCTTTTTGTTTAGTGAATGTGGATCAAACTTTGTTTCACTATTTGAATGAAACCCATCTTAATAAATATATAATGTGAACTATTTGGGGGTAAGGGTCATGGTAAAACCTTTGAAGCTTAACTTCTAAGCTTGGAGCAGTAGATGGAATGTTTAGAAGGTATTCCTAACTCATTAGAGCAAAATCTTGCAAAACATTGGTAGTTGGTCATTTTCTTTAGGATGCATCTTGATTCCATGAGTTGAAAGAAAAGGGTCTTTAATAAATATACAGATTTTTTTACCGTAGTAATTAGTAAGTGCCAGTAGGATGACTATTTCTTCATGACTTGAAGTCAGAAATGGGCAGTAGTAGTTGAAAACACTACTCAGATGGGAAAAAAGGAACAAAACTCATTATATAGTGCAGATCTGAATTTGAATAAAAAACCCAAATCATCTGGTTAAGTCAAAGAGATTTTTCTCCAGATACATACTGTCTATTCATCTGTTTTTTCAGTCTGTTTTTCATTCATGTTTTGCATCTTTTACGTCAGTTAAACAAACTAGAATATTCATACAGTAACAGCCTGGCTAATCTAAACATTTTTGTCAGCATTAAACCTCTTTATTATAAATTGGCAGTTATTTAACAGTTTTTACTCTTGCAATTAAATCTTATTATTTGGTAGAAATTAAAAACACCATATCAAATTATGAAGTGTGAAAACTATAAATCTAAACTACAAGTGAAGAAAAAACATTCTATTACTCTCTGTTTTATTCACTGAATTTGAAAATTCAGTTACTTAAATTTTCACTCATTTTAAAGTAAGTCTAAACTATCTACTAAAATTTATTCACTATTTAAAAAAAATGCTGTTTATGTAAATAGTGTTACACATATTCTGGTGTTATTTACAAAACTGAGTTGCTTCTGCGTTCATTTATAAAGTCTTACCCTGTAACTGACACTCTACTGCATAGGATCTCTGGTCCTGGTTTTAGATATCGGCTTAATAAGAGGATCAGATGTAGTGGTGTTGTAAAGCCATTGTCTGACAAACAGCCCCAGAAAACGAAGTCCTCGGCATCTGCAGCACTGCAGCAATTCAGCCTTGCCCATAATGTCTACCAAATACCTCAGCCACATGCTGGGGGAACTACCTCAAGGGTTCCCTGAGTCACTGGATGTGAACCCAAGCAGATGAACCCACTGGCACACCAGAAAGCTGGTGCCTGTGACCCCCAGCACCCACGGGGTGGGCGACAGACCCAGGCGGGGACAGAGAAGATCCTCTGCCTCTTGGTGAGATGCTGCTGGTGTGTCTGCATCCTTTCAAGGCTTCAATATGTACATAGAGTAATTTCACTGTTGTTGGTACAAGTGACGGTAAGATGACTTCAGCCTGAAATGCTAGGACAAAATTTTACTCGTTCTTAAAATTTAGAAGTTAAGAAATTAAAAACATGTAAAATAAATATATGACTATAAGCTTGACCTGTAACTGCAACAGATGAAAAACACCTTCTAAAAACCACCTTTTTTTTCTTGTAGATGACAGTCATGTCCCATTCAAAGGACCTCAAGGACGACTTCCACAGTGACACTGTGCTTTCCATTCTAAATGAACAGCGCATTCGGGGCATTTTATGCGATGTCACCATAATTGTGGAGGATACCAAATTTAAAGCCCATAGTAATGTGTTGGCAGCTTCAAGCCTTTACTTCAAAAACATTTTTTGGAGTCGTACTATCTGTATTTCAGGTCATGTACTGGAGTTGGATGATCTCAAAGCTGAAGTATTTACAGAAATACTGAATTACATCTACAGTTCCACAGTAGTTGTTAAGAGGCAGGAGACTGTAACGGACCTTGCAGCTGCAGGGAAAAAACTGGGAATATCATTCCTAGAAGATCTTACAGATGTTAATTTTTCAAATTCCCCCTGCCCCTATGCATACTGTGTTAATGAAAAAGGGGCTGTCAAAGAGGAAAAGCATGAAAAGAGACATGAAGACTCCGCTGTGACAAATGGACCACGAATTACAAATGCATTCTCAATTTTTGAAACAGAAAACAATTTGTTTTCTCCACTTGATTTGAGGGCAAGCTTTAAAAAGGTATCTGACACAATACAACCTCCCACCATCAGCCTTGACAGAAGTGATGTTTGCAAAGATGCTGAGCCAGCTAGTACACTGGCTGAACACTCCTATGCAGTTTCTTCGGGAGGAGATAGTTTTCAAGGAACGCCTTTCCTTGAACAGAATAGCAGTCCTTCATACAAGGTGGGTGAAGACCACTATGAAAATGTGCAAGCCACACCACGCATTCAGCCAGGAAAACAAGCATGCAGTACTCCCAAAACAGCCTTTAAGCCCCAGGGTACAGGTTCGGCTATAGCAAAAGTTCCGGCCTCTACAGTAACCACTACAGAAGCCCAACATGAAACAGTTGCTGATCAGACAAATGCATCCTTTCCAAAACCTCAGAATAAAACAGGAGACGTCCAGTTATCCAGAGAAGAGAAAGACAGTTCTGCTAATGTTTCTGGATCCACAGCGACTGTCGTTCCACCTGTTTACAATTGTAACTGTTGTGCAAAATCATTCAATGACAGGGCATTACTCAGTACTCACCTGCAGCTCCATTCAGAGCATCAGGAAACTTTCACATGCAAATTCTGCAGCAAACAATTTGCAAATCTAAATATACTGGAAAGTCATGAACAAGTTTGCATGAAATCAAATAGCTTATCAGTTCACAATGGAAGTGAACAGAGTTTTGCAGATAACTATACTGCTACGGAAGGAAGGAATGGAAGTTCATATGCAAATGCAGAGCCTCTATTGTCTGAAAACAGCATCACTGATTATTCTAATGCAAACTGCACTTTACCAGAAACAGATCATTTGGTTAAAGTTGTTGATGGGCAGATATTATATACCTGCATCGTTTGCAAGCGTAGTTACGTAACGTTGTCTAGCCTTCGAAGACATGCAAATGTGCATTCGTGGAGAAGAACGTATCCCTGTCACTACTGCAATAAAGTGTTCGCGTTAGCTGAGTATCGCACCAGACATGAGATCTGGCACACTGGGGAAAGACGGTATCAGTGCATTTTCTGTCTGGAGACTTTTATGACTTACTATATACTAAAAAATCATCAGAAGTCTTTCCACGCGATTGACCATCGTCTCTCAGTCAATAAAAAGACAGCGAACGGGGGTTTAAAGCCAAGTATGTACCCATACAAACTGTATCGACTTCTACCTATGAAATGCAGGCGACTACCTTACAAGTCGTACCGAAATTCTTCATATGAAAATGTTCAAACAAGCAGCCAGGTTAATGAAACTGCTTCTACTACCTGTTTCATTCCGAGTTCTCTCAGCTCCGAGCTACCGCCACTGAATTTTTCAAGTACCATAATAGCAAACAACAGAACTCTTGCCTTGGATACATCTTCATGTAATGATACGGTATCTTCCGCAAATACTCAGAATTCTTCCTCTTGGGGAGTAGGTATCTTAAATTCTGATCTGCAAAGGGACTTTTTCACAGCTGAAAAAAGAGTTTCCAGTGCTGCAAATGACTCTGGTTCTCAAGAGTGTGATTCCTCAGTTGTGTCTTTAACTAAGGTGAAAGAAAATTCAACATCTGTCATCAGTTACGGCAGTTCTGCACCCTCTGTTATAATGCACAGCAGCAGAGTTTCATCAGTAATAATGCACAGTAAAACAATCACTTCTGTGGAAAACAGTAAGACAGAATCATCAAATAATCTACCTAGTCAGTCTGTAAGTGATGATTGTAAATATGGGTCAGATAATTATGGGAAGTGCATTACAAAATCAAAAACTCTTAAGGAGAAAAAGAAAACACTGCTGTACAACAGAGCAGAAGCAACTGAGGATACGCAGCATGTCACAGGATCTGGCGGTTCATCTAGCAAAACAACAAACACTGTCCAAGAATCAAGTAAAACTGAGACATACATTGCAAAGCCTGCCTTACCTGGGACATCTACTGACAGCAACGTTGCACCTCTTTGTCAGATAACAGTCAAAATTGGTAATGAGGCTATTGTAAAAAGACATATATTGGGATCTAAGCTGTTTTGTAAAAGGGGACGAAAATCTAAACACGAGTCCAAACAGGACAATCTAATTGAGGAATCGGAAGTGGAGATAAAAGAGAGAAGCCCATCTCGGCTCTATAGCTCAGAATGCCTGGAGCTCACAGAAATGTGTGATGACGTAAGTGACCAGGACTCCAGTGATAAGCCCTGGAGACCCTATTATAATTACAAGCCAAAAAAGAAATCCAAACAGCTACGAAAAATGAAGAAAACCAAATGGAGGAAAAAGCATGGAAGCAAGAGCAGCATTGTAGAAAGCCACAACCCATGCAGTCGAGAGTATGCGCTCAGGAATGCTCCTGAGGAAAAGGTGATCAGTCAAGAAGAGAACGCAGAAATGCCCAGTCTTCATTGTGAGCTCTGTGAAAGAGATCAATCTTCCACTGCAGAAATTCAAGATCACATACACTGGCATGGAGCTACTTCAAAGCCTTACATTTGTGAATTATGCCAAAAACAGTTTCAAAGTCCATCCACTTTAAAAATGCATATGAGGTGTCACACTGGGGAAAAGCCCTACACTTGCAAAACTTGTGGTAAATGTTTCTCAGTTCCTGGAAATCTGCAGAAACACGAACGTATCCACCTGGGTGTCAAAGAGTTTGTCTGCCAGTACTGCAACAAGGCATTCACTTTAAATGAAACACTCAAAATACATGAAAGAATTCATACTGGAGAAAAACGCTACCACTGTCAGTTCTGCTTCCAGAGCTTCTTGTATCTTTCTACCAAAAGGAACCATGAGCAAAGGCACGTACGTGAGCATAATGGAAGAGGTTACGCTTGCTTGCAGTGCCCCAAAATTTGCAAGACAGCGGCTGCTCTGGGGATGCACCAGAAGAAACATCTCTTCAAAAGTCCAGGTCTACAAGACAGAAAAGAACAATTTTGTAATGAAAGTCCTAAACTTTTGGAAAACCCTCATTTCCTTGGCTCAGAAGGAAGTGAAGTAAAAAATCTACAAAATATAACTCCAGAAGTTATAATGTGAGTGACAGTTGTGCAAAAGAGAAGAAAAATTGGAAACTTTGTACTGGGGAAAATCTAGATGCATTGAATGGGGAAACATCTCTGCTCCAATTAGTATCACTTACATGGTCAAATTTCTTTCATGTAAATGTGTCAATATATGCAAAAGGAGGAAAAATAACACAGAATAGAGAAACTAGTATTTGCAATAATACGAACTTAAGGTGAAAAACCCAAAATGCTTTGCCACAATAGACTTCTATCATATATATATATAAAATGAAAAACAAAAACTATGACCAACCAAAACCCTTCTACTCCACATTACAGGACGCTGGTCACTGAACTATTTTACAGTGCTGGTTTTGAGAATCATTCTGAGCAAAATAAATATGTAGGTTCACAGTGTACTCTCTAGAGGATTTTTTGCTGCAGAAACCATATATTGCAATTTTAAGCAAAGAGTAATGTGTTTATAAACAAAATAATTGTAATTTAGTGTATTCTAAAGTGAAGTTGGGAAGTGTTTCATGAACTTGGGTATGCTGAAGTACAGTTAAGTTCGGGCGTGCTTTTCTGTAACTCAACACTTACAAATCATATTCAGGAGTTTAAATCTCTTTTCCTTTCCATATTCAGTTTTGTAGTTACCATAATAACCGTTAAGTGTGAGTGCTTGTGTGGAAGTATTCCAGCTTTATGATATCTCTGAGATGTTTAATAAAGATTCAGTGGAACTCATGATAGCCAGTCTTCCAAACTGCATAAATCCCAATGTCAGTGGCCTGGTAGAGCTATTCAGGTGCATTTGTCTAAAGAAGATTATTCTTATGAAACAGCCTAGAAATAATGTACATAAATGTCCCCCTTTTTGTGGGTCTGCAACTCCTGTCTTTTAGAAATACCATTCTTCTCAGCAGAAGAAGAGGAGATTTAGACAGTGTCTTCCTCCTCATCCTGGAGTAATACCTGGATAACAGATGACAGAGCAACTCCCTGTAAAAACTTTTACTTTTGGGAGGGATAGGTAAATACTCAGATTGTTGCTTCCATATATGTCCCTGAGGCAGTCCCAGTGTATAATCAGGGATAGGGCCAGTTGGTGGGATTCCCTGTCATTCCCATGCCTTAAATACAACAGCTAACTTTCCTGTCCGTTCTCCTCAGTGATTCCCCCCAACCACGGCAGCACCTTGCCCCAGGCAGGCTTGGTCTCGGTGTCACTTGGCCCAGCACAGCGGGCCCCTAGCATGGAAGGGGCTGCTGGAGGAAGAAGTGTCAGCCCTTCTGCCTCCCTCATCCTGCCACACCGAAGGGTTACGGTGAGCCTTATGTTTGCTCAGAATCGGGAGAACAGGCTTCTGAAAGTCATCACCAAAATAGTACAGTAAATATCATTGTGTGAACATGTGATTAATCTTAACTGAGATTTAAGACATTTTTAAAAAGTCAAAGAAGGTGTTAGGTGTACAAGGTGCAGTTTATATGATAGGGCTCTGTTGTACTGTATCTGCATTTCTAATTAGTTGTGTATGTTCATCTCTATGAAATGGTAAAAAATTAAGTCAGGACAAAGGTTAGTGAACCTCAACTTCATTCTATGTGCAAATATGGTACACGGTTTGTTTACTTATTTTGTCTTCTTCAATATTTTAAAAGAAACTATAGCTTGGGTACAATAAAACTACAGTTGAAATCATAATACAGTATTGATTGAAGTAATAATATAGTCCACTTACTTATTCTATCATTGGTGAATGCTGTGAACCCCATGAGAAATTTTGGTTTCATAGCAGCTTTGGTTCCATTTAAATGAGGATAATAGAAGAGTAAACACAGGAAAGTACGATGATATTTCAAAGGAAGTACAGAAAGATAATTTCAAAGTGGACTTGTATGATGATAAATATAGACCAAAGCAAAAAAGGTGGAATATTTATAAATATAAAGATAATTTTACAAATATTTTATATAACTGTATAGTTCATAAGAAAAATATTGATAGCTTGTGTTAGATTTGGGGGGGTTGGGTTTGTATATTTTGATAAAAACACAATGACTTTGTAACTCTGTATATTCTCCACAGTTTATAGCAAAGCAGTTTTAAGATGGCAATGTCATGTTTATAGTTCAATTGTGGCACTTTTACTACGAGTAACACATTGCAGTAACAAGTCAAGTATTAATGACCAAATTAGAATTAAAGTAAGTGTAAGAGAAGGTAAATACTATACGTTGTCAAAGACTGTAATTTGCTACATAATCGCATCTGTATTTTTGTTTAGAGGAAAATATTAAATGCAGATGTTAAGGATTGATAAAGAGTCTAATTTTATTTTTAGAGTGATTATAACTGTTTTTTGCTTAATTAAAATAACATCTTCCTATTTTTCTGTAAGTCTCTCAATTTTTTAAGTTATGTTAATACTTACATGATCTATAAGATCCAGAGATATGTATCTTCTAATAGTTATTTCGTTAGAAGATTAAGCAATGCAGTTACCAAACATTCCCTTCGTTAAGGTCAGAACAGCGAATTGAGAACACACCAGAGCCCAAGGGAAGTGATGGTATCTCCTGGCGTCGTATCATTAAGGGTGAACACAACACTGAGGTGAACAAAATCTACCTGCTCAGTATCTTACAGGACTTGGAAGACAGGTGAATTGTGTTTAGTACTTTGCAACATCTTAAACATGTTTTCATGAGGATCTGAAACTTTTAAAAAGTCTTTTCGATCCTGATTGTAACCTTACCATAGAGATTGTGTATGTTACACAGTGTACTTTAAATCTCTTGTGACTCTCGTCAAGAAACAGAGTTCAGAATGTAAATACCTCATTGCATAAGGAAATACGAAGATACATACAAAATAGAAGATTAGGCATATTCAAAGTACTTCCCCCTTCAGCTAGGTGTCACTAGTCTGTAACTTGCATTAAAAATTAAATCTGAGCTAAATTACACAGGTCATTTTGGGATGGCTGTCAGGAGGAGAGATGTATAACTAAAAAAATGTAGAAGTTTGCTACATGTAACAAGTATATTTTTCTCTATTTCAAATGCTAATTAAAAAGAGGCGTGGACCATCCCAAAGTTTACATATCTAAACAAAATGTTAGTCAGTCCTCACTTATGATACACCCGAAATTAGAACAAATACACTGAATGATACTGCTATCTTCTGTGAAATGAGATAATGTGACACAGCTAAACTACTGGCAGAAGCATATGAACTAAGCCAGTCAGTGTCGTCATTGCTTTTATTTGTGCTAAACTTCCTTAATATAGCAGTTACCGCTGATAAATCAGCACCCTGGCTGACATAAAAGGTTATATCCCAAGAGCAAAGATCCTCCAACTTACATCCTCATTGTTAAATAAAGAAATCTTTTCCATAAGTTTGCAACTTAGCATGCTAGTGTTTGTCTGAACTGTGTCCTTAGCCGAACTGACCCATCTAGCATAGAGGTGCTCCTACTATATAACTTAGGCCAAAAATTAATGTTAGGCAATTGAAACAATATTCTGAATATAGTACGTTAATAAAACAAGGCACTTTTAAAATAAAACGGAATGTCAGGAATGATGTAATTGCAAAAGTAAAAGTTGCATTGGTAATGTTGATAAGAGGTTTCTGCTTTGAAGGATGCTGATGCTAAGTTACACAGTAAACTCCAACCCTGATGACTTCTGGGAGAGCTTGGAAAAGCTAGCCATACTAGCCAACCTGTGAAATGTTGCAAGCCATAGTTTAAGCCTCAGACTGTTACCCTGCTACATTTCTCAGATCAAAGCTCTGACTCTGCTCAGTTCACCAACCACCATCAGACAGGGTAGCCAACCTAGGTAGCCAATTGTAGATAATCAAATCTTCAATTTGTACTATAGAGGATCCTAATTTCTAACAGGTTAAAATTCAGCTTACTCAAACTTATGTCTCTGTGCAGATTTGGGTTTTGCATGTATACAAGGACACCTGTTAATTGTTGTGATGAAGCAGCTCATTCCTCACTGTCCCCCCTGCTCCCTACCTTTAAACACATGCCTGTCATACCCTAACCACAATGGGGAGCACAGGGATGAGGAAGGAACCTCACCTCTGATGAACAAGCAGCATGAGAGAAGTTGAACGCAGGAAAAAGCCCCCCAGCAACATGAGACAGCAGCACCTGACTGTTAGATTATATGGCTCAAGGCTATGTCTCAGTAATAATGCAAGATCTGTTCAGGGAAAATAATAAAGGAGCACCACAGCAGAGGGCTTGAGTTAGAGATAAATGACAGATGCCGGCCTGAAAATTTCCCAACTTCCCTTTGCTTTAAAAGGACAGATTGAAGTGGTATTTCTAGATGTCAAGTGGAGAATACCAGTCCTCTGCTGCGTTCTAAAGCAGCTTCAGCCCACACTACACTGCCTCTGGTTTGGGATGCTAAAGGCCTTTGCCAGATGCTGCCTGCAGGGCCCGCAGAGGCTGATGCAGCCCCGGAGCACACCCGAGTGTCCCCACAGCGGGCAGGCCTCTGCAGTTGGGTGCTTCATGCTGGCCTCAGGGGCCACCACTGAGGTGGGACTTGGGTGAGCTCCAGATGGAAGCAAGATCCCCGTTTCACATCAGGGCTCTTTACTCAAGAAACGCCAGCATAAAAGATGATGTGAAGGCCCTTATCTTTCTAGATTAAGGCAGCCTTCTTCAGGTGTGCCAGCGCCCTGTCCCGCGGAGCCCCGCTTGCTGTGGTCTGCCTGCAGCGCCGGGAGCT
Organism: Hypotaenidia okinawae; assembly: GCA_027925045.1. NCBI lineage: Eukaryota > Metazoa > Chordata > Aves > Gruiformes > Rallidae > Hypotaenidia > Hypotaenidia okinawae. Next base: position 11,597,648 of record BSDF01000010.1, read on the forward strand.
GAACCATTTCCTACTTGCTTCACGGCACTCCTTACGTGGCCGAACAGCCACACGTAAGCAAGCGTCGGCAGAAAAGATTCCGCAGAAGGCACCACGTGCCTTTCCCAGCGAGGGGCACTCTGCGCACCAGAAATCAGAGCCCCGTCGCTCGCTTCGGCCGCTCAGTGCCACGAACGCCTCTGCGGCAAAGACAGGTCGCGCCCCTCTGCCCCTGTCAGAGGCACGCAAAAGAACGGCAGTCAGGCAAAGCTGCGGAAGCAGCCGATACCCCCGGGCACCGGCGAAGCGCAAACGGGACGCGAGGCCCCCTCGGGTCCGGGTCCGCCACCGGGGATCGCCCGAGCCGGGACTGTGAGCGGGACACCGTCGCCGCGGCACAGCGAGGGCGGCACCGCCGCGCAAAGGCCTGCTGGGAGGCGCGCTCCATCGCGCATGCGCCCCTCTGCCCCCCGCCCCGCTTCGGTCTCTGGTGCCCCCGAGGGCGGTGGCCAGCGCGGGGCGGTTCGCGGGTGTGTGACGGGGCCGGGTCGCTCCCCTCCCTTTCCCCCTGCGGCCCGCTGCACTGCGCAGGCGGCGGCGCTGGCGCGATGGCGGCCGGGGATGGCGGCGACGAAGTGCGGGTGCTGCAGAACCTCCGGGGGAAGATTTGTAAGTGCGGCGCTGCGGCCGGAGCGGGCTGTGGTGGGGGTGGGCTGGGCGAGCGCCCGGCGCTGCCGCGCTCAGGTGCTCCTTCCCGCCCCGGCTCCACAGCGCGGGCCGCCGTCACTCTTTTCCCGGGGCGGGCGCTCGCCGCTCGCGCGGCGGTGGTCGAGGCGGTGGGCCGCGCGGCGCTGAGGGGACGGCGGCTCCGCACGGCGAGGAGAGCCCCGCCGGGGGAGGGGCACACACGGGATGGGCGGTGGGGGGCAGCGGGGGCCCGGGCCGCGCCGCGGCGGCGCCGGGAAGGGGCTTTGTGGCGGGCGCGGCCGGCACGTGCTGGCGGGGGCGGGTGGGGCCGGGCCGGGGTCTGCGCGGTCCCGGCGCTGGGCGGGAGGGCGGGATGCGGCGGGGCCGCTGGAGTCCCGGAGCGGCTGGGAAGCATCCGTTGCTCCGAGGGTTTCCTTGAGTCAGCGGGCGAGCAGAAATGCCCCCTCCCGCCCGAACCTCGGGCATCGGAGTCTGTTTGTCAAGAGAAATTGCGAAATTATTGATGTGCAGGAAGTTGGTGGTGGAGGGCTCTTCTGGAAACGGTCATTAATACTTCTGTGTCTTTGTGCGGCCTGTGTGCGACCGAGAGGGAGGCAGGGAGAGGAGCTGGCGACTTTATTTTGGTGGTTAGGAAGCGCTGACTAAAAGTACCTATACATTCAGTAACGTGGGAAACCGAAGGATGAGCTGGGGAGGAGGGGCCGGGGGAAAGGAAAGCAGATAGCGTGGTGCGGCTCGGAGGACTTCAAAGCGAGTAGGAGAAACAGGATGTGCAGTGGCTTCCTGGTGGGGTATCAAAACGCATTCATACCATTCAGATGCAACCCATTTATTTCCTTTCTCACGCAGCCGAACGGCGTTTTTCAGAATGAAGCTAAGCACGTTGAGCTGGGCATGGCGCTGGGATCGAGAGCCGGTTGTGAAAAGCTTCTGAAGGGTTAGGGGCTGGTGGAGGACTGGAGTCCTGTTTACTTAGATACTGTCATGCAGTATAGACTTGGATATGTCTTCGGTAAATAGAAGATTAGGCAGTGGAAAAGGAGATTGCATGAAGTACAGCTGGAGGTGCTCCGGCTCTCGTGTTGGTGGCAGAGAGCAGTTGCCTGTTGAGTAGACAAGGCTGAACACATGGTTACTGAGATCTTACATTGTTAACAATCATCATAGTACTAATACACGGCAGCTAGCCTTTTTTAAAGAAAACACTCTTAGCTTTGTGGCCAGGTCATTAATTACTGAAGCCGACTGACTTACTGAAACCTTTCTGCTTCTTGACAACCCGGGGCATCACAACGTTCAAGGAGCTTTACCTTTTGTGATACTTGAGCTTGATAAAAGTTTTCCATGAAGCATTGAAAGATGAAACCCAAAATGTCTCGTCTTGAGACTAGTTTTATTGTCCTGTTTCTGTGCTCTGGATTGAGCCTACGGATGTACAGTAACTTGTAATGTTCAGTTACATGGCAAAAGTAATGGAGGTTTATGACCTGCTTCCTAGAGAATACATAAACAGTTGGTTGCCAAAGATGGACCTGCAAGAACCGTAGGACCTCCTTTGGAAATGAGTGGAAGTAATTGCTTGAAACGGTGTGAAAACCGCTTTGTAAGCCTACTTGTTTCTTCTAATGAAACAAAAACACTGTTAAAAAAAAAAAAGTTAAGTATGCTGTGGAAGCTTGTGAACACAAATCCCTAGATGCTCTTTTGGCTTCTTTGTATGGCACATACCAGCAAGAACTGAAAATAGAGACAGTATTTTACTAATGTGGTTTTTAGGGGAAAAGTCCTTTGAATGAACAATAATAAACAAATGTAATAATACAATCCCTCTTGATCTGGCGGGATTAACAGTAGCAGACCTCACTTCAGAAAGTTGATTGTTAGTAGTCTGTAAGAATTCCTTGTGACACATTTCTTAGAAGTGGAATACGTTCTGGTTCCTAAGTTTTGTTTGTGTTTAAACTCCTGCCTCATTTTATGTGTGTTGCATGAGAGAGTGTGGTAGTTTTAATGAAGTAATGTCAGGTCTATGTAATCCTGCATGTATAGAAAACACCATCTGCAGTAAGCTCATATTTGTACCGTTGTTCTACAATGCACAAATGGTAAAATCTAAGGTTAGTGATGTTATGCAAATTATCATAACAAAACGAAGGCATATATTTAAAGGTGGCTTAAGTAGATGCTACATACCGAGTAGTGAAAAAATGGAGTGAACACATTTGCTGGTGCTGTCTCTGTTTTGCAGCCAGGCTTCTGCCTCCAGCTTTCAAATTAAGAGGCAAGATAAACTAGACTTACTAGTTTAAGACCCCGTAATATTTTTTGAAAATGAGGTACTGCACTTCAGCAGATGTCCACCAGAAATCCACTCAACATCTGTCTATTCTTGATGATAACTGTTTTGTACTAGTGCCTCTATTTTATGTGTTGTAGCTTTACAAAGGCCTGTGGGTATCGTGTAGTTTTAGGTGTATCTCACAGCATAATATGATTTTCTTGTTCTCATTTTATGATGTGCAGTTGTACATTTTTAGGTAGTAAGTGACTTCGGTTACTTGGAAACTTTTTTGTTTGGGGTTTTTTTGAGGTATTTTGGTCTTTGTGTGTATGTGTTTACTCAAACCTGTCTTTATGAAGTACTGAGAAAATGTCTCTGTTGTCTCCCAGAGCTTCTGTGACAAAATTCAGGACGCTTCTCTTTCAAACTTTTTGGACCGAATTGTTGGTGCTGTGTGGGTATTAGATTGTGCTGCACTCTAGGAGTGGATTTCGTTGTTTAGTCCTCTGAAGTAAAGACTTCAGAGATTGTGTGTATAAATGTCTTCTAAATTTCTTTGTTCTGTATCCCCATCTGAGGGTGTATACTAATTGTGCGCTTTCACTTGACAGATGATATTGTGAATAGCATTTATCTATCTCTCCTCCTGCTTTTGCTTTGTTTCTGATGCTCTGTTACTGGTGAACAAGCTTTAACTTGATGTTTTCATGTCGCGTCTACGCTTAACAAATGATGTGAAGGCAAAGGATTGTGACAGGACTGTTGAATTTGGTAGGTTGCTCAGTTGCTGTTACTACAAACTCGTAACATTAAAGTAATGTGGAGGTTTGAATTTACTAAATGTTGTACACCCAAATTCCTATTGCTCTAACACTTGAGGTTTTATTAGTGTTTCTGCTTTCCCCTTTCGTTTAGGTTTGGCCTGCTTTTATTTGAAGTGAGAGTTTACTAAATATTTATGTAGAGAAACTAACTATTTTAAAAGCCAAACAAGTATGCATAACTGCCCAAAGTGTGGGTTCATTGGAGCTTTTAAAAATAATTTTTATTATTTTTTGCTGTTTCCCAAAGTAGCTGAGTGACAATAGAAAGAAGTTCATTTAGAAGTTAGGTAACTAATTGCAATTGTGAAATTCGCTCTTTTCAGAATAAAATGTTGATGTTTGCTATTATAGTGCTTTATTTCATGGTTTCACTATTGAATTACTGAATGTGTCGTAGGGAAAATAATTTCTGTTTTAAGTTAGTCTGGTGACCAAAACTGGTGAATTGATATGGTCAGTACAAAATAAATCTGTTACTGCTGCAGGTTCAGCACTTGGATGTTTTACTGTTTGAACTGCCAGTTCAAGCATCACGCTCTCTAGCTTTAGAAGACAACTTTGGTGAAGAAGCCTGAAATACAGTTCTACAGTTAGACCTAAAATTGTTTTAATTTCTCTCGTCTTCCCAAAACAACTTTATTTGGTGTTTCTGACTAACCTTTTCTACTACCTACACTTTCTAAACAAACATAGATTTTCTCAATATACTTCCCTCACTTCTTACCTTTTTTCTTTTGCCTCTTTTGAATGGTGAAGCTTGTGCAGTCCTCGGTTTTCAGAACTGTATGCTGGAGGAACACACTGAAAATCTAAACGTTCAAGCAGATATCTGGTAGTGTTCATACTTTATTTTTATGCAACTGTTACAGCCTTAGGTTTTTGAGGACAAAGTAAGACTTGGTGTGAGCAGTCAAAGACTTTGTTGGGTTTTTTTAAAGAAAGTAAGTTTCTTGGAATAGTCTACTTTCTGGCTGAAAAGTCTTCCACAGTCACAGATATTAAGGTGTTGGGAAAGATGTGAAATGGCATGCTTTGTACTTCACATGACAAGTGTGCTGATGTTATTTTTAACTCAGAACTGAGAATCACCATCCCCCTCCCCCTGCCCTTCCCAAACCTCAGTAAAGTTGTCCATGCCTTAAAGCTAAAATGGGTTATAAACCAGAGGTTTTTATCTCATTATAAAATAAAAGCTTCTATTTCTCCTCTTCCCTTGGGTAGAAAGTTTCTTTTAATAGTAAAAGTCTGCAGCATTGTAGACATAAGTCATGAATTGTGTAGAAATATTTTCATTTTTACTCTTCAGAAAACACGATACTAATTTTTTTTTTTCAAAATCCACTGTACAGTGCTTTTACAGTACTGATTTAACTGTTCTGTAAAAATAGGATGTGGAAGCTACAGAGTATTAACTAAAAAAAAAGGTCTTATTAGGAACAAAACTGGCACATACAGTTCATACCTACTAATTCCAAGCTACGGTATGAGAAGCTTTCTGGGGATTGCTATGTTCTTTCATGAATTTATTTGTGTGTTTTCTTTCATGTGTTTCATTAGAATAGAGGGTTTTTAAAAGAAAACATATTCTTTCATGCTTTTCTTGTGGATTTTTTTGTTTGTTTTATTTTTCTTTCCCTGCAATATCTCACTTACAGGTAATTTTGAGTTTAGTCTCTTTTTGGAGTCTAATGGCATTGAAAACCGGTTCTGTTCATGTGTCTCAATCTGTCAACATTGTGTGGTGTTCCAAAGTAGTATATATACTTCCTCCTCTCCCACACCCTCGCTGATGCTTCTGAGAGCACAATTTTTAACTGTGGAAGTTATTTAAGTGTCTGTTCATGCTTTCTATCAACCCGTGTTTCCCTGACTTGGGAAGCATCACGCACAATAGTCAGTCTCTGTCCCTGTTAACCTCCAACCTTCTTTGCTCAGGTGGGGTTGTGGTAGCCTTGCCAGTGCCAGGCATTACTTAACTTTCAAGATTGTAATAATATATTTTAACTAACACACACACGGCTAGAGGGAAGAAGAAAGAGAGGGAGTAAACAAAATTCTGATTTTACATCTTAACAGAATAGAGCACAAAGCTTGCTCCACCGTGCCTCGTATCGGCAGTTTGTTAACAAAGGAACCATATGCCTATGTATGACACTTCAGCTCTGGTTGCAAGCTGCTGTCTTTAGAAGTGGAGGTGCATATTATTCAGACATGCCAAGTTACTAAAACTCAGTATTATGATGCCCATTTTCATTGTATTGTCTTTTAATACCTTATATAAAGTTCAGATAATGTTGTTCTGTATTTAATTGGGAGAGGTGTTTCCAGCAGTAGTAAGGATAAATGCCTCTGTGAAAGGTTAAGGCCTAATGCAGAACACAATTCTGGTCACCTGTATTTAGGATAACAAAGTGGAAAAGGGACAGAGTGGCTACATACCGGTTTGGTACTCTCTCATATGAGAGGCTCCTGAGAGGCTTGTCTTGTTTCATTTAGCAGGATAAAAGGTGAAAAGGGTCTGTTTGTTGTGTTCAAAGACATTCAGAGGGGAAGGAAACAAGGAGGGGGGGAGGGGAGAGGTGTGAAGAGGGGGTAACAGTTTAAGCTGAAGGGCACTGTTCCCTTAAATAAATATAGATGTATACGGCATTCAGATTTTGGAAGAACGTTACTGTTTGAGCACTGGGAACTGGTTGTAGCTGTGACTACTTAAAGTAACCGTTGTTGAAAAGGCCTGCCTGTGATATTGCAGCAACTTAAACTCGACACCCAGCAAATCTTTGTCTTCCTGTGTTGACAGTCATCCTGTCTCATTAGAAAATTTCTTTTCTCCTTGGTTCTTACCCATGTTGTATTTAGTCAGTAGGTGGGTTCCACCCCCCTTCTACTAGACCAGACAATTAGGGAAAAAACGAGGCAGTACTCATAGTTGAACCTTTGAAAATATATCAGTCAACATAAAATCAGCTGTTCATTGTGGAAAATGGAAGAAAGATTAATCAGCTTCCTTTAGTCAAAATAATTGCAGAGAAAATACCAAGTGAACAATAGCTCAGACAAATCATGTCTTGGTCTTATGACCTAATGCCGTATCACCTCAGGCTGCAAGCTTCTGGGATTTAGCAAGCTGCACAGGGTCAGTCGAGCCCAAGATGAGCCTTCTCAAGGGAAAGTGCAGGTGTCAGAGGAAGTGGTGCTCATGAGTCAGTGCTGTCGTCCTCCTCTGGACTCTCATTCCACCTGAAGCTGGACGTAGCAATTCCTGTGCACTATTGGGTATTACGAGTTAAAACTGAATAGAACAGTAAATTTTGGATACACGGTACAACTGTGCCTAATATGTTGTGGTTTCTTTCCCGTCGATGCTTACAGTTGTTCTTCTAATTTACAGATGATGCCAAACACTTAGTACCCAACAAAATGAGAGACTTTTTCTGTACCATAAACTTGGACCAAGAGGAAGTTTTTCGTACGCAGGTAGTTGAAAAATCTTCAAGGTAAGTTTAATTTTTACATGAGGATGATAAGCAAGACCGCTTGAGTTCAGCATAAACCCGAGATGTCTATCAATGTGTGTGTGCTTTTGCTTATGAGCTGACTTGTGGAGGCTGCTAGGAAATGTTAGAGCAACGTGTAAATCAGGAGAGTGGTTGAAAGTAGACAGAATCAAGGCTTGTGAGTAGAATAGTGCTTCTAAAATACTTTATTATGTTCTGTTGGGCAGCATAACATTCTTTTTCTTGCCAAGTTGGTTTCAAGGGAAAAATCTTCCTGATACTGCTCTCCATGTCATTTCCTACTTCTGACATGCAGTTGGTCTGTATTGGTGGAGTTGTGCTTTTAGTGTCTGTCCTGTAAAACCTGTTTATAGAGTGAAGAAATGGGAACTTTTCAGTGTATAAGGGTTTTGTGTGCTGTGGGATGTCCCCTGAATAGGCCTCATTCTCTTCTGAAATTCTTGCTTTGGGAAGTAGAACCTGTACTGACAAAGAACTACTTCTTTGCCTCCCAGAGTAGTGCTGAGCTGTAGGTTCTGCTGCAGTTTTAGAGCCTTAAAGCAGTCAAAGTTGTCATAACATAGCTGCAGTAGTGTGGGCGCTTTTATGTCAGAACTCTTTAAGGTCACCGATGACCCGTACTGAGGGGTTGCTGCAGCTGCATTGTTCAGAATGTCTGAGTGATGGTTTGTTATCTGGAGGAGGCATTAAATCTTTCTTGTAAAACCCAGAAAGCCTGTTCAAACTACTGAAAACTTTCCTCCTCTTGTTTCTGGTGGTTTTATTGTTAGTGTTTGTTCTTTGAGACGTCTCACTAGATGTTTCCAGGTGAAGAACAGCATATTGCTCATATGGCAAATTTAAATAGGGAATTTTCCCTTTTCAAACCATTTTAAAACTGCCTTATGCTTCTGCATGAAAAGCAAACACTGCATACGTGCAATCAGGAACAGATATTTTTTGCTCATCCTCCTGATATGTAACTGCTATAGTCAGATCCAGAAATTTTTCAGAATTTAACCGGCTGCAGTTGAGATGGATTATCAACAACTCAATTGAGTAATCCTTTGGAGAAGAACATTAGGGACTGTACTGATAAAGCAGAAACTTAAAATGTCCCTTAAATAGACAGTAGTTTAATGGGCAAAGAGGAACTCAACACATGCTTAGAAACGAGGCCTGTTCCATTTAATGCTTATGCAGACATTTAAATTATAGTCCATTTAAGAATTATTAAATTTACATACTTTAATCACCTGATAATAAAAGAACTGCATAAAATACATTGCCTTAGATCCATAAATTACTTTTTTTTAAGTAGTACTAAAGGGTTAACTGAAACTTGATTAAAACAGAACAGCACCATTGATAGCTTACAGAGGAAAGGAAGAAATATCTCACCACAACAAAACAACAACTTGGGGTGTCTTAAGTAACATGCACCCACACCTCCTCCCCCTCCGATTAAAGATTTTTCAGGTTATGTGAAATTAATATTTCTAAATTGAAAACCTTTATTAAGAGTTAGATGTCAGTGTTCTGAGTCACTCTTTGCCCATAGGTGCCCTTCTGTCTCCACTGACTCCATGGGGAACTTTGCTTTATGGCCGTGTTAAGTTAGATTCGAAGCATGAGTAGGGTTCCATACAAACTGATGAAGTGTAATCAAATAAGTCATCCTCCATTAGCCATGACCAGAGTTGGATACTTAGACTTGATCACTGGTGTGTATGCTGTTATGAAGGCTGACACTTGTTACAGAAACTTTAATTATACTACCCTGTTACTTATTACTAAGGTAGAATACTGTACTGTCCTAGAGGTACTGTCAGGGAAGATGAAAGGTCTTGTCTCTTATTAGTCTGAAAACTTTGTAAATTGCTTTTCAGTAAGGTGTAGTACAGGATAATTTTATTCATAAATATAACTTTGAATTTAATTGTTCTGTTTTATATTATTTGCTTGCTTTTTCTTAGACATGTAATTCTTTCTGTTTTCGTCACTGTACTCAGGGTTGCAAGTTTATCCAGGCTGTAATCTGAACTGTATTCTATGAATATCCGCTAGTTAAATGCCTGCGGAAGTAATTATCACTGGAAGGAAAAGGATCTTTGACTACAGTGATTGAAAACTAATAAATAAAACATATTTTTTAAATGTGCAAATAGGTTTGGGCTTCCATCAGCACTGGGACTGTTGTTAGAGTACAGATGTGAAACAAATGAGTTTTCAAAGTTAGAACAACATCAACTAATGCTGAAGTGAAAGGAGGGTATTTTGACTAATGGCTCAGGAAATATTTCCTGATGTGGTGTGGGTTCTGAAGAAAGATGCCCTCCACCACCACCATGGAAAGAACATCCATGAGCCTCTTCAGATATCTGTGGTCAAATATGAGGAGTTAGGATGGGGAGGGTTTGTGGTATGTGGTGCATTTTTTAACTTAGACCAAATTCAGTTTCTTTTTTTCAAACTGAACTACATGTGAATGCAAGGTTAGGGTTAGGGTATAGCAAAAAATTAATTCTCTTGTTGTTTTAACTTGCTTTTTATCAAATGACACATCTTGGGGCATTGGTTGGTTTCCATCATAAAACTGTCAGTTCGGTGTAACAAGGGAAGAGCAAAGGAGTCACACATTTCGTCTCCTGTATTACTTTAATCCAGTCCTTCCTGTATGACAGTCTGATCTTCCTTTGAATTAGCACTATCTTCTCATTTTGTATCCGTCAGTCTTTAAAGTTCTTGCATCAAAGTCAGAAATGAGAGTATTAAACTGACTGAATCCCTGAGGAACAGGTTTAGTAAGTTCTCCATTTTAATTATTCCTCATTGGTATAACCTATTGTACCCCTTCAGCCAGTTCTGTATCTAGCTAAGAATTTATTTACTAATCCTTTGTATTCTCCACCTTAAATTTTCTCTCTGTGCCTCATGCTTGGCTAAAGAATAATCAACTGATTCATAAGGCAGTGGTGTTAATCTAGGTAAGGAAAAATGTATCAACACGAGTAAAACAATGCATTGCCTTCTGTTTATGCTTATAATATTGTTCTGCTTTTTCTTGTCAAATCTCAGGCTTCATGTAGTGTTTGTCAAAATAATGACTGTTATACACCTATGTAATTATGTAATACATTTCTTTGTGATTAAGTAGCTGGTGATGCTGGACCATGCACAGGGAATCACCGTTAAACTTGCTATGGGGTCAAAACAGCTCAAGATCAACAGTTAAGTACAGAAAGTTAATTTCAGTCCCACAGCAGCAGAGAGGCAGATAAGCCCTAACAATTAGATACCCTTTTTCTGCTCTGGATTCAGAGGAGTATGATGGAAATCCCTTGGTATTGGTTCCAGCTAGTTGACTCTCTGTTCACTCTTGCAGCTGTTATATCTCTCTGTACTGGTGCAAATATTATTTGTGTAGCTATTAGGGGAACCATAGCATGGAATTGACCCAAGTTTGACATAAGCCTTTGTTTCATATGTTTTTTTGGTCTGAGTTACTGTGTCAACAAAATTAAAATGAGCGGCCAAGGTAATAAGGAAATTTAGGCTGCTTAAGGCTGCACTGCTGCTAAAGGTAATGCTCATGAATTTATACCCTTAGTGGTGGGGCTGACAAGAGCCCAGCCCTTGAAATCAAAGCTGAATTTGTTGGCTTTGAGATCTGGTGGGGAAAAAAAAGGTGAGAAGCTGAAAAAGCACACGCAAATTTTTCAACTGAGAATTCTTAAATTATTAGTCTGATGCAAAGGCTATTACTGATTTGTCTGCCTGTGATAAAAGATCTGTGTTTGAACAAAGGGAACATTTTCATTTGTGAAATTTGCTCATAATGAATTTCTGCAGTTCAAGATCTTGTTTCTAAAAATCAGTTCTAGAGATTTGGAATGCTAGATTTTTCACTGGTGGTTTTTTCCCTATTTTTTTAGTTACTAGCTCTTCTCTTATTTTTAACTTATTTAATGAACCTTCGTCCTTTAGACACTTGAAGGATAGAGAGTAGGGATGATATGATATTCTTTGTGGTATGTTTTTTGGTAGGTAATACTATGAACTGATAGCTGCAAACGGCTTATTTATATTAGTTTACTAAACTAATATGGCAGTACAGTGTCAGAAAGGTACTTTCCCTTGGGAACAACCCCAAAACAAACCACTTGGGTTTGGTGTAACTCTCATCACAGTCCTGTTCTGTAGAAAGAAAGCAGAGGCTAAAATTGGTGTAGTGGAGCTGCACACCTTTCCCTGGTAAAGTTAGTATGTTGTAATTGAAAATATTTTAAGCCTGTAGGAATCCTGTAGTTCCACAGTAGCAGAGTGAGTCTTTTGTGGATGCACTCGATTTCCAGAATTGACATCTTGCAGTGATGCGAACAACATTGTAGGGCTGTAACATGCAGGAGAACATGTATTTGGGATTAGCATTTCTCTTTTTCACTGTTCTGCTTCATAGTTGCTAATGTTTATGACTTTTCTTTACGCATCTGAATTGTTGAGCATCAAATTTGACACAGGAATTAGAGCTAAACAAATGCTGTCAGTGAAGCAATCAATAAATTGTATTTTAATGCCATTTAATCATGTACTTAATGAGATGAGAGCAACATCAAACTTGCAAGTGTCTCAGGAAGTAATTTGGAGTGGGTAGAGAACCAACTAGAAAAAGGAGGTTGCTGAGGGCACAACAGTTTTGTATGTGCTCTCATTATTTTTTTTCTTTTTCTGAATATACATAAGGAATTTGCAAAGCTTTAACTTGCAGTGTTGCTGCGTGTTGTAATGAAATGGTTGTGGGTGGGTTTGGTAAAGGATAGTGCAAAAGGCCGCTTTTAGTACAGTAGAAGTGTAGTGGTGTAGTGTTGGTCTTGTGTATAAATTACAAAAAGTGATTTTCTACTTTACCTTTGTCTTTTCAGCCCTTATTTTGGGGAAGAGTTTTACTTTGAGATTCCAAGAACATTCCAGTGGCTGTCCTTCTACATCTTTGATAAAAGTGTTTTACAAAAAGACTTGCGCATAGGTAAGGTTTGGGATGCTGTCTGCATCTTGTATCACCTGTGGTTATTTTCAGTGTTGTTACCTGTAGTATTAAGGATACAGTTACAGATGTGATGCATTTTTTAAAACAGCCTGTAGTGCACTAAAACAATGTTCCTTTAAAGTTTGAAAAGCAGGGATCTGCTCCCTTGCTTTATCTTATTATGCTAGAATATGTTTATTTTGTAGGCTACTAAGACATTTTATAGTCTTACAGTGTAAATACTTTTTTAAAATTCCATTTTTCTTCACAGTTTCATTGTAATATTTTAGTAATTGTCAATACTTGTAGATCTTTAAAGAATGAATTGTGGAATAATTACACAATAACTGCAATTGTGAAATAATATTTAACTATAGACATGATTTTTTTCTGTGTCAATGTAACCTGTAACTTAGTGACTTAAATCCTGCAAAATGCTTTATATAGCCTAGGTGAAAAATTACAGGATGTAGGTTTCCTCATCCCCCAATGGCTCTATTGTAGCTGCTAGTTGGATATAGTTGCTATAAAGTCCTAACAATCTGCTGTGGAGGAAAGCTTCACATTATTTGAATTGAGGAAGGAAATGATTTGCACCAGGATGCCAGATAATTTGGTATAATAACAGCTTTCCAAATAGTAATCAGAAGTGTAAAAGGCATCTACCTTCAGTTCCTTCAACACTGTTACTGTTCTCTCAAGTCTTTATTATATTATTTCCAGCTACAAGTGCGTTCTTTATTTTACCCAATCTTGTAATTAGTGATATCCAAGCTAAGATGTTGTAATTTACTTAATTTAGCTTTATATAAATAAAGCTGATTTTCTGATTTGTTTATACTTCATGTTCTTTGTTTCCATAAGCTTTTCATAAGCTTCAGGAGCTAAAAAAAATTTTAAAAGATAATTTAAACAAAAATCAAACTTAAAATTGATTTAAATACTCGTTCTGTTTGGGTGAAAGTGGTATTTATGATTACGTCTTCCTGCCTCCACCCCCTAGGAAAGGTGTCAATCAAGAAAGAAGATTTATGCAACTACACAGGAACAGAGAACTGGTTTATGCTTCAACCTGTTGATTCTAATTCAGAGGTTCAGGTAACACATTAAATTGCACATTTAGATTTTTTTTTATACATTTTTTTTAAATTTAAACATAGATAAGTGGATGTAACTGTAGAAGTTTATATTGAGCTGTGGTAGATAGAGGTTAGCATTGGTCTAATTCTTGTGAGACAGCTGTGGCTTTCAGCTTGATTAGAGAATAATGCATATTCTGCATTCATAAACTGGCTGTATTGTTCCTCCTGATACTTAAAACTGGCAGAAGACTTGAACCAACTGTTTGGGAAATGTCTTAACGGTATTTTGATGTCTAAAATCGTTGGTGCAAGAGGAGCTATGTATGATTTGGGAAAAAAATTAATCTTTTTTAGTCAGTTTTGGCGTTATCTGAAATGATGACTGATTATGTGACATAAAATGGTTAAAATTTCCAGAACAGGAGGTACTTACACTGTTATTTTCATATTTTGAAATACTTTCTGCATGCAGGATCAAATAACTTACACTTCAGGGTTGTATTTTGGTCTACGGGTTAAGTTCTTTTGACAAGATGGTGCTAGTAATACTTAGAAATGAGATTACTCTAGAAGTTGTAGCTAATCTGTCTTTGGTTTGAAGAAGAAAACAGTATTCCTTAGAATCTGTTAGTCGTGTATAACCAATTTATGATGTTTTAATACTTTTTTTCCAGATTTCAAAGGGCAAAAGTCTTGGTCCTGGCAGTGTGTTTGTGTTTTTCTAGTAATTTGGAAGCCCTTCTGGGTAGGGAGAATCCTGCCTACTTTTACAAGAGGTGAATGTGCACAGAATCCTCAAAAAACCCGTGTTATTTTCCAGGGTTAATCACCAATGAGCTGTTAGTTTAGCTTGCAGCTGTTGGATATATAGGAGGGCATGTGGCTGCTTTACATGAAGACAGATTTTCAAAACATCTCAATACGACTTTCTTTATCTGTTGAAAATGAGCCCTTGTTCAGTTAGAATAAAATAGAATAGCTGAAAGGAACCTACAAATCTAGTCCAATTGCAGGTTGTCTCCTTATTCTGTTTCTTCCATCTAATCACTGAGTGTTCTAGGAAGTCTTTCCCAAATATAAACTAAAATGCAATATCTGCCTTGAGTTAAATAGTCTTGCTATGTTTTTTAGCAGTCATAAAAGTGTATTAAGTACTACTTCTTGTTATAATATTCTACAAGTAAAATGAAAATTCAATTATAGTGTTCCATTAATAGAGTGTAGCAATTTCTTAAACATTGGAAATAAAAAATTTTATTTTCCATGGCTTTGTAGCTCACAGTGGAATGTGAATCCAGTGAAGGATGACCGTTTCTGCTAAAATGTGTGCTATTCATATTAATCTTTCCTTGAGTTAGAGCTTTTGGGTAGGTTTCTCCTCTGTCCTGTTTTTTTTTTTTTTTCCTCATTGCATTTGTAAGAGCAGAGCTGAGACCAGTTCCCATCTGCCGGACTTGGCTGAAGTGTTGTTGGTACGGATGTGGCATGCTGTACTGCAGTGTATTCCTAGGAGATGGCCAATATTATTGGTGGGACATGGCAGAGCATAGCAGGTTTTCCTATAATATGTGTGCAGGAAAAAATGCATTAATGTTTCTAAACTTGGGTAACAGTTTTGGGAAAAAAATATGTCTTCAGATGTGCTCTTCGCCTTATGGCATCATATATGTAGTTGACTTCTTTTTAACTCTGGTTCCCTTCCTGGGAGTGGCCTCCAGAATGCATGATGGGTGCAAGGCAACAGGATGACTTAGAAATATTTTGTGTTCCTTGACTGTGTGCAGGACACATTGTAGTTTATCTGGTTTTGATACAGGCTAACTTTGGCATCGTGGGCAACCTGTATATCTGGGGTGTTGGTGGTGGATGTGCAGATTGAACGTTGTGGTGTACGGTTTGTAAATGTACGAAAACCATACCGAGTCACAAGGGCTTGGGCACTAGCTGTCATCTTCTTTACAGCCTTCAAGCATATCTTGGATTTCTTTACAGTTCATCAGTTCTTTAAGTCTGTATGGGAAGCTCTCAGCTCTAGCTTAGTAGGACAATTGAAAGTATCACTGCAAGACATTTAAGTTCACTAATGACTGGCACTTTCTAGAAAGGCTTAAAAGTATATTAAATGTACATTTTGTCTTTTCTGGAATAACAAAGACTAGAACTTTCTGATTCCTACAGAACTGAATTGAGAAGGTGAGGAAATTAAAAAAACCTAGTGATTTTCTAAAACTACCTTACTTGTTATAAATGTGAGACCTCTCTAGGATCATCACGATCCACTCCTAATGCAGAAGCTGTAGACCTTTCAAATTGTATTTATATAGGTAATCTGAAATGGAAGTGATTGCAAGTTAAGCAGAATAAATGCATTGTGTGCTTGAGTTGATATAGGTTCTTGGTGATGAGTATTTCCTTTAAAGTATGTATGGGAGGAGAGTGGCCTCTCCCCAGCAGTTGAAAGTGTATTTTATTTTTTTTTAGAAAGCATCTGCTCTGTGTTTTGATCTTAGCTGGTTATTTTGTTGTTACTGGTAGCAGTATTATGAATGGATACTCATCTTATTTTCTTAAAACGTTTTTCTTTGTATGCTTATTATTGGAAAGTATACATGAAAGTAGAAATACTAAGCACATTCCTTACACTGCAAGGACTTTACCAAAGATGCTTCTGCGTGGATGATCTGTCTCATTTTAGGTTTGTTTGTGGTGTTCAGGTTTTTCAGTTGCTTTTTATCAAAGTTCTCTAACTTTTGGCTAGGATTTTTTTTTCTTCTACTTGGATGTTGACACAGTGCGTATGGTGTAAAGGCTCTCTTTCTTACTCTTACCAATTCAATAGTTCAGTTGTGATATTTTTTCCATTTTGTTGGGGGAAGTAGAGAGAAGATGATGGAGACTTCAAGAGAAATAATATTATCTAGAGTTTCTGATGTTGAGGGAGGAACTGGAAAATAACTGTTAGCATTTCTAACTCTGTCTAAACCCTATCACCACCCTCAGTAACTTTCTCAAGTGTAGACTGTGCTTCAGATGAAAGACTATGTACCTCCTCCTCTTGAATTTCAAGGAGGAAAGTTTTTATGAAGGAAATTAACACTGTCAAATGTTACTTTGTGGTAAACTTAGAATAGTAACGGGAACTTGTGTGTGGAATGTGGGCACATTATATGAGTGCCTGTTCATGTAAATATTTAAAATACAGTTTCTAGTCCAGGTTCCACTTAATGGCTTTACAAAACTAGAAAACTTGCATTTATTGTGGATACTTGTAATATTTCATAATGTGGCAATGATCAAAATATTGGGGGGAGGGAAACAAACTACTCTAAATACAATGTTAAAACATAATAGCAATTCTAAAAGCAAAACTGTTTACCTAAATTGGGTTTGTAAGTCTGAAGGTTAGGTTGGAGACTTGGAAACTCTGCGTTTAGCTTCTGCCTGTGGCAGGGGGGACTGTGAGGTGTGTGTGTGGAAGTAGGTGATCTTTAAGGACCCTTCCAACCCAAACCATTCTATAATCGTGGATCTTGGTAATGTAATTACCAGCTCCATCTTCCCCTAGTCAGTATTTGAAAATCATTTGTTAATCCATTTGTAAAACTAAAACGGTACCTACCTGTCTTTGAACAACCCTGACATCTACAGATGAAAAGTGTATTCACATAAAGTACACTGCTTAGTTATTGTATAAGAATGGCTGATTTCTCTTTACATTTTGATCTAAAACTGATCTGTACAACCGTGTTTAAAAGCTGGTTGCATATTGTATCAAAACTTCTGATATAGATCTGCAGATCAGCCACTTTAGGAAACTATCACGCTGCTCTCAACACACAAGTCAACAGAAATGCACCTAAAACTCTCCTTAAGTGTCAGGAAAATGTTTAGACATATGTGACTGAGGCCATCATGGTACTGAGTTTTGAACAAACATCTGTAGGTGGTTCTCAGGAGTAGCAAGCTTTATATTTTGTTCCTACTGATCAGTGCAGAACGCAATTATTTTAATTTTTTAAGTAAAAGGAAGATGTTTAGGCCATTCCTAAGGTCTGCTTAGTAAAACTAGTTAAATTCAGCTATTACAAATACCAGTAATGTTCTCT
This sequence comes from Hypotaenidia okinawae, assembly GCA_027925045.1. Lineage (NCBI taxonomy): Eukaryota > Metazoa > Chordata > Aves > Gruiformes > Rallidae > Hypotaenidia > Hypotaenidia okinawae. Next base: position 11,615,151 of record BSDF01000010.1, read on the forward strand.
TTTCACTCAAAACCTTTGCTTTGTAAAGCAGCTGGCATGCTTCTTAGTATCCTGTTTTTATCCTGTAAATCTATTTTTGTCATTGAGTTTCTTTGCTTGACAAATATTTTCTTAATGTATCTGTGTTCCAATGCATGTAGTAACAGAATGCAAAACACTTGGCAAACATCCCAAAATAGTTAGTTTTAAACTTCCTTATAAAAGAAACTTCACTTCTCCCATGTGACGCGCAGAGAGAGAAACACAGCCCTTGCCCCAGGGGATTTACAATAAAAACATTTCAGGTTGATGTCAAAACATAAGTGCTTTAGAAATGTGTGCAAGGTCAGCTAAGGGTTTTACTTGCATTTTAGCGCTGTACAGGAAAACTATAGGTTGGATTATAGCTTACTTCCTTTGCCACACTTTAAAATCACCTTCCAGGTCCCTTCTCTAAGAATCATAATCACGGACAGAGTAGTGTCATCTGATGATCCGTTTAGCAAATGGACAAATTGCAAGAATACTGAAGAGAGTATGGTTTAGGTGAAAGACTGTGTCAGTGTCTGGTTATCTTGGATGTGAAAGCCATGTATGATTAGCCAGGCACTGGAAGAAATAGTATTGTTCAGGCAGTAGACGCTTGGAACGAGGTGATAGTAACAAATTTTGCTTATCCTAAGGAAGTTGCCTATCATGGGTTAGAGGTTTTGGAGCCTTGTGTGGAGAGGGTAGAGTAGCCTGGTCCTGCTGAGTTCTAAAGTTAATCAATGCCATGTTTTCATTTATGGATTCTTTCTCTTAATATGTCATTCTGTTTCAGAAAAAGGGGAAGAAACCAGGCCTAGCAGCTGCTGCCACCTTTTCCTCTCCTTTGGCTGTATTTACTGTTTCTTGTGTGCATCAGCAGACTTCATGAGATAGATGAAAGATGCACTGGGATATGTAATCATTTTCTAAATGTTCTTCAGTCTGGTGGGATAGACAACATTTAATATCCAGTTGTGAAATCCTACCAGTTACGTCTACTGCATTCTAGTCTACTTTTCTAAATATACCTAACTGCCAGTCATGTTAGAACTTTGTCCTGAAACACTCAGAAATTCACTGTTTGTTTGTCTGAGGGATCATCCCGTGCTTAGGTTAAAAAAGCCAAGAGGAACTTTTGCTCCTGGTACTTCCTCATGCTCAAAGAAATATTTTTTGTGTGTGTTACATCTGTGGTGGCTGGACCAGTACATGTGCTGGCTGCAGTTGAGGATAATGCTTTTCTTTATCATTGTCTATCCAAGTTCAAATGCATTCATCATACCTACTTACAGGATACGTGCTTTAGAATATATATTTACTTGAGGTGGATATATTGGAATTACCTTAAATAGCTTCTACCTGTAAACTATATTATAGTTCTGATTCCTACTTTCAAAATAAAAGCTTTTAAAACTATTTGTGTTTCTCTCTTGTTTTTTTCAGGGCAAAGTTCACCTTGAATTAAAACTGAATGAACTGATAACCGATAATGGATCTGTGTGCCAGCAGCTAGTAGTACAGTAAGAAAATACATTACTTCTTGAATATTTAGTTGTTTGCGCATGACGTGATTTGTCTCTCAGTACTGAAAGTCTGCACATCCTGGTACTGATGTAACTTTCCTCAGAGCCTACCTTGCTGAGCGCTCACTTTTATGAGTAGTACTCAGCATGGTTGTCGCGTATCATTAGTTCAGTGTCTTATAATTCCAACTGAATTGAGTCTGGTGAGAAAGCTAGGAATGCCCACTCTGGTTGACAGCCAGAACTTGCAGTGTTACTTTTACTGGTGGCGTTGAGCCACTGGTGGTGTTGGGAACAGTGTTAAACTTACTGTGGTTTGGTATGTGAAAATCCACTTTTTAGTTCAGAGTTACTTTACCGTGGTTAACAGTGATAAGGAATGCTTATAGAAAAACAAAGTACAGGAGTTGCCATTCTGGAGCAGCATAATGTTGCCACATACCTGTAAAATTTCTTAGCTAAAACTTAGAGTTTTCACTACCAGACTTAATTCTGACTCCAGAATGTAGATGCGGTACAGCATGTCAAAGAGCCTCATAGAAACAGTGAAGTTTTGGTATATGTTATTCCAAAAAAAACTATTTTCACCAATATTAAAGAAAAAGCACATAATGAGACATATTGAAAGATACTCACTAGTCAGTATTCATGTACTGTTGCACTTAGGAGGAACATTATCAAGCATAGCTCTGTGTGATGGCTTTAGGAGTCTGGCATTATGGATGTTAGCCACAGAAGACCAAAATTCCACATGTACTGGTCATTCATATTTAAGGCCAGCAACTGATAAGCAGCTAATGCAAATACAGCTATATGAAAATGTTTTGACACTTTCATAAGCAGTTTGTCTGATAAGGGCATACTTGAAGATTCTGGTCTCTCTAGAAACTAATCCTATCCTTTATTTTGGAATAAGTCTGGCAGCCTTCTGTGCTACTTGCCTCTGGGAGACTGTTGGCTTTCATTGAAGAGACTAGTGAAAACCAATGACTTGCAGACAGTGAGATTGACAGCGTTCTCTTGTGACTCTTCATGTTCTGAGCATGAGTAAGGTTCAGGAAAACAAGCCAGTCTTACTGCAGTTTTTTAGTTTGGGTGCTTCAAAAAGAAATAAAGGCTTTTTTGCACTTTTCTCCTACCAGGTTGTGGGATAGGCCATGTAAAGAAAAGGGTATGTACAAGGGGGTGATAAAGACTAAGATTAAAAAGTCAAAAACTACTAAGTTTCTTGAATTTTGCTTTCCAGTATCATTTGCTAACTTATTCAGAGAGTGAGGAGGTTTTGTTTGGTTTTGGTTTTTTTTTTGTTTTGGGGGGGGGGGTGCGGTTCTTGATTTGTTTTTCATTTTTCTCTGAGAATTTTGTATGAAAGAATGGGTTGTATTGTGAAACTCTGAGGGGAGGAAATGGTGTGTAGTCTTCCGTTTGTCTCGTGTCTCAGTGACTTCATGTTCAGATCAGCTCGATGGAGCAGGGCAGGACTTTTACACTGTCAATCTTGCTAATGTAATTTTCATTATGAAGTTTAAATTGCATTCATTCTGTCTTTTGTGAACCACCTAAACCAAGATGAGTAGTTTAGTTGAAGCAAGACCTCACAAAATAATCTTTACTTTTCTGTTTGTTATTTGTATGAAAAGGGAACTAGTTCTGTGATACAACTAAGCCAGTGAAACTGGTAATGTTTTAATGGCTTTTGTAGGCTGAGAATTCAGGTAAGATATGGAAACTTGATGTACATCAATGTGTATTTATAGCTTAAAGATAATTCTGGATGTGTTGTGGGTAGCAGCTTGGTTCATTGGGAGTCCAGCTACTCTTATTTTTGTATCCCAGTTGTTGCAGGAGGCTGCTTATTCCAGCCTAGATTATTACCACAAAAAGCTGGCTGGAGCTTTATGACTTTGTGTTTAACTCCCAACTGAACTCTCTGGTACATGTCATTGTTAAATTTTTTTTTTTCATAAAACTCTGCATTTCAGTCTTAAATTATTTTTATTTTTATATCTAATACATGTTTGGATTTTTTCATAGGATGAAGAAAAGTCACTTTAGAAAGTTACTGTTGCAGATTGCAGGTTTGAGTAGGAAGTGGGTTACTCACTGTGCCCTCTCTTAGGATCTCTTTATGACGGAGATAAGTGATCAAAAGGAAGCCAGGGTTCTCTCGTGGTTGCTGCACTCACCCACTCACTGCCATGTGGGAGAGGATTGTGCGTTAAGCACTGCAGTATTACATCAGTACTTTTGTCTTCATCTGAGGTTATGAAATGCATTACAGTTCCTTAAACTAAAAATGTTTAGTAGTATTTTATCACACACACTGTTAGACCCTAGATAATTGGATGCATAAGTAATATATTGTATGTAAATGTGTTTTTTGGATGTACATATGAGACCGAAAAATCAATCTTGTACTGGATGTAGTATTATAGAAATGGATGTTGAAGGCATTTTTTAAATCCTTTTGCTCTTAAAGCATGAGGAACTTAAGAAAAAACATGTGAGAGTCCTTACTAAAAAATTTAAACTCTTCAGAAGTCTGCTTACCTGGTAAATTTTGGAGGGTGATTATTAAGTGATGCATTTATTGCTTGTTTTCTTAGTTACCAGGCCCAGAGAAGTGTTTGTATTAGTAACACCTTTAAGAAAGCTGTAAGATAGAAAGTAGCAGAGCTGTGATTGAGTGTAAATAAATTATAAAAAAGAAAAAAGGTCTATATTTCTGTCCCCAGCTTTATGCTAATTGACCTGTCCAAAACTGATGAAGTATTGGCCAAAGGAAAAAAAAAAAGGTAAAACTAATTCTTAAAATATGGGCTGTAATAGTTTCCTTTGAGCCATGTTTTAATTCGTGTCCAAAGTTGCAGTGTGTCAGTGTAATGAAACAGGGAAGCTTTTAAACCTTCACTAGCTAAATTTTTTAGGTAGGATAAGAGAATTCTAGGCACTCATACTGGTTTCTGTGCATAGGTGAGTTTCTAATGGATTTTCACCATGCATTCCCTGAGAGTCAAGAAGTTTCTCAAAGATGAAAAATAGTATCTGTAAAATAGTATCTGTAACTTTCACAACACAAGATCAAAGAAAGTGTTAAGTGCAAAGACAGCAGCAAGTAATTAAAGGGTTTGTGATTCTGAGCATTATCTGAAATCTGCCATTACCTTTTCGTTTGTGGCTGGCCAAAGTAATAGGATTAGACCTGGCTAGGGGATTCTTCTTCGTTCTGTAGACATGGTTTAGTGATGACTGTTGAATTAAAAATGGAAGGTAATTCCATCAGGATCCATTTTTATGAGTTAAGGGTTTGAACAACAGAGAGCTTCTGCTAATGTTAACCTGTTACAGCTAATGTGGGAGGGAGGAAGGCTTATTTGCTCATGCTAGTATGTATAGTAAACCCAGCTTTTCAAACAAGAAGTTGTTGGGAGAAGAACATGACATTTTAGAAAGCTAACTGTTGCTGAATATGATGAAGGTATGGTCAGTTGTTGCATAACAAAAATTGCAATTCCTCATATTTCTTTCTTTTTGTCCTCTATCCCCCCACCCTTCTGGTTTTGTTTTTAATTTAGATCCCTGTTAGGGCTCTATTCCCCAACTTTATGTAAAAGAAGTAAGCTTGGGGAAGGATAAATAATAATATATCACAAACTATGTTTACTTCAGCGAAGCTGTGAACTGCAGCCATAAAAACCAATTGCTCATTAAATCTGAATTTTTCTGGCTTTGCTCATGTTGACAAAAACTGGTCATGTGGAAGGCATGCCACAACTGACTGGCTGATCTGTTCTTACCTGATGTCATGGGAAGAAAGGGGCGGGGGGGAAGGGGTGGGTGGGAGCAGCTTATGATTTCATAAGGTGGTACTTTCAGAAGTCAGCTATGGCCTCCAGGTTGTATAAGCATGCTAAAGCCATGATACTGAAATACATTTTTCACTGGAGAAAGTCAAATTGAGGTTTCTAATTGCTTATTTTATCAGTGAAGCCCTTATACTTTTTTGAAATAGAAGCATAAAATTAATCTTCCTTTTGTGAAGGCTATCTTAGAGCCCACTTACAGTAGGCTAAGCCCTGATTTTTACACATCATTTTTGTATTAATTGGGAACTTTCCATTAAATTTCATGCAGATAGCCCCCAGACCATTTCTGAATTAAGATTTTGTTTTCTCTCTGATTCTAGTTGTTTCCTTTTCTAATGTGTGAATGAGGAGGGGAAAAAGATAATGCAGTAGATTAAGTGCTGACTCAGTGTGGGCTCTTTTTTTTTTTTTTCAAAACCACAAAGGCATGTAGAGTAGCACATTTCAAAAACACATGCTTGCAGCGCTCTTTCCTGGGAGTCTGTAAAAACAAGTTTGTGTGACCATTGTTTGCGTATTTGCTGCTTCTAAAACGGATACTTGAACAGTTTTTTGCCAAATTAGGCTATTGGGTGGTAGTACTTGCCTACGTCACTTCAACTCTGAAAGAAGCAGTTGTATGTATTTACAGTGCAAACACTTGAAAGCCCAGAAACGGCTTATTGCACCTAGACTTCATCTCTTTTTTTGCCCTTTTCCAAATAAAATATACACTATAGTATCTTAAATTGACCCGTCAGATTGTTTCTGTCCTGTTTATCTGCTGGATGAAGTTGTCCTAGGGAACACAACCATTTTTCTGAAGTGTACAAGTCCAAATGGCTGCAGATACTTCCATTCTGCACTGGGAGGACTGTAGTTGATGTGAAGGGTGGAGGTGGAGCCCCTCAGGCATTGAGAGAGTTCATTGTGTGCTCTGTCTTTTTAAGCGCTTATTTCCATCTTGTGAGCTGAATACATGCCAGTTGTATCTGAAAGGTGCGTATTTCCTGTATGAAACTCCTCTTGCAGAACGAACTGCTGAGATGTGAAGCAAGAATTAATGTTAACTGAAAAATCTCTTACACTGTGCGTAGCTGATCAGTAGTTTGAGAAAAGAACAAAAGTCCTTCTGTTAACTATTGCTTAGATTTTACATAAATATGTAGTAGTTTAAAATACAAAACAGAAGGCTTTAAAGTTCCTGTCTACTTCTTCAGACTCTGCATATTTATACCTTTGAATGAAAGTTGCTTGTGCCAGCCTAGATAGATGAAACTATTTGTCAAAATGAAAATGTTCAACATAAGGTGGAAATATATTTATTATGGCTGTCAGAATATGAGTGTACATTTAATATTAGTTTCTTTTTTTGATTGGTCAAAGTGTCGGGGGGGTTCACTGTGTGTTTTAGTGGGTTGTTTTGTTTGGTTTTTTCCTGTTGTAGAAGATGACAGTTCTACTTTTGACTCTTTGGGGAAGGGCAGTACTCCCATGAGATTTGCTAGCTGGTAAACTTGTGGAGGTTGCCCTTTTCCTGATAAATTCACACTAAAAGAATCACTTCAAACATCTCCAAAACCTTTTTAACAGGTTTACAGGAGGCTGTTAGTTTTAAGCTACTAAGAAATCCGAAATAATTCAGTCTGGTGTATTCAGTCCCTAGGGAGTAACGGTGCAGTTTGATAATGCCAAGTTGATTTAATGGCTTCCCACCTTTAATTGCTACTTGCCTTACACTGTCTTTGGAGCTTGTGAGATCTTCTGCATGAGCAGGTTAATTCAGGTTGCCAAACTGACTGAAAACTGGCTTGAAACCTTAAAAGCGTTCTGTAAGGTTAGTAAACAGAGTCACTGTAGGCGATAGATGTCAGGCAGGATTACAGGAGAAGGGGAGGATCCTCCATTTTGGTGCAGTTCAGTTGACTCAGCTGTGTGGTCAGATAATGTGTCTAAAGGAGAGTTAAGGGATGGTTATGACTGCCTGGCTTAGAGCAAAAGGTGGATGGAGAAGTGAGGTAAATTTGGAGCAAATTCCTGAGCCTGATGAGTCTGAAAAGGAAAGTTTTGGGAATGTTGGGGGTCAGTGGTCAGGGGGACTGTGGTGTGTGTTTGTTTGTTTGTTTGTTTTTGAGGTGTTGGAACAGGATAGGCTCTCTCAGCTATGTAGACCTTACATGCTGGCAACAGAACTGGGACTTGGGCAGGAGGTGACAGGGAATGCTGGAACTGCCTACGCAGGGAGACTGACTGGAGCATGAAATCAGCTTTAAGTGACAGATCTGTACGGTGAATCCAGAGATTCTAGTTCTCCTGCAAGGCTGGGTGGTTGTCAGTAAAATGTTTTTCTACTTGCAGGAGATCACAAACAAGGCTTCCTTTAGTTTGTTTATGTTGTGGTCAGGCTGTAAGACAGAGTAGGCCGGAACAAGCGGTTTCTGTAACCAGAAGTAGGGCACTGTGATCAGTTTATGTTGATATAATAGTTTTCCAACAGGATTGTTATGTCACATATGTAGATCATTCATACAGTTGTCAGGGAGGGGAGTCAGAAACTCTGTACATAGGGAAAAGAAAGTACTTTCTGTAGGAGTTATATCTGTTTGCTAGAGAAATCCAGGAGCTTGTTGAACATGACACAGGCTATAGAAAGAGAAACGGTGGTGTTCTTGTTTAAATAGTTGAATTCTATCCAGGTAAGTTTGACTTGATCCATCTGCTCTGAATTTCCAGAGATTCAAGTTGAGACTAAGTTACAGGTATGCTCAGCACTCAGCTCTGAAACAGAAAATCCTCAGGAGCTGCAGAGACAGTGTATTTAGTGCTACAGAATGCGTGATGCTCTGAAAGAGCCATGTCCTAGCTGCCTCAAGTCAGATAACACAAATGACTGAAAAGTCTAGACACTTTAATTTTGTTGCCACTCTTCTGTGTCACGTGTGTGTTGGAGGAGGAATCAATTAATGTTTATGAAACAACTGGATGTTTCAAGAACCCATTTAAATGGTGGGTTTGAAATCACTGTAGGGTTCATTGTAATTCAAAAATTATTGAAATGCTGAAGGCCACGTGCTTGGAAACTGGAAGAAAAATAACAAATGATTGTGCAGTGGTTCAGCACTAAATGTTCCCTGAACTGGCTAAGACAAAGGGACTTCTGGGGTGGGAAATACCATCTGGTTTATAATTGTGCATACTCCAAAGCGGGTGGAGTTTTGGGGCAGCATGGGAGCATTAGTGTCTGCTGTTTCCCCACTTGCGGGTGTTGAGATTACAACTCTTGTTATTCTTTTTATAATACTGTATTCTATAGTATAGAAAGCATTTATTTAACAACATTGTATAGCTACTGTTGTTGTTATGTAACTTCTACTTGATCTTCAGAACCTAATATTGCACACTGTAGTATTAGAACATTACTTGATTATTTATATGAACTTAGAACAGAAAACCCCTTTTTTTCCTTGTTTTGTAGGTTTTTTGACTTAATTAAAACTGATTATGGCAACCAAAATTGCTTGTATTAATTCAGTTAATTCCTGTAACGTATTCTTTAAAAATGCATTCTTTTAAAAAGATGTAACAGGAATGTAACATGTAGATCTTGCTTGTGTCTTAAGACATTTTGTAATCTGCTGAAAGTTCCTGGACTTAAATACTACAGTGTGAACAGTTACATTAGAGTATTTTTTTTCTACAAATTCTGGTTTCTGCTGTAAATTTACAAACTATTTCGCTTTCCTCCTATTGTTCCAGCTGGTTTTAGTTAATACTCATGTGGTCAGCATCTGAAGGTTAGTCAACTTGCTGACCCAGTTTGGTTTCTCGTAGTGTTGCTGCTGTGGTGATTCAAAAAGATTGCAAGTTTCTAGAAAAACTCCAGAAAATGAGTCTAGGCATCCTGTCCTTTTTGGATCAGGAGTGGTAAACAGTGTGCCTATGTACCTGTTAAACACCAGCTTAGAACTTAATGTACGAATTCTGAAAGAAAATGGTATTTTTCAAAGGGTCATTTACAGTTGAGGTCTATTTCAAAGGTAAACTGATTTTTCTGTCTGGTTGAATAGTACGGATGAAACTAGAGATGCTAGGTCTATATACTAATAGTTTTGGATTCTTAATTTTTAATAACGTTTCAGGGTATAGCTTTGCATTTCTCAGTTTACTCAATTCAGAACATGGTTTAGCTGAAGAAAAATAACTTAAAATCATTTCAATGACTTCCAGAGGTAGTTGCTGCAGTGTGGATGAGGCCAAAGAGCTTTTTGTGGGCTTTTCCCTTATATAGTAGTTCATTTTACTTATGATTTTGCCATGCATATGTGATGCTAGAATGTCTTTGATCTAAGCAATGCCAAGAATTTTGTTCTCACAGAGCCCCTAAGTACTCAAATACTCGAGTATTACCTTACATTACTATCTGTAGTTGTGATCTCCTTCATATACATATAATGCGCTGGATCCATGTATTTATTGGTGTGTAATACAGCAAGAATTTATATCTTTTTTTTAAAAAGAAAGGATTGTTTGGTGGTTTGTTGTTAGGGTTTTTTTTTATGCCAAAGGCATTGTGTCACTAATATATTGATTGCCTTTTCCTTGTAGCATAAAGGAGTGCCATGGGTTGCCTCTTATAAACGGACAGAATTGTGACCCTTATGCAACAGTCTCTCTTGTGGGGCCTTGCAGGTAAGGTTTTAGTATAAAAGTAATGAATCTAAAATGCTGTGATCTTAAACTGGAAAAGAAAATTACAGGGTTTAGGCAAAATCTTTAAATATGGAAAAGTCTTAAAATGCTTTCTGCGTACATCGCAGCTTCGGCTGTTACTGTACGCTTCCCTAGCCTGCCATACTATGAAATTGTGAAAGCATTTGGTCAGACTGAATGGCCTGCACTAGTCAACAATGACTCATCACTCAGTTTATTCTTTACTCTGAGGTTTTGCGCTGGACTTTGATATCTGCACTGTATTTCCTATCAATTTCTGTCAAATTCCTATATGGGGTGGTATAGTTCATTGCTGACTTGCCTTCCTTTGTCCGTCCCCTGTTTTTCTTAATGTGTGAATTTCTTTGCAGCAACTGGGAGGGAGCTAGAGAGTAGAGGTTCTGGTGAGACCTTTCTAATGCCAGCACCTTCAAAGTCTGTACAGTTTAAATATCTCCCTTTTTTGGATTGGTAATCCCAAATAACTGTTATATCCCACATGTTGGCTGTCTGCAAGTCTCTGCCCAGTATCTAAAGCAATCTAGGTTTCAGTTGTTCCTTTTTTTGACACACCAAACCCAAGCCTATCTATTTTCTCTGGTACTGAAGAATTACCACTGAGTGCATAGTCCCAGAACATCTTGCTAACTTGCATGTTTTAAAGACTTTGGAAGGATTGTCCCTGACTAAGTGTTGAATGAAGGGAATATTTTTTCCTCCTTGGTAATACGTAGTAATTTTTTTTTTAGGTTTGGGTTGGGTTTCTTTTTGGTGGGCAGTTTTTTGGTTTGGTGGTTGGGGTTTGTTTTTTTTAAGAGGACTAGGGAGATGTGACCATTATACCTGGGGAGCATGGTGTTGATTACTAAAGAAGGTAAATTGGCATATATTTCCTTTTTGAGTCCTGTGATCAGAGGGATCTGCTGGTCCCACAAAATATATAGGCTGTTGGTATGGGAATGTATGTGCAAAACTGACAGAAGTTGTGGCTAAGATTTTCCAATCTCATGCATGCGTGACTCATGTACCATGACTGGAATATTTATGTGGCCAGCGCCTGAAAACAGTTGACGTCCAGGACAATTTTTCTTCTCATCTGTTTTACCCTCACATTTTATATTTATTTCTTTTAGACAGCATTTTTATACACTCATAACCCTTCACTGACTAAATAAGACTCAGAATTTTACAGGTTTTATAAAAGAATTAATAAATATTCTATATAAAATAGGAGAGAGTGGGGAACAATTGTTTTGTTTGACCCTGTTCTGTTTAGGGTCTAGCAATAGCAGTGATTCCTTCCAAGGAATAGTGGGCATTTCCCCAATAAGAGGGTGGAAAAAGAGTATTAATTCGCAGTTGAACAACATGAGAAAAACTCTGCACATAACATGCAAGCAGTGGTAAAGAAGTTGTCTGCAGGCCTAAGCTTGAAATGCTGTAGAGATTGTTGAGGTGTTTTACTTAATATCTATAAGTTTTACTCATTTGTGAAATGAAATAGAAATTTTGAGCTGGACAGATGCATGATTAACTAGATTCTTGAAACTAACTTTTCAAACTATATTACGGAGATGAACTCTTTTTATTTTAAGATGTTCTTCATTGGTCAAAGTGATCTCTAAAATGACAAAAAATGTTTTAACTTAAATGTATGAATCCTTCTTGACAATAGAATGTCTTTATAATTGTGTGTTTAAGTTGTCTATGGTAAAAATTTTACCACATTGGAACAGGAATGACCAAAAGAAGACCAAAGTGAAGAAGAAAACAAGCAATCCGCAGTTTAATGAAACATTTTATTTTGAGGTAATTTTTTACATGGCATTCTGCCTGTTTATCTATTTTATGCAACCCTTCCAATATTTTTAAGCAAGCTGCATAGTAGTACCTAACACAGAAAACTTTTTCAAGCAAATTGAAGAGCTTGTACTAACCACTCAAATGTAAGTGAATGACGCACTTAAATTTCTGGGGCTTGCCAGACAATAGCATTCCCCTTCAATTACTCTCTGAAAAATTAGTTTTTCACAAGCACATATGTGAGGGTGGTTCGTTGTCTTGAATCTCTTCATGTAGCATCTGTTGCCATTAGAGGAGTTCTGACAGAACTTTAACCTATCCTGTGGAATTCAATTGAAATATTTCCAAGAACATCCAGCTGGAAAAAAAATCCCAGTTTCTTTCTTCATTAAAATAATGTAGCAATTATGCCAAGTAAAGGCTAATTTTATTTTATGTAAAAACTGTTAACTTTTTGTTATCTAGGATTTTATTTCGATTCTGCATGAGCTGTCCTACTATGAACAAATTATGAGTTTGATTTTTCAACTGATTTGTTTCTGTAATAACACCTGCATTTGCATGTAAGCATACTATATGGTTCCACTGAGGGTTGGAAGTAATACAGTTATTTGGCATGCCTCAAATGTATTAAAATTTGTTGCGTTTATATAGATCCTGGTCCTGCTGTGGGGCTTCAGTGAGAAATAGTTCCATACCTACATATAAAGTAGGAACGTATGGTGTGTGTTTCTTATGTTTGACCTGCTCAAGATACTGAGTGTAACTTCTTAGGAAGTAAGATACAAGGATAAAAATATGATCCAAACCACTCTGGTAATTGTATGACTTAGGCTTGAGTTAAACTGAGAATGCAATCAGTCAAGAAATGAGAAAAATTAAAATAATATGTTTTAGTTGTGGTATAAGTAGGGCAAGAAAAGTGGACTACTTGTTCATCGTTTCCTTAAACATTTCAGAACTAGCTTTAATGCTTTCTTAGGGTTCATGCCAAAACCAAACAGATTTTTGCCAATTTCGTGTCCTACTAGTTCTGTTTTTTCTAGAAGATCCATACTCTTAATTCCCTTAGATACCAGCTATTGAAGAGCTTGTACTAACCACTCAAATGTATTTGTACTAACCACTATTCATCAGGCTCCACCACACACACTTCTTCCTATTTTTCACCTGCTTTCTGTCAAAGCGCAGTTTGTTTGGTGAACTGAACCTTTTCCTTTTCAAAAAGGAACAGTAATTACTTACTTTAGAAGCAGGGTTTTCTTTGGGTTTTGGCATCCTTATTGCAACTGTAAAAAGTGTGCTGATAGGAGGAATTTACTTGCAGGTAACCAGGTCCAGCAGTTACACCAAAAAGTCCCAGTTTCAGGTGGAAGAAGAAGATATTGAGAAACTAGAAGTCAGGTAAGTCATGTAGATTAGGAAGTGCTTTATCATTAACAAATCATAACATTTTTATCATCAAGACAATAAAGAAATGTTGTAGTTTAATGGAACTCCAAAAAATTCCTGATGAGACTTGTAGAAAAGATCTTCTAACATAAAAAATTGCTCACATTTTTAGTGTGTTTCTTACTGAAGATGAGGAGGTTTTCTTTTTAAGTGAATAGTGGTAGAATGTATCTAGCAGCCTAAACTTAGTTCTTACGCCTGTGAGCACAGAGCCATGGAGACCTCCTATCAATATGTGTTCAATTGGGAAGAATATTGATAATAGAGCTTGCACTGAAGGATAACAGCATACCTGATGCTAGTCTGTAGTTTCAAATGCAGTTGGCTGGTTTTAATAAAAACAGGGGAAAAGCTGCTTTTATGAGATTATGATTCTGCATTGCTGCTTAGAGGAACATTGGTGTTGCATCTTTCCCCTGCAAATGCAAAAATTACTTCAAAGTATGTTCCCCTTTCCTGCTCCTTTACCCTTAGAGCAGGTTTGTGTTTATGCTATGTAGTCAGAACAGTTGAAACCCCCGTACTTGGTTCCTTTATTGTGCTCATGCACGTACATGCACTAGATCTGCTGAGTGCAGAAAGTCTTCCAGGCTAGTATGTGTTTCCTAAAAGACATCAGAAGAATTTAGTGAATATTTTTAATAGCCATTATAGAACTAACTCGGTATGTGCATTTTTAACTATGAGTTTCATTAATATCTTAATTAGAGTTGTATATTTCATTGTAGACATGAATATATTTAGAAAAATAGTCATGCCCCCACAAATCTAGTATTAATTTTTTTTGTTCTTCTTAACAACTGCTGTCTGTCAGAAATGTCAGAGAGGTAAGAAGTAATAGAAGAAACCCAAGGTGCATGTCTGGAATCTGATCCCTTTTGAGGTTGTAAGCATACGAGCTGCTGTTTGGAAAAACAAGCGCATGTGTTGGTGTGGCATTGCAGTGTGCCAAATTCTAGCAATTAGATAGGGATATGTAAATATATTGGCTGAAAAGTTCACTTCAGCTACCTGAGAAGAAAAGTGCACAGTTTTGGGGGTGGAGACTGCTCAGAATACATATATGTTGCCAATATCACTTTTATTTACTGATGCAAGGTCTGCGAGTCTAACTCTCACTGTTTGTTTCTTTATATGTTCTTTATGGGTTAATAAGCCACTCGTTTGATTCTTCTTGATTTAATTAGAATGGAGTGAGATTTCTAACATTTTCCTGCCTGCATGCATGTGGATTAGTGCTGTAAGGCAGTTACTGTTAACTTGAAGATTTTTATTTTCCTCTGGGACAAAAAAAAATTAAGCAGTGTTCTTATTTTCAGGGTTGACCTGTGGAATAATGGAAATTTGGTACAAGACATCTTTCTAGGAGAAATTAAAGTTCCTGTGAAGGCATTAAAAAATGATTCCTTTCAAGCATGGTGAGAAACGTTGGCTCAGAAGTGAATTTGCTTTTGTCTTTCAGATCTTCCCTTGCAAAGGATGTGTTTTACTCTAATTATCCTTTAAAAATATATCTTCCTGTTCTAGCCTAGGAAAGACATCTTTCTAGAGAGTTTCCGTGCTGAATAAATGAGCCTTGTCAGTGTGTACACTGAGCTCTCTTTCCCCAACTTGCCCACTCCAGAGAACAGTTCGTGTGTTTGAGGGGAGACTGTGGAAGGTGAAGGAAGGAAGACTGAGCATTATTATCTTTCAGTTGGCTTGCTGGATTTCAGTGATCTGTGTACGCCTTGCAGCCTAACCAGCAAACCTGGAACTTCTCAGAATTGCATCACCTGTAGTTAAATTCCTAAGGCAGACTTTAAGAATGACTGATGAAGCATTTCATAAAACATGGCTCCCCCACCTTAGGGAGGTTCAGAAAGTATCTTCTGGAATAAACCCAAAGTTATTTCAGGGGAGCAGGCACAGAAGTTTAAAAGCTGGAAGGGTAAGGGAATGGGAATTCAGAATGAAAGCAATTCAGGAAAGAGACGCCTCTGCTTATAAGGTAGCAACAACCTCCCTCCTATAGCTCTTGCAAGCAGGAGCCAATCTCTGGTCCATTTACTGTCCCAAATGCTTAGTGGCAGGAAGTGATTAGTACAACAGATTCGTACTCAAAGTGTGTAGAATATTCTTAGAGAACTTCTCAGTACAGAGAAAGAATGAAGGAAGCCCTCATGTATCCAATAGAAAACACATAGGAACTAGATGGAACGCAGGTCTTGGCTAGGAGCCATTATGGCTCTGCTCCACATACCCACCTCAGGCTCCAAATATCTTGGATGCATCAACATTGAGCTCCAATTCTTAGTGTTTGAATGAGGCCCTAAACATCATCAGTGTTTGTGTCAGTACTGTCTGTTTTTTTATGCAGTGTATTGCAGACACAGGCTTGTTCTGCTGGTGCTCTGAACTGATCAAACCCAATCACTGTATTAACATAATGACATGCTGCCATTAACAGCCTGCTAACAGACAGGTTGTGTTGGCATAGGCTGATGAGCAGTGTGTTGTGTTCATATAGCTTCATGAATTGACCTGACTCGTGTCCAGTTCACTGGAATCACCAGTCAAGGCTGTCAGCTAACACATGTAGGCATACCTTGTATGCAGCATCCTCATAACTGATCATGGTCTGCCTATCAAAACCAGTTCTGTGATTAAAAGCCCTCATTTTTAATACTGTTACTAATTGACATGAAAATAGTTTTTGATACAGGTGAACCAGCAGATAGAACAGTATCACTAGTACCAAATACTGGGAAAATAGGCCTGAGAGTCAAGCTGTGAAGTAGAGGTTCTCAGTTTTACTTTATCCTAGCATACCTTCATAGGCAGTGCATCCCATTAAAGATCTCTTGATTGTAGAAGTGCAAATATAAATGGTTGCAAAAGACTATTTGAAGATACGATTTCAGGTTTTTGGGCTGAATGTAGAAACTATACTGTGACATTACTCAAAAGCTGTTAGAATTTTTGTAGGGTTGCACCACCTGTTGGAATACAGTTGTACTACAGCAAAAGCCAATGAATTTCTTGATGCATTTTGTATTGAGAGTAGGAAAAAAAAAATTTTAATTTCTTCTTCAATCTTGCTTGCTTCTCAAGAATGCAGACTGTTAATGTGACATTTTTACTGGTTTCAGCCTATGCATTTAAACTCTTGACACTAGCTGTTCCATCTCAAATGTCCAGCACCTCAATATAACCTAGATGTAAAATGTGAAGTTCCAACAAATTTTCTATTATTCCTGCTATCCCAGTTGAGCCACCACAAAGAAGTATAGCCAATTACACCGTTTGGAAAGATAGGGCAAAATAAACATGTTTCATTTGATGCTATAGGTGTGTTAAATGCTGGTTTTTGTGGGGGGTTTTGGGTGTGGATGTGGTTTTTTTTTTTCCTTTTTGTGTTTCAAAGGGGTTTTTAATGTGAATTTTATTGCCAGTTTTCAGGCTCATTTATGTATGCTGAAATAATTAAATGTGATACTTTGCTGTATTGTAGAATTAGCCAAATTAATGAAATGTGAATCTAATCTTTTAGAATTGCCCTGTTGCTTTCAGGTACTTACTTCAACCACGAGAAAATGGAAACAAGTCTTCTAAAACTGATGACTTGGGATCACTTAGATTAAATATCTGTTATACTGAAGACTGTGTACTTCCATCTGAATACTACACTTCTCTAAGAAACTTGCTGCTAAAATCATCAGATGTTCAGGTATTTGGGTTGAAAATTTCTTTTAAAATGAATACTTAAGATTCATATTGTCTCATACAGCATTGCAGAATTAATTATGTATTTAGACAGCTTTTTTTGTTCATTTACATGTATTAACTTCTGTCACAACTGGATGTGAATTTTGCAGAGCATGTACTTCTGCTCCAAACAGCCATGATTGTTTTCTTATTTTAGAAGAACTACCAGAGATAGTGAAATAACATGTGCTGTGTGACTGGAAGGGGTAAAACACTTTGTTCTCCTGGGCTGCTCTTATTGACATTGTCTTTTCACAGTCTACTGTTGCCCCCCTGGGATTTAGTGGTTTTCTGGGGACATGTAGTCATTATTGGCACTGAAGGGACAGGTAATCACCTTTACCAAAAATGGTTTACTTCAGAATTGATTCCTAACTGTGCTGCTTCTGAATTGCTTCTGTATTCCCCAGTATGTTTATCAGCATGACATGCTTTCTCATGTGGATGTGGTGACAGAGAGGGAAGAGTGATAGATGGTTAGTGTAACATTGAGACAGGAATCAAATTACAGTAACCAGGCTTTATATTCCTAGGTCTTCTGTAGGCTTTCTTCACTTCAGTGTTGGTGAAGTACTGGCAGAGAAGAAAGGGAAAAAAGGAAACATATAGTGACTAGAATTTTTACTAGCCTGTATTCAACTACCACTTCACTGGAATTCAGGAAGAGCTGAGTATGTAGCTAGTGGCAGTCTGCAGCCGTCTTTTTTTACTTAAATGAAAGTACCTGTTACTTTTTGTATTGAAATTCCCAGCTGTAGAATGGTGGCAGACATTTAGAAGTGGGTGAACTGTACTTTAAGGTGCTGTGAGTTCAGTTTAAAAACTCCGTGGCCACTCTTCTCTCAAGGTCCCTTCCAACCCCTACAATTCTATGATTCTATGTCCTAGGGAGCTGCTTTGGCAGGGGGTTGGACCAGATGATCTCTCGAGGTCCCTTCCAACCCCTACAATTCTATGATTCTATGATTCTATATGAACATTGTATTAAAGAATTTCTTACTGCCTCATATGTGGATTAGTGACAAAGCAATACTCTTGGACTTGAGGGAGAACGATAAGGGTGAGTAGATGCTGAATTTCATTCTGAAATGTGAAGTGTAGCATAGGTAATACCAGTTTTCAGGTAAGTGTATCTGTACAACAGAAATGTTTTCATTGCCATGTTACGCAGCAAATGTTGAAACGTTAAGAAGCTACGTCTGTAGTCATTAGGTTTGATTTGTACCTTGCCACGTGTGTGAAGACCGTTTAACCACTTGACTAATGATTTCATATTCTGCTTTCTTACAGCCAATTTCTGCATCTGCTGCCTACATACTGAGTGAAGTTTGTCGAGACAAGTATGATGCTGTTCTGCCTCTTGTGCGACTGTTGCTACACCACCATAAGCTAGTTCCATTTGTTGCCGCGGTGGCGGAACTAGATCTGAAGGACACCCAGTATGTATTTCATGTCTTGCCTTTTTTAATTATTCTTTGAGCTTCCTGATAGAGCACTGATAAGTAAGCACATCAGAGTTCTTTGCATTATGCAAATCAGTCTAACTACATTCATGTCTTAATGCTAGTTTATAAAAGCATTCATTAAAATCACATTGCAGCCGGGAGTCAGTTAATAATTATGTTCTATTTGGTAAAATTTTCTTGGGAGCTAGTATACAGCTAAAGGTAAGCTGGCAGTTGAGAGTTGTGTCTAAGCATGTAGTTTCTATTTCAAGATGTCGTAATTTGTCATTAGATAAGTACTTAAGCTAAGATTCTCAGCGATTTTAAAAATGTTGTTTCCTTTAGAATGTGAATTAAATGAGGGGTACTCCTCTCTGTCAGTGTTCTCCTACATGAAGTAGACCTGAGTCGTGGCCACTGAGGTGGAGATATGGAAGGGATTTTGTCACCATAGGATGGTTTATTCCTGGATTTAAATAAGGCAATTTAGCTGTGTACAAAGAGGTGACTTGTGGAAAATAATTGGAAATAAAACTGCATTTTAGTAAACATGTTCCTTCTGTTACAGTTGAATGGTAACAAAGATTAAACCAGATCTCTCATATCAGAAGGATTTAGTTTGCAGAGCCAGCTCTCAGTTTTCTTCATCATCGTAATGAATAAAAAGCATAACCCTAGATTAAACATGTTTTGGTTAGTGTCTAATGTCAGTGAATGGTAGCAGTATGCTATTGATAGTAGCTCTAAGATTTTCCTTTACACCAGGGCTACTGAAGGAAGAATTGTGTATCAGTGAGGAACCAGTCATTGTTATTTTGGAATTTTTCCAATTAGTCTTTCTGCCATTCAACCCTGGATTATAACTTCATTTGTCTATGATTTGTTAAACTTTTCCTTATGGTTTTATTTATGTTCCTGGTTTTGGTAATAGCTGTAATAGCTTTCATGTTGTTCTCTCTGTTCCTGAGTGCCATTGTGAGCTGATTATCTAGGTTCTGCAATTCCTGACTTGACATAAATGAAAAAATTATTTCAAAAACTAATTAGAATAGTGAGATGAACTGTTAATCAGATTTTGTAACTGAGCTGCTTATTTTTTTTGCTGTTCAAATAAAATAAATTATTTTCTTACAGAGAAGCAAACACAGTCTTCAGAGGCAACTCATTAGCAACTCGGTGTGTAGATGAAATGATGAAAATAGTGGGGAAGCACTACCTAAAGGTCACTTTGAAACCTGTTATTGATGAGGTAGGTTGTCCTACTGAAATGTTTTTCTGGACACTTAGACTCCAGGGGTATCCTGTCTCTTTGATTTGCATTCTTATAGTACCCTGTGTGGTAGTAATCACTAAGGGGAATTCTAGAGGAAATGTAAGTTGAGTGGTAGGTGGTTTAGTGGGAGGAGCTGCCTTGTGTGTTATTTATGTTCCAGATGCCTGAAAATAGTTTATTGACTGTTGCTGCAGCCTCTAACACCTGTATGTTTACCCACACGATGCTTTACTGAACTGGTCTGTGTAAAAAGGCACACACAAAAGTGAAGATGATTATTCCATGCTGCTAGGGATAGCTGGAACCAATTTAGAGTTTTACACCCAAATCTAGGACAGAATCTGGTTTTAAATAGGTGTGTTTCCATGCTTTCTGTCAGAAAAAGTGAAATCCTATAGTTTTGTTTGTTTATTTCAGATATGTGAGTCTCCTAAACCCTGTGAAATAGATCCTATCAAATTAAGAGAAGGGGATAATGTAGAAATTAATATGGTGAGTTTCCTATTTTTCCCCTAATTTAAATATTTTTTTGTGGTATTTTGAGAAAGTTCTAAAAAGCGGCTCTGTTTAATGGAAAATGATAACTTTCATTAGCAGTGTAATCTCTGATTCGAGGGTAAACAAAGGACAAGTTGTATTTTCATATCCATGTTTATGAAAACAGCAAAGGAAAAATGTTGTTAGTGTTGTGATTCCTAATGTTCTGCACTTAGCATCTAGATAATTAGGTACTGTGAAGTACCTAATTAGGACTGCTTTGTCACCTTTAATTGAAGTTTTTCTTGCTGCTTCTTTATTAGCAAGGGATGATATTTAAGCCAATAGCTACTGCAACAAATTAAAATAACACTAGGTATGCACTAGGTAACTTTTTAATGCAAGTAATCCCATGCAAATATTATGAGGCTTTTAAAATATGCATTGTACTAAAATAAGTAATTGAGTAGTCAGGCAGCGTATTGAAAAAAGGTGTTGCAGTATTATGCTTGTGTTTAGGAAAAAAAACCACATAGAAATGCAAACTGTCTGAAAAATCACCTTTTTTCATAATTGCAGGAAAATCTACGCTATTATGTAGACAAAGTATTCCGTGAAATTGTGCAGTCAAGTATAAGTTGTCCTACCCTAATGTGTGATGTTTTTTATTCTTTGAGGCATCTGGCTGCCAAAAGATTTCCAAGTAAGTATTCTCTTTAAAACTTTTGAAATTGGTGTTCAGAGTTCTGCAGAACTTGTTACAATTGATTGTTAGAATTCTTGCCTTGTCCAAAGCTGTGCCCTGAACTTTGTGCCTTGGTAATGAGGCCTGTGTGTGTGTTTGCAGGTTGCAGAAATAACTTGTCAGTTAGCAACAATTTAGTCTTTACTGATGCAAAAACTTAGCAGGTTAGAAACACTGTAAGACAGTAGTCACAAACAGAAGAAAATAATAGAAGAAAAGTACAAGTAATAACAATTTAGTTGAAAAATAGGTATAATTTCTAAGAGCTGAGCTCTTTATTGCTTCTAAAGAAACAAGATGTAAACTTGTAAATAAACTCAGTATTTACATCTTAACTACATGAACTTACTAATAAGTTAACTATGACTAGCACATATATAATTTTTATGAAGTTACCTTTACTACTACCATAGCTTTACTACTTCTGGGTTGCTTTTGAGGAGGGTGCATAATGTATGTATTGCATTTGCAATGTGCCCAGTATTGGAAAGGTTTTGTTCTTTATGAATGGTGTTAGTATGGAATAACGTGGTGGGTCTGAAATACTCTTCAGTCAATGAAAATCTGAAATGTCACATAATAAGCTATAAAGGAAGAATATACTTCTCATAATCTGGAGTCTTTCTCTGACTGATGATTGTCAGTGTAACTGATGCCATAAATTCCTTTACTTTAGACAGGCCTTTTAGAATAGCTAACTTCCCAGACAGATCAGATTGAAGTGATTGTTAGAGTAAATGTGATCCCACCATACTTCCCAGTATATAGGTGCAAATAAACCCAAAAATATTAAATGAGAAAATTCTCATTTACGGCCTCAATGTTATGTAAGGTTATGGTTTTATGACACAGGTTGGAATTGGAGTTCACATGTGTTTGACTGCCTTTGTTATGCAGCATTAGTATTTTTAAGTTCATCAGTGCTTATCCCTATGGGCAAATAAGCCTGATAGTTCTAGTGTTTAAAGGCAATAGCTACAGTATTTTCGTTTGTGGTCCAAGGTGCACACAGCCATACCTAATCAACACCTTGTATGTACATGCTTGCAATAATCTCATCATTCCTAGTAGTGGAGCTGATGAGCCAGTTGTATGAGAACAGAACTTCTTTTCAGAGAAATAAACCCTCCATTACAAGTAGAACACCTATTACCATATCACCTTCCTCATTTCATGCACGTCATTGATTTTTCTATTCTGTTTTAAAATATGAATGTCTTCTCTGATGTTATCTTATGTTGACTGTCTTCATTATTTCCTATTAAGTTTAGTGCATGTTATATTTCATGGTTTTTCTCTGCAGATGATCCTCATGTACAGTATTCTGCAGTGAGCAGCTTTGTGTTTCTTCGTTTCTTTGCTGTAGCCGTAGTCTCACCTCATACTTTTCATTTACGACCTCACCATCCAGTAAGTTTTGTGAAGCTTTGTTCTGTTTTATTCATAACCGTCAGATGTGTTTATCTGGGAAGGCAGAAGTTATTTACAGTGGGTCTGTAACTGGGAAATAAGGTTACTAAACGTCTCTAGGTTGAGTTTGCAATTTTATACCTCTCGAAAGGACATTTGCAGTTCTGTAAGCATCCAATTGCTCAGTCTTTGAGGTGCTCTTGAATGATGTAGGAGACAATTGATATTAAAAATTCTGCGTCTTTTTTCAGACTGTGCTGCTTAGAATAGCAACATAACTCAGCTAAAGGGGCTAAAGTGCATTGGTTCCTTCCACTGTAGAAGCTAAATATACAGATGTCACTTTTACTTTTAAAAAACTATTGCCATGTGTGCCTTAAATAGAGGCTGTAGAGTTATCCAGTAATTGGTCTGTGTATTTATTCTGCACTCAGTTAGTTGCAGTGGGCTGCCAGATCTTCCATTTTCTGTTTTCAAGGCATTAGATATGCATTAAAAATATTAAAATCGTTTAAGACAGGAATATGAAAAGAAGAAAATACACTGTATTATTTTCATGTATATTATACAGAATATGTTTGAAATCTTCTGCTCCATTATTTTATCTGCATGCCTGTTGTGCTTTCAAAATAAAATAAACCCCTACTTACTCAAATTCATTCCTTTGACGTTATCTAGTCTGTTGAGTAAAAAGATGACAGGATTTTATCACCTGAGGATTACACTTTTTAAAGGGAACAGCAAAGCCCCTTTCTGTGGCTGTGTTTATTACCCTGTACAGAAATGCCAGCAGTGAGTTAGCAAACAAGATACGCAAAAGCCTTACAGATAAAGTTCTATGTGCATTTTGTATTAGAAGAATTTCTACTGTTTGTCCAGGAATAGTTCACTATGTTTTGTGTTCAGTTTTGAATAGTTCAGAAGCATTAGATGTGTAATGACAATTGCAGGATTTGATGGGTTCAAGATGGTGTCCAAGTAGAACTATTAAATTCTAGTGTTAGTGAGTGAAACATGAAACGCTGCAGTAGCTGGTGAAATATACATGCATTCACAAAGCACAAGTACCAATAGTGGATGATACTGCATTCTCATTTCTGTGGGCAAAGAGGAGAAGGAATGAAGAATGTGGCAGATAAAATACAATCATTTTTGTGGCATTTTCATTTTTAATTCTAAGTTTTACCTGGAATTGTGAAAGAAGTGTGACTTGTGAATTTTGTTTGTTTATTTTAGGATGCCCAGACTTCTAGAACATTAACTCTTATATCAAAAGCCATCCAGACTTTGGGAAGTTGGGGAAGTTTGACCAAGAGCAAACTTGTAAGGCTATGAAAATTCTTTCTCTTTTCATAGACAATGTTCTTTGAAAGCTGATTCACATCAATATACGTTTTCTTTCAGTCAAGTTTCAAGGAGACGTTTATGTGTGAGTTTTTCAAAACATTTCAAGAAGATAAATTTACGGAATCTGTTAAAAAGGTACTTTTCAACTAGATTCTTTTTATGGCTCATTTATTTTGAGTCTTAATTGTTAGAAGGTTGTATTATTGTTCAATTCTCTGAGAGAGAAAGAAAAAATGTCTTGTAAAACAAGACAAAACCTGAACAAAATCCACATAATTTAATACACAAGAGTGTAGACTAGTCTAAATTAGTGTTTAAATAACATTATATTTTTTTTTTTTTTAAAAAAAAAAAGTCTTTCCTATATTTTCTGTTTAGGAACTAATTAAAAGACTCTTGTGTGGTGTGTTGGCATCCCTTGTTATGTTGTTTCAGGTCCCTGCCAATATATTTTAACTGTTGCATAAAGTAATGAGAAACTATACATGTATATTTGCAAAATAGCTTTCGTCTGTTCTGTGTTTCTGAATACTCCATATTCCGTGTGCTTTTCCTTAAGTTCCTAGATGATGTTTCCTCTACTGAAAGTAAAGAGCCCAGTGGCCTGAGTGAGGCAGTACATCTAAAAGAAGGGTAAACATGTTTTGATTCTATATTGTGCAAAACAGAATTGACTTGACTGTGTTTTTGCTAATGCTAACGTCAGATTAATGCTCATCACAATGTTTCGTAGACTGTAGAAATCATGGTATTTTTTGTAACTCTATGTTAGATCGCAAAGTTAGTTTAAATCAACAGCTGTAAACTTTTGTAATCATCCTTTAAGTACATTGGAAAAAATAATTAAAAGCTGCTTAAAGCCTACTAAAGCCTGTCTGTATTTCTGTTAGAATTCAGTGTGTGTTCTGTGAAGGTTTATTCAGCAATGTAGGAGTCTGTTTTAAGAGAATGTACTAATTTAATTTAGAACTACTTTGCAGACTGTTTAAGACCAGCCAGCTAAATATTTTGCTTTTAAAGTAGGAAAATAATTACCCTGTAATTGAAATACTTAAAAGTAGATTATAACATTTTTTAATAAAAAAACAAGGTGAAAATCACTTTCTTTAAAAAGAAGTTAATTTCTTACATTGATCAAGGGTAGACAACATTTGTAGAGGAAATTTATGGGGTAAAAATACGTGTATTTATCTAAGAAGCAGATTTACAGCAAGTGAAAATCCTGTGAAACTAGCATCCAAATTTCAAAGTGGGAAGAAATCTGCCTCTTATTAAAATACTAAATAGAAATGAAGGAGACAATTGTAGTGGAACAATGCTTAGAAGTTAGTCTGTATTCTAAATTATGGCTGTTGCTCAAAAAAAAAATTGCCAGTGAGTGCACATAAAGCATGTTTTATATAGTCTGAGAGTCATGTTTGGCATCATTTTATTTATATTCAGTTTCCGATCCAGATAAGGCCAAGTACATTCAAATGTAGAAAGTGGCAGGAAACAGAGAGTCTTGTAGTTGGATCACCTTACTCTCCCTCATAGGGAAGATTGTAGTTCTGGATCTGAATAAATTCCCACTCCAAATTTACAGCTACAAACTGTGTCTGGGTTGCATATTTTCCAGACTCCTTTCCTGTTTATGGTGATCGTGCACAGGGTTCCACACTGAGAGATACTGTTGAGGATCTATTTTGAACAACTAGTACTCTATTTTTTTTTTTTTTTTGTAATCTACAGTGAAGTAGATTTTTATGTCGCTGCATGATGAACCATGTGTTACCTCAGATGGTTTTGAAAGCTCTTCGGAAGTTGCATTTCATTTCATTCTGTCTTTACAGAGAAATGTACAAACGAGCTCAGGGAAGGACTCGGATTGGTAAAAAGAATTTCAAGAAGCGGTGGTTCTGTCTAACAAGTAGAGAATTCACCTACCACAAACAGCAAGGTAAACTATGTTTATTTTAAAATTATTTTTATTAATATTTTCCAAGTGTTTGCATCCAATTTGTGCTTTTAAAAATGCATACTTTTTTCTTTTCTTTAGTTACCTTTGGCCTGACTACCATATGCTTCTGAGTCATTTACACTTTCTCAATAATAGAAATGCATATTTTCAGAACTTAATCTCCAGTATCAGTGCACTGAGGTTATAAACCAGGTTTTTTAAAAATATTGTCACTCGTCTGTTAACAAATGTTTTTACAGATAAAGAACCAATTTTCACTATTCCAATCAAAAACATCCTTGCAGTGGAGAAACTTGATGAGAACTCCTTCAACAAGAAAAATGTAAGTCAAAGGATAGTTTATATGTAATTCTCGGTGTGTTCTT
Organism: Hypotaenidia okinawae; assembly: GCA_027925045.1. Lineage (NCBI taxonomy): Eukaryota > Metazoa > Chordata > Aves > Gruiformes > Rallidae > Hypotaenidia > Hypotaenidia okinawae. Next base: position 11,641,262 of record BSDF01000010.1, read on the forward strand.
TAAATAAGTTACCTTATAGAATTACTGAAGCCCTATTGATAAACACTTCAGCAAAGAAATATTGGACCAGGAATAAAAAGCTGTATGCAGTATTTCCAAATACTCTGAAATGGAACTTAACCTGGAGATTTGGATCTGTGCACCAACTTTTCTGACTGATTTTTATGACTTCTACTCGGCTTTTCCAAATTTCTGGAATGAAGTTTAAACTACTCTGACCTTACTACAAAGCATTTTTATGTAAGGTATTAGTATGGATTATATTATGTTCTACTAGAAATGCAATATTACTGAACTTCTGTTTATCCTTCTTGATATGAACGTCCTGCAGTACCTTTGCTGTTGCAGTTGTCTGTACACACAGCCTTGTTCTGCACCTGTAATGCATCGGTATTTTTGTTACTTCAGAATTCTGAGGCAGTGATTAAAGTACAGCTGTTGCTCTAGGCTGAGGACAGCTAAAGGAGAGACTTCTAGGAATCTGCTGTTACGCTCAGGACATGAAGCATGAGGTCACATTTAAAGATGCGTGAATGAAAAGGACAGAAACTGGATAATCTTCCAATTTTTTAAGGATTGGTTTTTTGGCTGACAAAACAGATGTTGGGTTGTTGGGTTTTTTCCCCCTCCTGAATAGGGCAGAAAAATGAAAGAGGTGAAGAGTCTTCCTTTGTTCCTTGTTTCACTTTGTCTTAATTTGGATTTGTTAAATTGCTTGAGCTTTGAAATCTATTTTGACATACTCAAAGCTGCCAAATAACTAGTTTTTTTAAACTGAGCACAATAACATTGTATTCCTTCTACAGATGTTTCAAGTACTACATGGAGAAAAGCCACTCTATATCCAAGCAAATAACTGTGTAGAAGCTAGCGAGTGGATAGAAGCTCTGTGCCGGGTAACGAGGTGCAACCAGAAGAGGCTTAATTTTTACCATCCTTCTGCTTTTCTGAATGGGAGCTGGCTTTGCTGCAAGGCTACTGTAGAGAACACAGTGGGCTGTGCTCGTTGCACTGCGTAAGTTGCTTTTCAAATAACAATACATATGCTCTATAGGACAAACAATGTATGATTCACTTTACATCTTACAAAGCTAAAGGCAAGGATTTCCCTGCCTATTTTGGGAAGTTATGCTACTAAAAATAGGCCTTACTAATAAGGCCCAAAGTACTGGATTTTACAAAGTAGTAATTCATCATAGGAAACAAAGGTAACCAATTCAACATGTAAATATTGGCAGATGAATTTCTTTTTGTACAGACTGATAGTTATAACAGCTTGAGTTTAGTCAGATGCCATGCTGAATGCAGAAATACGACACACCCCTAGGTCTTCCATATGAAATAATTGAAGTACCTTGCTGCAGATGGCCAAGCCCAGAGGTCTTTCTCTTCCCCTAATGACATTGCCTTGTTTTATGCAGACACTTTTTTTTTTTTTTGTTAACCTCACATATTTTAAAACACAGTATGCTAAGAAAATCAGCTAAGTCATCTTGGATGTAGATTCAACAAATCATTTGGGTTTTTAGGTATGTCAGGAATGTGAATAATGTCTCAAAATGTAGTAATGCCTTTCTTAAAGCCACTGACTTCTGAAAACTAATGCATGCTCTGTTCTTTTTTTTAAAAAAATAAATTTAACCTTAACCGGATAGGTTGCCTAAATTACAGTCTAAAGGTTTTGGCGATCTAAAATACAGTAGAAGTCCTACAAGTACACTTTCTGAAAGTATATATTGTACTTTTTTAGTGTTCCTTAGTTAATTCTTACTAGGTTTGCCAACGGTTCAAAAGTTGACAGTTACTGAATAACTCCTGGTTGTTTTTGTCATTCTGTTCGCTGTTCTGGTTTAGGAGTGTGTCTTGTTGTTCTGATTACCTATCAAGTATAGTAGATTTTAAAGTAAGTGTTTTAACTGTCATATAATCACAATTAGCCTTCCTTTAATATTTTTTAATTTTTTTTTTTTTTGTGCCATACTGAATGATAACTTCTATTGGAAAAAGTGATTTTTAGTATTGCTGATTTCATTGTCCTCAAAAGTACACATGCCTGTTCCTGTAAAACACTTGTAGTGAATGCGGTTCTCTGTAGCAATTGTGAAGCTGTCTGTAAGTGACAGAAGGATTACAAGGCTAAGTATTTTGAAACAAAATCAATACTTTTTTTACTTTCAAACCTTTCAAGAATGACTTATCTTGCCTATGTGTCTTCCCTCCTATCCCCATCTTTTCAGAGGTGTTCCTGCTGATACTCAAATTGAGATTGATGGAGACAGAGAGACCGAAAGAATTTACTCCCTTTTCACTATGAATATGTCTAAACTACAGAAGCTGGAAGGTACTCAAATAGTAATTCAGAAGAAAGATTTTATTAATCTGTAATTGTTTAGGTCCATAACATCAGTTTACCTGAAAATAATAGGCAGTAGAGACACAGATTATATTTTTGTTGTCTTAGTACTCTGGTGTCAGATGTTCCTCAGTCATTTTGTTGCAGTAGACATCAGGCACACAGTGTTCTATTTGAATTTGCGTATATGAAGTACCTTTAATAGTCTAAATTAGACTGCAACTATAGCTGGTTGCTCTTCTATCTTTGCTCTCCTTTTTCTGAGTACAAAGTTAATTCTGTTTAAACACTTGAATTGTAAGACAGCATTGGTCTCCAGTTAATGTGAACAGGAGAGAGCTGATTGCTCAAGATGCTGAACACAACCAGCAGAGAGTAAGCCACAGAACTGTCAATAAATCTAGTTGATACTGTCCCCTGCTTCTGTCTAAGCCCACTTAATCTATAAGCTAGAGTAACTTTTACACTTCAGAATTGGAGAATCGCAATTAATCTAAGAGTTAAATCTCTTTGTTAATAATCCAAACTCTAACTGGGCTGATTGTGATAACTTTGGCAGAGGCTTGTGGCAGTATAGCCGTCTATCAAGGTCCCCGGAAAGAACCAGATGATTATTCTAACTTCACAATTGAAGATTCGGTAGCAACTTTTCACACCCTGAAACAGATCACAGATATTGTAGAAAAGCTGAATGAGTCGCATGAAAAGTACCGAAAGAAGAGATCCTCCAGTGCTAAATATGGCAGTGAGTAAGTATCTTCATGTGATTCTGACATGCAGAAATGTGTCTTTGAGGGGGGAAATAATCTCAGAACAAGGCCAGGCTTGTTGAGGTAGAGATAATGAAGCAAAAGGAGATTTAGACAGCACATCTCAAGTAAACACAATTTATCCCTATCTGCCTATCTCTCCCCACCCCCTCCAAAACTTCAAATTTCAGTTAAGGAAATAATGAAGATACCAAGTTATAGAAAACTGTAAAAAACCATGCTGCAGAAACATACCTGTCATGCAGTATAGTTCACTTGCCATACTCAAATGCTATTTCAGCTGAAATTAAAAACCCCAGTATTTTCTTTGGAGTATGTTGTTGTTCAGGGAAGATTCTTTCAATACTCTTTGGTCCAGGCTGAGACCTATAAAACACTACTAATAAATTCCCTTTGATTTCTTCTTTGTATCAACTAGGCTTGGTTCACCAGGGAAAAAAAAGGATGTTCAAACACTTAAATTTGGTTTTGCTGAGTTTATACTTGGCTCAGGCTGTTTAGAAAAATTCCCTTTGAATTTGACATCTTGCATGAAAATATGTGAAATTTTCACAAGCAGTGGTAGAAATTATGCAAAAAAAAATTTCAGGTTTGCTTAATACATTAAAATTACTTAATGGAAAGTAGAAAGCTAATATTAACCTTAAAAATATTTACTTATATTTTATTTCTTTCAGAGAAAATCCAATTGTTGGAAAAGTTTCCTAATGAAAGCAAACTGGCAGTCTGGGATGAAAAATGAAACTGGAAATGTTCTTGAGTGTTTTGGTTTTCTGTTTTGTTTTTGTTTTTTAAAGTTTGTTATATGCATCTTTGCAAAGTATTTAAGAATGAGCGTAAATGCTAGTTGTGTTGACAATCTATTTAATATTTAATGGAAAAATATCTACTTGGAAATCTGGTTTTAAGGTTTATTCTCATTTTGCTGAAGAACTTGAAGTTCCAGGTTCTTTAAGTAACAGGTGTGAATAAATCCAAATGGTTTTTTGCCATTGTTGTCTTATTGGAAATAACTTTCTAAACAAATAAGCTTTTTAATGGAAGAAAATCCAGACGGCATTTGTTGGTTGGATTGCACCTCTCAATACATACACTGCAAACTTGCATGAGTTTACCATGAGTGCCTGCCCTGCTGATATGGATCTTGATATCCCCAGATACTATGACATGGAAAAGATCAGAAGCTTCACACTCAATTCAACTCCTCTTCCTTTCCTTTTTTTTTTTTTTTTTTTTTTATTAGGTGTTATCAGGGCTTGATTTATCTACAGTTGAAGTCTTAAGTCATGCAGTATGCTGCATGTAATCTGGACAGCAGATACCAGTGTTAGTTATGTTTTTAAGTACTAAAGAAGAAATCAGGGAACTTATATTGTACCTCTTGTTTACATTTGGGGTGAGTAATATATGGAGTGACATTAGACCACTATCTATTTTCTTTAGGAGTTTTTAAGGTATGTGTTTTTTCTTAATCTAAAAACAAATGCAGGGTAGCAACATTCTTTTAAAACAAGTTTGGCTACAAATAGAAAAAATTAAATGTGAACAGATTGTGGTTAAACACTGATCAATTTACATCATCCCATTTATGATTTTTTTTTTAATAAAAAGTAATAGCTAGGTCCAGCTCACCTTCTGACTACAAATCTAATAAATAATCTCTATTATAATCACTCAAAGCACTTTAGATATCTGGACTATCCCAGATTATTTTTAGATACTTTGTAGTATCTGCTTTTTATGATCAGTTGAATGATCAACATTGTTTTGTCTTTAAGCAATGCTTCAGTGAATATTTTTATATCTTTAGTTATATGGATTCCTATTTGCCACTTAACACAATTTTAAACTGGCATTCTTGACTTTAGTAAGATTAATTTTTGCTCACTTCACCTGAGAAGTTAGGTTTATGCTGAAAGAACATGTATGTATATAACCAGGAAAGAAGCAAAGCTATTGTGATAACTTTGCTTCATCAGTATTAAATACAGTGGTACTCCTTGGAACATTATTTTTAATAATAACTATATGTGGTACTTTTATTTTTGGAGCATTTGCTGTGGGGTCTTTTGTTCTTGAGTGGTTTCTGATTTTTATTTGGGTTTTTATCCAATTGTGATTTGGCCAAATAAATTAGGAATGTAACTTAAAATATAATAGAAATCCACAAAACTTGAAATTGTAAGTTGTTTAAATTACTCTACATTTATTTTGCTGTTATAGGGAGGCTTTCTGTAATAGAAGCAAGTTAGCAAGACAGGATTGAAAACTCCTTCAATGAATGTAACTTATTAGGATATAACTGGTTGATTTAATACCACATAAACTATTTTAGAATATCTGGGATTCAGTACTGTTCTCTGTAGCGTTGCAATCATTTAGTCACCTCAACAGTTTTTTGCCTTTTCCTTTTTCACTCATTTGATGTATTTGAAGGTAGCCTAATTTGCCAACAGTGGAAAATGGGGGGTGGGGGGCTATAGTAATGCCAAAAAATTTCTTTTGCCAAGGTAAACGGGTCTGATGAATTGCCATTAATAAAAAGCTGCCATTATGCAAAGTTGAATGCCATTCAGTGTCAAAGTTAGGTTTTCTTGTATTTGGATTAACCCTGTGGCAAAGTGTTGGTTCCTTGGAGCCATTTTCTGTTGTTTTCAAAGTCAGTTTTATCAAAAATTAAGTTATATAATCTTGCAACTTTTTTTAAGAAATATGCACTTTTTTGCTTTGGTACTAGAATATCTAGGAGAGAACACAAAGGCCACCCAATATTTGTGACAATTAAGATTTGATTTCTCATTCTATAAGGTTCTAAAATGCGGTAGATGCTCTAGAATTTAATGAGGTACAAGTAGAATGATTAATAATAAAAGTTGCCTTCATTTTTATTAGGTTAGAAAGATGATGTTATGCAGTAATTAGTTCTGTTAGAATTGTAAATTATCGTTAGTTTTAATTTGTATTATGATGATGTATTGTTGAATGTATTTTTATTTAAATTTTATTTTCTTATCAAGACATTTAAATGTTTTGTAACATTGCTTGAAGATAACTCACAAATAAATTACAACAACCTTGAGATACACTGTGCTTATTGTGAGGCCTGGCTTTTTAAAATGTTACTATTGATGGGTGGAGAGAGGAGTGCTAGTTCATCATTCAGCATAACATTGTGCACAGAAGCCTTAGGAATTGGGCAGTTTAAAATGTTTCCATGACTAGTCTGATGTTCTGAAGGACATCTAGAAGTATGTTGTTATTGTTATGACTGATTTTTTTTTTTCTTGCTTACTGATTTGTTTTTCATTACCTGTCCTGTTCAACCAATACCAGCTATACAATTTATCTAGATCTATTTTAAATATACTGCATGCCAGTTTAAATAAGCCAGAAATCCTTCCATAGCAGTAAAGAGACTGTATCAGTGTTGCTGTGTTCAGATGTGATGAAACTGCTGCTGCAATACTTAGTGTGTTCCTGAGATACAGCAAAATAGGCAGCTGTTTAAAGCAAAACAAAAACCTCTGAGTTTGAGAGCAGAGCTATAAGAACTGAGAATATAGACTGCAATTTAGGTAAAATAATTAGTTTAAATACACAAGTATTAAAATTCACTTTATGTACCTAAGTCAGGGACAAAATATTGATAATCAGTTGATCTGTAATCAGAATATGGTTTAAAAAGATCCAGTGGCTGCAGTGTTCAGGAAATGCATATACTTTCTAAGAATGGTTGGTTGGTTTTGTTTTGGTTTTGAAACAAAATTCAATCAATGAGACAGTCTTGCTGAATTGCTTTTAAAATTCTCTTTAGGTTAATAAATGTGTATGAAAGATAATAAAATTCATCCATCAATGTCATATTTAACACTATGTTCCACAAAACAGTATAAGCAAACTTTTTAACTGTTTGAGGTCATAATTATTTTAGCACATGCTGTGGCAGGTTTTTATAAAGTCTAGTTAACAGTTTCACAAAAAAATACAATAGATAACTATTCCCATTTTAGAAAAAATAATTATATGGATTTTTAAAATGCAATCAGACCATTCAGTTTGCACTAAGGGGTTGTTATTTTGTTCCATGCTTTTATCCTCTCTTTTTGGTCATTCATCATACACAGGGAAAAAAGCTGAGAGAGTCATAGGACAGCCAAAGTAAATCTGCTGTGTGGTGTGAATTCAAGACTTAAAGATAAAAAATACCTTACCTTATGTGGTCCCTCTGAAATAGGTGTGCAGAAGATTTGGCTCATGTTTCTCAAAAAATGGAAGGTATCCCCTGCTTTACTCCAGATTGGTGTTACAGTGACAAACTCCTCTGCCTCAGGGAGCAGAGAGAGATTATGATGTCTTGAGGGATGTGTGTTTATATTATAAACAACAGAAGGCTTCAAAGCCAGCCAGACTCGTGTTCATGCAGAGTTTTCCTAGATCAGCAAGCAGATGCTGTCGTACCTACTGAAGGGTTCCTTCAGTAGCTAGCTAAGAAGTTTAGGGGTGGGAGTTCCATGGGGCTTAACACCACCTGCTCAGCCTTCCCTTTTCCAGGAGACTGTGACATTGCTGCTAGGTGATGCAGAAACAAGATGGCAAAAAGAAGTGACAGGGACAAAATTAGTAAGAGGAAACTTCCCCAACAAAAGTCATGTGACCTGTAATAATGCTCAGGCATGATGTAAGTATATACATACTTCTTTCCATGTTGAACTCCAAGGAGGAGGAATACAACCCTGTACTGTAGTTCCTGTAACTAAAAAGTATATTTAAATGGTGCCAGATGCAGGCAAAACACTTCATCAATATTTGGTCCTTTTAATCATCTCAAGTCATGAGCTGGCACCCAGAGGGTGACAGTGTAAACTGAGAAGTCTGTCTGTGCATTTTTTCCATGTGATAATGATGAAATATAGCTTAATTTACCTTGCAAGTTGTATTTAGTCATGTACCTTCCCACCTCTTACCTTGTCTCCTAATTTTGCTGATTTACCCTAGTATGAATTGGATGAAATGCTACAGATCACCTGACTGATTTGTGGATCTTAAAATTGAAACAGGAATAATCCTAATCCGAGATCAGACATGTTAAATAGAGCATCAGGCTGTACAAATGGCAAAACAACCAAAATGATTCAGATAGCTTCCTTTGGAGTACTTGATTCAGATTCCTGTTGAGTCTTCCCTGTCACACAGTTCTATCATGGTGTGGCATATGTGGTTTTGTGGGGTTTTTTCATTCTTTATGTATACACTTGAGTTGTATACGTCTGTATTGTGGCTCTAAATTGGCCAAAATCTAAAAGTAGAAAGGTGGGTGAAAGTAAAAAAATGCGTTGGCATGGTACCCAGGATATAATGCCTGCAAGTGTGACTGATGAGAGGACAACCGTCACCGATGCAATACCCTCCAGTAATTTAAATGTGAGGAAAGGGAGCATCCAAAAGGTAAGTTTCCATGTGGCTCCTCTTGATAGTGTGGTGGGAGTTTTGGGGGGTGGGGATGGGGTTTGGGGTTTTTTTTTTGATTGGAAGGCTGGATTTGCTAATGGTGGCTGATGGGGGTCTAGCCTGAAAATAGGCAGAATCCAAATATTGGTGGGATGTTAAAAAATACCACATTACTTAATGAAAATATGGGAAGTGTCGAAATTTCAAAATAGGCAGGAGATGTACCCCCTCAAAACAGCAAAAACAACTTAACTTGCTTTTCAGTTTTCAATTCAGAATGAAGTTCCATTCCCAAACAGCTAGCCTGTGGTCAAATACGTGTCATTTTGTCTTCTAACTTCAAAAGGCTTCTAACTTCAGAATCCATGCTGTCCATGGGAATAGTAAGAGCTGATTGCTATTCTAAAGGGTAAACCAATTATCAAACAAGATCCTACTGTAGAATTTGATAATGTCATCTGGGATCTTTGTCATTTGCTTTAAAACTGCTTCTGAAGGAGAATTGGCTGAGCCCAGGCATTGTATGAATAACTGAGAAGTCCCCAGAGTTCAGACTTAAAGCAGCTCAGTAATCAGGAGCTAATTTAGTCTTGTAGGCAGTGTTCTCCCATAAGAGCAGAAAAATTCCCATGTAAAAGTCTTTAACTTCTTGTAAAGCAACTTTCCCTTCTATATACTAAGTGTCACAGTGTTCATTTATTTCACTTACTGAGTAATTCACAATGCATTTAAAGCATCTGGATTACTGGTACTCCTATGGCTTTGAACTCATTCCTTGACTTTATATAAAGTTATGCAGCAATATAGGGAAAATGGTGGGAATATATTTTTTTAAACTCCATTTGCTACGTTAGGGAGCATTTTATTTCTGCAATTTCTTCAGTCTCCCAGTGAGATCCTCCCAGTGTAAAAGTGGTATGCAGTTTATTCTACCAATGGCAATATATTTCCCTAATTCCTGTTCTTTTTTCTTTCTTATTTCTGGATGTCTGCTTCATGCTTCTCTTTCACAGAAACTGCAGAGATTAACATTGAAGTCTGTTCTCCATTTTGGCAATTGCATCAAGCAGCTTGTCACAGGGGATAAGCTACTGTGCTGATGTTGCCTGTGCCATCTTCCTCTATTGCAGACCTGCAGACCTTACTGAGGTCTCTGCTATCACCACAACAGTGTTACTAGTATTGGCCATTAATTGCCCTCCTTAGCATATTCCTATTTGTAAAACTGCACAGAGAGGTATAGATGAATCTGGAGTTGAAGGAATAGTTTTGGCACAGAACTATGCTTCAATTCTTTTGTTTGGCAGATAAATTGACAAAATACTGAAGTGTTCTGATATATGTTAGTCTATTGACAGAACAAACAGTAAGTGTAATAAGAGCCCAGCATGTGCATTAGTTGGCCAAGATACACAAATACTTACATAACTGTTCTTTGCATTATCATAAAATTGATATTTCCATAACAGATTTGTTATTAGTAAAAATATTTGATTCTGTGTAAGCAAGCTGTGGATAAAACAACAACAAATCACAAGTTGTAAGAGGAAAGAAAAAACCCCACCACTAAAGCCAGGTCATTTCCAGACATCTCCATTCTCAAAAGATTCATGAAAATCTGAAAGGCACTGTACATGCTTCCAAGCCACTCTCTGTGCAATATTCCAAGTTTTAAAAGATGCATTGATGACAAAAATGTTTCCACTGGGTGAAGATGAATCTGTATATTCATTTGAAATGGGATTAGGAGTATGAAAAGTAGTATGGCAAGTATGTAAGTTGAGTGTCAACCACTTGGAACCTTGAAGGAGTATTATTTGACAGACAATCAGAAACCAGAATCAGTCCTTGATGAATTGCACTGCATCCACAATTTTCCAAGTTTGGATACCTACTATTATGTACATTCCCTTTCACAGTTGCCAAACAAGTTGGGTTTTTCCCATTCTATAGCATGCAACTGGCTGAGCAGCTGTAATTCTAGCTGAACAATCACTGGATGGGCTGAAAGTAACTTAGTTTGAGTTCCTATATTTAGATGTTTAATTTGGAACGTTTTCAGTAAAGTCTGAATGAGATAAGCAAATGCAGTGTTCTGCTGCCCAGTCTGAAATGATGAGGTTTTATTTAGTCAAAAACAGTGACAAGGTACCTAAGGAAAGCTCACTGAAAGAGCTGGTTTGTTTTGTGCCATTCTCCCATGTGTCACCTCCTTAACATTGTGTCTCTGTAGGGAACAGATAGATTCTAGAGTGCCAGGACAGGATTTCTCTAGGATGGCTTTTTTTTATACAGCTACATACTTGAGCCACTTATTTTGCTGCCCCCCTCCCAGTTGTGCAGGAAAAACTTTGATAGCATTGTGAAACTATAAAATTCAGGGCACGGTTACAGGTCAAAACTAGCATTGCCAGATTATTGAAATCAGTGTGGTTTATATTTGCATTTGCAAAGTGTACAGCAACTGTACATTTTGACAGCACCCAAACGTAGTTACTATCTGTGTAGAAGTTTGCTCTTAAAACTGAAGAGAACAGCATCCAGGGGAAAAAAAGTGACTGCAACAGGCTTTTAATGTCTTTAGAGGCAGCTGACGTTTTACATAGCAGAAATCAAGTGTGCTTTAACTTAGGATTTGGGTTTTTTTAACTTTCAGAACAGATACATCCAGGACTCAAAATGTCCATGCAAAAGGTAGAAAAATACAATGTTTTATGAAAGGAACATTATGTATACATTTTCTTTCCAACTTTTACAAAAAGCACTTTCAATTTTAAGGTTTTCTGCCTAGTCCCAGTAATTCAGATTCAAAAGTGGCAATGATGGTTTAAAAAAAAAAAAAAAGGGGGGGGGGGAAAAGGGAAAAAAAATTAAAAATATGATGAGTTACAAAGAACTTAATTATGAAAGTTAATGAGAAAATTATGACTAGAAAGTAGCTACTTCAACTTTGCATGACCTTTTCTTTGGTAGCTGTTGGGAACCTTTTGTGAGAGGCCTATTGGTAAGATACATCCACGGTGAAGAAAAACAAAAGCAATTTTCTATCTAAATATTTTCATTGTAGTTTAATTATGTAACATTTCTTTCTGATTGCATAATGGTGATTGGGGTGGTGTTTTTGTATAAATGCTGTAGTCCATGTTATTGTCACACACTGCTGTATTAGCATAATGGTAGTAAGCAGTTTGAGCATCACATCAGCTATACATATGGTGGATCCTCTGAGTTTATAGATTTCTCAGCTCTGGCCAAATCCAGAGACTTGGTGACATCAAGACAGCAGTTACGTCCATGGCAGACTCCTGCAGGTTTGGGAATTGGACAGTGCGGATTGAGGCAAGTGTGAATCAGCTAAGGTGAGAGAAAAAGATCTCACCTGTTGTTTAATAGTGTTTTCAAGGGCATGGTAGGTCGTTCTGAGCTGATAGTTGATTAATGTAGGAATGGAAGATTTTTAAGATCACTGTAACTGAAGTGTTTAAACTATTTTTATTTTTTACTTTATTACCGAAGGCCAGATTTTTGTGGCTTAGGTGCACAACATAGGAGCTGCTGCCAAAGTGTGTGGCTTGCTCTGAGCAGTCTTAGGAAGCATGTCAAATTGGAATGCCAGGAGGATTTGGTCATCCTCCTGAGCAAAGGCAGGTGCTGTCCAGTCAGGTAAAGCTGTGATTCACAGCCAGAGAAACTTGCACTACAGCTGCTCGTAATGCTCTCTGTATGTGGAGAAACATCCTTTATGAGGAATGTCAGTTTGACACCTGCTAGGTGTCTTGTTTTAAAAATATGTAAATGCAACTAAAAATTTTTGCAGAATCACTTGCCTTTAAAAATGTCTGATTACATGTGTAAAGTTTTAATTTCAGTTTTCACTTAGCCTTACACTAGAGCACTTGCTGTGTGGATGCACCACATAGTCCTTTTCTACGCTAGCTGAGATTGATACATGGTCCACAGCTGCTTTCCTTCTCAGCAACTTGAACTCTGTCTGCTGTACCAAGCAAGTAGAAAGTAACTTTATTTTAGACTATCAAACCAGAATCTACTCTTATTTACACTGTATTCTTACACATCATTATTCCTGAGCTTTTGTAATAATATTTAACCCAGCTTGACAGTCAGCAGCAATTGTTATTAAAGGAAAGTTGGCAAAAACAAGAAGTATTTTGCAACCACAACTCATTTCTGCTGAGCAGAGATAATATTTTTTTTAAGTGGTAGAGTGAGTGAGCAGTAATCCAGCCTAGTTCTTAAAGCTTTGTACAACATCTGATGTGAATCCAGAGCTGGACTGGTCCTAGTACAGAATATTACAATAAGTACTCTGGTTGCTATGGCTTTTCTAATAGTGAGCTAATGAATAATAATCAACTGATTTTAGTACAGTACAAGTAGGAACTGACTCATATTTAACATCTTGCCTCAACCAGTATTATAAGTGTGATTGGACTCATTTCAGTTTGCAAACTGATGCTCAAAGTTCAGCCCAGCCACCAAAACCAATATGGATGTACTGTGAGATTTCTGCAGTATGGCTGGAGACTGGTTAAATTGCAATGAACTAATCAGAAATGAAAGGGAAAGGAAGGTCTCTGTGTGTGTGTGCACACGTACAAGGATCAGATCCAGGGCTAGAGAAGACTTCTGCCTTCAGTCTTTTCCTTTGTGGATAAGGGAAGGTGAACCAGTGCGGTCCATGCATATCTGTAATGTCTCATTCATCCCTCCTGTTTAAGGTGTGTGATGAGGTTTTGGGTATACCTCTATAGAACTGTCCTAGACTACATATAAAAATAAGTGCAGCATATGTATCTAAAACTGTCAAGAAAATTATTTTTTGGGCACAGTCAGGTTCTCTAAATGCAGCTGATTTATTGGGTGATGTGAGAGGGAACTGCGCAGATGAGATATTGGTAAGCTTTGAGAAAAGAAGTGGGCTGTTTGTAGCTTCAGCTCTTACAACTTCCATTGCTGGGGGTGGTTTTTGTCCTAACTTTAAATATAGAATATTGTATCTAAAGTTTAATTTGTACATGAATATCAGCATTATTTAACAAACTTACCTTAAAGTAGGCTTAAAGAGATGGGGCACTGCCTTGTAGAAGTAATTTTTGTATACTTTTCTTTGGGTAAAGATTAGAAAAGAAATGCAAGTTTCTATTATCTTTTAAAACGGAGCTTCAGTGTGTGGATAAGAACAAAGCTAAACTATCATTGTTTTAAGATACATGTAGTTGTATATGTAAATATTTTTCTAATGTAGTCAGCCACTTTAAAACCATGTTTAGCTTTTTAGTTCCATAGTGCTTCGCAACTCTTATCTCTCCTCTGCTGTTTTTTGGTCCCCTCATAAATTACAGCTTGGTAAATTAACAAGTAAATTCAGACCGTCCTACTCTAACATTACAATTAAGCATTTCCATGGAGGATTATTGATGGTCTAACAAGACTTAGGTTTCAGTTACTGGAGACTGTAGACTTGGGAGAACTTTGAACACAAGATTGTTGTACTATTTTCATAGTGTGTACACAATTAAGTATAGGACCAATGAAAAACAGAAGTAATACAGAAATTGAATTTTGAGGAATATTGTGATTCCATGTTAGGGAATAATGCTTTGAGGTGCCAGGGCTGTTTCTGAGCCATTCAGGCTATGGCTGTAGGTTCCCTGCCCCAGCTGGGTCATCCAGGCCCTGGTCCTCAGGGTCCCTTGAGATACCCACTCACGTGCACACTATGACCCAGGGCCACCTTCCCCCGCTGGAGGAGTGGGGGCTGATTCCCCAGCTCCTCTCTCTGCCCTACCTTGGCAGACACAGCGCCTCTTACTCGAAATTTGAGTTGTTGAACTCCCTCGGGCAGGAGGCCGTGGCAGTACGGCTATCGCCCTGCAGTTGTCATGGGGCTCGCCCCGCAGCAAACTGATAAAAAAAGCCACGCGGGGCCTGATCGGCGCTCTCAATTACTTTTTTTCGTTCCTTTTCCTTGTGGCTGAGTACGGCCACCCGCCTCCACCAGGCCACTGCGGCCGGTTCTCCCTCACCTGCCCCGGGGTAGCACCTACCGTGGCCGCTCTGCTTCAGCGCCAGCGCTCCCGCCGGCAGCGCGGCCCGCGCGCAGAACGAGGCCGGTGGTTCCCGGCCGGGCCAGGTAGGGCGAGTGAGTCGCCCCTGCTGCCGGCGCGGGGTGGCGCTGCAGCCTCGCGCTGCCGGCCGCCGCCGTCGCGTCCCCGCCCCTCCGCCATGGCCGATGTGGAGGACGGGGACGAGCTGGGCGCCCCCACTCGCACCCGGGCTCTGCGGGCTCCAAGGCGGGCGCCCCCGACAAGATGTTCTCCCTGAAGAAGTGGAACGCGGTGGCCATGTGGAGCTGGGACGTGGAGTGCGACACCTGCGCCATTTGCCGGGTGCAGGTCATGGGTAAGCGCCGGCCGGCAGGCCCCGGCCGCCATGGCCGCCGCCCCCGCTGCGGGGCGGGCGTTGTAGCGGCGCCGAGCCGCGGGCCGGAGGGGTGCCCTGCCGCCGTGCCCTCCTCCCTTCGCACGGCGGGCGGAGGAGGGAGACGCGGTTTCCGGCAGAAGGGGGAGCTGCCCCCTCCGCGCCTCCTCTTCCTCCTCCGCGGAGCCTCGAGAAGAGAGCGGAGCCCCGCGGCCTTGGCTATCGCCGTGCCAGCGCGCCTGAGGGTGCCGCACGCGAGCGTGGGCCTGTGCTGTCACCTCAGGCCGCCGACGCCCGTCGGGGCAGCGTCTCCCCGGGCCGGCCCCGGGCAGCCCGCCCCGCCGGAGAGGCCATGGCGCCTGCTGGGCCCCTGCCCTGCGCCGGTCAGCTTGGGAAGCGGCGCAGTCAAGTGGGCTGAGCATGTGCCAGGGCCCAGAGGCGGGCTGCGGTCCTGCCATCCCTGCCTCTTGTGAGGGTGTGGAGACTGCAAACTCCATCAGTGCCGCGTTACGGCCGCGCTGGCCGCAGTGCTGCTACGTGTGTGCTGCTGATGGTGGTGGCTTTTTGTTCAGTCTGGAGTTTTTGTTTAGGGTTGTGGGGTTTTGGGTTTTTTTAATAAGAAGAAACCGTGGATGTAGATACCCCTTTTAAAATCTGTTAATCCAGAGTTTCTTAACGTTTCAACACAAGCCTCCTAATCAGTGCAGTTACACACATGTAAACGTACCCAAAAATCCATTGAGAAGGAAGGGGTTTTTGTCTGGTTTTGAAATCTGGGGAATCTCTCTGAAAGCAGCCTTGCTGTTGTCTGGCATTACTGTTCTCTGACATCTTTTCCATGTATACCTATCTTCAATCTTTGAAAATTCTTTAAGTTGTCTTCTGTATCCAATTTTTACTGTTGTGCTGAGTCATCCTGGGTGTACTGTCCTCTTGGTCTGGCAGGACAAATGACCCAAGATTCTCTCCAGGGCACCTTGCTTTTGTAGGTCCACGAAACATGAGGCTGCAAATCTAGTCACAAATAAGACAAGATATGCAGTGCTGACATTTCTCATACACGTTTTTACTGAGAACGTTTTTGTGCCACAAAAGAGATGTAAAAGAGGGGCAGAGGAAAAAAGATGAAGCCCAGGGTGAAGTGGTGGCAGATTCAACTTTTGTGTGAGAATCGTTTGAAGATTGCCTGCTTTTAAATGGAGACCACCTTGGATGTATGAAATTGCCTTAATCTGCCATGTAAGCCATAATTTTAAGAATTTATTTCCTCCTTCTAGCTAGCCTGTTAACAGGACACTATAAAAAAGTATTCAATGAACAAAATCTTAACCAGAGCTTTTATGAAAGTTAAAGTTAATTTATAATGTTTTATTACTAGACTAAAGGAATACTAGTTTCATCTGAAACTAGCAGAAAAATCTGGTAACTATTTTTTCAGAACAAACCATGTTGTTAGAATGTGAAACTACATCATTACTGACTTCGCTTTAGCAATTTCACAGTGACCCTGCCAGACCCCGTCTGGTTCCTGTAGAGCCACTGCATCTGCAGTAACCTTAGGTTGGAGGTAGTGCCAGACTTAGCTTGCATTTGTTGAAAGTTTGTTTGATATTTTTGCAAGAGAGGAAGTGTTAGCTGGCTTGATTTTCTACTGGTTTTAACTCCTTGAACCAACATGGACTCAAAGGATCACAGAAGCACAAGGGAAAGAAGCAAAAATGGAGGTGTTAACTGGAAAGGGCAGGATCGCAGCAGCACTGACTCTAGATTTTCCTAACTGTCACTTTATAGACATAATCCTTAGGGTTATGGTGCAGGACTGGGTACAGCTTACCTTGCTATGGTTGCAGTGATTTCTCTCCTTGGCTATCTGTGTTGCTTCTCTCTCTGAAACTGCAAATCTAGGCCTAGGACAGGGAAACGGATTTTATAGTGACTACTAGTCTGCCACATCTTACTGCCCTGCATATTGAGGTGTCCACAACCAGTTCACTTAGATGTATCATGATAGAAGTTGAAGGGGCTTGGCTGAATCTTTCCTGCAGCTTGTCCCTGAGATGCTGTGTAAATACAAATTACAGAAGCAGATAAGAGGAAACTTTATTTTACTGCCTTACTTTTATTTCAGTGAGGAAAGGTCAGCTCTTTCAGAGTTTGTCCTTTGTTGTTTATTACCTGAGAAAATGAGGAATGTCTGGGTGGATGACTCTAAAATAAAAGCACTGGCTGTATCTGGTAGAGAATGCAATAATACTCAAATCTGAATTCTTGTATCACATTATGTTTCTGTCTTCTGGGAAATTATGGTTCAGCTGATGACATGTAGGCCAGGTCCAACCTGTGAGAGACTTTTCATTATTACCTTTTCTTTGAAGGAGATGAAAAGGTGTTTCCTCCCATAATAGTTGAACACTTTCTTTTGTGTGTGGTGTGTGCTCATCTGTCTATGACAGCCCATGCCAAGGCAAAGGAGAAACAAAGGCATTTTTCTGCTGCACATGGGTGAGACAGTACTAAACCTGGAAGTTATCACTCCTGTATCTTACTGAGTCCTGAACCTTCCATCCAGTCCTATAGCTACAGAATGGCATGCATAAAGATAATACATATTTTTAATTAGATATTGTTCCATGATACCTACTCAGATTCACCAGTATCTTTGCCTGTGTATGTGACTCTTGTGAAAATTACATGCAGATACTTACTGTGGAAAGCTGCTATATAAAAAGGTGGGAGCTGTGGTGAGGAACGGGCAAACTAAAAAAAAAAAATCAAAATTATGAATGATTTCCTTAAAAGGAGATGCTGACATCTAAAAAACAAAGTCCTGTAATTAGGGTTTGGCTTTGTGCTTGCTGTGGTCTTAATATGCCTGAGCACCTTGGCACAAATCTGCTGGTTGTTATAGCTACAAAATGGAGAAGGCTTTTTTCAGTAGAAGTTATGAAAACACCAAGCAGTGGAAAATAAATTGCCCAACAAATGTTGTTTGCAGTCCTTGTGTTCTCTTTTGGATGTATATTGCATTGTCGTATGAGTGGTTTTAAAATTTAGGGGGATTATTTAATGTCAAAGCGTTGAACTAGACATCAAAACTTGAGATTTTCACCTCTGTAAATTGGTTTCAGTGTTTTATTTTCTTCTGACAAGCCTATTCTTAAGATGGAATCCTGAGAATCAAATTGAGTCTTGTTCTTGTTTACTTTTAGATGCCTGTCTTAGATGTCAAGCTGAAAACAAACAAGAAGACTGTGTTGGTATGTAGTGATTTAATTCGCTTGTTTTTCAGTTGAAGCTTCTCTCAGTAGGGTGCATTTTAAAGTTTGAAGGAAATACTGATTTTATTAATGCTTGAAAGGAAACTGGCATTTCATTCTACATTGTGTCATCTTTTTACATTAGCAGTACTTTATGGTTGATTTTTGAGCACTAATATAATTAGTCTTCACTTTAGACGTAGAACAAAATGGTATCAACTTCAGAGTCAACACATGCGCAGCTGAGAGGTTTAAGTTTCTCTCACCCTGAGCATAACTGAGGAGATGATAATGTACACTTTTGAAGTGGGTAGGAAAAGGCTGTTTTTGTAAGATGCGTGGCAGAAGACACAATGGTAATACTAATAAAATCTGCTATTCTGAAATGAACGTTTGTCTGGGTTAGAAAGCTGTATTCTTCCCAGTCTTAATGCAGATGTAGTGGAGGCAGTTGCTTCTGTGTGCACTTTTCTTTTGAAAAAGTGAAATCATTTGAGTTTACTGTAATACAGTTTAAACATACTTCCAATTCCATATCAACATATGCAAAACCTACTCTTAATTATGGTATATTTAGAATGGAAGGAGTGAAAATAGTCTCAAAGTTTGCCTTAAACCTTCAAATCAACTTTCACACCAGTGGTAAACTTTGCCACACCCTTCCCTTGTTTTTTCTGTTTTGAAATACATTGTCTCAAACTTAATCCGTTGTTGGTTTTGATGATTTTCATGGAAATTCCTGTTCTCAGATATCTTAATTGGCTTGCTAAGTGTCCTGTTTAAGACTGTCAGAGAGAAGAAAAACCCAGCAGTTTTACAGTGCTCTTTTGATTGGCACTGTTGTATTCTAGTAAGGAAAATAGGAAGTAATAAGGGGAAAAAGCAAAGTAACTAATAGTCAGGATTGTTGTAATTGAACAGTTGTAGCCTCTGAATAACTTCTGGGTTTAGGCTATATACTGTGCCAGAATTGCCTCCTTGATATTATACGCTTAAGTTTAAACATGGCATTTCAGATGAGAATTTGGTGAGATGCTCTTGTGTGATAGTAGATCAGTAGTGCATTGGCTGTATTTTGGTACTGGGGAAGATAAAGCAAAGAACTTAGTTACACTTACTTCCTGGACAGAACTGTTTAATGTGTTCATACATTCATAAAACTGTGTCACTTTATACAAGAAGATGAAAGTATCTGCATGTTTTCTTTTGTAACTTGAAACAGATAAAAAGGAAAGATAACAGAACTGTCATCAGAATGACCGTAGTAATCTAATCTCAGTGAATAACTCAGTGATGACCCATTTTGTGTCTAAAGCTTGCAGTGGTTCTAAGTGTCTGAGAATGATAGCATGGACCTTGCTTGTAGCTGTTGGTTGGGCAGCTGAGTGTGACTGCAACATGTTCTTTCTTTTCTTTCAGTGGTTTGGGGAGAATGCAATCATTCCTTCCATAATTGCTGCATGTCCTTGTGGGTGAAACAGAATAATCGCTGTCCCCTCTGCCAGCAGGACTGGGTAGTCCAGAGAATAGGCAAATAAAAACACTGGAAACTTTTTTTCTGTTGAACTTGTTGAAAACAGTGTATGTGTTATACCATATGCGCATATAAACGGATGGAGCATGTCAGTTGTGGCATGATTTGTTCAGTTTATCTGCTATAGGAGCGGCGTGGATTTGTTCTGTGGCCTTTGCTGTACCAAGGAGGCGGGGGTCAGCCTTACTGCAGATACTTCTGCGACTGAGAAGAGCAACACTGAATTAACAGATGCATCTGTTACAATTTGAGTGTTACCTGTATCAGAGCATAGAAACTTGATGGTGCAGATTACCCTAAATACAGTTTATTTAATGCTCTTGCATAGATAAATTCATTTGAAAGGGCAGCCTTATCTGTAAGTCTGACACACTGCATACTTTACTGTTAGTATAAAGAAAATGTTTTCAAAGTAATATTGTAGGTAAAATACAGTCGATGAGGTTTTCAGAAAGTGTTTTGGTTTTTTATTCTAAAACAAATAGTGTGTAAAGCATTTGCTATGTGCTTTTTCCATCACACTATACTAAACATTTCTAATTTAGGTCGTCTTTATGACTAAAAAATTGTGTTTTGCTGTATCTGAGTCTGTTGCTGTATTGTATTCTATTAATGATTTCTATAACCGTTGTATTGAAATGTAACCATAGTAATAGTTTTTTAATTTATATTTTTGAGAAACCTGTATTTTTAATCTGGAGACTTTTGGCACAAAGACACGTATTTGGTATCAGTTGACTAGTGGCATAAACAATCTCTCTGGTTTGCTGACTAATCTAGAAAGCAAACGAAACTGATAATTTAGATATCCCAAGGAAATCAGGTACAAATAAAATCTTGCTAAATTGAGGTTTTATGAAAATTCACGTAATAGAAGTTTCTTTATAATAATTTTATGGTTTATCATGTTTTGGAAGTAGGAGAAAGGGTTGTTTCATTTTTGTGGAAATCTTCGTTATATCATCTTTTTAATATAAATAATGTGATTTGGTTTTTTTCCTCTCACACGTATTTAAGTGGTTGCCTCTGAATTTCTTTTCCCACATATGCAAAGTAATTACTGTTAACCTGAACATATGCTGGGTTTTAATTGTTTGTAGTTTGGGGGTTTTTTTGTATATGTAATGGGTTGAAATACTGCTTTGAGTTTGTAACACATTCGAGCTTAATAAAATGGTTAATAAACCCGAGTGAAACTGAAGCAATGCTATATGCATATTGTTGTTTACTTCAAAATTGTCATCTTCAATGTTTAATGCAATTCTCAGCAAATGTATTTCTATCTAGTTCTGTTTATTTTAACTATAAAGAAGTTTATGTCACTGTATAAAGTAGTTCCAGTGGCAATCATTGTGTTGTCAAGCATACACGCAGAGATTACTGTGTTTTTGTTTAATATTTGTAATCTTGTTTTTAAAATGTTTTAAATTATATATTTTGTCTCATCACACACTGAGATAAAAAAATGCTCTGCGACACTGTTAGGGTGTATCTCATCTGTTGTTGTTATCCCAGGTCATGTCTGTCTGAAAACAAATATAAAATAGGTTAACTGTGAGGTGCCTATAGCATTTATGTTGTTGTGGAATATTTCATATTAACTTTTCTGTTGGTGTAAAAGGATTCTTCCCAAAATGATCACAAAACAAAATCTGGTTGGATGAGGAAATAATTTTAGGTGTAGAAATTAAACTTCATCTTTCCACCTCTTTTCTCAGCCAGAATTTGGTTGCAGGTTCCATCCTTTAACCTCTTTTAATTCCATCTAGTCCTATCAGAAGACTTTCTCTTTCGTTTTGCTTTGGTTTTTAGGTAAATATGGAAAATACCAAAGTAATTTTCACCCTGCTTTCAGATCATGTCACATACATGATTAAAGTAGCTGAGAATTACAGTTGTAGAAAAGTTTTCCAAAATGCCATTTCAAATAGATTTTAAGACTATTGAAGTATTAGGAAAGATAAAGTTGAAATCAAGATTTACTTATATCTATTTGTGTAATATAATTATTTTGTTGACCTGTAATTAGAGGTTCACCTAGCGTATAAGGTACTGAATTTTTCGTCCTCCATATTTTTTCTGTGATTTAGGGAAGATTAGTTTAAGCCCCAGTCTTTCTATAAGCTTTGCCCCAGAGAAAGTTTCTCTTGTTCCAAATCAGACTCTGATGTGCCACTGGCATAGTTCTTAATAAGTACCCACTTTCAGTCGTTAATTTTTTCACCTCTTGTACATGCAAAATAAACCAGTTTTGCTTTTCACCCGAACTTACTGTTTATTGAGTAGGTAATGCTAATTAAAATAGCCATTATTGACTAATAGATTAATGCTGATCTCCTTTTCTCCCTGTTCAGTATATGCTGGGCACATGGATAATTCAACAAATGTAGCCTCAGTCTTCTGTTAAAAGTGAATGGATTAGTGAGTATGTGCCCAGAGATCCTATTGCTTCCCTTTGCTTTTTGCAAAGCTGTGCTCTCATAGAGAAAGCTTACGTTCTGTCACAATTGGGAAAGATTCTGATCATCAGAGCAGAGTGATCCTTGGAGCTGTGGATGTGTCTGTGTCTGTGTTGTGCAGATACCATCAGCATTAGGTATTTTCTTGATTCGTGTAGACAGGAATCTATCAGTAGCTGTTGAGTTCACCTTTATGTCCCTGGCTCTGTTTGTACTGCTGCTCAAAGTTTGAGCTGTGGCAGCATTCTTGCTAAATGTAAAATAGACCCTGCTGGATTGTGGGATGTGGAATTAAAGCTTTTATCACCTATTTTCTTGCTTTTCTGTACCCAGGATTTTATAGAAGAACGTTGCCATGGGTGCCATTTTCCGGAGAGCCACCAGCAGAACTCCACACTTCTTCCTTTGGCTTTTCTCGGTTTTGCTTGATCTGCTGCTGCATTATTTAGCCCTTTATGTAACCTCCTGCCCTGTGCTTGCGTTCACTTGCAGAATTAGGGACTGCTGTACAAGCAAGAGCTTCAGGTACTCTGCTGTGTTCTCACGCACACATAGCAGCTTGCGATGGGTGGCCTCCTCAGTCACTGCTAGAAAAAGACCTCACACCTCTAAGATAATTTTGTGGAGTGCAAGTTATATGTCAAATGGATTCAATACAACAGGATTAAGCATGTGAAAACAAAATACTACCTAGTAGTAGAGTGACAAAATGCAGCCAAGAAGGACTTAGCACTTACTGTAGGGAGCCTGAGAGATGCCTGTTGTTTACTCCTAATGTTTAGCATTTGTGATTCAGCTCGTGAACTTGCTCCTAAGAGTGAAAAAAGATAAAAGGAAACTTGACCTTGACCTTGAGAATACAACTTGACCCCATTGCTACTGAAAGAATCATGGAAGTACTTTTCCTGTTCCCATAATACCTTCCTTATATTTACATGACCCCACAGCAATAGGGGGCTTAGCCTAGTAAGTGCCACACGTGAGTTTTATTCTTTTGGGGAAAGAAAAGTGGAGCATAGGCTTCCTGGTAGGCTGGCAGTGAAGTCAGGTAGAATTTGCCTTCACTTGATCATAATCAGCTTTGTCCCTTTGTTGATGCCCTCTCAGCTATACACTGTTGCTACCTTCTCATCCTCCCACTTTTACTGTCTTAAAACTCTGCAGGGAAAATAAGCTGAGGCCAGAACAACATGTGGAAGTGTGGTGGCAAGATTGGGCTCGTTGTTTGAAGTGTTTTTCCTTTTTCTGTGGGTAGGACATCCAGTCAGAACTCTTACGTTGGTTTGCATATAGGGATCGTTATTTTTAAACCAGCAAAAGGTCTTAGCCTCTGCATGTAATCCTCTCAGACAGAGCCACATGAGGCATCAGGGTTTGGACAAAGTGTCTGTGGAGCTCGTAGTCTTGCTGTTGAGGATAACTTGAGTTTTGGAACTGTGGATGTTTAAAGAACTGAATTGTGTGATAATGTAACCTCAGTGACTCATATTTGTCTATGTCAACTCTTTCAGGCCTGGCAGATTTGTGATAAATGCTTTTCATAAAATCAGATTCAACGTATGTAATTCTTAGTACATTGGTGCTCGCTGCGTCGAGCCAGGGAGATACGAGACTGTCCTATTAAACATGGCCAGTGCCGCTGAGTTTGGAGTGTGCATGTGTGGCAGCCAGGGATCTCTGCATGTTCTCAGCAGCCGGGGACAGTGTGTGTAGGGGGAATCTTGGTATGTTTAAAGGTTATCAGGGCCCATTCTGAAAAACACCAGCTGAACTGCATGTGTTTGGTGCTGCCAGTGAGAAGGTTTGCCTAGGATGTCATCCTTCAGCTATACATAGCAAACTCAAAGCTCCTTACAGAGAAACCTCTTACCAATCACTTTCCACAAATGGTGCATATACCTAAAGGTACTTAGTGAAAATCCTTGAGAGGTATTTAATGCAAAAGCAGTTAGTCTTTCTGGTGTTTTCAGAAAGCCCACACATACCACTGGCAGGGAGACCTGCAGGGCAGCTGCAGCACAGCACCTGGCCTGGTTACTCATTTTCTCTCAACTAGGCTCTGCCACCCCAAGAGCTTGCCAGGATGTGTGACATGGGGGGACTCGACAACCTGATTGCCAACACAGCCTATCTGCAAGCAAGGAAGAGTGGAGATGGAGACACCAAGGAGATGCAAAAGAGACGTAAGAGCCTCTCACTGCCCAAGATTGATCAGTGCAGAGAGGTTAGAGAGTCTGTTGTTGCTGATTATGACAGCATCTGTGAGCAGCAGCCCATTGGCAAGAAATTCTTCAGAGACTTCTTAGAGACAGTGCCAGAACACTTGGTAGCTAGGGACTTCCTGGATGAGGTGTCAAACTGGGAGCTGGCAGAGGATAATGTCAAGAGCAGTACCATGGAGAATATGATCACAAATTTTCTTAAGGCAGACTCCAAAAATTATCTGGCTTTCCTGAGTTCTGACTTGGCTAGAAAATGCCAGGAAGCTACTGCAAAAGACTATGAGAATGTCATGCAGCTGGCCAAGGAGGAAACCAAACTCTTCCTTAAAGGCAAGCCCTTCCAGGACTTCCAGACCAGCCCCTTCTATGACAAATTCCTCCAGTGGAAAGTTTTTGAGAAGCAGCCAGTAACTGAGAAATACTTCTATGAGTTCCGAGTGCTGGGCAAAGGTGGCTTCGGAGAGGTAAGAGCTCATCCCCCCTTTCCAAGATCAGCAGGTGGGTCTGCAAAGAGGAACAGCACAATGGATTAAGAAATTGTTTGTAGATTTTGCAAAACTCGCTCCTTCAGATTGCCTGTTTCCCAGAAATGAGGCTGGTTATGTTATCTGTACTACAATTACAGGCCTCAGATGCCTCTAAGTGACAAGCTACTTGAAAATTTGTATTTTCTGTATCTACACTAGTAAAAAGGCAGGCTTCTTAACAAAGGTTGCATGACAACCCATGTAGTTAATGATTAGTCCTTGTCACTGTTTTAAGCTGTACTGGCTCACACACTCCCAGATAATTCCTAGGTGCAGTTCAGGGAATAGTAAAGATGATCTCTTCTGAAAACACACTATGAATGAGGCTACCTTTTTATGAGATGAAAGAGAGTTGAGCTATACAGATACAAGCTGTATATGCCACTATGCTCATGGTCAGAGAATGGGTCCTTGTTCATTTTACTTGCTACAACATGTCTACTAGTGGTGTCCTTGAGAGTTTTGCATAAGGTCCACCATATAGTGGTCAGGAACAAAACATGTATGCTTTTTTCCCCCCTTAGTTTCTTTGCTAATATCCTCTGCCACAGAAGTTAGCATCAGCAGCTACTAGTAGGCATCCATGATTCCCCAGTTCCTTCCTATTACTGCCCTTGGTATTTCAGTCTGGGTGTGTCGAATTCCTTCATTCCTTGTACATCTTGCTTCTCTAGGTTTGTGCCATCCAGGTGAAAAATACTGGCAAGATGTATGCCTGCAAGAAACTGGATAAGAAGAGGTTGAAAAAGAAAGGTGGAGAGAAGATGGCACTGCTGGAGAAAGAGATCCTGGAGAAGGTCAACAGCCCTTTCATAGTCACGCTAGCTTATGCCTATGAGAGCAAAAGCCATCTGTGTCTTGTCATGAGCCTCATGAATGGAGGGGATCTGAAGTATCACATCTACAATGTGGGAGAAAGGGGTTTGCAAATGAACAGGGTCATCTATTACTCAGCTCAGATCACCTGTGGGATTCTGCACCTCCATTCCATCAAGATTGTGTACCGGGATATGAAACCAGAAAACGTCCTCCTGGATGATAATGGTAACTGCAGACTGTCTGATCTTGGACTGGCAGTGCAAGTCAAAGAGGGAAAAAGCATCACTCAGAGGGTGAGTAGAGCTTCATTGAACATGGGCAGGGGGAACGGAAGCTGTTCTATTTCTAATGCATTATGAGTCCAAGAGTTAATTCCCTGGGATTTGTTCTTTGCTAAAGACCTTACGTGGTCATTTCATTCTAAGAGACAGGTGGTAAGAAGATTTGGGTAATTAACTCTCTAGACGCTATATGTAGTAAAATAACTTCTCTTATACCAAGACAGTAGAATCATACTGGCCTGTTGTTTCTCTTAAGATAAACTCTTGAACAAGTCACTTTAGAGAGGCTAGCACCAGAGCCTTGTGCCTTGAGCTATAATGCATAGTCAGGAATTTAACCAATTCATTGTTCATGCAACGAACAGCAGTCAAAGATATGGCTCTTTGTGTATTCAGTTTTTGCTCTTAGAACCACAGAATTTCTTCCAGATTACTCTTAAGTGATGCTACTGCTCATATTGCAGGTGTTCGTGGTGCTGCACCATAAACCATTGCTGACTTTCGTTCCTCCCACAAACTCATTCCTGAAAAAAATTAGCAGACTTGATGAGAGTTTGTGAATGTCTGTATGTGTGTGAGGAGAGAGAGATGTGTGACCGATTACTGTCCAGAACTTCAGCTGTGCCTGTGGTCATCCCAAACTAATCCAGATTTGTAATGATGTCATGAGGTTTACACAAAAAAGGTGTATTGATGTAACTGAACTATGAAAAAAGCATATTTCTCCCAAAGTGCCTGCAGCTTAAAGATGCATATGGTGTGTGAATGTCTCTGGCATACACTGAGAATACGAAGATATGGAAGCAACATTGTAAATTGGTCTAACTGCCCTATGTTAAACTCCCTGAGTCTTTTAAGTTACTTTGTAGAAGTTCAGTGGAAGAGAGAGGACCTGCGAGTATCCTTTTGCATCATGCTTGAATGATGCAAACACAGGGCTTTTTACTTTGTGGCTTAATACAGTAATTTGTAGTTTAAAGGATTTTTTTTTCCAGGCAATTAAAAACAAAAAAAAAAAAGGTGTTATTGCTGTTTTCAGTTCTTTCTGAAAGAAAAAAAGGAAATGGAAGTATTTTTAGATAGGAAATAATTTTAAAATGAGACTGCATTATGTCATAGACCTGCAAATACGGTTTCTTTGGAAGCTAAGGCAGTTTTTTTTTAAGTAGAACTTAGCAGAAATGGGAAGGTACCTTTGTGAAGGTGGCATTTTGATCAGTGAATCCAAAGCTATAAACCTTACAGTGTTTTGCAAATTACAGATGCATGAAGTTGTTATCATCACAAAAATTCATTCTGGCAGAAGAAAAAAAGAATAATGGAGGAGTGTATTTAGGAATGTTTAACCACTTTTGTTGGTGATAAGGTAGAATCTCAGAGTAGTGGGCAAGGATGGTGTTTCTCCTCACTTTCTATGACAATGTTAGCAAGTTACAATGATTTTTTCTTCTGTTGCTGTTCACTGTTTTTAGAAGTGCTATATGCTGTTACATGGGTGCTTTTATTGGAATGGAAACTGCAATGAATAATATGCTTACATGATTGTAGTGTGTTACAAGGTATGTGTTAAAGGGCTTTTATTTATACAGGAAACTGAAATAGGAGAAGGAAGAAAACAAAGAGATGTTTTGGTGTGGGATTTTCTGCATCATAACTATGAGGGAGTTAAATGAATAATA
Organism: Hypotaenidia okinawae; assembly: GCA_027925045.1. NCBI lineage: Eukaryota > Metazoa > Chordata > Aves > Gruiformes > Rallidae > Hypotaenidia > Hypotaenidia okinawae. Next base: position 11,669,052 of record BSDF01000010.1, read on the forward strand.
AATCCCACTATTATTTTACATTTCTATAATTGGACCCTATTTGTGTGATTTGAAAGCTAGTACTAAAAACATTATGTGATCTTGTTATTACTATTATTTATGGTAATGTCATACACATGAAGACCTAAAAAGACCTTTGCAAAATTTGTTGCATTAGGCTTCACTATGTACCCATGCAATAAAGTAAAAAAGGTGCTGTAAAATTATTTTTTATTTACTAATCACAGTTGCATTTAAAATTGGTAGAAAGGTTTTATCATAGAATGCTTTTTGAACATGACTACCAAATTGTTGTAATTTGGAAAACTTGAGAGAAGACACTTGTGTAAGTTTGAGTTTTTTCACCCCAAAAATAAATCTCCAAGGCAGGTTTATTAAATTAAATTAGTTGTACTATTTTGTAGGCACACTTTTATAAGGGCAATTTTATAAGTAAAAGCAGAAAATACAGTGAAGTGCCTAACATTACAATGCTGTTCCTAACTTTTGGTTGATGGTCTAAATTGATGATTTAAGGCTCAATTTTCAGTCACTAATTAAAGAAAATATACTGAGCTATAACATCAGACCCTTTCGTTTCAATTTATTTATCTATTTGCAAAGAATCCTTTTTTAACAGATATTATAATATGTTGAACTTCATTTCTCCAGCAGTTCTGATTTTAAAGCCTTGTAACCTCTGATGAACTGGTTCTTCAGTCATCATACTTGAAACACTGTTCTGTTGCACTATGAGAATAATGCCTAATTTGGCTTTAATCATATTCACAAGTCATTATACTGCCTGAGAGTAATTAACTGATATCCCTAATACCAAATCAAACCATGTTTTTTGAAATAGACAGTCATTTATTTAATCTGTTAAGATAATTTTACTTGGCCAGTCTATACACATATTACAAGTAATGTAGTTTATTTGTTAAATGTAAGGTAGAAATCATGTTTAAAATTGTATCTATTGTGGCCTTTCTGTAAGGTGATATATTAAAAAACAAAGGTCTTCCCCCCCCCCCTCCCTTTTTTCTGCTGTCTAAAGAGAGCTTGAGAGCTTGAGTTATTGGTTATTTTACTGTTTTTCCTATTAGAAATATTGGTAGCAGCAACTGTTCTATTCCATGTTTTACTGAAGTACTGTTTCAGAGGAAAAAAGGTAATATGCTTTTCTGGGTCATATTTTAACAGTTTACTCATGCTGAACAGATTTCTACATTTCAAGCTACTGTTCTATTCAGTATAGCTACTTTCATTACAAAATCGTATTCATTCTGAGCATGGAGAGTTTTCATCTCACACTCTTAAATGCAAAAGCAGAATGATGCCTCTTTTCAAACAGTGCTTTCCTCCAAATTTTTTTCTGCAGGTGTGAACTAAATAGAACATAAGATAATTAAGGATTCTTCACAACTGTCTAAAAATCTCAGTAATTTAGATTTTTCTTGCTGAGTGCTCATCTTTCCATGATTTCTCTAGTTCTTCGGGTATTAAAGTGCATCTTCCTTGTGAATAAGCAGAACAAAATAGAAAGCTTTTCTGTACATTTATACATTAGGAGGAGCCAACTGTGGGGTAGATATCAGAGCTTAGGGACCACCTTAAAAATGTTCATCTGGCATGAAAATGTCTCTTAATACACTGTAGATGGTAAAACAAAGCAGCAGTTTTCCACTTTTTTCTTCCTTCCATGTTTCTTTTTTTGCTATATATTACAGAAGTAAAAATATTATGGGATGATTTCCATTGTTCCTTACACAGGTCTGAGTGGTATATAATGTATGGATTTATCAAGGTATTTATTTCATTTGAGATTGCAAAAAATACAGTGTTTTGATGCATTCTGAAAGTTTTGTGCACCTCTCATGGGTATGTAAGGCATTAAAGATAAATTTGTTCCACGTTCAAAGCACCACAGAAATTCCCAGCCTCTCGTGTATGAATAAATGCACAGCACACATACAGCAGAGGGGAGTCCATAAATCCCTTCTGTAATCTTGTTAGGTGATTAGGTTATCACATGGCACAAGTGATAAGCTATATAACAAGTTCCTCTTTTAGACATTTTCCAAGTATTCAGTGAAGATTTATTTCAAACTATAATGATGATGTACTGTTTACCAGACAAAGAGTATTTTCTTTGTGGGTGGAAAGGTTTTTTGAACTTTAAATGGGTGACTTTAATGTGGTGGTCTTACAAAGTCATGTGTATTTATGCTGCAGAAAAAGTATTGTGCAGCTGATGACTTAATACTTATGTAATTGAAGAAGTAGCCTTGGTATCCTTTAAGTACTGTCATTGCATATACTCCTTTTGAGAAATATATGGATGCTCTCTGCTAATAGTCTGTAACTGTTATAAACAAAAACACCCTACTTTCAGAAATAATACTCCTTACAAAGATGTAGAGAGAGTTGGATAGCCAGCTTTAGTTTTCTTCCTTTCTTTTCAGTTGTTAAAGCAGGAAGTAGGAATATCTGGCTTTCCATGTCAGTGTCATTTTTCACATCTGTATGCAATCAATATAGTAATAATTACAGAGTTTTGAGAACTTAAATTTCACTTGTGTGCTGCTTTGTATTTGTGAAGTGCTAGCTGGCTTTTCAGTGGAGAAATCACTAAAACCATTTAAAATACGTAAATTTGAACAATAACAGTCTTAGAAATTAAAGAAGGCAATTAAAAACTACTTATAACAAACATGGATTAGATAGGATCTGCTCATATGTGTACCTGTGTGATCTACCTAAAAGTGTGTACATGCACACTGACTCAGCAGCATTCTTACTGACATCACTGGAAACAGAAATAAACTCTTTGCCAGTGACAATATAATTATTCAGGACTTGAAGAAATATCATTATGACTTTTCATACAGATGTGCCTGTAGCGTCTATTCTCATGCAGTCATACCAGCATAAACTAGATTGTCTCTTAAAACTATGCCTTTTAAAATGTTGATATTCCTTTTGCTTTATATAATGGAAATAGGCAACAATGAGAAACTGAGAGTCTGCAAAGGTGGCTTTTGCATAGGACAGAGACGAGGAGTCTCCATCCCAAGTTTATCCATTTGAACAGTTGGACCTGACATCCTTCTTCTTGAAGTCTCTGAGACTTTTTCTCACACGACTCCAAATTCACTTGTTTTATGTGGGTCATATGCTCCTGGCCTTACCTGAAAGAGCAGTACTACTTACTTTTCTGAGAATGGTTCTAAGAAAAGTGAGCATGGTCTTCTCTTTAGGACCTTTGTATCCTCTATATTTCAAAATATAGAGAACTTAATTCCATTTTTTTCAGAAGTTGGTGCATAATTGCTGTTTATTTTGGGAAGAGCTTTCTGCCCTTACTGTGCAAAGCAACTGTTGCATGCAAATTTTGAAGTACTTCTGTGCAGCTGCATGTGAGCCAGAGAGCTTAGATTTTAACATAACAACTGTGAAAAACAAGACAAACATTTTTGTAGTATTTATAAAAGTGTATTCATATCTGTAGAGGTTTCGGGCTTCTTCACAGTTTTTCAGTGCTATGTTTTATATATTTGAAGGACATCATAATATTTTTATAGGAAAAACATGTTTTGGTTAAAATCTTACTCAAAATGTCCTTTTGCCCTCCTGTATGTTTGTTTATTATAAGATTCTCTTTCTTAGGAAAACAGAAGGAAATCTATTTAGATGTTCCTGCAACTTGGGATTTAATTTCAAGGCAGTTGAAAAGCTGGAGGAGGGTTTAGACTTGTGAAATAAAAAATAACTCAGCAAAGTATTCTACAGTTGACCTTTGGCCATTATCATCACATGGCACTCTTAATGGATAGGATTCTGCAAAAAATTTATTCTTCCTTTGCACTTTGACAAATGACAGCCCTTCGTTTGCTCAGAGTTGGAGTGACTTCCTGCTATTTACAGTTTCAGAACCACCATTCTGCTTATGAGTTTTCAAGTATGACATGCAGAATTGATCACCTTACGGGCAGAATTTTGTTCTTGAAAATGTCGATAATGGCAGTTGTTAAGAAATAGGTCATTATGACAAGGATTTCAGATTCCTTTCATCTCTGAAACATATACTTTACAGAATGCAACCTCATCAATGGTGATTGCCATAATCATGAGAGTGAAGGGAGCAAAAATTATTTTGTGGGATCGTTCTGCCTCCTGCAGTTTTGAGATGGCGGAAAGGATACTGTAGTCATCTAAAATTAGGGGAATGCAACATGTCCCATGAAATGTTTTTCCTACACAGGGCATGCCACCCATGAGACACTTTTTTCTGTCTGGGAAGACATTGGAGCCCTTTAAGATGTAACATCAGGTCTTCGTGACTTGTAAACTTGCTCTTCATTCAGTTTAGTCTGACAGTTAATAAATGCTATGTATTTTTATATTCTATAAAAAAGCAAGATAGAAGATTCCTTATCAAGTTCCTAGAGCTGGTCAAAGGCTTAATTAAATTCTTCAAACATGAAAAATGCTCTATACAGGCTAAATACTACTGCTTAGTCCTTTTATCTCTCAAGGCTTGTGATTTATTATAAGAAGTAATACACATTTATGAATTATCTCTTTGGTAAATAATCTAGTGGGCCACTTCTTGATTCAGAACTGTTGAAGATGTTCTTAATTTCTTGGGTAAGAAATGCAGCATTTGGCTGACGATGTAATTCTTTGAACTCTTGATTTGACAGCTTTGACCAGAAGTGGTATTGCAGGAATTGTAAGCAACAGAATGGTGAAGAATGTTGTACTTTTCTTCCTATTGGACCACATGTGGCATTCCACTTACTGTCATGAGGAGTTTCAGTTAACAAAAATATAATCACTTTTTTTTATGAGGGCAAAATAAAATCCTGAAATTACAGACACAAGCAAATAGAAACTGTAGGCTTGGTTTTGCTTGTTGTTCAGGTTTAAAATCTGCTTGTGAAAGGTAGCAGGTTCAAAATGTGTGCAGGTGGTTCTTAACACAGTGTGTAGTTAAGCTGCAGGACTCTTGCCAAATATCTTGTAGGGTCTAAGGATTTAGCTAGGTTTGGAGAGAGAGTGGACTGCTGGTGGAAGACAACTCTGTTGAGAGAAACCATTTTTGTCTCTGGAAGCCCTTGAACCGGAAAACTAGGAAAGTATGAGACAAATACCAATGCACACTCCGGGTTCTTACAGCCATTCCTATGTATCATTTTTTTGGCTAGTTCACAGACAGTAAACTGACTGTATGAACCTTTGCTCTGATGCAGCCAGTATCTGTCTTCATGGTTTTACATGTAAAATAATTGTACCTCCAACATCAGTCATAATCCTGAAGGTGAGTGGGACGAAATCCTGTGGATGTCAGTAATGCGTGGTAACCAGCCAGGGCTCACTGTCATTCGCACTACTTACCCAGCGGTACCTGCATTGGAGGGCCAATGCTCTTCTTGGGGCACCTTGCAGTCCTGTTCCCTCAGTCACACTGGCACCAAATTTCTCTTGGATGTTCCCTTATTGAGAAAACCACCTACACATTCTGCTATAATACTGCATTTGCAGTCATTATAAACAGCTTCACAAAATACACACAGACTAAGCAGATGGAGAATTTTCTCCCTTATTTATATTGTTTATAGAAAATTCTTTAGTCATTAAATAATAAAACCATAAACATCTCTGAAATTATGTATTACTATTCCCACATTAAAGATGAGAAATGGCCAGGAGAAATTTAAAGGGAAAGTAAAGTTAAAGGAAGACTAGAGAACCCTGATAGTTCTTGAATTCTAGTTGTGTGGTTATGAGCCTGTAACAAGTGTTCTGCTTGTCCTGTATGCTCCATTCCTATAACGGCTGATTGCTTCACTGTCTGTGAATGCATATCTCTTCTGATGACTTCTCACTTCACCAAGGTGGGGATGTTAGCTGGTTCTATCCCCAAAAGGGATCTGAGGCAAAGATGATAGTGATTTACATGTGACAATGACACAGGATGCTCTAGAGTCTGAAGTTAAAATTGGGACTGTCCTTAAGCCATTTATCCCTTTAATTTTCATACAGGGAGAATGTATATTGAAAAACACTCTGTCTCTCTTCCCAAGCGTGAGCACAGAGGCAGCCTGCTGTTACTGTCGCAGGAGTGGCTTTCTCTTCATTTGTATGGCTTCCTCGATTTCAGTGACTACTGATGTACAACCTTAAAAGACTAAGAACTGATGGGGTTTTTTTTTTACTACTACAGTTAGTGACTTTAAACCCAGAGGCAATTTGGTTTCCTTTTTTTCTAATATAGCAGAAATTTGTTTTGTCCCTTTTGTGCTTTTATGGGTGTGGGGTTTAAGGCAGACAGCTTACCCTGTTAAAATTACCTTCCAGTGTCAAAATGAAAAAAACTTTGGTCTTGAATTTTGTCTAAGCACCTGGGATTCAGTAGCACCTAAAAGTTCCTGTACAGTCTTTCTCATTATCTTTTCCTGGTACTCTGAACAGTCAGTCCTCCTTGTATTGTTCTCAATCAGTAGTCCATCCATCTATGATGGGCCATCCCATCATAAGGCCCTTCCCTTTGCTAAGCATTAATAATATGCCAGAGTCATTGTTCTGTGAGACTTTTCAAGGGTGTCTTTTGTCCGAATTAGATTTGATTTTTACTACTTCTTTTAAAAGACAGTTGTCTATTCATTTGATCAACTGGCTTCCTGTTACTACTGTATGAACATGTGGTGAGAAGGAACTGCATTTCTCTGTGTCTTATTTGAATTACGCTCCATTCCTGCTCACAGTGGCTCCTGGGAGAAAAATGAAGATTGTAAAGTGAGTGACGGAGGCAGATCAGTTGTTCTTCCCTACAACTAGGGCCTATTAGCTCATGTACAGACAAGAATTTTCTGTGGCCCATTCCTGCATTCCTGAAGGGTCTGTTAAGGCCATTGCTGAAGGAGTGGAGGAACAGCTGGACAAGAGAACAAAGCAGGCAGTGGCACCCCTTGGAGGAAGGAAGGACCGAGCCCCAGGAAACAGCTGATAGAGCTAAACTCAGCTTGTTTTTTTTCCTCTGTTCAACAGTTCTTGTGCCATGGCAAACAAAAGATAGACATTCTGATTTGCTTTACTGTTTGGTTTGTGATATCAATTGAGTTTGTTTTGCAGAGATCTGTGGGAAAAGGTAGAGAGATTTAAATCCCGTTTCTCCTCATTTGCCTGATTCTGTGTTGGTGAAAGCTCCAGAGAGTTCTGTGTCTTTCTCCCCCTGCATCTGCTAGAAGCTGGGATAAGGACCATGTTCAAGGGACTTTCCCTCCTTGGGACAGCCATCTAAATAGGATGTGTGAGCGCTGTGGGCCACATTCTGCTTGGAGTTGTGGTGTGCCAAATACCCATTGACTGGGAGCTGAGTGCACTTAGCGCTTCTCAGGATCACATCTTATGTTATTACAAGATTAGAATTTGTGACTTTTTAAAAATTAATGCAAGATCACATTTCACAAAAGAAACATTTGTATACTTCCACGAGTCATTTCTACTCTGCCCTGTCAAACCACACTCAAAGCAACAATTCCACTTAACAGAACTTCTTCACTAATGTGAATGACAACACTTGGCCATTAATTTTTAGAACATTATTGAAAAATTGTATTTTGAGCTTTCTTCAAAATAGAGAAATAAAAGGAGTAGATCTATTAACCCTTTTTAAAAGCAAGTCAACTAAAATTGAATTCACTGACAATTAACTGAAACTGACCGGTTTTTATATTTCAATCAGTACATACAAGTATGTATGTACATACAAGTACATACATCCTGTTCATCATCACAAAAGACAGTATTAGGTGGAGAGCAAGCAAAAATTAGCATTGCACTGTGTGCCTCTGGAACAGCATTTGATGCCTACCTTCTGTAAAAAAGTTGTAATAATGTAACATTCTTTGGCTCCTTTGTGATACGTATTTTTTGTTTTGTCCCATTAGATACTTCCAGAATAATTTAATGTGCTCATGTGTCTCTGAAATTCACTTGAGCAGTGAACACATGCAACAATCCATACCAGAGAGAAGAAAATAACGCTTGGTTTTAGCCTCTAGTCAAAACCAAATGCACATACTATCAGTGACAACAAAAGAATTCAGCTTTCCGAGCATGAGGTTTTATTTTCCCTGTTTCCATTAGAAGAGAGAAATTTATCCCTATCCAAAATAATATCTATTAAGAAAAAATGTTTTTCAGTTAATACATAATGACTGAATTTACTTTAAAATTTTATTGAGTGAAAACAATATTACACAGACCTAATGTTTTGGGGTTTTTTGTGATGAACCTACCAGTAACCCATACTTAGAGATATCCATTCTAATGCGTGTTCAGATAATTCTAATACAATTAAATACTCAATACCAGCCAATGGAAAATAGATCTGGTCTCAAAAATAATGTGTTTAAACTTTTTAATGATATATTTTCCTTTGCTTCTGGCCTTTTACATTTTCTACCTAATACGCGTTTTTTTTTGCTGCTCAAATCTTGCCACTGCTTGTGAGAATTGTACAGTTTAAAAACTCCCTTCACTAAGCTTCTGTTTTACCTGCTTAAATAAACCTCTCCTGAGTCACTGAGGCTGCCTTTCATGTTGCCACAGGATCTCTTTTCCTTGAAAGACTATCTGATTTTTGACATCTTGTTCTCTGTAATTATTAGTGCAGGGATATTAGGTTTTAGCTTCCCTCTAATGCTATCTACTCCCCAAAGATAGAATTTAATCTTCATTTGAAAGATTCTTCCAGTTCCGGGGGATGACTGAGTCCTTTTTCTGTTCCCAAATACAGTGAAAGCTTATGGTTTTGTCATCTTTCTTAGCAAATCATTTTGTTAAAGCTCCACATATGTAGAAATAGGTGGGAAAGACTAAAATTTAAGCTGTCCCTTTCTTCAGATTGCTGTTTTAATCAAGATATATGGTGGAAATCTATGTATTTCTCCCCCACCCTGTTTTTGCGTTTCTTCCCCTTAAACATCACTGCTGACTACTTGTGAAATGTGTTTGCTTCTGCTATACAGTGGTAATGTTGACGTGAGTTTTGAGTCTCAGGGATTATGAGATTAGGTGTAGATTCCTACTTCTCATCCTGTTCATTATGAATCGTCGGAAAGCTCAGGAGCGTTTTGTTTTAAGATTAGGTTCACATTTTGATGAAATTCCGTGAGAAAAACAGCTCATAAAATGCTGAATTGGAATGGTTTGACATCTCAGAGGAACAATATGTTTCCAGACTTCTCTCAGGCAGAGCTGGATCATCTCAATAGCAACTCAAAAGATTTCAGTGCTACTAATTTAGAATTTTCAGGTTTAATTGTTCTTCATGGTAATCTCATCCACAGTCTTTCACTTTACTCTGAAGGAAAACTGTTGTTGGTCCATCTCTATTTTCTGTTAAATTGTGGTCATGTGGCCCTTTCAATATGTGACCTGGGAACCTACTTAGCCAGGGAGGTTGGACTCGATGATCTCTGGAGGTCCCTTCCAATCTCTACAATTCTGTGATTCTGTGATTCTGGTCTTGCATTCTCTGTTTTTGAGAAACATGAGAGCCATGTCAAAACAGTGTTCTGTATGGTATGACTTAGTGAAGGTTATGTGGAAAACACACGTGGAAGAGATTGAAGTTACCTGGCAATGGTTTCTTTTGAAAAAAACAACCATGGAAGAAAGAACGCAAGGAGGAAAGAGAAGTAGTCTGAAAGGAGCTGGAGACACACTTATGATCGCAGAATTCTGACTTTTCCATGTCAGATTTGTCCAGTTCCCATATAAGGATGGAAAGTTATGTCTTATCAGAAAGACCATACTGTGCTGTCAGGGTACATTTTGATGATGATATGACTCATCAGTTCTTCCAGGAATTGGTGCCCCAGCTTCCATCTCAGTAAAAATAAGAATGTTTATTGCTTCCCAGAAGGTTAAAAAAAAAAAAAAGACAAAAAAATACCCCAGAAACCTATTTAGTGTCTGTGTTCACTAACCTGTAATGATGTAATGTCTCACGTCCTTTATTACTGAATGTTCTCTACTGCTTTCAGCCCCTCGCCTCCTAGGTTTCATCTTCAGAGCTAGATGGATCTGCGTTCCAAGGTCCATATTTGAGCACTTGTCTCCCTTTCTGAATGCAGCAGTAATTGAACATAAAAATGTAATACTGCCAGGGTATCTCTCAATATTAGCTTTTACTTGGATAAATTCAATGCAAACAGTACCAATTACCTGTGGGATGATATCAGCGGTTGCAATGCCCATGTGGCTCCTCTGTACTCCTGTGGTTTTAGTGAGGGATGCAGCAGTTTTGCTTTTAACCTTCTCGTCTGCTTTCAGCCTGGCTGATGTTTTTGTTCTCATTTCTGGTTTTTAACCAGATAGAGGATATTGCTCTATATCCCTAAAAATAAAGACAAAGAAAAAAAAAAAAAAGAGGGAAAACCAAGCTGGATTGAACTTTCTGTTCATTAGGTTTATGATGTAATTGATGCTCAGGTGTTCCCTCTTACATGCATTGTTTACAGTAGAGTGTATACCATAACGCATAATGGCATGAGCTAAATTTTACAGGGAGACCTGACTCAAAAGTACTATGTCTAAGGTTGCAAAAATTAGAGGAATTGCTCAAACTCCATAAAATAAAAATAATTTGTTGAGCTGTACTTTTCATGTATATAGTGTGCCCATTGTTTTAGTTACTTTTTTCTAACTGTTTGGCTTTGGAGTCAATCTCTGTCACTAACTGTGTTCTGGTATCAGTAACAATTACTGTCTTCAGAAACTGCTAGTGGGATTTAGCACAAACATAAATTTTCATTTTAAATTGTAGTACCACTAATACATCAGTCCCAGAATTTCAAAAAGATATAAAAGAGGTTCAAGCAACTTCTGGTAAATACATAAAATAAGATACAGAATCAGATGTGGCAGGAAGTGTTGGGTCAGCTGAGGGAATGCTGTTTCAGTTGAAATCTCATGTTCTCAGTCATGCAAAAGTGCAGCAGAAAGCATATGGATAAGCTGAGCTCTTCTATTCCCTCCCAGGTGAATCAGCTCCCTAGAGAGAGTGGCATCAGGAGCTGTTTTGAACACTGTGCAGTCGTTGCCCCAAGGGAAACATGCCAGGGAAGGAAGCAGGCGGATTCCCCTCTCAAAGAGCAGTGACCACTTCTCTTGGAGAAGGGTCTGTTAGTGCTGTATACAGTAGTACTCTTTATTCAGAGAGATTTTTGTCTGTTTGGAAATAGGAACTTGTTCTTTCACCTAAATGCAAGTAATTTACCAATTATCATTTTCATAGGTTTGCTTTCTTAGGGTATTTTTAAGAGTTTTTCTTGGCCCTTGACAGTAGTACTTCCTTCCAGAAGCCAACAGGCAGTGCGGGTGAGAACTTCCTCATGCAGCTCAGCTACTGGCCTGATGAGAATTTTCTCACTGGCAGCAGAAACCTGTGTTGGACCAGTTTTAACCATAGAATAGGGAGGGAATCAGTGATTGTTAGTCTGATATTTATCTATTTTGAATCTTTTCAAATAGTTTGCTGGTTGTGTTTACAGGACAAAGCTAACAACACAATCTTCAACAGGAAGAAGCTACCTAAACATTAATTGAAAAGGAAAGCACTTTTAGGTAGAAATTGCACAGACATTTCACCTTTGAAGATCACATTTAAGACAGTTTTCCAGATGTTTAAAGCAGGTATAGTGCACGTGCTAAAACAGTCTTATACCTCGGAGTTTCTAGCAAAAAAAAATATATAAATTGTAAAGAGTTTCTAGATAAAAAATATATCAATTGCATTACTAATATTTTTGAAGTCTTGTCTGTTTAATTGCATGCATTTTGTTGCTGACGTTGTGTAGTAAATCTGTCTGTATGTTTGCAATAGGCTGGGACAAATGGTTATATGGCTCCAGAAATCCTGAAGGAAGAAAGTTACAGCTATCCTGTGGACTGGTTTGCTATGGGGTGCAGTATTTATGAGATGGTTGCTGGACGAACACCATTCAAGGATTTTAAAGAAAAGGTTGGTAAGGATGAAGTTAAAAGGAGAACTCTGGAAGATGAGGTGAAATTTGAACATGCCAACTTCACAGAGGAAGTGAAAGATATTTGCCGACTGTTTTTGGCTAAGAAAGCAGAGAACCGCTTAGGAAGCAGGTATGCCTTACTTCTCAAACTCAGTAAAAGCCAGATTAAAGCTTCAAATGGTATTATTATTTTACATGTTACATGACATTATGTTAGGTCATGAATTTCTAGAGAATACTGAATTTTCTCTTTTACCTCTAGGAAGAGAGAGTTTTGAAGATTGCATAAGGGCTTTTGTCACAATAGTACGATTGTCCAGCCTCACCCCAGACTACTCATAGGTGTTCCCTTCTTAGTTTTTTGTGGAGTTAAAATCTATATATTTTGGGGGGAAGGGAGCAGCCCATTCCTCTTGCACTTTCTTTCCTAAAGGTAAAGAGTATTAAGTAGATAGCTGTATCTATGCTACTGCAGACTGAATGCAGAATCTTAGGCTGTATCACTTACTGGAATGATGTGGGCAAAAATCCAAATCTGCAGTGTAGATTCTCTTCCCTGCAGATATCTGACTTGAAAGGCTGCGTCATTGGCTCCTTAGCGAAGAGACCTTAACCCCTCTGCCTTACTGATGAGCTTAAAAAAACTCTTTTAGAGGTTCTAGTCTTCCTGACTCATCGCAGGAGAAAATGGAAGAGAAGTCTTGGGCACAAATTCTTACAAAGCAAAATATTTTTTGGGGACTTCGGAGGTGGCTTTGGGTTGATGTAGACTGATGGATGTGTGTCTCTGAGATAGCAATTTCAAGTAACTGTTCAACAAGAAGAAAAATTTGAAAACAAAGCATTGTGATATTTAACTTGTAGTGTCTCTAATTCCGCGGGGGGTGGGGGGCTGTACTTAGGTAACAAATGATGTAGTGCATTTCTAATGAGACAGATTTGGGATCTACATTTGCAGTATAGACAAAATAAAACAAATAGAGTAAAATGCTAAAAAAAGGAAACTGGTAGTACACATCTTTAGAATACACTATGATTTGAATTACCTAGGAATACACAGATAGTCTTCTAAACTTATATTTCATAACTACATGGAACAGGTTTGCAAAATGTTAGTCACACATTTGCTTGGAAGAATTAACTTCAATGAAAAGTAATATATTGTTAATATACATATTTTTATTATTCCACTGCTACATGAAGGCAACTACTATTTCTGTCTGTTGAATTTTCCCAACATCTGTGCAAGGCCACAGAAAAAAAAATAATTTCAACAGCATATAGAGTATGTTTGATATGGAAATCTGAATTATCTTTAATATATTTTAAAATATTATTTAAGAAATAAATTTGATAAAAACAGGTAGACCATTCTAATGTACAAGTCAGTATGCTTTGCAGACATTCAGCCTTACAGCATTTTGTGAAGTAAACAAATTTCAGAGTAGGGGAAATGAAATTTAGAGATTTTGAGTGACTTGGTCAAGTTAATTCAGCAAGTCTGAAGCAAAACAAGCAACAGACTATTCACTTACTGTAACCACATTTCCTGTGCCAAGGGAATCATTTACAATTGTTCTGCCTGCTTACTGCATGTTATTTCTCAGCAATGGAAGAAATGTAAGGAAGGTAATTGCCCAGATTCATTTAAATTTTCTGCTATTTAAGATTTCCTTACTGTTATGTGCTGTACTTCAAGAAGGAAAATGATAGGATGTATATACCATGGCTGGGCATGATACGTAGTAAAAGCCTGCATGTACCTCTTAAACAGGGTGATACTATTCAGGACAGCTCATCCTTATGTAAAGATTAGCACTGTAATTCTACTAAGGACTGCAGGACCTTGGGTTATCTACATAAGTGCCTGTTGCATAAGTTAAAGCTGCTCAAGGACAGCTTTACTTTGTACACCTGACCTTTTAAAATACTTTACTCCCTTTTTGAAGACTCAATGTCACTGGCTAACTCTGGAAACATGTAACCGTTTTCTTCTACTCGAGTCTTTTGGGACTGACATCTCAAATCCCAAATCTGTGAAGTGATTTTTTTTTTCTTTTTCTCTCTCTTTTTTTTTTTTTTTTTTTAATGAAGTAACACAAATTTGACAGTTTAGAAGAGTTTGGAAGATCTCAAGTTCAGGACAGCTCGTTGGAAGGTGCCTCAGCCGGTTCCAGTAGATGGCGTTCCTGTAGCTTGATGTTCTTAAATTTTTACGGGTTTGGTGGTGTCAGAAAATGCATCAAGAGGAGAGACACCACAGCAATCCATTTTGAAGCTTTCACCAGCTTCTAGTTTAATTTGCTACAGAAAGAAAAAGTAAAAACAAGTGAAATTTTTGTGAGTGCACTTGCCCAGCAGGATCATCATCACTACCAGCTCACTAGTGTCCCAGGACACTAGTTAATTTGAACAGCAACTCTAGTACACTTCAAGCTAACAGTGACTGTAAATAAAACATAGCAGGCTCGAGGAGTGCTTGAGTATGTGGTTATCACTAGCTAGTTAAGAGATGACTTTGCAAGCCCATGTATGCAGAGGTCATGATCTCTGTTGGCTTAATCCATACATTAATAGTTGTATTTATGCAGCTCTCTTCCATTGAAAACGTAATATTTTTTTCCATTGCCCCCAGTGCCTGGATAGCAGCATCTATTGTTCTTCAGGCTCTGATTTAGCATCCTGGTCATGGTGGACTACAGTGGTTAGTGGCTGGTGGTTACCTGTTCAGAAGAACTATGCAGCACAGGCACAAAATGTCAATTTTCTAATAAGGCAGCTGGGTATTCCCCAGATGTATTAACCCAATGTACCCCAGTCTAGAGTTTAATAGATATCCTTATCCTAGTTAATATAGGCCCAACCATTGGACTTCCATTGTTGGACAGTAAGACCAATTCTCCTCTTCCCCATCTTGCTATCTCTTTAGTTCTGGTTAAAGTGCATCTTTGGATATGCAGCCATCCAGTACCTGAAGGGAGCCTGCAAGAAAGCTGGAAAGGGACTGTTTGCAAGTGCATGGAATGATAGGACACAGGGTGATGGCCTTAAGCTGAAGGAGGGGAGATTTAGATTAGATGTAAGGAAGAAATCCTTCCCTGTGAGGGTGGTGAAACCCTGGCACAGGCTGCCCAGAGAAGCTGCAGCTGCCCCCTCCCTGGCAGTGTTCAAGGCCAGGTTAGATGAGGCTTTGGACAACCTGGGCTAGTGGAGGGTGTCCCTGCCCATGGCAGGGGGTGGGACTAGGTGGGCTTTGAGGTCCCTTCCAACCCTTGTGATTCTATGATACAGGTATCTCGGTGCGCTGCCAGAACCAGCACTGAAACTCTTGTGTGGCACCTTGCCCAGACTAATTTACCCTGAGAGGGAGAGTGATGAATAATGGGATCGGGATGTTTTCTGCTTCTCAGCTTTGCTTATATTGTGCAATGCAGCATTCTTTAGTTACAAAAAAAAAAAAAAAAAAAAGGAATTGCATTGCCTGGTGGGTGTGTTTGTGTGTATATATATATCTCCATATATATATATATATATATATAAAGAGCTCCTGACTTCAAATACTTTCATGTAGACAACACAAAGACATATCTGGGAGAAAAACATCGTACTGATTAACAACCTTTTTCTTTCTTGCAGAAATGAAGATGATGACCCAAGAAAACATAGTTTCTTCAAAACCATAAATTTCCATAGGCTAGAGGCAAACCTTATTGACCCTCCATTTGTGCCAGATCCATCAGTTGTCTATGCCAAAGACATTGCAGACATTGCTGACTTCTCTGAAATACGAGGAATAGAGTTTGATGACAAAGATAAGAAGTTCTTCAAAAAGTTTGCAACAGGTGCTGTTCCTATACCCTGGCAGGAAGAAATTATTGAAACGGGACTGTTTGAAGAACTGAATGATCCTAACAGAGTAGATTCTGGGGGATACGCGAATGGAGGTGAAGCTAAGTCAGGCGTTTGCTTGTTGCTGTAAATAACATATCATTAACAAAAAGAGTAGAAACCACCTCAGAACTCTTCCTACCATGACACTGATTCAGAAATTCAGTGCATCTGTTTAAGAAGAACCAATCAGTGTAATATGACATTGACAGGCTATGTAGGACCACCAGCTGTATAGACTGTGTTGTTTTCCTTTGCTCTAGCAAAGGAGATAACATTTTTGTTTTATTGGAGGTTTATCAAGATGAAGAACCATATTTCTCTAAGGAACCTAGAATGATAGAAATTCTGAAATACGGAAAGCAGTAATAGAATGAAAAGGCAACACCTTTTGAAAATGACTGACAATTATTTTGAATCATTTGAGGGTTTTCTTTATATTTTCTTGTTATTTCTACTAACATTTCCTCTTTCTTCTACAGTTTTCAGGAAAGTCTTTTCTAATTTTCAAGTAATAATCTTAGTTAGACAGTGGAGCACATATACTGTGTCAAGCTTGGAATCTTACTGGTTAGTCTGTCTGTTTCCTTAATTTCTGTTAGTTTTTGGACTATTTGATTGTAATACGTTCAAATTGTTATAATATGTAAAAGGCTGTACAGATCACTAGGAAATAGGACCAGCAGGATCAAACTGTTTTTAAAGTTGATTTTAACAGTGAAGATTGCACCAATTTAATTTAATAAAGATTTATTTATTACGTGTATTCTTTTAAGTGATAATACCATACACAAAGGAAATGTACATATAAGTGAATACATATTCTTTCTGACAATCAATTTTAAACTTTTATCTGATCCTCTGATAATTTTTCTGTATGTTGATGGTGAATTAAGCTACAAAGGGACCGAAGCAATTTGTAACTCCCTTTTTACAAGGCATTTATTGCAGTGCAATATAAATTTTAATTTTGTAGGCGTAAAATACATTACATTATTCAGTGCTGTAATGGTGGAAAGGTTATGTGTGTGAGTTGATGCCATCTTCAGATGTTCATTGATTCTCATGCAAATTTTGATGTGTTTTATTTTTCAATTTTATGACAACCTAAATGGAAATAATTGAAAACATTTCTGTGAACACTTGCTACTGTTGAAGCCTATTGCTCATGAGATACGTTCTACTGATTTGCTCTGGTAAGAAAATATGTGGTAGTTGCTTGCAACAACTTCTAAAACTGATTCTGCATGCTGTTTACTGTCATCTATCTAGCATAATTTCCATTGACTAAAGTTGAAGCTGAAGCTTCATTCCTTGGAGTCCTGGAAGCTGCTAATACTCAGTTTCCTATTTTTCATAGAACAAATATCCTCCTGAACTCAAAGACTACTTCTCTATAGCCACTGTGATTGAACTCACACTCTTTTGAAAGAGGAAACCTGATAGATAATGATGTCTTCTGTAGTTGGGTCTATCATGTGCTACACATAGCTTCAGTGTTTATTTATAAATTAATAGCTCATCCCAAAGATTGCAGTAAACAAAAACTCTTTAGTTTTAAATACTTCAAGTGATTTAGTCACAGCTAAGTAATACGCTGGTAATACATTGTGTTTTTCTAAGTAGAAGAATAATTGTTTCCATTTTTTCCTTTTAAATTTGCTTTTCTAGTGCTTTATGTACTTAATTTTCAAGTGAAAATCATGGAGAACAGTGTTATTTAGGATTAGTGGATAATTCTGTTCATGAATTATGAGCATATAATTGTCTGCCTTTTGAGGGGAGACTTTCTGTCAAATACTTTAAAACAATATAAGCTGAATTCTGACTTGGACTTTTAACCAAGAAAGATGATTCTGAAGATTGTGAAAAGCAGAAGAGGTTGAGAGGAGAGTTGTACGGGTCTGTCACAGATTTAGGAGAGTGCTTCCACTGCTGACATCCAGTGATTTTATTTCTCTTTGCTTCCATGTGCAGAAAGCTCTCTGAGTGGTATTACGCTAATATATTTAAGAAGCCCAGACAGAAAAATTTATTATATGCTCATTAAAAAACCCCACCAAGACTCCTTGTTATTACAGCTAGGAGAGACCTCTTAGTGTGAGTGGCATCAAAGTTTTGTCCTGAATTGGTACACCTCAAATCAATAGAAATGCCATTTCACAAATCCTCCAGAGCCATAAAGCAGTACTCTGAAATGGCTGTTGTTTTTCTAGTGCGTGACTAATTATTCATTATGCACATGTTCCCATACGCAAAGTGGTTATGTATAGACAGAACCAGAATTTACTATCATGTTATATCCCTTATGATACCAGGTGCTGCAAGTCTGTTGGGTTTTTTTAAAAGTATATTACAATACTGAGATCTGTGAATTCAGGACATGACAGGTGCGTAACACTAGGTTAGTTTTAGAAATGTTATAGTGTCAATAAATCTCAGCAGGATGTCTATCAGTGAGAGATACCAGTGTCCCATGAATCATTCAAAGCAACACATCAGAAGTCTGATAATGCACCATTTGGCACAGTTTGTAATAGAAAGGAATGTGTTAGTTGGAAATTATTCATTTCAGTTTTCTACAGTTCTTTGTTTCAGAATGTGGACAACTTGTGTTTGCACTATGAAGGGATAGAGCAGAGCAAAGATTATTTCTGTTAGCATTTTCCATGCATCTAAAAATTAATTTCAACTTATCTTAAGGAATCTGAGATTCTTGGTTCTTTTCTTCTTCCTGCCACATGAGGTTCCTTGTTAAACTTTCAGGAACAAAGTTATTTTAACATCCTGCCACACCATAACACAACGAAGCCAGCAATCCTAAGATTTACATTACACATTTGGTGAATTGTTTTAGTGCAGCCAGTGATGCTACCCATGTGAATAAACTTAACTGTATATGCAAGTATGCAAGATCAGGGGCCAAGTCAAAAGTATTGATCAAGTCATGGGGTGCTTATGATAGAAAAAGAGGGATGGAGTCGTGAGAGAAAAATAACGTGGGATACGTTATTTACTTCAGCCACAAGAACTAGAGTAACTTGAAACTGTGATTATTTTTTTTTTCTATCTGTCTGTATTTTTCTTCCTTTGCTAGCTTTGTGGTGTCTCACTTGCCTGCCTCTCTTTTCAGGCAGATGAGATGTATTCAAGTGTTAATCTAATCTAAAAGACTGAATTGTGAACTCTATTGCATTAAATGCCACCTGTGAAAGGTTACCTATGCTTTGGCCTCTGCAGTGATGTTACTGTGCTGTCTTTCGTGCCCAGTTTTACTTAGTACTGTAATTAGCACGGATTGATTAGTGTAACTGATGAAGAGTGAAATGTGAGATATATAATGGTTTGCAATCTATTAGAACATCACTTAAGGTACCCCGGACAGCACCAAAGAAAGGCTGCTGGCACTGAGAGAGGGAGTTTTCCGTTGTATCCCAAGTCCAGATTTTCTTTGATACCATCCTTTACCCTTACCATTACCCTACCAGTTTCACTGAGCACAGAGAGACAAACTGAAGTTTAGTATTAACCTAATGAAATCATTGTTCACAGAGATTATTTATTAGTATCAGTAAAGGTTTAGCTGTGTATCTTCAGTTGTATCATGCAAAGGCTCAGTTAACCGATAAACACCTTGTGTTGCAGCAAGTAGTTCACTTTTCTATTCCAGTATGAAATATTTAGGAATTGGAACCTGCAAGCAATTTCCAGGCTATCAAGTAGCATCAGTATCAGAGAAGGCAACTTTAACTTAAGACTTGTTTCTTGGCAAACATAATACTTGGAAGAGTTATTTCTTCAACCTAAACAAATGTCAGTACAGAAAGGAAAAAAGAGCTAAGACGAGATCTCCAGTTAGAGCGAATGCCTGTAGTTGTGCAGAGCAGCTCAGAAGAGATGCATGGTTTTATATACTTTTAATAGCATCATTATATTAGAAACAAAATGCTCTTAAGACTGTATTTAAAATATTGTTGCTTTCACAGCTTTTGATTATATATGTAACATTTTTCTGATCTGAATATCCACATCTATGATAAATTATGCTCATGTTATTTACCTTAGAAAGTATAACCTGCTTCTTTTACACAATGATAATAATTTTTATCTTATCATTAGATTTTTAATACCAGAAGATTTAAATTTATGTAATCTATTTATGTAGTAGCAAACTGTAAAAAAAAAAAAAAAGGAAAGAAAAAAATTAATTATGCATGGTGTTTTTTCACTATGATGGGATTTAAATTAAGAATTAAGATCTTAGCAACTGTGGCTCATAGCACCACAGAAGTACTGAAAATCCAACCAGTTTTTGCTAAAAGCCAAGTATAGGTTCTTCTCAAGTGGCAAACCCATTTTGAAGTCTATGGATAGCAGAAAATACTGGCTTTTTATGGTATGAGAGCTATGACTTCTAACATTGTGGGTACAGGTCACCTCTGATCACTGTGGCTTACTGAAGATGTTTGAAACACTGCATTCTCATAGCCTTAGGGAGCTTCCCAGCAACTGAAGCAAATTCAATTAAGCACATGAGTTTTTATAATTAGGCATTGTAAGTAATTCTAAATCTAGTATTTCATTTAAAAAATAGATCAAAAGATTCTTGACTTTCATTTATGCAACTGTCTGAACTTGAGCAAAGCTAGTACAAAATTATTACCAGTTGATCCTTGGCATTTGCAGAAGTGTGACTGAATGCTCAGTGTTTGTAAGGGCATGGAAATGTTTTAGGCATCTCTTGCCTGGACAAGAGGAAGAGCAAGAACATAGGAAGCATCACTGTGTCTCTTAAAGGGCAAGTACCTACAGCCGTGGGAAAATACAGCTGGTGATATCTGTACGTAGCACCCTTCACACCATGCTCTTAAGGCTGTTTCCTTTATATGACATGGTATGTTGTTCATGCATTTATCTCACATTTGTACCCTCTTCTGTCACCTCCAGAGGTCTGGGACAGTTCTGAACACAGCTGTTTTAACTTTCAGGGAAAATTAATGTTAATTCTGTAGCTTGGACAGACAAAAAGTTCCATAAAGAACAGCTGTCAACACCATTTCAGTCAAGCATTACTCCAGGTAGTGAAAGGCTTTAGGCAGGGGAACATGGGAATAAACCCATGAATGTCTTTGAAAGGGCCTCTGGATACGTTAGGGATATTCCTTTTCCTCGGACTGCTTTGGGCAGCTGCAGTGGTGAATTCCTCCCTTTCCTGTTGATCGAGTGCAATCACAATCTGTTTTAGCAGTTATTTTACCATGTTTGTGCTCTTTATCCATGCTTTTCATTGTCTGAGCTTTGTTAGTAAGCCAGTTTATTCCAAGTCTTTTGTTTTCTGATTAATGTACACCAGCATGGTGCTATTGCTATGTTTGGTAGGATGACTTGTCAAGAAAGAAAACTTTCTTCTTTTTTTTTTTTGTGCACACAAGCATTACTTGAAGCTAAACAAAACTAATTAATTTTGACGTGTGTTTTATAAGAGTTTTTCTTTACCAAACCTACATGTTGGCCTATGTGATTCATTCAAGTTGTTCTGACAGTTAGATTTTACAGAGTGGAAAGATACAGGCAGGCTGAATGTCGCTGTGTACATGTCCTTACGATGGGAGTTCCTCATGATGAATGTTTCTACGATTCTTGTTTTCATAAAGAATGCCAAAGGGATGACTATGGATACATCAGTTGTCATAACTTGTGGTTCAGTTAACAATCATGGAGTAACTGTTTAAAAAAACAGCTATTGTACAGGAATGTTCAGTTATGTTTGCTTTGCTAGACTTCATGCAAGCATGACAAGGGATGTGCTAGACATGTCTCGTGACTTCTGAATCGCTGGGGTAGAAGGTCTGCTGCAAGTAGGAACAGATTTGTTAGTAAACAATCCTGTCTGGAAGCATTCCTACAGTAATATATATTATGACTGAACACCTTTTAAACAGCAGTGAAAGCTTTCTTTTAGCTACATTGCTAGCCTGCAGTGCTTAGTTACTCGTCACTTTGTGGAAATACATTGATGGAACTACAAAGAGATGAATTGTTCTGATATTCTGGACTTCTCAGGAGGATGTAGAACAAACACATTGCTGTAGTGGTTGCTTCTGAGGGCTTGAGCCTGCTTCTGACATCAGCAACCTCTAAGTCAGAAGGGGTGTTAGAAATACAAAAGGAAAGTCATGTTGTGGGACACATTGATTCAGCTCACTCAAATGGCTGGGACCTGCTTCTCAAGATCAAATGACAGTAGAGCTGTTTCTTGATAAAAAGGGGTGAGCAGAGTGGAATCAGTGAGATAATGTCTGCAACAATACAAACAGGGAGGCTTCTAAAGCGTTTCTGTTTGTGTGTACACTTCCTTGTATGAAGGATTTAAATAAATAGTAAGAAGTCTGGATGATTTTTGTGACTATCAGTAATAACATCATGATCATAAAGAAGAACCACTAGTACCAACTACCAGTTTAACCTGACCCTCTGCAATAGACTTGGAGATACCTGGTTTCCAAACAGGCCCAAAAGAATTCTGCTTTTATTCCCAAAACATAATACCAACAGGATATCATGAACAACAGGAGGAAGCTCCCTGTTGAGCTTGTACAGAAGGACATTTGACAGAATAGTAATCTCAAATATCATGGGCATAATTTATAAACCTGTTTTATTCTACTCTAATTATGCAAGAACTATGAATCTGATTTGAAAACAGTCGTTAGGCAAAGAAGTTCATTCTAATACAGGAAATTTTTGTTCTTAAGCTATCTTTTTCCTTTCTTCTTCCTGACTGACATCTATACTATCCCCCAGCAGAACCTGATTCTGCAAATCAGTGACTATTTTTGACCACAAAACCATGATGGAGTTGGTAAAAAGTGTTACCTTGAAAATGTAATGAGAGGTCAGCAATTAACCAGTGTCCAAAAAGATGAAAAATATGAAATGAACATATATTGAAATATAGGCTATGGCTTATGTAATATTTTCTTAAGCAAAGAGGGGCTGATTTTAACTGACATCACTTCCTTTGTACAATTACCACACATCTGTAAATAAACTCTATCACTATTGCAGGCTATTTAAATCACCATCCACATAGAAATATTTGTCCTACTATTAAGTAAGATTTGAGGAGAACCTATTTAAGTATCTTGCTTCCCAGAGTGAAGGCAAAGTATGTTTGTATATGAAAGCTACGCTGTGCTCCCAGTGCTGTGTGGAAGTATGTAAACTTTTAGTTTCCCAGGCTAACCTACTGAAAGTGAGAAATGAGAGTGCTGAAATCTAGAACATGGCATCAAACTGATAAGCTGTCAGAGCACACCTGCATAAAAAGATTAAGGGTAAAAAAGATGAACTCTTGGAGAGGCTGTGGAATGATTGTGTAATTATTAGATACTTCTGCATCTACTGATACTCAGGTTTGGTTTTATTTAATAAATAGTGGGATGTGCTATATTCTCCAGCAGCAGTATTCTCAACACTTTTAGAAGCAATGTGGGCAGCTGTTGCACAACGGCATGCAGAGATAGAAATTAGAGAATGTGCTCTGTACTAAATGGTAAGGGTACTTAGTATGCTGCTTAAAATAATCTAAGCATGATACCTTGTCTGTTACAACCTAAGAATTGGTGTTTTCTCATGCCTTCATCTCCATTTAAGCCATCCCATAGTGAGAGTTCTTGTCTGTTACGTCAAGCAGTGGGTAAACGTTCAAATACTGCTTTTCCTGAATTCCCCCAGAAGGTGATTTTTCTCATTTCTTCAGCTCACATTTTCACTTCTCTCCCCATCTTTCTGTATCAATACTAAATCAAGATGTTATATTCTTTTTAATGGGAATGAAAACACGGTGACAGATGCTGAGGGACAAGTCCTGTAATTTGTGAATTCATAATTCTAATCCTGGTTCTCCTAGCCATGAAAACTAAAACTGAGTATGTACTCTTATATTCTGTCCTTCTAAAGATCCAGGCAGGGAAAGGAATAAAGAAATGGATAATCTCTTCAGAATTTTCCATGTGCCTTATACAGAAGAATAGTGGATCAAGAGTTTTAAACAAAGGAAGGAAGGAAACTTTCATTTCTTGCCAAGAGATTGAAACCTCCCGATCTCTTACCAAGCAGGTTTATTTTGCTGCCAACAAACAATTTCCCCACCTTAAGCAGCTCCTTTTCATCTGCAAAACCGACAACAGTGAGGAAAACAGGCTCTGCAGAATGGCAAGGCTGTAAGAATGTGCTCTAGCTAAGGTAGGGACTGATTCACATTCAAATTTAGATATGGACCAGAAAGCACGGGCAGTTGCAGGTGTCCTCAGATAGTTCTGAAACAAATGTTACTTTTTATCTCTTAAGTAGATGAAAGTTGCTGGATTTGCAGATGTTGATCTCCTACTGCACAAAAATTTTTAACTGCCTTTCCCATTGAATAAAATGTGACCCTGATTTTCAGGATTCCATGTTTCCTGGGTTCTGTTTTTAAATGTTGAGGTTTACTGAATTTAAGAAACTGAATTCCTTTGAAGTGAACTGAAGGCATCGGTTCTGAAACTTGGCCTCCCTCAAAGCGGGTGAGTTAGTTGTGATGCAGTTTACTCTGGATCCTTTGGGTTTATACTAGTGGTTTCAGAGAAATCACTAAGCAGTTATGAAACACAAATTGTTAGATATTTTGCATATCTTTTTTAGTGAGGAGGTGCTGTAATGGCAAACATCTTCCAGTGTTTGTCTGGATGGACAGGGGGATAATTTGTTGTTCTCAGATCCATGGAGCAGCCACTGCTCCAGACTGTGAAGCATTGTTCTGAAATGACCATGATCTTAACATTATCTGAATATCTGAAAAATAAACATTTTAAAATCAGTTTAAGACAGGATATACAAGGCTGTAAATCTTCATTTTAGTTATGAATGGCAGCAAGTGCATTAATTGTGCTTTGTTCCTGCAGCCTTCCGGTAAGGAAAAAAATAGACTTATTCTCTAAAAGCTATTATTTGAAATGAACAATGATTTATTTTTTTTTACAACAGCAAAAGAGGAAATGCTGTCTGAATCTTTTCTTTTTCCCCTTGCAAATACTTTCTAGTTTATGGCAAACCAAGTGAGCAATCCTCTATTGATTTGTTTTACCTTTATAGAGCTAGCAGACTGCAGCTAATGCTTTTACAAATGAAGAAATAATGTTTCAGTCTTTGATATGTAGCTTTGGGTCACCTAAAAGATATGAAAATATTTGCACTATGTAGAAGAAATTAATTTATTTTCCAATAATAAGTGAAAAACAGTTCTGTAGCATACAAACATGGAGCTAGAACTACACCTTCTAACTAAGCTGTGCGTACCGAACTACCTGCAGTGAAGTTTTGTGCATTCTTCTCTAGGGGAGCGGTTCACCTACCAATTTCTCAGTTGCTCAGTGTACGATTTAAAGATCACTGTGTAGCCCTTTGTATAGTTTTCTTTTTCCAGTAAAAACATAAAATGGTTTTGTCAACTTAAAGGGCTTTTGTTTCCTTAAAGAAGCAAAGCAATGGGGCAGGAGCCACTGAAGGAGACACTTGAACAACTTGAGAGCACAGTGTATGTGCTCAGTAGAACTCAATTAAAAAAATCTTTATTACAACAAGAGTCTCTGTGGTCACAGATGCTTATCTGTGTAATTCTAAGTGATACCCTGAGGATTTTTTGAAGGCTATTCTGCTGCTTCAAGTTCAGACAGTAGTAGTTTTGTTTACTTTGTGCTTCATACCAACCCTTTTTAGAGTCTTATGAGAGAGAAAGTTAGAAAAAATATTTTAGCTATGTACTAGGAAATGTCTTTGAGATTGTGCATACCCTTATGAAAAAACAGTCCCTCTCCTCTTTCTTGAGCTCTAGTGAAGGAATACTTCAGATATCCAAAGGATTTATTCTGAAATCAGTTGTTTAAAAACAAAACAAGAAATGTTCTGAACACAAACTACTTGACTCAGACTGCACACAAACTTAGAAAAGGGAGTAATACGAAAGAAGGAATTTTTTAATTAATAGGAATCTTAATCAGCTAATTGTCTCTAGAAACTGATTTATTATGTATGACTTGACCCAAAAGAAGTGAAAATCTTACGTCTTGGAAACAGCAGAGTCTGTATGTCACAATGGGATTTTATCTTTGTTGGTATTACAGAAACCAAGTTAGAAAATACAATACTTTTTTTAGGGGGTTTTGGTTGGTTCTGGTTTTTGTTTTGTTTTGTTTTCCTTCTATTGCCAGAGTTTACAAGTCTAGCATTAAAACCAGGAAAAGTTTCTGTATGATTAACAATGGAGATCATGTTTGATTATTCAAGACATCCATTGTTGTGAATTTATCCCCAGGGTTTAGATTTTAAATGAGCCTTTCTACATTTTCCCTGTTACTAAGCTGCTGTTGAAGAACTCAAATAACAGAGGGTGTATTCAAATAGAAAAGAAAAAACCTGCAACTGAAGAATTACAGCTAAATTAATTTCAGGAATTAAATTTACTCTTGTCAGGAATATGTACCATCATACATCTCATAATTTTTACTTGACTGTTAAATTTCCATATTTGTATAGGTACACTATATGAAAATTCTCATATATAGATATTTATCACTTCTAGCTGACAGAGCCCTGAGTCACCAAAGACTTCAAAGCAGACCTACTCAGTCATTTTTTTAAAGTGAACAGGCTGAAAGAAACAAAAAACTTCCTTTTTTTAAAGCGCCATGGTATGAACACACAAACTCCCAAAGGAGCAGGAGTCCTTTACAGAGACAGCTGAGGCTTATCAGTGCAGTCTGCTTAATAAGTTAACTACTGCCCAATGTGCTTGAGGGGATGAATCCTTCTGCTCAGTTTTGCCTTTCATTTGGGAGTTTAGCAGCCTTCTAATCTGTACTTAATTTACACCTTTGGGGTTTTATAGAAACACCCATATTGCTGGGGCTGAGCCTTTTCTCTGCTGTAAGCAAACCCTTTTGTTCCTTCCAGCTTCCCTGCCTGCTAGTCCCTGCTTGCTGTGCCTCTGCCTGCCCTCCCCACCCTCTGCTCCAGAGCTGCCTCTCCAGAAGGGTCAGTGCTTCTCCAGGCAGCTCCTCTCTCTTCAGAGAGCTGCAACCAGAATGAGGGGAAAGGTAGCCTATCACTCTGCTCTCTGTACTGCTTAGATAATACATACACATAGAATCTATGCATAAGACAGAAACAAGTCAGTAAAAAAATACAATCTTTTGTCCCATCATTAACTCTTCAGTGTTATCTTTTAACCTGCATGTTAATCACAGGATAAGAAATCTGCTCCAAATGTCATTAAAATGGAAAGAAGTGATGATAAAAATAGGAGAATACTTAGAGCTGTGTAAGGAAATTAAATTCTTATTTTTGCACAGAGGTGCAAATCTGTTCAAAGTTAACAGCTCAGGATTGAAAATGAGGTTTTGTCTTTCCACTGTAGAAATGGTGCTAATGTCAAAACCTGAATCCCTTCTGTCTTCCCCTAAGTTCAGAATTCCTTGGGTCTGTGTTCAAGACCACTGTTTAACAGTAGTTATGACTCTTCCATGCGGCATAAACAATTACTCCTCCCATCTGAGTACATAGTTCCTGATTTCTGGCTTATTTGTCTCCCAGTTTCCTTAAGGGTATGCATATGTAGATCAGCATATGTAGATAAAATGAACTGGGTTTGTATCTTCATCACTTGAGTTCTTAACTATTAAGTAAAACAGTCTAATTTTCATTGAAATTAACCCTCCTTCTAAGAATGCTTTTAACTACAAAATCCACATTTGCAAGACCTATGTTATAGCTGCCCTAGCTAGACTTACTGTGGATGTTGACATAATGACTTAGGATACTAATGAAAAAAATCTGCTCCGGTTGAGATCATCTCAACCATTTGACAACTGCCACAGGGGAGGCAACAGGTGTAACTGTAATTCATGGACAAACTTAAGGCAGGTGTTTGCCGTTGCCTGGTGGAGTATTTATTTGAATGCTGTTTTGGGCAATATATAGTGGATCTGAGAACTCCAAGAATATGGATTCATTGCCAGCTGTGTTCTGAAATAGCCTCTGTGAGTAACTATTTGCTTTCCTGTGATGTTGGTGTTTTAAATGGGACTAACTGTATTTTTCTGCTATAGTTATACAAGGCAACAGAAGTCATTCCTCTCAAGTAGTGGTTAATAACCTTCTATGTGCCAAATTTCACTAGTCCAACTTGCCATGGAGTGCAAGGATAGCAGCTCTACAGCTGCCTTAGCACTAAAGGTGTGCCTGTGTGACTAGCTATGGTCAGTATGTTTTTACGTGCTGAGAACACCACACCAGCCTTTATGGCACATAAAGTACAGTTCCTTCATCAGCTTCATAAATCATCTTCCACACAGGGACACTGTATTGTGATTTCTGCCAGAAATCACAACCAAATTTGGTCCTTAGGACAACTGTAGGTAAGTACTTTGTTTTATTCATATTATGGAATTATTAAAGTGAAATTAAAATAATCCATTTCTGTGGCCCTGAGTTCATTAACAACATCTCTTGGATATAGTCAATATGTCCTAGGACTTAATGTTAGAATGTGCAATTATGATAGCATAAATCTATGCAGTTGGGCTTGTATTATAAATGATCTTCTCTTTCTTCTGTTTGCAAACAATTTAGTAAATAAATAAAACATGAAGATTGATGGTATTGTAACAACTAAGTACCCATTGCAATTATAGCAGCAGAGAACTGCAATAAATAGGATGTAGAACATGTCAGTCTATTTTTTTTAATACTCAGGGAGCTTTTTTGCAGCTAAAGATTTTGTTTTCTCATAGGCTCTGTGATTATAACAGATCACATTTTGACAGGGTTTCCTTTCACATTTTCAGTGATCAATTCCTGCTCCTCCTACTCGGATACTCCCATTCCTGTATGGGCAGTATCTCCCCATACACAGAGGAACAGCGTGGGGAGAACACATGGCAATTTTATTTATTATGTGAGCACTTGAATGTGGATTTTTGTCTTTATCTGCAGTATGAATCTGAAAAAACATCTCCCAAGCTGCTGTGTATTAAAAAACTTGTATTTTACCGTCATCTGATAATAACCAGTTGCCCTTAAATTATACAGAGATCAGTTAAATGTACTGATTTAAGTATAGTTCTCTTTCAAAGCATTGCATCTGGCAGTAGGAGGTAGAATGCACATTTTTAGATTGTATGATGATTAGGGAGCAGTGGAAAGGGAGGCCTGTTGTATGTGCTTGTTCTAATGAGAAGGAAATTGGAAAATACAATTTAAAAATAATTTAGTATCTTTATCGGTGGCACTGTTGGGAAAAAGCCTGCAGAATCAAAAGAATCAAGAGATCCTATGTAGCTCTAATCCTCTTTTATTCTTACAGTATTTGTTCATAAAACTGTATTATAGACTACAAAGTGTATCTACTGCTCTTTTGAAGCCACAGATAGTTAAAAATCAACAAAAAGCCCAGTTTCAATTAGTTTTTTTTGTTTAAATTATTAAATTATTTGCTGTAAGGGTAGTATAATATTTTTTTAAATGCTGTAAAAAAGGTCAGACCAAAAATAGAGTAATGGTGGAATTCCCACACATTCAGGCTAGAAAAGAAAATGCTGACTGTCATTTTCCATTTTCAAAAGTTCTCTTTTTTCCAACTTCCTCTTTCAAAATCATGTAAACAAACAGACTGACTGAGTAGTAACAAGAAAATTTAACTTGATCTCAGTTTGTAAGTCTTGTGACTTTGTACTGGCATTCCACAGTTGTACTCACTATAGGGATACTCCCTACAAATGAATCTATCATGGATGCAGGACTTGACTGAAAGAAACACTGAGCATCTTCAATATCGTTTGTGGTTAATGAGATGAAGCTGGTTAGCCTTTGAACAAACCTAGCTCTCATTAAGTGGCAGAAATAGTCACAAGAAGTTAGTGAGTAACCTCAGATGAATACATTAGATAAGAGCCCTTTCTGTATACCAGCTAGTTATCAAACATTTTTGTTATTTCACTTTGATGCCACTGTCACCAAGGTGTTTGTATAGAATATACACACAGTTCAGGTTAGGATGTAAAATGAAACATCCCCAGAACACCTAGGTTATAATATATTTTTAACCGTTAAATGAGAACTACATGGGAATGGTTCATATGACACAGTGAACTTTTTGCTAAGCAGAACATAAAAGCTAGCTTGCTATAATTTTTTTCTTAGCTAATGTATGCTCAGAAGGACTAATAATAGGCCTTATGAATCACAAGCATTCATTAAGTAAGCCACCAGAGTTTTAAAAACATAACAGTTGAGATCTAGTCTGTTTGAAGTGAACAAGAAAATTAATATGTTTTAAAAAATAGTGACTCTCTTAAAAACACTATGATAATATGCTTCTAAATATTTAAGATCCTCTGTGCAAACCCAGCATGTTAATTATGGGATTAGCAAAATGTCTTTTGAGACCAAACTTGAACCCATCTTCTAGGTTTTGAAATGCATTTGGAATGCTTGACTCCCTCATGATGGTCTCAAGGGAAAATGGGTTAGTCTCACCCGTGTTTGTTTACTCAGGAAGGCACAGTTTAGGCATAGTGTTTGGCTTGCAGTGAGGAGCTGCTTTTTACTTTTCTTGTCCAGCTGGCTTGATATGGGTACAATTAAATCAAATGATTTGTTCAAGATCACTAAGGGAATCAGTGACTTGACTGGGAGAAGAAAGTCTGGGAAAACTGAAAGTACTGGTTCCCATCGCAGGACAATTTCTCAGTAGCATTTAAATAAATTAGAGGGGCAACCTATTGTATTTCACAGTCATCTGCACAAACTGCCAGCATTGTATAGACTAAATTTACATCAGGAGGGAGATGTAGACAGAAGGAGGACTGAACGAAAAAAATTAACACTTTCATTGGTAGCTCTCTAAACAGACATACCAGATAAAAAACAGAAGTTAAATGGAAATGTGTCTTTCAAAGCTATTTGGTTTTGTAGGTATCAACTTTAGGGGGAAAGTTTTGCTGCTTTAATGAGACTTTCTTGCTTGTCTTTAGTCATTTATTAACCAACCTATATGAACAGTAATTTGAGGATTTTTGTACTTTACAGGTGTTCAGAGTTCATTTGTGGTTTAGTTTTTGGTTGGTGGTTGTTTTGGGGTTTTTTGAGCTTGGGGCTTTTTTCCCTTAATTATCTTTTCCTTTTCTCATTTTTAACAACCTAGGGACATGTGAGTACTACCCCGATGCCATCGTGTTGGTATGATACCACAACTTAATCTTAAATAACACTAGATTACTGCTAAAGACACTTGTCTGTTACTGGCATTGATTACTGATAAAAGCAGTAACTTATTGTCTTCTGTTATCACAGATGATGAGACACGCACATCAGCGATTACTGGCATCACAAAATCTGGTGGTAAAGGAATAGCAAAATTTAGCATTTTCTAGTTTCGTTTCAGGAGCAGGACGTGGTGCTCCAGCAAAGACAGAGCCCCCTGCAATAGCTTTCTACCCTTCCTTCCAAATCCTACCTCACTTCTCCAGGCCTCTCCTTCCCTCCAACATAAATTTTTCAACAGTTTTCTGTCTTTGTAGATTCTTCATTTCTGCCTCAGTCTGCTGGCTCAGCCAGTGCTGGCTTTCTCCTTGGCTTGCTGCCTGAGTCCTCTGCTGAACTCAGGATGTGGTTCTGCCAATCTAATTGTGGGCTGCTACTGAAAAGGGTAGTCCCATTCCTCCTGCTGTTTGCCCCGGTCTCCCTTGTGAGCAGAGTCAGGGAACGAAACTCGTGTGATTCATTTTCTTTCAGTTCAGCTCTCTGAATCAGGTCATCATGGGGTAAAATGAACACCAATACCAAAAAAAAACCCCACAACCAGGGTTGCAAGGGACAGTGGAATAGGAAGAGGAGGGGACCACCTCTTTCAGCAGCAATTCACAATTAATGTGAGTTTCATCACTAAACTTTATTTCCAGCTCCAAACACCTCATTCTGCCTTTCCTGTTCTTCATCTTCCCTCTTTAGCCTGTCTTCCTAATGACTTCTCATATGTCCTTGTCCCAGGGTTACCCATCAGCTAATGCCAGCTGTCTTGCCCATCTCCGTTTTCTGCCTCAGAACTAGCACTTCCCTGGTTTCCCATAGACAGACCTTGTCCAAAACAGTGCCTGTGGTCCTTCACTCAACTGCTGTTTAAAGTATTAGCTCAAAATGGGAGAAAAAAACCTTCAGCAATTAAGACAGATACTTTTATAAACTCTTCTCAAATCAGCTTTAAATTAAGAAGCTCTTTTATTTGTCCGTGAAAAACAAATCTGAAACTTAACTATGTGTGCTATAAAATGGATAAATCTTCTAAAAGTTGTGAAGTGAAACTCCTACAAATTGATCTTTCCTGACTTCAAACTCTTTGTATTAAAAATAAGCAGTGAAATAGTTCTCCACAGTAGTTAGAGGCTCTCTTTCCTACCGTAAACAAATGCTGAATTCCTGGGCAAAAGTCTCCTCTACGTAATGCAAGTAAACTCCCATTGACTTAACAGGAGTTATGCTATATATGAGAGCAGAATCTTGTCTCCATGAATAAAGGAGTTTTTTCAAGAGTGAGGGGGCTCTGCACAATGAATGCATTTTTACCAGCCCTTTCTGATTCACTGGCAAACTACCAAACACTAGAACTGTTTCTGTAGTCTTTCTACTCACACAATGACAGACATTTTCTTTTTCATTTTTAGTGGGAAGTCTTTTGTATTTTTTTCCTCATGAAAATGTGTTTTATGTTTCTTGGTATTTTGTACAATGAAGAATAAAGTATTTCTCAGTCATAATATTTTTGAAGTTGGTTCTTCCAAAGTTTGTCATGCATCTTTTAGTTCCAGTTTAAAACTTAGCTGAGGATGAAGCAGCAGATTTGTGCCTAACTTATGCATGTGTCTCTTGCAATTCAGAAGCCGCTTTGAAACAAGACTGGGCAGACAGACCCCCGTGGAAATTACAGCAGCAGCTGAGTGATGCCAAAATTGTGTCTTGCTGTTGTCTGCTGTGGACCCAAACCAGAAAAGAAAGGGGTGGCTTTCTAGTCATCAGGAATCCTCCAACAGGCCAAAGTGAAATTCCTTTAAAAAAGAGCATATTAAATATCGTGATACAATTGATGCTTTAAAAGTTTTGAACCTTCTGTGTTGTACAGTTTACATTTGCATCCTTTCATCATCTGTCATTTTCTTGATAGTGAGTCCAGGTGGTTCTCTTCCTGTTGTGCTTAGGAGAACAGCTATTACCAATTACACCTTTACAAAGATCAGTTGTGCAGATGAAACTGCCTTTCCAGAGAAACAGGAATTGTAAATGAGGAACGTTCCTTGGGCTGAATGGACTGCAAAGTCATGTGTCCAGACTGTAACAGTGGATGAGATAGTGAGTGCAAACCTGACACCCATCAGACATCCCTATTCAGAATGAGCAGTCACTCCTTCATTTCTCTCTGTGGAATCCAACCAAATATCTTGGTGACCATCCTGACCAAACATAGGCAGAATCCCTGTGGACAGCAGAGACCATCAGTCTGCAAGTAGAGGATACTGCTTCTGACCCAGTATGTGGCGTCTCTATCTTGTTTGATAAGCAAAGTCTTGGAGCCTATCCACACAGAACTGGATTTCGTCCAAAGCTGAATTGAAATGTGTCTTTAAAAAGTCTATCTAATCTCATGCTTAAAACCCAAGCAAAGGTGTACCTGTTATCTCTCCTGATACAAATGATTTAAATATTTAATTACCCTTGCAGTCAGGAAATGTCAACATTAGGTTTGTTTAGCTACAATTTCCAGCAAGTGGATGCCATTGCATTTGTTGGTGAGGTTGAAAAGCTCATGCTATCAAGATCTCTCTTCTATATTTAAGTATCTATTCAAAGCAATCAAGTTTCTTGTCAGGTTTTTCTTTCAGAAGCTGAATAAGCTGAAGTGTGGAAGCTGTATGTTTTAAGCTAGCTTGTTTTCTGTTCCCTGGATCATTTTTCTGTACTCTCTGAACTGTCACTAATATTTCCATTTTCCTGCTAGAGTAAATATCAGAAGTGGGTGCACCCACCAACATGTGCACAGAGATCTCCTTTCTAGAAGACAAGTATTTACACACTCTAGATTGCATTAGTCCTTTTTGCCACAGCATAGTCTGTGCTTTTCTGACCAAAACAACACACCAATCTGTCTATTGTTTCTAAACATTATCACCAGAGACTTTATAGAACCACCTAAACTGGTAACACAAAATACCTTTGGTTTAGGAATCAGCATCCTGAAGGATGCCGCTAGAAACACATCAACTCATTGATATCTTGCCACTGACAATTATATTTTGAAATGTCAGCAAGCTGGTTTTTAGTCCAGTTATTTCTGCATAAATCAGGTGTTTTGAATCCAAATGTCTTGTGGCACTAAATCAATAGCTTGGAGAAACCCAAGCTTAGAATGGAAGTGCAATTAGTTTTATCAGCCGAACATTTACTTATTTAAAAAAAAAAAAAAAAAAGTTTGTTCCTATTCATCCAGGCCCTGAGTGCACTAATAGGCCTTAATTGCCCTGACCAGCCTGACTTGACCCTCACCCCTATGGTCCAGAGCCCCATTTGACTTGGCCAGTGTGCAGGTCTCTAGCTCAGGTTGTGCTGATGCCTGGCTGTGGGCCCTGCTGCTCTGTACTCCTGCTCCAGGGCTGGGTTCTAGTCTGTATGTCTGCTGCCCCCCAGGCCTGGCTGTTCCCTGGCTGAGATATTCTGATGCTCTCTTGCATGAAAGGTAATGTAAGTCTGGAAAGGATGTAGGCTGTCAAACACCGCACTACAATTGCAGCTCATGGTAAAGCAGCTCATGCTGTTACCGTTCATTACTTTTTATTAGCAAAGACTGGAATATAGGTGGACCTCTCAATTGTTTTACCTGGAATCAGTGTCCAGTTAATGGTTTTGTATGCCCATGAATCAAAACATTTTTGCTTTTGCATCTCAGAAACAGTTTGCTTTTCAGTGGAAATGAGGATCCACTGTTGCCAAGTGAGGCTGAGTGTCATGCGACCGCTGATTTTGAAAATTAGTATAGTTGTTACAGTCAACCTGAGCCTCTGAACTGACTGGAACAGATCATTAACAGATTCCTATGTTTTACGGTGAGCACACTGAAAGAGTTTCAGGGATTTCTGGATAATACTAGTTACTCTGATTTTTTGGTTTACATTTTATGTAATGTTTTTTAAATGTGAATATATTTAAATGCTGAAATTTCATTGCATGATGCAGGGTGTGTTCATTCCTTGGAGGCAACCTGGGGTTTTTTTCTGGTCTTTGCTTGTAAACTTTAATGTTATCGAGTCAATATGGTGCCCCGTCCAAAGAGGGCTATAGGCACATTTTGCTGACATATTATTCCTTCAGAGTGCAGGATAATTATTTGGATAATTCAGCAATGCAGTTGTTAGACTGGAATTGTCTTCAGTTTGGTGGGGTTTTTTGGGGGTTGTTTTTATGTTTTGGTTTGGTTTTGTGGTGACATTCAGAAGAAAAAAGAAAAATGGAGATGGTTTATTTTTGACCTGAAATGGAATATACTAACTGATCAGTGTGGCACGAAGTAGTGAGTGATTATTATTTCCTGCTGTTGTTTTAGAGTAAATAGAATGATTTAGATTATATAATATAAAAGTATAGGAAATGGACATTGAGGGGGCAAATAGGTTTATTCTGTTTTATGCTTCACATTTTCTGCTTTCTGACACGAATAGTACTGCAACCACCATAAAGATTTAAGCTAACCATACTGATAAATACTTAATTCCTCTTGTGTAACACATCTATTGTTACTCTTACAATTTTAAGATGTAGCCTGTTGTGGCTTTCTCACTTATCTTTGGTCTCTGGCATATGGACGGACTATTTTAAGAACTGCTTTGATGTAGTAGCTCTCCTGTTACACTTGAGTTTTGCAAAATACTGGACCTAATGAGCGGTCCAGTGTTTACCCTGGCTGAGCACCATATTCGGGAGAACACTCAGCTGACCCTCAGGACTGAGGCTTGGGGCCGCGGCGTGCGGTGGCTGGCACTGCTCTCGTTAGCGACCGGGAAAGAGGGAATCGAAGGGCTTAAACCGGAGAGTAAATGGAGTCTGTTCCTCTGCTGTCAGAGGAGAGATGAACGCTTTTTTGTGCTGTTCCTTCTTTGACCTTTAGGAGCGTGATAGCGGTGGGGTTCGGTCTCAGGCTTAAAGAAGTCGCGTTATCAGTCCCCTTTCTGTGGCCTTTTTACACGTTACATACTTTCACCGCAGGTTTCAGGATGGAGGCAGAATTAAAGAAAGGTCCGAGGTTAGCACTTGCTAACCTTTCTGCCTTCTGGCAGCGGTGCTCCAGGCGCAGCGTCCGCAGAGCCGCGCCTCTCCCACACCGGCACTCCCCTGCGGCCAGCTGCGCCGTCAGTGCCTACGGCCACGGCGGTGTCACAGGGCGAGGAGGGGGGAAAGTAGGGTCCTTTCCGCACTTCAGGCTTGCCCGGAGAAGCACGGGGCTCGTCAGGCAGCTCCCCGCGCGTGTCCGACCGAGGCGGGACCCCCGGGCGGAGCTGTCCGCGGGCCGGGCAGAGGGAAGGCGGCGGGGCGGGGTGGGGGTGGGGGGGCCCGCAGGTGCCATTTAGGGCGCGATCTGTGCCGCTGCACGTCTCGCTCTCCACAGATGGCGATGTCTCGCCGCCGCCGGAGGTAGCCCCGCGCTGGCGGTCCGCAGCTCCTCAGAAATGCCGCGCCGGCGTCGGAGCCCCCGCCCCCCTCCCCCTTGTCCTCCGCGGCGGGGACCGACACCGGCGGGTGACCGAAGGCCCCGCGCATCCCTGGCCCCAAGCGCCGCCGCGCGCGAAGCCGGCGCGGGCGCGAGGTATGGCCGCGTGCCGGCGCGCAGCCTGGGCCCCGCGCTGGCACGCGGCCCTGCCTCGCGGCCGGTGGCCGCCAGGGGGCAGGCGCGCGGCGCACGGGGATTGGCTGGAGAGGGCGGAACGATGTCGCGGCGAGTCCCGCCTCGCCGCGGAGGTGGGGAGGGAAGGTCCCTGCGTGACTGGTCCCCCGCCCGCTCTCCCGCCGAGCGCCGCGGCCGCAGTTACTTAGCGGTTGGGAGCGGGCGCTTGCTGCGGCTTTCTCTGCCTGTGAGGCTCTGTCGCCTGGGTGCGAGACTCAGCCGCTTCTCGCTTCGCCATGACCAAGGAAGCGAAGAAGCCCTTCCGCCAGAGCATGGCCGAGTGGCGGCAGTTTGTCTACAACCCCAACAGCGGCGAGTTCCTGGGGCGCACGGCTAAGAGCTGGGGTAAGGGCTGCCGCGGCGGGCGGGAGGGGGCGAGCCGCCCCAGGCTGCTGGCGAAGTCGAGGAGCGGTGGGGGACGAGGCCGAGTGCGAAGCGGGGGGGTAAGAAGAAGGGCGGGCTGCAGCGGTAGGGCCCCCGCGGTGATACGGTGGGGGAGGGGGCAGAGCGGGCCGCGGGGGCCAGGTGAGGCGGCCCGCGAGGCCGTAGCGCACGCGCCCCGGTTACCGTTAAAACTGCCGCCGCCCGCCGGTCTAAAAATAGCACCGGCCGTGACAGTGGGGTGGGGGTGGGGGGGAGGCGGGGGCTCTTCCCGGAGCAGGTGGGTGTCGGGGGAGGAAGAGGAGTTTCTGGGAGCGCGTCCCGAGCTGACTCACCCTCCCGCCTAAGTACGCAAATGCAGCAAATTGGGTCCGCAGGCTCCTCCTCCGCGTGATCCGCGGAGGGACGGGGGGTAGGGGGGAGAGTGGGGGGACTCCGGGGGCCGCCTCGGTGCGGCTGTGACGGGCTTCCGCCGTAGAGGTGTGGGGCCGGCTCCCGCCCGGCGCCTGTCTCTCCTACTTGATGGCAAGCCTGGGTGCATATCAATGCAGCCGCCCTTCTCCATCCACCCCTTACCGCCACCCCCCACCCCCCCCAGGTCTCCAGCATCGCAGGAGGTCGGGAATGAATGAGCGCGAATTGCCTTTGTACTTGTGGATGGCAGCTGCGGGGCGGAGAGGGGAAAAAAAGAAAAAAAATCCAAAAAGTTTATGAGCCTCAATTCCACATAGTCTGCAGAAGAACGATCATTTGTGTCATTGTGCGTCATCGTGCTAAATTTGTCACAACGTAGGACTTCTGGGCCTCTTAGTTTTTTCAAATGAAGCTTTTAAATGAAGGTTCTCCAGTAAAGCTTGTGGAGGCAGCGTTTGTTTTCCTACTTTCAGGTAGTCATCCCATTGCTTTTCTCTGAGCTGGAAAGCATGTTATCATAATCTTGTTGCTTCCAATAAAAATATTTGGATTTTCTGAGTATGTTTTCTCATATTAAACAGTTGTATAAATGCTTAATATTAGGATGTTTCTCCAGTCCTCATGGGACATATTTACTGACCAGAAAATGCTGTGTCTCCTCCCAAAACTTGGATGTAGTCGGGATACTTAGAAGTTGTGCTTACAAAACCAACAAGAATCTCAGCATGGCATAAAAGGAACGGGCCAGTACATCCTTGGCCTTGACACAATCTCAATGAATGCTAATGTTGAAACAGTGAGGAGGAGCCTTAAGCAGGCTGTGCATGGGGTGTACTTGCTTTGCCGTGCCAATGTCTCCTGCCTGTCAAGAGAGGGCCCTAGCTCTGACGTGAATTCTCCTCCATTCAGATGGAAATAAGAGCTTGCGGGCTACTCTGCCAGTTGAATAGCAAAGGAGAGGAAATTTCCACTATGCTGTTGTCTAGGGATCTTTCTGTACAGGCAGGTTTCCTGAAGTGCGTGGGCTGGATGACTGGGTGTATGGATTGCAGAAATCTGTCTCTGTCATGAATCTGACAAGCGCAAAGGCTGTGGGTGCATTAGAAATAGCTTGTAACTTTTTGAAAAGGGGAAGTTTGAAACAACCTTCTCCTTTTAAACTTATTTAGCAGGGTAAGCCGCTTACAATGTTACTAGTCTGTGCTAGTCCAAGGCCAACAGATAACACTTGAAATTGATGCAGCTTAGCTGGTAATTAAGTTTCTATAGTCAGCTCCCTTGGTGAAAGATGTTTTTCCATACTGAGAAAGTATGTATAAGCTTAGATAATTTTACTTCAATTATAAGTTTTCTTAAGTGGTTTAGGTGATTGGTATATGGTTAGTGCTATATACCTTTTCCTTAGCCAGCATTGAGAGGTAGCTGTTCAGCAACAGTAAACATTGTCAGTGTATTCTTTCACCTGGACTTTTTTGATTAATATATTGTGCTTATTTAATGTAATTTTGTATATTAAGTAAATTGTAGTCTTTGTGTAGAGGGGTGGTGTGTGGTTTTCTGATTTTTAAAATTTTTTTAGTTGCAGAACACTGATTGACTCTGTCACAGCAGAATACACAGGGTATGGTCTCGCTTCTGCTCTTGCAGCACTGATGTGAACTTAGAGAGTTCTCACTGAGTGTTCTTGCTTTTCTATTGCTGGTCTCCCTTCTGAAAGGTGGGGAGGTTAGGAGAGGAGAGCTCTGGTTGCCAGTCTGCTGGGCTGAGTCCAGGTGTCCAGGAGCAGCATGAAAAGAATTCAGCTGGATCTCATTCTTCCATGCATACTTCTCCTGCCTTAAGACACCCTCCTCACAGGAACAAGATGGAAGCAGTATGCATGCACAGTATGTGCATGCTTTGCCCTAGTCTGAGGCAGTCCTGGGGGCCTATGTAAATTGTAACTGCAAGGCAGCGATTCTCTATGCATCTGAATGCTGTGACATTGGAGTACTCCTATTTACCTGCCATTTCTACACCAAGATTTGCACAAAATACAAAAGAAAGCAGTTTGAGTGCTAATTTGTCACATAACAGAGGTATATTGCCATTTACAGTT
The DNA here is from genome assembly GCA_027925045.1 of Hypotaenidia okinawae. Taxonomy (NCBI): domain Eukaryota; kingdom Metazoa; phylum Chordata; class Aves; order Gruiformes; family Rallidae; genus Hypotaenidia; species Hypotaenidia okinawae. Next base: position 11,708,872 of record BSDF01000010.1, read on the forward strand.
TGGTAAAAACCCTGTGTTAAGTCTTGCTGTAAAAATTGAGAAATTTTTTACTTTACATTTGCAGACTTTGAGGGTTAATTCAATTTGAGTATTTCTCAAATTGGTGTCCAAATATAACACATCTCCATCAAATCCCTTACATTTTTAATTATCTGGCATGATCATTTTTTGTATTGGAGAGACAGAAAATACTGGGAAAATTACTGATTACCTGAGTTGGTGTTCTCAGCAAACAAAGTGTAATGGTGCTAATAGTCTCTGTAGAGGTGATGGGAAAGAGAGTCAGTCCTGGGGTACCACACAGGGTGTAAGTGGGTAGGGCAAAGACAGGAGAACTCAGATGGCTGCCGTATGGGCCCTTCTGTGAGTGAAAGTAAGATCTGTGCCTGGCTTTGCCTGTCATGGCAAGGTGTGCTGTGCCTGCCTAGAACGACAGCAAGAGCAGAGTGAGATTGAGATCATCATGGAAGTATTGTAATGGGATGCCCACTACACACTCACATGTGTGCATAATCTTACATTATATGAACTCTTTTTACACAAGGTTACAGAAAAATAATTTGTGCCCAAAAGGAAATACAGAGTCTAGCAGTACTCAATTTATGGCCACACTCGTCATGGTAAGCCTTTCTGTAGAGCTAATGGTGTCCCAGTGTTCAAGGTAGAAGTGGGGTTGTCTTGCAGTAGATAGAAATTCAATATTTTGGGGGGATGTTTTTTTGTGTGTTGTAAATGCTTAACCATGACATTAAGCACTGGCTTTTCTGATTCTTTGCAGTTGCGTTTGAGGAGCATTGTTGTCTCCTGAAGCGTTTAGCCATGTGACATGTGGAACCCTGTCTTACTGGGAAATAAACTGTAACATGGGACTGGAGTTTTATTTCTTCTTGAAGTCTTCATTCTCATTTTCTTCCTCTCCATCCCCCTGCCATCCCCCCAGTTTGGAAAACAGTAATTCTCTGGTGTCTAGGGAATAAATTTGAAATATTGTTAGTGCTAATCTAATTTTATAGTTAACTTATTTTAAAACAAGGAGATCCATCCACAGGTGGACCAAAAGATGTGGCTGGCATTGGTGGTAGGCACTAGTAACATTATTTAGGTATTTAAATCCCACCAGCTAAAGACCACGAAGAATGGTCATGAGATAATAAAGTCAATGCAACATGCAATCCAACAAATGGTAAGGACAGCATCTCATTCTCATTGTTGCAGGGAACATTGAATAGTTATTTCTGTGCCTGTTCTGAGAGTGTTTATATTGGCACCTGTATATATCTACCTATGTATAACATAGGTAGGTATGACAATCTGGTTTATGTCAGATTGATGTGTTTTTTATCACTTTTGCCATTTAAAGGTTGGAAAGCTTGTATTCATCTTGGAAATGATGGTCAGGTATGGGATATTTTGCATTCACTAGAGTCAGAAGTTCTGGCTTTCATAGAGTAAAAGTGTTTTGATTCCTGCAAATGAGCTCCCAACTAATGATAGCACTGACATGTTGGTTCAGAAATAGCAGTTTTCCAGATATGACTGTTGCTTATCTGTGTGGTTAGGGTACTGTGATGCATAAAGAAAAGAAACTAACAAAACAACTAATTGAAGAAACAACCCACAAACAAAAAAGACCCATAAAAGAACCAAAACACAACCAAAGCAAAAACCCCAACTAGGTTAATTGTAATGCAGAATTTTTGTTTTGACAGTTTTCCTTGTATTATCAATTTACTGTCAAAAACAGAGGGACTCAAAGGATTTGGTGTAACAAGATGTTCTGCAACAATGGAAAAGGGTTGCATGTTAGATGTAGCTGTACTTTCCTCAGTAAACATGGAGGATAGCTTTCCACTGTTACTTGGGTACATCTTGTTTCCTGACAAGAAATCCAGTGTTATGTGAAGTTATTTTGGCAGAGCTTTTCGACAGGTTATGGCTTGTTCACTGTGATTAGCTTAAGATAATTAATACTAATAGGCTCACAAAGAGCAGCTTACTCAGTTTGTGGCCATTGGAAGTTGCAGAGGGGAGTTTTATTATTTCTTTTTTTCCCTCTTTTTAAGTTGGGAAAGTAGCAGAAATGGGGCAGTTTAGTGGTCAGTGTTCTGCAGTACATTTAGAAGCTATATGAAAATAAAGATTAAAAAGAATCTCTGCATGTGTACGTGTGCTTTGCTGGACTGGGGGAGGCTACTGGAGTTTCAGTGCTGTGAATAGAAACAGTCATTGTACCCTTGTTACTGCTGCAGCCCCAGCAGATGTGATGTTGCTGGAAGGAAGGAGGATGCTCTAAGGGACTGTTCATACTGCAGACTCCACCATGGGGTTGATTGCTGTGTTTTAGACATTGGGGTCCCTCTTGTTTTCCCAAATATTGGCATTCCCTCTGTGTGCATGAGGGCTCCACAGGGACTGCCAACGCATAGTTCTGCCCCACTGCAGCTCTTAGCAGGGGAGGGGATCCCAGCAGCCCTCTTCCCCACAGGAGTGAGGATGGGTATGCACCATTGCCTCGTCTGAGGCAGCAACTGAGGAGAGCTTCAGCAGGCTTGGATCAGCTCTACAGGGTGCTTCAAAATGGAATCCAAGATCAGTATTGCAGATGCAGTAGTGGTCTTGGCCCAAAGCAGGACTATACTTAGGGCCATGCCTGCTTAGTAGTTCACTGTTGTGGTTCTATTTTGCCAGGAATAAAAGTGGCCAGGGATTTATTAAATTTTTTCCCGTTGAAGTTAGTATTATCTTTTAGAAATTAAAATAGTTGTATTCTGAAATAGATCAATGAAAAAGATTTCTCTGGCATTCTTGCTTCTGTGCTAATTGCCACAGAAGGTACTTGCCTTGTCTTAAATGTCAAAACTTTTTTTCTGTTCCATTCGAACTGAGTGATGTATGTCTTGGTCACTTGATGGAAAGTGTGTTTTTTAGACAGCTTGATGAAAATGTACGGATGGACTTCTAGGGATGAAGATGGGAGCTGACCAAAGGTTTTGTAGGGAAGTTTGGTTTTGTGATACCCAAATTACATTTGCTATTAAACAGAAGATCATTGCTCTTTTTTGGATCCAGTTAAAGCAACTGTAAGCTGGCAGGTAAAGCAGATTGCTGGTATGCCAAATACAGCTGCAACTTCCATAATGCTTTTTGTTGATTAGGATTTCTACTATTTGTTTTTATATGCTCTTTAAGAACTTCTAAGTAGCTTTTAAATAGGCTTTAAAATAGTTTACAATAAATGTTTAGCTGTCTTGTTCATTATGGAATAAGCTTGTTCATGTGTTCATGTACTTTGCTACTTAACTTATAATTACTGTGTTGTATCTTGCATCTCAGTGGTTCAGAAGTGTATTTTAAATAGCTGATCACTTTCAGATTATATCACATTAGTTAGTAACTTTGTCAACACATGAAATTGAAAACAAAGATCAAACTAAAACCCAGTAACATTCAGCCGGTTGCCTGAGAGAACTTTACCTTAATGTAAAGATGATTTGGAAACCACCTTACTATTTTAATATATGTACGCTGAAGTCTTTCAGGAGAAGGAATGCAGGTACTTGCATCTTTAGCAGTCAAGGAGTACTGGGGGCGGTAGTCTACTAGAAAATAGTTTAGTGCAAAGTGCAGGTGTAGTTTTTGGGGCAGGATCCAGGGTTAGGCTTCCTTCTGTTCATCTTCTAGTGGACAGTACTCATCACTGAGGTACAGTCCTTTTTTATTTTGATTTTTCCCTTTCTATGGAAGAGTGAAAAATACTGCATTTGATTCTCTCACTTAATCAAATGTCAGTGGTAGAATGTTGCATAATGTTTTTGATGTGCCTTTCTTGACCTGAGTTATATCTCTTTGGTTTTCTGATAGCAGTCTTATAGCAAGAATGTTTTATTAAAATTGAATTTGCATCATTCAGTTATGCTTTTGAATTATAAAAGTTTTGAGGATGGTTCTCTGTAAAAGCATCTGAATTCCTCAATACTTACATAGCTCCCATTCTTTTTGAAAATTTCTATGCATGTGTCCTAGTCTCAAGTGTTCGGTCTTAGAACAGGATTGAATGCTGTTTGTTGTTTATTGGTTTTTTGGGTGGTTTTTTTGGTTGGTATTGTATAATCTATTAACAAAACAATTTCTGCTGAATCTTAAATGTCTTTTGGTAAGTTTTTCCATCCATAGAGCATACATGCTTCATCTTTAGTTAGGTAAACATACATTTTAAAAGGCAATCTAGTAGTAATCATCAATACGTGTTCCCAGAACTGATGAAAGCAAAAGCAAGGAAATGTAGCAAACAGTGTGCTGAGTTTTTTTGCTTTAAAAGGTACACTAACACAGGTCCTTCAGGGGCAAAAAACCAAATAATGCAAGAATAAATAGCCTTGTTTGAAAATTCAGTTATTAAAATCATTGACATTTTAAAATGCAAGTTATGCATTGTACCTCTGAGAAAAAGGGCAGAAAGTTTTTTTAAAATCTCCGCAGCTGATCTAAGTTCCTATCATCTTTAAAGTAAGATTTTACCTTGATATTTGGTAGACATCTGATCTGTATGTCCAGTGTGCATTCCTGTGCATGTATATTGAAAAGTGTTGGGGGGAGGAGAACAGGAACATGCAGAGCTTTGTTGCAGTGAAGTGATGGAGAGGTACAGTGTTGTAATAGGCTGTTTCCTTGAGGCTGTTTCTTCATGTTTTGAGGAGTTCTTCATTAATCAACTGTCAAGTTGAAGCTTGTAGTATCTGTGTAATTGGTAAATTCCAGGAACTGTGCTGTGTATCTGAGGTAGATTGGTAGAGCAGATGGATTTGTTAGGTAGAGGCTTTTGATAAGTCTGAATAGAAGGCTTGGTTTGTTTTCAAAAATATGCAGCAGAAAGCATTTTCATCTGGCTTGTAACAGGACATATATGTGAATGAATGCTCTGTTTGGAGTTCTCACAAATACCAAGCACTTTATGGAAGCACTGATCACCTTCCTGTTCTGGATCCGGTGTAATAATTTCATCTTTTCACTCAGTTTTTTATTCCCTGCCACCCTTTCCTTTCTAGATACAAAAACTATGAAAAAAACCAACCCTCTTAAACAAGCGAAATGAATTTTTTTGAAAGGGCTGCTTAGTCATCTTTCTTTTGTAGCCCAAAGTTTTCAATGCTTCTCTTTTAAAATTAGAGATGTCAAAATGCTTTCTGCATATTAAGAGCCAGAAGTATGAAGAAAACCTTTTTGCACTCATTATTCTGCACTGTGATACATATGTACCTATGTATGCAAGGGACATATTGATTTGTAACTACAGGGGATTGTGGGGGGTGGGAGGTAACCAAAAGCAAACATAGTATTGCCTATTTCCAATTTTGATTTTCAAAATAGGTGATGGAATTAGCTAAAGAAAATATAGTAATTTTTGTTTTTTCTTTACAGGTTTGATCTTGCTATTCTACTTGGTATTTTATGGCTTCCTAGCAGCACTCTTCACATTCACAATGTGGGTTATGCTTCAGACACTGAGCAGTGATATACCAAAATACCGTGACCGGATTTCTAGTCCAGGTAACAGTGTATTTATTTTATTTTTTTCATATAATTTTGTGTTTCAACAGCTAAGTTTCATTTGAGAGTAAGTTTGAAAGTATGAACTGCTGATGGGAAACTGTGATTATCATCCAGCCATTTTTAGGTTTTGAAGTTACACTTGGCGAGTTATACATGTTCATAGCATAAGTTTAGTGAGTAGCTTTTTGTGCATATGGGCTGACTTTTGCTGTTTTTTCTCTAAGTTCTTTTCAGTTGAATCTGTCATGTCTGTAGACTGCAGTTTTACCTGCACATCCATACAACATGCTGTTGTAGAAGTGGGATTATCATTGAATCAAATTGCTTTAGAGGTACTATAAATGAGTACTCTTGGCATAGATGGAAGGCCACCATGTAATTAGAATTTGATGCTTTGCAGAAAATACAGGAAAGCTCTACTGTAGTATGGTCTATGATACAAGGAGTTTTCATTGTAGTATTGGATAGCTTTCAACTGATGTGAAATGTCTGGAGAATCCAGGAGGTGTTGACCTATCATGTAGGGGTCCACTGAAGAGAGAGTCCTGTTTTATGATGAAACTAAGTCCATGTAATGTGCAGCTGCCACTCCAAGTGGTGTAATGCTTCCTGGAACCACTGCTTTCTTTCTGTGCGTGCCCATCCAGTCCCACTGTTGACTGGTTCAAGGAGCTGTTTGTTACAGAAAAAAACTCCTGCACAAATAAAAATTAACTATAAGGTGGTTTTCTTTTTACTTTTTACTTTATTTTTTTAAGATTGGTTTAAATATGTCACAAAAATCTGTCGTTACAGGCTCTGTTTTTGTGTAACCCTATATTGGAAAAAATTAAAGATTTTTGCTGTGAAAGATTTGAGAAATATGTGTGCATACTTTAAATAGACCAAAGAGATTAGTGTTTTCTATTTACTGTTTCTGGAGACCGCATAAGTATTTGATTTGTTTATGCATCTTGAATGATTGGGCCACCTGAAAACTTGGTAATATCTCAAATTTTATAATAACTTGGCTCAGGGATGAAACTTCTGCTTCAAACACAACAAAACTAAATGGCTGTGCAATATTAATATTTTGTTGGAAGTTACATGACATTATTTTTAAAAATATTTTTCCCTTTTTTGAACTCCAAACCCTTAAAAATTAACCAGCATCTTGCAGCTGCATCAGCATTTAAGTTTATGCAATTGGTCCAATTGCGATAAATGTCTCTGGATTCTTTGATATAGTGCTCAGACCTTCTCTAAAAATTGTACTCTACTTTTAAGGGATTCTTGAGGATTTATGCTGATTTTGTCAAGCTAAGAAAGGGGTAAATGCTGGAAATGATAATAATAATAATAATAACGATGACTTGCTCAGTTAAAAAATAAATAAATAAAGATGGCTTAGTTGATCATTTCTCCCCATCTCTTCAGAATCTTGTTAGTGGATGGAGCTGTGGGGTAGCTGTGATTTAATACTGGACTTGAGGGACATTTTTTCTCTCATGCTTCTTGTGGTTAATTTTCCTTTGTTTTGAAATAAGTAATGTGGGGTGTTTGTTTCAAAAAATATGTATGCCACATTTAGTTTTTAAATAATGTCTATAATGTTTCTGATTTTTTTTTTTATTAATGATGTATTTAATTACTCATTCATAAAAGTTAATAAAGTGCTTATTTCTGTTTTAATGTTTCTCTTTAACTTTGTCATTTTTCACTTGCAGTGAAACATGTCATGTTCCTGGCTGTAAAACTTTAAATTATATAAAAAATTCTGCACACAAAACCTGGATGGCGTAGGTCAAAGGTTTTACTTTCGTGTTAAACATACTTGAAATCTCACAGTTGATTTGTTTTTTAATTGGTATTTGACTTGCATTGTACACTGGAATATAATAGCATCAATCAAATCCAGATGATTTAACCCCTTTTTTTTAAATTCCCTCTTGGAATTGTAGGATAATGTTATCTCATTTACAGTGCTAGATGTGATCCTAATGCTAATTCTGTTCCTCTAGAGGAGCCCAAATCCTGCATCGCTCACAGTCTGCATCAGTCCTCCTTTTTTCTGTAGAATTTGCACCGTTGTCTCTAGGCAGACTGTGATCCACTGGAACTGGAGCAGTCCCTTCCTCTTAGGATATTTTTGAAGTTCCCCTGAAGCAATAAATCTCTTCAAATTATTGTTGCATTCATTGATGACTAGCTTAGTTACTTTGTCATGCTCACTTTGAAAAACAGCATCGAAGTCCTTCATTTACAGTATAATTCTGTAGATAATAGTCACTTCTCCAAAACCCTTTAGTGTGTAAAACCCCTCCAGTGTTTTTTCATCCCTTTTACTAATTATCTTGTATTTTGTTGAATCCCAGTTCACTGCAGAGGCCAGATGATGACTGTAATGGTGCAAAACAATTTGCAGTCAAAAGTGGTATTTGTAGTTTATATAGACTGTAAATCATTAAGGCATTTAGTTGTGGTTTGCCTGGAATTAATTTAACTGCTGCAAATGTAGAAAGGAGAATTTATTATTTATTTGAAATCCTACAAAAAGGTAGATGGAAAAAACATGAAATTATATCTAATTATATCTGTGTTTTTTTAGAATCTAAAAGGTGTTTATGATAAATTTCTAGTATATACTTTTATTTCACAACTTAAAGTATTTGTAATAATTTCTGCCTTTGGGTGAGAGGCTTGTTCATTTGTGTAAGTGAATCCTTAATAGACCGGGGCTGCTTCATTGCACTTTCTGTGTGCCTTTCAAAAGCTTACTGTGATTGATTAACTACAGTAATGTATTAAGAAACCAACATAACTGTCTTGCCACTATAGTCTTCTTAAATGTTATTTTGTAGAAAGAAAGCCTGATTTTATTTTTTAATTTTGGGAGATGAGTTTTATTTTCTGGCTTAAATTTTATTCATTTGGGAATCTGGTTTTAATTGGTTTTGCCATAGGATAGGAAACTACATGGCATCCTAAGCTGATGCACTTAGTTGCTGCTGTAATTGCAGTTTTTCCATTATGCCAAATTTGGTGTTGATCAAACCTTTTCATATTCTAACTGTAGAGAAAAATTAATCCAATAAGAATAGGTCGTGTTGTTTGTTTTGGTTTTTTTGTGGAACAGCAATGTCAGTTCTCAGCAATACTTGGAGAGACAGATGCATGGATACTCATCTGTTAATCACAACTGCAGGGTTTTTATCCAGACTAGTGATTTATATTAAATAAGAGCTACCTTAAGGTAGTGTGAATAAAACAATCAGTTATATACCCTTTTTTGAACAGATTTAATCTTTTCTGCAATATCTGCTGGTGTGGTGCTATTTCTTCTGCTGCTGAAGCTGTGATGAGTAATAGTAACATTAAGTCTCTGTGTTAATGATATCTCCTGATGGTACAGAGCTGTATGTATTAGCAGAGAGTATGCCTTTTGCTTTCACCTGTTACAAAAAACTCCCTAAGATTTAACTCTCTGCCTTTCTTTACCCATATCCTGGGAAGAAGGACAGTTCACCTCTATCAAAGGCCCCAACTCCATGTCAGTGCCTGCCTTTTTCATCCTTCAATTCAAAGCTGGACTTCAGTGTTCGGTAATCAGTGTCCTTGTTTCTCCTGCTGGTCCTGGCTCCCTGGCTGCAGATTGCTCCTATTCCAGTACCCCTAGTCATCAGCTGAACGAAGCCAGCCATAGGACCCTGCTGCAGCAGATGGGGGGACCCAGGCTGCCACAGTGTGTGGTTGGTGCTAGCAGCCTGGGAGGCAGCCCAAAGAGCGTTAGTAGTTACCACAGCATGACTAAGGCATACCCCTTCAAATGACACGTGTGCAGTGGTTTGATAACATTTCTTGTATTCTCCATGAAACAGATGGCATCTAAACTTTCTGTTTAAGGAGAAGGAGAAAGGACTAACAACTAACATGGCTTGTCTGTTTCTATTGGGAAATCTTTCAAGCTGTATATATGCATTATAAAGTTTTTAAAAATATTCTGGTTTTTGTGGGTTTCTGTGAGATTAATACAATCATAGCTTCATTCTGTTGCCTAAAGCTTTGAAGCTTAGCTTTAACTGGAGACTTTCTGGGTGTGATTTTGGTGGTTTTTTCAATTATATTTTAATTTGCTGAATATGGGAATTGAATCAGTACAATTCTTTGATTGCAAGTGATTAAATTGCTGATTTTGCTATTCCTAATCAGTTGGGTTTGGTTTGTGAATTGCAGTTATGCATTGGATTGAATTTAAGTATTAATTCAAGTATTAATTCACGTAATGATGATTTTTATAACTGACTTTGAACACAAACTACCTTCTAGTACTGTGGAATATAGGCATAATGTTACTGTTTCTTTACAGATAGTTGTTTTCCAGTTTATGGATATGATTTTTGAGTAGGTTAGAGTGGTGTAGGGAAGAGAAGTTGTTTAGTTCTTTACTTGCACTTTTTCTTTTTAAGGACTTATGATTTCACCAAAGCCAGACACTGCATTGGAATTTTACTTTAACAAGAGTGATGCCCAGTCATATGCAGAATATGTTTCTACACTTAGAAAATTTCTTGAATGTAAGTAAGTTACTTAGAACTGTCCAAGTAATTCATGAGTCTTAATGTTGAGTGCATTAGTTTCCTTTTTTTCTTGTAGTTACAAATTGCTAATGAAAACCAGCTCAAGTTCAGGCTTACTCTAGGTGTGTGTTATTAAATTATAAGTTTTACAGAAAAAGGTAAGTATCAATACCTGTAGTGGACAGTGAGACTGAGCATGAATAGTAGCATACATAATGGAGAGTTTGGAGTCTTAGTGCATCCATTTTTTTGGTGACATGGTTGTATAGATACTACAAGACATAGAAATTCCATATGCCAAAGGAATTCAGTGTAAAATTACAAAGATCATGTATTTGGAGGCAAAGTTTATCAAGACTAAACTGATTAGTCTTCATCTAAATGACTTGGTTACTGGGTAAGAATCCTTTAGTCTTAAGAACTTGAGTGTTTGCCTGTTTAAAAAATGAAGCACACAAAGATTAATTGCAATTTATTAATTTTCACCTGATACACAGTGTTTACAGGCAGAATTCTTAAAATACTGAATTTATAACATGGTGAAAAGGTTACACAGGACAAGCCTGAAGGATGGCAAAATCACTAATTTGTCATACGTTATTTTGTGTACGTCCCTTATAAAAGAAGGTGTGCAAAGGGAAAACTGGTTTAGTGTACAGGTAAAAACTTGATTGCTTATTTTTTAATACATTATTAGATTAGCACACATAGTTAAATTAAAATTATTTTATATGCAGAAAATAAGGATGTGATTATTGATGTGATTTCAAAAGCAGGGCAGAATTACTTCTTTTGTTAATATTCTTTGTTCTTTCATTCAAGTACGGTCCCACTGTAGGCTTTGAAAAAGTCTTTAAGATGGACATGAGAGATGTAGTGCTCTTGGGCATAGTCCTTTGGGGGAACTCCTAAATAAGTAAAAAGTATATACTAGATGTCTATGTAGGCTTCTGCAGTTTTGGCTACTTGTAAATCAATGGTGTAAAGCATACAAGTTATTTCTGTTTCATAGCATATGAAGATTCAAAGCAATCCCAAAACATTAACTGTACACCAGGAAGGATTTTTGATCAGAATGATGTTGCTGTTAAAAAGGCATGTCGATTTAACCTCTCTGAGCTTGGACAATGTTCTGGAAAGGAAGATAAGACCTTTGGCTATTCTAAAGGGACTCCCTGTGTGCTTGTGAAAATGAACAGAGTAAGTGCCTACTAATTTTTTAATTGTTAGTATAAGCACTCCCAACTATCACTATGTGAAAAATGGCTTGTAGAAGAGGACTGGAATACATGTGCAGTTCCAAAGAGTCAAATGAAGCGAGGGTTTTGAGCATTTTAAAATGTGACTCTAAGCATATTCTAAGCATTGGCTTTGATTACTTTATTATATCAAGAGATCTGAAAACCCTGTTTTAAGTACAGTGCTCTTTAGTTACTATTATATGTAACAGATTCTAAACCACTGTGCAGGTGTGTTTTCCTTCATGTCTGCTTTGTATGAACATAATTAAAATGTCACGCACTTTGTAACTACTAAACTATGTAAGGTGATGACAAGTGAATAAGTATTTGATTTTTCAGTGATGTTATATATTACTTGAATTGCTAAATAGTTTGAGCCATTAATGTTAGACACTGAATGTAAAATAGTCCTTTCTGTGGCCACTGTTACTATTTGAGCTTTAACTTAACAATGCTTAAATCTTATTCCTAGTCAAAAATTGTGCTCTGTATAAAAATGGCATTAGATAGATTTCCTTTCTGTATAAACTGTCATCTTAAGTGAGAGGACAGTTCACATTTAATCTGTAAAACCAGAAAGGGACATGAAGTCTATAAATGTTTTAACCTTCTCTCCTTTAGATTATTGGATTAAAGCCTGAAGGGGAACCACGTATACAGTGTACACCTAAGGTCAGTTCTGAATGTAAGAAATAATCGTGTGGTTAATTTTTCTTGTAGTTGGGATGGAAAATGAAGTCATATACTGTGTCAGAATATTTATTTCACTCCCTTTCTTCTTAGAGTTTGTACTTCTGTTTCTTGTTTTCATCTTACTGTATGTCTAGTTCAGTTTTAGTGTATTTAATTTCCTCAGTGTACTTACTAAAATACTTTGTTGTTGTTATTGTAGTTCTTTCATCTTTAGATGTATTTGAGCTACTTCTTTAGTTGAGGAAAATGCGTACATGTAATTTGTGGTCTTATCTATCTATTTATTTATGTGTTTATTTATTTATTGTGAGTTGTGTTGGTTTTTTTTCCCATTTCATAACCTATATTTTTATTTTTTTCTCCATGCTGCAAGTGCACCTTAGACAATTTTATAAATGATGGGTAAGATACAGTGTGGAAACTAATGCTACTGTTCAAGTAAAGTTGCCTTCAAATCAAGCATAAACTACTTATAGTAACAGCTGATCTATGCATATGTATTGTGTACCAATGGATTTACACAGAACATTTTATGGCAACTGTAATAATTCCTTTGACTTGTGCATATTTTTCCTAGACTGCTTGGGGAGCAGTGGCACCCATGGTAAGTTAGTAGCTTGAGCAAGGGATGGAGTCTTGGCTTTTAGCTTTAGGTGACTGATAAAAACGTAGGCCAGCAAATTTCAGCAATTAATGAGACAAGTAAGTAAGTGTTCCTGCCTTCATCCGAGGTACCTATGGTAGCCATAGATTTTAATCCTTGATTTTTGTGGAGTCTTTGAAATCTTTGATCTCCTCATGACAGTCTTGTTGCAAGAAAAGGTGATGCCTTGTCTTATTTGAGAGTGATTTCTCTGTGTCTGTTCTTAAACAAAAAAAAAATTTGTTCTGTTGGAGGAATGACTTGTTTCTTCAGAACAGAGCAGTCAAGTTCAATTGCTTCTGCTTCTACTAGTGTTATTTCTTCTTGTATGTCGCTTTTCGTAATGTGTTGTCCCAGACATGACAGTTTGCCTCTATCTGACATATTGTCTTCTTGAGGTGAATTTGCCATTTGTAATACATTTAGTCGTTATTTTAATAATTTTACTATTTAGATCTTTCTCTTGGTTATTTCCCAGTCTGTATTTGTGTATATAATTTGTTGAAGTTCAGAGCTTTGAATTTCACATTGCTATTTTTGCCCCCTATGCATTCATGATCATTTTAATGGCATTGAGTTCTCTGAAGTGTTTTGAACTGCTTACAGCTTGGTGCCATCTATGAACAAGTTTTCTTTTACATTTCACAAGTCAAGTCCTTATTGAAAACACTGCTTAGGGTCCAGGACAGTCATCTTCCTTTCCACCTGAAATACCTTGTGAGGTCTTGAGAACTGATATTTAAGTGACCTATGAAATATTGATTGTAATTCTATTTTATGATGATCATCACATTTCTTCAACTTTCTTTCATGGATGCTTTATGAGACAGTGGAAAAGCTATCCTAAGCAAATCACAGATGATGCTTTTTCTTATCCTCTTAGATCATTTCCCTAGAAAAAAAGTAAGTCTGGTAACAACTTGGTTGATTGCGGTGGGTTTCTTTGGTATTATTTTACCTATTGAGACACTTAAAAATAAATGGTGTTGTGTGTTATGGTATGTATTTTCTTGCATCCTTTTACTTTAAATATGAAGTACAGCTTTTTGCCATATTTGGTTAGAATTTCTCTGATCTACACAAGTGTGGTGTTTTTACATTTTAAGATTACCAATCTTTATTAGTTCTTTGGTGACTTTAGGGAAAATACTTGTCAGGTTTTGCCACTTTGAATGCATCTGTATTATCTTAAATTAGCCTCCTCTTGCCCTAGCTCATCATAATTTACCTGCTTAGGAAAGCCTAAATATTGATTACAATTCTTCCTTTTCTGTAGACAGCAAAGTAGAGAAGCAGCATCAACAACTTTTCCATTTTTTCCTGTTGTCTTGGCTTCATTTTTACAGAACTACTTCTTTCTGTTATGTCCCTTGCATATTAAAACTCCTACTTTAGAGTTGGAGGATTATTTTATTCGTTATATCAGCTTATGAGGCCTTGTTTTCATCCTTGACTCTTTAGGAGATGAGTCCTTATGGTCTCTTCCTCTTTTGTAACAGATGAGGTGAATGCTTACCTGGATGGCTCTTCTGGATCTTATTTGATGCAGGGATGTGAATTGTGACCTTCTTGTGTGCACACTGGAAGGGTGGAGGATAGCCAATAGGCAGATGAATTTATCAGTGTTCCCTAAATGCTGTCTTAAAACAGAAGGTGGAGCTTAGTGGTCATTTTTACTTCTTTAAGGCTTATGACCTAGTCTTTAAGTAACTGATGTGTTCTGTTGTGATGGGGTTTTGTTAGGGGCTTTAGGGGTTTTTCTTTTTCCCTTATATGTTGCTTTCAGCAAATGTGGATTAAAAGAATTCAGAGCGTACTGCAAAATTTAATCTAGGTGACAAGTATTTCTGAAAATAAACCCTGATTCCTGAAAATTTTAGATCTGTGATTTCCAAGTTAGCATACTTGATAGTTGGGAATAATTAGGGATGCTCCCAATTTGCCCCCACATTGTGGTAGCTGTCATTGCTGTTACTGCAGTAGATTAGGGTTAGGGAAGTGTTTGCAGTGTCAGACACTAATTACAGCTGGGTCTTCCACCTGCAGCCTGGAGAACCTGACCTACTGTAGTCTTGAGGATCTCCACAAAGGGACAAGCCAAAAAAGGATTGTGTTTCCAAGAAGTTTGAAGATTGGCATTTTAGATCTTTAATTTATGGGCTAGAAGTGTGCAATTTTATGTGCACTAGAACATCTTGTAGCAGTATCCTTTTAAGCTAAAACTGCCTTTAATGAAAACTGGTAGATTTGATGTGTGATATTTTAACTACAGCTTAGGAAAATAACTTTAATTCCTAGATACGTATCTCTGCTGTTTAGCGCCCATTTTGACTTTGTATTGGCTCTCGCTTTCTAGTTGCCAAGAATGAAGAATGGCTGTATGAATGGCACTGCGTGCCGTGCTGCTCTCAGCATACCCGGCATCTGCGTTAGTTGCTTTTCGTGACAGAAATCTGAGACATTTTACAGTTATCATTAATTGATACTGATCTTTATCTTGTACAACAGTGCCATTTCTTCTTCTCAAATGATTACAGACCAGTCTTGTCCAAGATCTTTCCTTGGGTCTTTGTACATTTTTTTTAACATCTGCAAAATGTTTTCTTTCTAAGACATGGTCTTAATAAAGACCCAGTAAGTGAGGTGGAAGTCTTACCTGTTCAGATAACTGGTTTGATTTTTAGATTTGCTGACTACCTTCAACTCCTTCTGGAAACTGTAAATAGTACATAGAACTGGCACTCACCAATGGACTGATTCTTGAAGATCTTCGTCAAATGCAGCTGGTTTAGGTGTTGCAGGTTTTTTTTTAAATTCTGTAGGGATATAAATGAGGATTAGTTAATTATTAAAGAAACTCAAACCCCACAGCAGTTGCATGAGACAGGCAGTTGCATGTCGCAGAACCTCTCTGCTATTGCACTGATAGCCTAATGCCTATATATTTATGACTGCATGCATGCCTTGTGTTTAGCTGTTCTAGAAAGCTCTACACCTATTTATCTTTCTATATTTTGATTTTTAAACCATTATTTCAGGAATATGTTTGGAAAAAAATAGTATTTTCAGCTGCATGAGCTTCAAAAAGAATAATGGTAAAAAGCAACACATTTCTACTGAGTAATTAAATTTGCTATCTCAAGGTCCAAAATACTTAATAAACATATATTGAAGAACTGCAATAATTTAGACTGCAAAGGAACAAGAATGTGACCATATCCTAAAACAACATATTGTATGTTCTTTTGAGGAGGTGAGGAGAAAGTATTTGTGAGCTGTGATTTATTCTTTACTATTTTTTGATCTTTGTGCCTCGTTTGATTAGTTCTGTTACTGCAGTTGTCTTCTGAACTTTATGGTGTGTCTTTTTACAGTTGCAGCTGTTTTATATGGTAGTGTAAAAAAAAACCCAGTGAAAGTTACTGATGCACTTTGAACTTGTGAATTGCAGCTACTGAATGAGCAGTGATGTGGTAAAGATACATTTAGCATTTTGAGGGGTTTGTTTTAGTGTTATTTCCCTTTATCATGGTAATATCACAGAATCACAAGGTTGGAAAAGACCTTTAAAGATCAAGTCCAACCATTCCCATCCTAAGCTACACCATATCCTGAAGTACTTCATCTACCATGTTTTTTAAACACATCCAGGGAAGGTGACTCAACCCCCTCCCTGGGCAGCCTGTTCCAGGCCCCAACAACTCTTTCAGTAAAAAATTTTTTTTCTAATATCTAATCTAAACCTGCCCTGAAATATATTTACCTTGTTACAGAAAGTCAAATTAGATGTGGGCATTTCCTTGTGGTTTGAACTTGCAGTAGTTTGACATCTTCAGGATACACAGTCCTGAGGAATACTGTATATAGGGAGAGATGTCTGTGTATTGCTATACTAAAAGCCTGCATCTGGGATAGCTCAATCATATATACCTATTTTGTATATCTTAAAGATTGGGTGATTCCTTAGTCGGAAATTCGGCAGCAACTTTGTAAGTGGTTGCTCTTAATTGCAAGATTTGGGATTTTACAGGGGAAGTCTAGCAATAAGGCATGCATATTGTTCCTCTAAGGTGATGATGACACACACAAACTCTAGTAATATCATCATGTTATACATGAGTTTCTTTTTAGGTAACCTGGTAGGAATAGTGCATCATTGCAGGGAGAGGGCTATAGCTCTCTGTGAGGGGTGGTATTGTTACAGATTTGAGATACTTAAAAGCCTGGCTTTAAACAGAAATTAATCTTTAACTTAAATACAGATGTGCTGTTGCTTCACCAAAATACACAGACCTGTTTGTGGATACTTCGGATTTTAGCTTAGAAATGCAGGATTTTTAGGTGTTGTTAAATTATTCATTGTAATGAATATCATCTTCCCTCATCCCTTTTTTTTTACTCATAAGTGAAATGTGAAGGCAAGCTGTCTTGTCTAGATTACTTATGTAAATACTACTGTTAATAATCCTTACTGTAGCAAATGAGCACAGCATGAAACTGCTGGACAAAAATAAATCTGTTTTGGAAGTAGTTATTCAAAGAGTTTGTAGCTCAGTTGCCTTTTTTTGTGATCTTGCACTTTATCATTGGGTTGTAATACTAATTTGGTATTCATTTGTATGCAAGCAGATGGTAACTTTTAATTTTGTTGCCATCTCAAATCACAGGAAGAAGGCATGGTTGAGATAAATTATTTTCCCCCTGAAGGCTTCATTGACTTAATGTACTTTCCATACTATGGGAAAAGCTTGCATGTAAGTATGCCTTTGCGGTGGTCTTCATTTTGTAAATGCTTTGTTTATGTTTACATTTAACAATTACTAATATCAGATTGATAGTGAAGTTTGAACTTTGTAACAAGGTATTCTTAAGGAATATTACATATTCAGAAATTCCACAAGCTTGATGAGATCAGAGATATGCTTTAGCGGATCCAAGGAAATAAACTGGTCATTGTACTATTGAAGAGGAGGTTGTATACTAGCTGTTTTAAGGGTATTTGCTGCTTTTTGGTCACTCGTGTTTTGGAAACTTTTTGAATGCAGAAAAAGTCAGGAAAAATAAACTGGTTGCTTTGAATTACAATGCAGTTTCTAATAGTTAATCCTTGGGGTTTATGTATAGGATATTAAGTTTATAATTCATTATGGAATTGTTGATTATATTCCTGTCAAGCTTTGCAGCCATGCTTATTATTTGCTCTGCACTTCAAGGTAGCAGATAGAATGTTTTAAATTATTTTTTTAAATGTTCTTTTCTTCCTTCATCTATCACTTTTTTCAGACATAGATTTTATTTATCTCATTGAAGTACCCTGAGGTTTTTTTTAAAAACAACAAAGCTCACTACTTTATGGACACAGAATACATAGAGTTAAAACTTCAGCCTCTTTTCATCCTTGAATGTGGTTGTCTTGCTGTTATGCTGATGGAAAGGAAAACATAAGAGTAACAAAGTCAGGCAAAACTTGATGCTATTATTTTTTTGACTTAATGATTAAGAAAAAGGTTGTGTTTTTTTTTAATTTAATGTTTTGGTTCAATATTCTTTTGTGGTCGTTTTGTCAAATGGAGTAGGGGCTGTGCTTTGAAGGATTCTTCCTTATGCCACATTCAATACTTTTAACATTAGTATATTGTGAAAGGGTTGTAGTAAGAAGAGTTGTGAGAGGCTGAGGTATGTGATCAGCTCTTAAGAGACTGGATTGATTTTTTTTTTGCTATACGAGAGAATTTTTATATTGTGTCAATATGGAATTGTTGAATTAATTTATTCTGAAAAAGATTTAACAGGATTTAACTAATCTTGCTGCCTTATTGCTAAGGTAGGAGCCATAAAAGTACAGTTTTGTGGTCCAGAATGGTTATTTGCCTTGTGGTGCTCAGCACTATGAGCCCAACTCCCTGATCTTAGCAAATGTTACCTTTTTTCAGATTACCTGTAATGCTGTATAAGGATGATGATTCTCTACTCCCCTGCCCCCCTTCCAATTTTTTATTGAGTAAAAGTCCATTCTGGTATCATCTGTCTTTGAAACATCATAGAAATTTGTGTACCTATTTGAAAAACTTTGCCAATGAGAGGACTTAGCTTGTAAGAACACCATTCAATCTACTTCCTACTTGTACTTCAAATTAAAGGTTTTAGCACATCAGCTTCCATGCCATTGTTCTTTGTAAATGAGACTTGTTTGTTAGAGAATGTAGACTAAAACTAATTAAAATGTATTAAGGAGCCTCTTAATTTAATGAGGGGAGAAAAAAATCTAACCCCAAATTTTCTTCAATTAAAATTTAAGGCTTATACTTGTATAATGCTGCAGTGTCATATTTAGTCCACTGGCTTTTATCAACTTTGACCAAGAAAATAAATAATTTTGGTTAATCAGCAGTAAGCACTGTTGACCTAAAAAGCTATAAATAAATTATGGAAATACTTTATGAATATTGGATGAAATGCCACTTTAACAGTGTATAATAAATAAGCTCCTGTTTAATTCATAGGCACTTTACAAGAGAATTCAAGTTGTCCTAATTGAATTAGATGTGAGAAATAATACTGCATTAACCAAAAAACCTAAATATTTTGCATTCATTCTTAAATTTTAATTTTTATTATAAGTAATGGAGTCAAGAATTTTAATTGTTCCATGAAATATGATTGACCAGGATACTGTAAGAATGTTCAAGGAAAGGTTTCTGTGTAAAGCTAACAAAGTAAATGGAATAAGGCAGAAAGGAAGCTAGCTTATTACTATTTGATGAATTATGCTTTTGCAAAAAGCCACTTAAAACTGTGGTAGGAAAGATATGTCTTACAGAAAATGAAAAACAAACCAAACACCCTCCCAAAAAAAAAAAACCCAAGCAAAAAAACCCAAAAAACCCAAAACCCCAAACAAAAGAGACAATAGAATGGATAGGAAAGACTTATAATTTCAAAGGCTCTTTCAAGTAGAGATTTCTAGAAAAATTTGCTCTAATGTAACAGAAGTATTATGCCTCCTGAAGATAACGTCTGTGAAATATTCTGTTAACTATATTAGTTGAGAAGTAATATGGAGAATGTATACCTATCTAACTTGAGGGGAAAAAAATGTTTTACCTGAGTCAGATTGGGCTTTTGAAAGATTGTGTTCTTATTTAGCTTTTTTCCAGCTGTTCTGATGGATTAAATGTGAATTTAAATGCTAACTTACTCTGGTATCTCAAATATTTTCCCCATCTTTCTGTTTACTAGGCTCACTATTTACAGCCTCTAGTGGCTGTTCAACTAGCAATTAACTCCAACAGTACCAAAGAAGAAATAGCAATTGAGTGTAAGATCCTGGGCTCACCTAATTTAAAAAATGAAGATGATCGTGACAAGTTTCTGGGACGAATTGCCTTCAAAGTGCAGATGACTGAATAGCAGGAGTAAAAAATTCTCTACGAAGTAAACGTTGTGGTGTTTGTTTTGTATCAGCTGGACATGCCATTCTAGGATATGAGACCACCTTGATGAATGTTAAGGTGGTTTATGGCGTTCAGGGTAGCATAATGATATGCTTCCAAACCGTATGTTTAAAAATCCCTCAAAATAAATGCCTATCCTGCTTCTGCCTGCCCAATTGGAACAGTGTACAGACTATAGTTATGTCATAGGGACCTGTAAATAGCTGTTTTCAAACACATAATAATGGTGACCTTTGTCCTGTTCTAAAATGTGGTTTTATCCCCCAAGTGAGTGTCTCAAGCTTAATGTGCTGTGCTATGTAAATATTGTATTGATTTAACACTGGTTTAACTGTCATATCTCAATGCTGACACAGTTATAGGGATAAATAATAAATGGTACCTGATTGACAGTGATTTCTTGTAAGAGTAAACACCTCCAACGTAAATTGTGTGCATGGGAGTGGGTGGGTGGATGGATGGCTGTATGGAGATGCCTTAAATAGTAGACTGAGTGGCGTGGGAGAATTGAAATAGCATTTAAGAGTCGGTATGGGTTTCGGAAAGTAAGTGCTCAACTAGTACTTTTTGTGGTTGTCACTGTTCAAGTATTGTGTTCATGTAATACTTGGTATAGAGTTTGGTATTCTAGCTGAGGAATTGAATCTTTCTTCGTGTTGTTAATTGCTTGCAATATGTGGAGCACAAATAAAATCTATACAATATTTTAAAATTTTAGTTCAGAAATATCAATATAAAACCATTTAAATTGTTTAGGGACTTGGTAACAGTTGTACAACAGAGCTGCGTGAAACAAACGGCCTCACTATTGTGGGAATAGTCTTTCATTTTCCAATTAAAAAAAAATCCTGAACAATCTCTGTTTTAAAAAAAAAAAAGGATTGTCATGATTAAACATTCCTGTTTAATTTATATACTCTGTTTCGTTGCATCATTTTAACATGCTTCATGTCTTCATCTGCTCTTTCTCTTGGTTTTTCTGTGTATTTCCTCATCATTCATATAGAAAAATTGGTATCATCAACTGCTTTATAGAAGTATAAGTTTAATTTAAATATTTGTATTAATTCACTTGCTAAAATGACTACAAATAGACTGGTTTATTTGTGACTGCTCCTCACATTAAACCAAGTTTACCCATTATTATTGGTTTATAACTTCTGCAGTCCTGCTGACATGGGATCTGTATCACTCTTCCCAGGGGGTGTGTGTTTGGTCTTGGTTGGGTTGGGGTTTTCTTTGAGCACATGGTCCACATTCTGATGTCTTCTCAATGTTAAAGACAACAGCAATTCAGCATTTGTGTAAATACCTGTGTGTTCATCTAGTTAGGCCTAAATTTGTTACTTAACATGCTTTTATGCCTAACTTTTATAGTGGCTTTTACTATTTTATTTAAATAAATTAAATGAATAATAACTAAAATTCAAGATCCAGTCTTAACGCCTTGCTTTGAAAATGTTTGAGGCCAGTCTAAGCCACAGGAGTGCAAAAACGTAACACCTGTGCAAGCTTACACTGGTGCATAATTGGAGGAAGCTGCTTTCAATGGGACTTGAACAGTGTGTTTAACCTTGTTAAAACAGATTTATACTTACCTGATACCATTCAGCATGCTTTTTGGTTATCTACAGAAGAAAAATTGTTGTTCCTTACAATACACAATGGGTACTTTTGTAATAATAGCATGCATTAATACTGAATAAGAATATTCTTTCAAAATACTCCATTACTAATGTGTTAAACCATGCACTTTTGGAGCCAGGATATCTGGGCCCTTGATGATATGACTAATTGTTTCTCTGTGTATTAATACTGCCTGAAAGTATTTTAATAGTCCTGAGGGAACAAATGTAGATGTTGCTAATGAAAATGAAAAGGACTAGCTTCATGTAAAAAAAAAAATAAAATTCACATTTGTGTTCACTTAGGAATAGTAAGAAGTTCTGGAGAAACACTCAATTTTTGAATGAGCTGATTTTTGCAACAATTTCAACTTATCTATATAGACAAAGCATGAAATGGCAACTCTTCACCAGCACTTTTCAGACAGGTAGAACTCAATAAACTCCTGTTCTCCCTAGATTTTGTAGAAGTGTTTTTTTTTTTAAAATTAATCACGTAATGATTATCAGATGGGGGAAACCCTTTTGGTTGAGCTATAAAAAATAGCATGTAAAATGTGTGTAGGTACGAAGTCTAGTGTTAAACTTTAAAATGAACTATTTTCCCATTTTTATTTCTGTGTCTTGAGAATTTGAGTAAATGATGTAGCAGTTATTTATAAACAGGTGTATTTACTATTAGGACATGATAAAATTACTATTTTTTTTAATGTGAAATTTATAGTAAAGGTTGCTTGGACTTAAATTATCATTAAAAAATTAAATCTCCTAACTTGTTACCAGAAACTTGGAATGTTTAACTTTTATACTGTTAAATAGTTATTTGCCTTATTTGGTACACTTCAGTGCCTTCGAGTCTGGAACAAGCACTTCTAAAGATTGTGAAATTGCCAGGCATTGTTTGCAGGTGCTGTTTCATACCATGAAAACCCACTCACATCCAATTCAGTTGAGGTACCGTATTCTTTTTGCCATGCCCCACTCCTCCTGCCACCCCACACATGAACATGCTCATGCAGGGTTAAAAGCGAAGCTGAAGATTGTTAATCGGCAAAATTAGCTGAAGGTTTTGTTTCTGCTGATTATGCAGTGGAGAAGATGATTCCTCAAGAACAGATGACATTTTAGC
Source organism: Hypotaenidia okinawae (assembly GCA_027925045.1). Lineage (NCBI taxonomy): Eukaryota > Metazoa > Chordata > Aves > Gruiformes > Rallidae > Hypotaenidia > Hypotaenidia okinawae. The sequence continues at coordinate 11,731,763 of BSDF01000010.1, forward strand.
ACTGACAGGCAACTGCTTCCTGCTGGGGATGATGCTGTTTCTAGTGCACTAGTAAGGAAAACAAAGCACCCTGTCCTTTTGTGCTGAAATGTCTTGTTCAGTAGCTCCCAAGCAGTTGGGAGAAAAAGAAAAAATCTGTATGAAAATGTAGAGTAGAAGGAAGAGTTGTAGGCTACCAGAGTTGTGAATCTGTATAGAAAATACAACAGTTGGTGGATCTGGGTTTAGGGATTTTTGTACCCTGCTCCTCAGTGGGAGATTTGGAAAGGAAAAAGACATTTGTTTACACCAAGCCCTCCTGACTCATTTCCTACAGTGTTATAAATGCAGTGTTCTTACGGAACCTAGCAGTGAACCTGGATTTTCTCTATTTCAGGATTTTTTTCTACTTCTCTGAAGTTCATTCATCATAACTTTTGGATGATGAGAGGCAAACAGAGCTTGAAGCTGAACGTGAAGTTTTGCATATTTAAACATTCATATAACATGCTTTGGTCCTCTTACAAAATGAGATGGGTCTCCTGTGATGGGGAAAAATGTCTTAGTTGTATAATTTAAGGCTGAACTGAAAAATAGATTTAGGTACTGAGGCTATGTGGGCAGCTCTGAGTGTGGATTTCCAAACCTCAATGTGAAGCTTCAATCCTAAGTTTATCTTTTTGCAATTATTTAGAGTTTTGACTTCCCAGCTAGTGGAACAGTCATCTTGCTAGTTAGGCCTTTGATTAAAACATGCCAACATCCATGTAAAATATACTGTCATACTGAAACCTTTTAATAGTTTTATGCTAGTAGTCAGTTACCTGAAAACTAGTACTTCTATAGAAGAAATCTTTCTGTTGATACCACCTACCATGAAAAATCTTTAATTTAGATTTTTTATTCTGGTATTGCATTAATATAATATTCAAGACAAAAACGTGCACAGAGATAACTGTTCAGTTTTGTCTGTGGGTCAGATCTAGCTCTCTACCTGTTGAGAATAGAAGAAACTTTGTCTACAACAGGCAGAACTCCAGCCTCCCTTTGCTTCAAGTTGTTGCAAAGTGTATTTTGTTCAGCCCATTCTACATCAATACCGAGTTATTTTTCTGGTTTGGTATTTATTTTCTTGCAGGGAAGAATAAAAAAAATGTATGTGGGATTTTCTTCCAGTTGATGTTTTGAAGAATGTCCCTTCTGCATTAGAAACTTGTATTAGCTGTGTTGGGGAGGTGGGGGTGGAACAGTTGTAGTAAGTTTTAATCCAGCTGTTTCACATGATGAATCTTTCTTCTGATCCTTATTTGGTACAGGTGTTGGGCTACACACCAAAAATGTGACCTCTTCTATTACCTTAAAAGTTACCTGACTGTGAAATCAGTGTTGCTGTAGACAAAGATTCCATTGTAGAGGCTTGTTTTTACAGTAGTCTTAGTTGCCTTTCAGTTAAAATACAAGAGTAACTGTCACAGTCTTTTTAGAAGAAGCATTTTAATCCAAAAGATCAGAGTGACCTCCTCTGTAGGATACTTTCCACAGCTTTTCCTCCTAAATGGGAGACATGAAGAAAAGGTAAGCTAAAAACTCAAGTTATTGCAGTTTGAAGTGTGTTAATTTGGTGACTGTGATTCTTAGTATAAAATCAAGGCAACAGGAGGGTTGTCATAAGCTTGCATGTCACTAGTTTGTTTGGATCAAATAGGTCTAATAATTCATGACTAAAAGTAAGATGATTTTTGTCTCTTTAAATCTCAGGCAAGCACCTAAAGAAGCCAGTAAAGGAAATTTCAAAGTTATGTTCACTAGCATGTACTTAAATCTTTTAATGTGATGCAAGTCTGAACAGTGAGTATTGCATGTAGCTGTGCCTCATTTTCATTCTGCATTAACTCAAGGGAATTGCTAAGAGTTTAATCTGGATTTGGCAACAACTTCTTAAGGTATCAATGTATTTGATACAATAAAAGGTGGTCCTAAAGTTTAATTTAGAAAATATACCTAGCTGTGTATATTATGTGTTAGAGAGAATTATAATATTTTAATTTTGCTTTACAGTTGTATGGAATTAAAATATTTCTTCCAGTACCCAAATGCTTTGTGACTTGTGAGCATATTAATGCTATTTCTCTTTATCTGACTCAGGAGAGCCCCTACAGTGATAACTCCTCCAGGGTTTATTGTCCCTAACAAGATCTCTCTTAAACCTGCTGGGGCTGTAGATTCTAACTCCAGAATCTGCCACTTTATTCCTAATTACATATGCAACAGATGCACTTAACACTTCACACATTTTAAAGGCTATTACTTAGTACCAAGTTGTCTGAATATTTTAAGTGTTATTGTCAATATGAAAAAGCATAGTACATCAGAGCTTGGGTGACTTTTAGGGTAAAGAATAGGTTTTCCTTAACTCCTGACTTCTTTTTGTTCCTTTTGTCTTTTAACTTAATGGAGATGTAGCATAGAATTAGCACTGTATCTGTAATTCTGTAAGTTTCTCTAAATTTGGGTTTAGAAATTGCTTAATATATGCACTACTTTAAAATGGTAGTAAATTTCAGCCTGATTGGTTGAAATGTTAGTTTAAAACAAATCTGCAGATGTTATAAATCTTAATCTTCCCTTAAGAAAAGTTACAGGAGTTGCTCTGCCTTCTTTTGAGGTTGCAGGTCTAGTAGCAGCTTGTCATTTCATCCTCTCGTTCCTCTAATTAATCCCTAAGGAAACCACTCAATAATTCACTGAGCTGTTCACTGAAGGCCAGCTATAGCCACAGGTGTAGTTACGAGCTTTCTGAGGCTTCTTCCTTGGCCCTGCACCCTCAGTGTTTCAAGTGACTAAAGTCCAGTACAGTGAGCCAGTAATTTACAGAGAAGTTCAGCTGCTGGAGAAAGGGAAATGGTTTCTTGATTTGTTTTTCTTAACTTTGTAGGAAAACAAGAATAAATAAATCCACCTCTGGAAAAGTAAAGCTGAATTCAGTTAGGTCTCTCCAGGTGGTTTGGAGTATCTTAGTTACTTCACTTGATGTTTTTTTTTATATATATATATATGTATATTATATACATATATATGTGTGCCCTTTCAGTGGGTGGTGCATGGATGAACATGTTGCATTACTATCTTCCTGAAGCTAGCCATGCAGTTTGAACCGGAGTTGTTTGTGGTTATGTTGACAAGACTTGCAAGTTCATTGTAGTGCGGTCTCATCTGCAGGCTTATAACCCTTGAGCTACGGAAGAGAAAGCAACAGGTCTGGCAGGAGGATGTAAGTTTTGACAGAGGTGTGATGTTCCTATAAGTAGCTCCCTTAGTCTGGATTTGTAGCTTTGTGTGCTTATGCATCAAGGAAACTTTTTTTCCCCAAAAGTAACACGATAACTGCTGAGCAAAGGAGGATGTAATGTCTGTTTGGGAACTGAGTGGGTGTCAGGCATGGGACGGGGAAGGTTTGTAATGCTTCTGTGGGTTGTATAGTAACCTGTGCAGGGTATAAGAAAGCTTCTTGAAGCTACTAGGAGAGATTACTGGGAAGAGAATTATATGCAAAACAGCAGCATTATGGATAGGAGAAAAGTTAAAAGGGTTAAAATAAAAATTTTAAAGAGCTGTATGATCTAATGTTAGCCCTTTTAGTAGTCTTTTAGCATAATGTACCACAAAGTTTAGAAAATTATATAGGAAAAAAGAGACTAAGGAAAACAGGACAATTTACAGGACAAAGTGATGGTGTTTTCCAGTGTAAATTCTAGCTAGAACAGATCTAGACTTCTATCATTTTACTTCCAAATGAAAGATGAAGATGAAGCTGATAGGCATAGAAAGGTTTGCACTGAGGTTCGAGGTGATGCATTAACCTACAGGCGAAGTCTAAAACACTGCTTAATTTTATTAATTATCTTAAAGGATAGAAAACCAGAGCACAGTGAAGACCAACATTCATTACATAGAACCTCTTTAATGTGACAGAACAATTGACCCCAAATTAAGAGTATACCAAAATGCTTGTATTTTTAAGGGCTTACCTGTAGTATTAATAGCCTCACTTAAAGCTGGGACATTTCAGAAAAATAGTAAAAGAAGGATCATTAGGGACACTGTGGTAGTAAGGTACAAATGATACTGGAATGGCAGGGCAGGAGTGATAACTGTATAAAGAAACAAGGTAAAATAGTTGTTTAGATGGATGTCATTTAGACAATTATTTTGTCTGCAAAAGTGCTGTATGGTTAAATTAGTAATCAGTTATCAAGGTTGTATGCTATCAAGTACATGGAATTTTAATGTCAAAATCTTATCTAAGGCCCTATAGACTTTTAAGGTTGAAAGAACATTATTCCTTTAATGCAGGAGAATGACCAAACAAGATAGAGGAGGAGATAAAACCTGTAGGTCTGAACAGAGTGGTTCTGATCACTGACACAGAATGCACACATATTTCTTGGATTGTTCTTGGGAAAAAGTGCTCTGTAGATCTTGGAGTTTAACATAGTTTGTAGTGACAACTGTCTGTGGGCTCACTGTGGTCAGACACCTTAATTGGATGACAAATTCGAAATGTACATGTCATGGAATGTGTCTCTTAACTTTTAAAATCACTATATCAGAGTCCTGTTTCTTGTGTGGAAGAAGGAATATGAAGGGATAGTTCTCCCAGTTTTGTCTTGTTACATCCATTCGTGTTCAAAGATTAGTTCTGATTAATAGTGGGAATACTTCCACGTGCCATCTTCAGTAGTGGTGTTTAGCTCCCTGGCCGTTCCCATTTGGTACTGGAATAGATAATAGAAAAGATCAAAGATCCTCTGATAAGACCTTAAGTTCTTCAGAGATCTTCCACTTACTGCTAGAGTTTAAGAGGATGTCTCAAAGATGCCAGATTTCTTCTCCAGCACAAGCCATCCATCTGGTGGGGCCTAAGAAAATACGTATATATTGCTAAAACACACAGGCCCTGATTTCAGGTGTTAAGTGGTATTCTTTAGGAAACTGCAGCCTTGAGAGGTTGAGGCAGGTCAGTGTATATGTAGCAGCTTACTGATTTTTGACCATTTTTAAAGAAAGCATACGGTATCCAGCTGAAAATAACAGGTATGATGATCGATTTGGATGTTACTAATGGTAACCTTCAAAAACCTTGAAAATTATATTTGTTTTTCTTTGTCATCCATGTTTTAGTGGATCTGCGTGTTTACCTAAAGACTTGCTGCCTGCTGCAGTATAACACAGTCAAGCAGAAAGCTGCTGTAGCAGATCTCGTGTTTCCAAGTGCCCAAATGCGTTAAGTAGGTCAGAAATTGCATAACATGCCGTTACTGGAAACTGCTGTAGGCTGACTTGCCTATAAAAACTCAGCACTGCAACTAGCAAATGCATTCTGACAAACAGAAATGCAGCCATGACTTAAAGCATGACAAGAGAGCTCTCCCTGAAATCTCCCTAGGACATGAATGGCTGTTGGAATCATGAGATGTCTTTGTCCCTAGAGTTCATGTTCCCACTATCTGCTGAGCCAGAGTCACCTGCCTGGCTTGTCAGAGGTTTCACATTGTTCTTGTCTGCAGGGAGCTCAGGCACAAGGCTCCTTAACTCCTTCGGGACAGCAAAAGATGTGTTCTAGGTATTCGATATATTCCTGGTTACCAAGCTCCTTCTAAGAACAAACATACACAGCACAGTGAAAGTCATGTGAAGTTAATGATCTCTAATAATTCTTCCACTGACTGAACAGTTGCTGGTGATTAGTTATGACAAACAGGAGTTTGTGGAGATAACTGCAAAAGTCTTTGTAGTTTCTGCATGCAGGAGCAGCCACTGCTGTTCAGTTTAACTCTGATGTGCTCTGTGGAGCAATGAGCAGAGTACAGGGCTTGTGTTTCCCTTATGAAGCACTATTTCATAGCTTTACCACAGAGGGGGAATACATGCCTAGTTATCCAGTATTTTACCTTCCTTACCGAGTTACAAAATGTGTACATGAGAAAGGAAAAAATGAATTCTGGAAATACCTATTGCCTTCAAAAACGTGTCAGTGCACGTTATTTTTCTGGTGTGCATCCTGTACCCATGAAACCAGACGTTTGGCCCACTCTGTTTCTGTGCCCTTGTACCTCTTTGCTACATCAGGCAGCATTGAGAAGAGCCCATAGGCCACTTACCCGCAGGTTTTGTCATTTAAGAGTCTGACCCCTGGTGAGGGCAGTCTTCTGTATTTTTTTTTCCCTTGCTACTCATATTTTCATATGATCTTTTTCTAACATAACTAGTTGAATAGAAACAAAAGAACATCCCCAGTGAGAAGAATTATATCCATTATCAGTCAGTGTGGTAAATTCAGCTGTAATTATCTTTTAGTACAGTATATTTGTTCTATTGCTCTACAGCTATTTATAGATAGTCATAGAATATCCCATTTGATGGATACATTTTTCCAAAGGTTTGAAATAGGGGTACTCCTCTATGAAAAAAATTAAAGAGATTGAGTCTGGCAAGAGCTCTTTGGACTCTGTGGTAATGTATTTAAAATATTTATTAATGTATTTATTAAAATTTATAAAAGCAACCAGTATGGCTTTATTTCCTGGAATTGTATCTCTGCTGATACACCCGTTTGTTACCATGCCAATTGCACATTTCTTAGATTTAAATAGATGTCTCAGTACCAATCACCTCGGGAACACAAGCAGTCAGGAAGGGTCCTCAGTTAATGTACAAACCTGAGCAGGTCTCTGCTAGTGGAAAAATGTCTGCCCTTCATTTGCTGCTCAGAGGCCAACAAATACTGATCTGTTAAATGCTCTGATACAGTTTGACTTGATCTTTTGGCAATGGGCCCTAGACAGAATAGACCTATCTTATGCTGTCTCAATTTAAGAGTCCTAATATATTGCCTGATGTCAGAAAACTAGGTAGGAGCTTGGCACAACATGAATGTTTGTAAGCCTAGAACATTTCCAACTTGGCTTAAGTTGTGAAATATGGAAGGTGAGAAGGTTTGAAAATAATAACAACAATAAAAATCCTGGGCTTGCATCAGAACAGCTAGCCTGAGTGTGAGCAGCCAACAGCTGTATTAATTTACATTTCACACAAAGTTACCTTATTAGCAACAGGTATAGCAGCTTCTTATACAGTTTGGTTAACTTACTATTAATAATACTTAATTACTTTGTTATGCTAATGTGAAAATATTATCTGAGTGCTCAGGTGATTAGAACTTAAAAAAAGAAAAAAAAAGAAAAAAAAAGAGGTCTCTCTCCAATTGTGTTTTGCAAGCACTGGATCTTTTTCCATCTTGAATTTTCTGTCTGTGGATTCTCCAGAGCTGTTTGTGTTTTTTTACTCTTCAATGTGTTTTCTTCATTATTTTTTAATAAAAATGGGCTCTCCAATGTAGCAGGTGAATGTTGCTGACCTACAGCATGCTTTAAACTCTGGAATTTCCGTAAACAATCCTAAAATAATTCTAACAGAGGCCTGTGATGGGGCTTGTTTTGCATGTGGGTCATGGCAGCCTGGCCATGCTGTCTGCGTCAGTCCTTCAGTGCAGCTGATGGACAGGCCCCGCTGCGGGCAGTGACAGCATGGTGGAAGGATGCTCTCCTCCCCAGTCAGTCACCTGGCAAAGACATGATGTCAGTTCATCTAGACGTTTAACACGTTGCTTTGCGACCGGAGCCCGTTATTGGAGGCTGACAGGGACAGTGACACTAAGAGGTCGGGTTAGGGCAAGAGGTGTTCCTGTCACGCCTTGCTAGCATGAAACCCAGGAATGTCTGGGAAAAGGTGGAGTGCCGTTTGTTCGCCTCCCGGGTCTGAGGCCGCTGCGATCCTGTGTCGGGACTGTTCTGCGAGGAACGGCCGTTTCCTCTCGCTGCGAAGCCGGTGTGTTGCCTCAGGCCGCCCCGCCGGGTTACGGAGGCGAGAGCCTCGCCGCGTCGGCTCGTGACGGGCGCAGGCCCGGCCGCTGCTCCCGCTGGCGCGCACCTGGGGCTCATGAGGGCGGCCGCCGCCCCGGACGGGCAGTTGGAAGGCGGCGCTGGCGCGAGCGGCGGCCGTTATCAACTGAGGGTGGGGGCGCGCGGCTCTGTAGAGCTGCCCGCCAGCCCGTCGCTGCCTCTCCGCGGGATGAACGGAGGTAACGGGGGGCGGGGAGCTAGGGAAAGGGCCTTCGCTGGGCAGGCGCTTCGGAAAGGGTGGGAGGGTAGCGGTGGAGCGGCCGCAGAGCCGCCTCAGGGATAAATGCCGCCTCCATCAGCACGCGTGGGCACGGAGAAGGAGCGGAGCGATTTCGGTTACGGGGTGTGGAGGGAACCGAGCCGGTCAGAGCCTGTGTATCTGTCTGGTAGAGCTGTAAAGACAAGGCGGTCAGTCGGTGGTTCCAGGCAGCGTGGTGCTTTTTGACATCTTCTCTGGAGGTGTTGGGGAAGATGTTCACAATAAGGATAGCTCGGTGGTGGCGCCGCGGGTGTGGAAACCCAAAATGCTGCCGTGCTTCCTGGGAACTGAGTGCAAAACCAGGTTTGGGACCATTACAACAGTGGCAGGTAGCACTGCACTACACTGCACCGTGTGCTTGGAGTATGATGTGGCTGTGGGGCCTTCCTTAGGTCAGCAGCCTGTTGTGCTTTTGCATTTATTGTCAAAGAAAGTCTACCCGGAGCTCTCCTCTGGCAGGGTAATGTGGCGGGTCTGGCCGAAAGATGACATGCTACAGCAGTAGATTTAAAGCCCAAGAACTGTCTCTTAATAAAATACATGAACATGCATCAATGTCTCTTTCTGATGTTTAACTAAGGTATATGGCCTTAAAACGTGCAACTGTGTAAGCTCCACTTCTTTCTTTTTTTTCTTCCTTTAAATAAAATCTTACCTTTACGACAGAGAAGCTGTCTGTGGGATGCAACACAATTGGCAATTTCAGTATGTGAGCTATCTCTGGTGAGTTCATGCCTTTCCTTACCTTGCAGCAACTTGTTCTTGTCCATGCCCTCAACCTAGTCCTGTTACCAAGAGCTATGAGTACTGTTTAATTTCTTTCTGGAAAGCCGGAGGCTTAAACTGTACACAGGTAAATGCTAGGACATTTTCCCATTGTCTGTGTGGTTTGAAATGTTAACTCTGAAATACGCCAAGAATTTTATGCCCTTGTGGTGCTTTATTAAAAAGAACTTGTTTATGCCAGCAGCTGCTGTAAAAATGTAGTCTGCTGCTTTTGATATGATGTGGTATTTTATTATTTAATTTTGTAAAATAGTGTTCCATTAATGGTGATAGATTAATTAAATGTATTGTTGCTGCATAACCTGGACCATGTCAAGTTGGTAAAAACTTGAGTTAGCACAGGTCATTTGAATCAAAGGAATGTTGGTTTCGTATGTTCTAAAACAACAGTGCATAGAAAACTTTGCCATTTTGTAATTCTGTTTCCTGCCTTATGCTGGAAGAACGTGAACCCTTCTGTTCGTCAGTACTTCTTTTTTTTTGATGCCATCTCATTGTTGTAAGCTTCTATGTCACTTCCTGCCTGTGACAATGGTTTTCAGTTCCAGCTCAAGGATCTGTGGCTCTCTGAATTGACTGGTGAGGGATTCTTGAAATGTAGCAAAATCAAGCCATTGTCTGTGTGGCAGCTGTAAGAACCAATAGGCAGGAACACAAATCCTTCCACAACTTGAGGGATTTTTTCATTATGACAGACTTGCTTTAAACATTGTGACACATAAGAAGTACTGTTTTTCCTGTGAAATATACAGCGATGGTTTCTTGTGTGTTGTTACCCTTGAACAGTGGTTTTGGTAAAGAGACAAATGCCAGTGACGTCAGATTTTTTGAGCATATTAAATCATCTACAGTGGGAGCAATGGAAGAGGAATTCAGTATTAAGTAGGACCTCAGGAGCAAAGAATTGTTGTCAGGCAGATGAAGGACAGGCTCGCTGCAGTAAAGCTGAACTGTGTTCAGGAGCAACCTACACGCATCACACGCAGTCAGGGACATTACTCGTGACAGTGGACCTTCACAAAGAAGTATTGTTCAAATTTATCTCCTATCCTACACTTGGGGGTGTGACAAAGTGTAATGAATAATAAACCTATACAAATTCTGTGGTTTTCTTTTTGTTTTCCCCAAATGTTTTGAGATCTTTTTGCTTTCCAGCAGAATGTGTATAATTCAGCAAAATACAATTTTAAAGACTGTAGTTTTTTTCACCAAGGAAAAGATTTCTTGTTGTACTATTGTTTCTGTTGTTACTGTTAGCACAGAGCGCTTTAGTGCTACAGCAGTTACCATAGCTTCATTCCTTTTCTTAGAAAACATACAGACTTACTTGAAGAAAAATATGAAAGTCTGTATGCTGCTTAGCTGCTTACTGGGCAGAAATTTTAACCAAAAGCATTTGTGATTTCAGAGTGAGCTACTTGCACCCTTCTCCATTCTTAGATAACCAAGAGCCAAGTATTTCTTTCTTAGCAGAAAAAAAAAAGTGCTTTTTTGCTTCAACGCTTTCTCAGTCTGTATGTTAGGTTCTTCACCCTCTCATTTTGTCAATTGTTTCTTGCCCATTGTAACAAGAGGTTTTAGCTAGTTACTTGGGGCTACTGGGAGTCTGACAAACATATCCATGAAAATGTCTTCCCAAATGCGTTTCTGTTTATTACTCAAGAATGCGTTTATGGTTTTGCAAATCTTTTCCTATTGTCTTTTAACCTTTGAGGTTAAAATACTGAGTCATGAGTCTTCTGTGCATGTGGGGAAAAACAAGCACCGTGAAATTACTTGGTGGTTTTGTATTTTGTTGGTTGGAAGACCAACACAAATGAAGAAGGTCTGTATTTCATGCTCCCTAAATTCTTATTTGGATTCTTGCTAACAAATAAGGAGAAGGGATGGCTCCATATTCAGAGCCTTGGTGTTTGAAGGGTGACCTCAGGTCAGAGGATTTAGCACAAGACACAAGGATAGCACACAGTACAGGAATAGAGTGGGCTGAGGAGACCACTGGGAGTTCCTTCCTTGCAGACTTGACTGTTAAATAGAAAGACCTAATGATTTAAGAAAACAGATAGAAAGTCCTGTATGAAAAGTGCATTCAATTTGGTGTGGAAATTGATTAGCTGTTTCTGAGGCCTTCTTTTTGGGGTGCGTGCCTTGACAAGATAGGGAGAATGACAGTCCTGAGCAGTTTGAGTCCAAATGTCTGGCATCTTTCACCGGCTGATGACATACGAAGTTTCTCTGAATGGTAAATTAACCAGTGAGGCTGCAATTGCTAGATATTTTATTTCCAAAACACCAAAGGATGATATATTTCCTGGACATTAAGTCATAAAGTAGTTTGTGGTAGTGTTTTGTTGGGTTTTTTTTAAGAGGCACAAGTACTGCCAATACTAACCTTGAATAACTTTTTCTGTAATGTTTTTCTTAAAAAGAAGCCAAATCCCTTTGCTTTGAAAGTCTTTTATTCAGTTCTACAATTAAGCTTTATGTTCCTGTTCGCAGACAACTGGATGTTTTTCTCCAGAGTGTAGTTTTCACTTCTGTCAGACTTGTCTGCTGCCCACCCCCACTCTGCAACGTACAATTCCCACTTGCAGCATTTTCAGTAAACATGGGATCAATTGAGTATACAGAAATAGCTTCTTCTATAAAATTTCCATTAAAAAAATAACAAGTTTTTATTTACAAAGTGTTTGCTACTACAAAGTAATATTTCCTATTGGTTCAAATATACTATTTGCTGATGCCAGTGTTCCTATTAGGAAAGTAAAACTTTGTATATGCATTTTTATTTATATCTTTGTCAGTGTTTAAAGCACATACATCCTACCACATTCTTTTTTTATACTACTCCTATCCACATACAATGTGGTAGTAAAAATTAACACTATTTGATCAGGAAAAAAAATCAGCATAGCTTTATAGCAGTCTTTCTGCAAAAATAAAAATTTAGTTTATAATTTAAAGGAATTTGGAAATAAAGAAATCTATGGAGAATTAAAAAAATGCAGCAGTTTTGTACAAGATGAATAGGTAACCTGGACTTCTCTGAAAACAGGAATTTATCACAAGTATTTGTGTGACAATTTATGCCAATACAGATGTTGGTGGACAGGAAGATGAGTAGATTACAAAGTTAATTAAAACATCAAATCTCATATAGTTAGCATCCTCATGAATTGGATTTGCCAGTGCTTTTCTTCCCACCCACGACGTTTACAAACCCGCCTTTGAATTCAGCATCAAGAGGTCATAAAATAGCTTTGTCTATGACTGGTCTCATTCTTCAACAACAAAAAAGGTCTTAAAGTTAATGGACTTTGAAGTGGTTTCTGTATTTCAATCATAAAAAAGAAGTAGTCTCTAAAGTCTAGTTCCATGTAGAATATACAAGTTGTTAAAAAGTGCTACCGTAATGGGTGGGGGCGCAGACCTGCCTTTTTATCACACACTGCATGTTGCAGTGGCTCCTAACATTGCCTGATGGGTATGTCAGCATTAGCTTATTATAAGGGACTGATCTATTGCCAGATCACCTAAGAAGTGCCAACAGACATGTACTGTTGTAAAAAATGTGCCTGTACTTGCTAGCTAGTAATTCCTGACACAGTGTAGGATATGTGAGTAGAAAGGTGCAGTGGTCCCAGGATATTTGTTTATTTGCAGTCAGGACCTGAGGAATAAGGATGAACTCATATCCTAATTCTTACTGGTTTCTTCAGGATCATTTGTTTTTACAGTAGGTGCTTGAGATACGGTGACATAATATCTGCATATACTCTAATATTTTTTCATATGTGCAGCCAGGCTTTGGAGATGAGAATGTGCCAGCAACTTGTGTGATGGGTTGTGATTCAGCTGTTTTCCTAGGCAAGTTCTGGGAGAGCCACTATCCCTGCATTACCACAACCAGATCTACTAATTGTTAAAGTTACACCAGAGATTTATCAAACCCACCAAAAAAACCCCCAGAGATGGATTTTGTGGACTTAAACTTTCTTGGTCAATGTTTTAACTTTCATGGCTGTTCAGATTAATTGTATGACCTCCCAGTGGGAAGAGCTATGGATATGTGGTGGGTTTTTTTCCTCTTTGACTGCCTTGGTCTTATGGGTATGTCACTGCTGCTTCATGGAAGGCACAGGAACAAGATGGCACTAGGCATCGCTTCCTCTGTTTCACTCCTGCATAATGAGAGTAAGCTAAACCCCAGTCACTGTTGGACTCATTTTGTTTTGGAAAAACTTTCCTATATACTGCATAGAATGAGAGTGTTAGGCATCTATGACTGGGTTTAAATTTTACATAGCTGTATCCTACTGTCCCACGGTGTCAATATATCTAAAGTGCCTATGCCTGGAGAACATTGGGTATTTAAGAATGGCATTTACAAAGTCAGAAGATTAAGTGGTTGCCACTTATTCTAGTCAATACTAAAGAAAAGATGTGAGTCTGGGCTACTGGGAGGTTCCTCAATCTACTTGGAATCATCATGAGCTTCTTACAGATACTGATCTGATCCAGGTCAGTATGCCTTTTTTATTGTAGATAAGCTAGGGTTTACCCGTTTGCTCTGTATTGTTCCTAAGTCTTCTGGAATTTGGTTAGTTAGATGTCACCTTCTGCCCAATTTTTAACAAGGAGTTTTGATGTCCTGCAGCTTGGTTGGATATTTTAAATACAGGATTCTTGGCTACTGTTAAAAAGATGTAAGCAAAAAGAAAACATTTTGGTTTTGGCTCATCTTGGGGGTAGCCCAGACAGAGTATGAGTACTCAAAATGTTGAATGACTATGTGGTCTTTTAACACCTGCAATAAACAGTGCCTTCAGTTCTTAACTGTCTTCTGTCCCTCGCCCGTTAGTACCAGTTGGGTCTGGTAACCAGGGGTGCCAACTTGGGTAACAAGCTAGGAAGTACTTGTGTGGGTAGCTTTGCAGTGACTTGAAAGGTTGGTAATACTTAGCAAGGTGAATGAACAACTGGGAGTAACACTGGTTGTGGGTATTTTTTTGGCAATATACCTGGGTTCAGGGAAGAATGTTTCTAAGAGGCTGTGAGCAACCAGTCACCAGACTAAATCAGAACAGCTAAATAGGAAAGAGAGAACCTGATTTGTGAACTTAGTTAAGGAATGAGAGTTTCAGAAAGTTTCATCGTTTCAGGATTTGGTTATGTGAATACCTGCCAGCAGAAAATTGTTTAGAGCTGTTACCACTCTAGTAATGGTTGGTGTGTGATAATCAGGAAGTACAAATGGTTTATTGAGGTATTACTTCTAGTTCAGAATTCAAGAAGTGGCATATCTTAAAAAACAACTCAATGAACAGAGCATGGGTCCTTAGCATCTGTCTTGTTCATCAGTAATGCTGCAATAGGTTCCATTTCTTAGTGCTGAAGGTGGAGAGGCCTTCAGCTGTTAAATACAAGGCCTTGAAGTAACTGAGCTGCAGCATTTCTATCTTTAATTATGCTTGTAGTAAGCAGGAGGAGGTCACCTAGAAGACTATTACTAGAATTTATTAAATAAAGTAATTTAGGAGCTCATCTATCCTCTTCCCAGCTTCATTATGGCTGGTGTCTGAGACAGTCTTGTAAGGAACAGATATAACTTAGGCAGGTCAGTCAGAAGATAACTTGGTTTACTGTATATTATACCCTGTGGTTATTAGCTTTGTTTTTACATGAATCCAAAACCCAAGTATCTCCTAACTCACTAAAACAAGTCTTTTCAACAAACCACCTGGCTTATTTTCAATTGAAAAGAGACAGTTAATTATAAAAATTAGCATTGCTCAGTGTTCAAATATGATTGTTTCAGTCATGCTCTTGAATTAAAGTAGTGGATGTGATCAGATGATCTTTTTTCTTAAAAAATTAAAATCTGGTTATTAGGCCTTTTTAACATATTACTTCAGGCTGACTTAGTTCATCAGCAGAAGTCCTGTGGGTATTCTGTATACTTGTTGCTTTCCAGCTACATTAAAGCATTAGGAGTATTTGTAAGCTATAGTTAAAAAAAACAAACCCCAAAAACCTAAACAAAAAAACCTTAACCAAAATGGGAGTATCTACAGTGTGGCTTGTACTAGGTTTAATGAAGTTAAATTCTTATTTTCAGTGAAACTTGTATCATTTGGTTTAGTCCTTAGTTAAAACTTATTTAGATTAGGTGGATTGTTGCCCTTAATTCCAGTGCTGAAATGTTTCACTTCAATACACTCTTAAAAATCAAATCCACAAATATTGTCACACACTAGAAAAATGCTGTCTCCCACTCATATTTTTTCATTTAGTTTGTGGGGCTAACAAGTTTTACAAAGTAAAATTTAGATTTTTTCCAAGCACCATAAAGTCCAGAAATAAAACTCTTTACTGCATTATATATAAAACCATTTACAGACAGTATTATATTGCTTGCAGCCAAATGCCTTCTGAATGTATAACCAAGAAATCGTGTTCCAAAGTACAGAAATATGTCACTTAAATTTATCTTAAATAGAACTTGCAAGAGATACTATTTAGTACCAGTTGCTATTTGTTACATAGCAATGTCAAGGGTATTGAACAGGACAGGAGAGGGTGTTGGTAACAGAATAGAAAATGGGAAAACCAGTCTTGCTAATGACCTTTTTATTCTGGAAAGTATCTACTGTTGGTGTTCAGAGGGAAGGCTGGCCTGCATGTTGCAGCAGCTGAGCACAACTGCTGCCATTAGCTTAGTGGGAGCTGTGTGGCTGCTTAATATTCTCAATCTCCTTGTTATTCATAATTACTCAGAGCTCAATTCAGATAGAACAGCTGCATTTTGTGAGGTCCTGCATTTACCTGTTTTGTTTGGTTTTCTTCCCTGTTGGTTTGTTTTAAATACGTCAGCTAACATCAACAGGAATGACTGAATGACTTGCCTGAGATCATACACATGTGACTATGGCTGGATAAGGCCCAAAATTCTCCTAGTTCCCAGGCTTTAGTTGTAACCACAAGACCACAGTGCTTTAGTTGAATTTCATCCTCAACTGGGACTTGGTACAAAGAATCCTAAGGAATAATTTCTTTTTGAAGTCTCTTGTAAATGTTCTAACTTGTTTTGTCCTTTTGTATTCAATTAGTTCAGGAAAAATAACTTTTAATGTATTGGTTCAACTGTGTAAATATGTTATGTGCTCCTAGATTTATTTATTTTTAAAGTTGATAGCTTAAAGTTCGCCAGAAGGCAAGTAGAGGTGCAGTCTGCTGCTTTGAAGGACACACACATCAATGGAAGGAAGATTTCACTTAAGATCTTCCTCCTGTAAAACACATTCCATTTCTGGGCAGGAAGCTTTTTTTGCTGGGTGCTTAGAGTTCAAAGTGCTCCTCTTTAGCAATTGTTTAGATCTTGAGTGGGAAACGCGAAGAAAGTGTAAAGTTAAGTGTACCCCCAATGTACTAGGAGGGGGCAATAAAAACATCTTTAAAAAAATGTTCTCCTAAGCATTCCTTAGGATTCTACACATATTGGGTATCTTTGATCTGCCCTCTACAATGAAAGCCAACAGGGCAGTTTTAGAAAAAAAGCAGTGATTTTTTAAGAATAAAAGCAATTATGAAATGCCATTTGTGAAACTGACAATTCCATAGTAATATACCTGGAGCATATTTTACCTTCTCTTACTTCGAAAGTGAGTGACTTTCAGTCAAATGCATTGACTCTCTCAGTGAGAATATTATTTTGTGTTTGTAAAGCTTTTCTTCATATAGAGGTAGTGTTACAGATTTGGTTCAAGTGAGGTGATGTCAATTCCTCAGTCTGCTGTTGCCTGTGAGCCACGAGCACAGGATAGTCTTGCCCAGAGGGTGAAGAACATGGTAGGCATAAAAGAATTTGTGTATTTGCAACTCATTTGTTTAAGCTAGATAGCTCTACTTGCTTGGTCAAGAGCAATAATGGTGCTGTCAAAACTGCACCTCAAACGCAGGAGCTCAAACTATCTGTGAGAAGTTTCTAACTGGATGCCTTAATTTTTAATGCAAACATGCAGGTGGCTTGTACGCTCCTCACCGTTCTACCTGTCCTGTATGTAGCCAGTCACGTGCTAACTCCTGCATGAGAGCCAGGTGGCTTTTTAACTGGAGCCTCAGTCTGTCTCGCTAGCCTGCGCTTGGTGCTTTTGAACCTAGTGGCTTGAGTGCAGGTTTGTCTGTAAAAGAATAGTCAAGGGGTACAGCTTGCTGCCATTGCTCAAGCAAGTGACAGTTTTACAGGCTGCCTAACCTCATAACTAAATAACAGAACCAACTTCCTGGAGCTCTGGCAGCTAAGACATGGTATAATAGAAATAGGTCAACTATTTACAAACAGTGTAAAAACTGCAAAGAAGTAACGCTATTTTAAACTGGATTTGCCTAATTAAAAATAGTTAACTTCATGACTAGATAAAATACTGGATGTTAGAACACCATGGGAAGAGTATGCCTACAGTGTATTTTGCTCTGCTTTTTAAAAAAGGCCTTTATGATGGGATGATGAGGTTACCTGTAGAACATGGAGCCTCCTGTCCTAAGTCTAACTTAACAGTTCAGGTTGTGTAACTTTAGCCACAAATTATTTTAAGAAGTGGTTCAATACTAAAAGGTGCATGAAGTTAATAATAAGGAAGTCTGTCATAATCCAAGCTGACTAGAATGCAAGATGTGAAATGACGTATTGTTGAAATTTATTTTTTTCCTAAGAATTTCAACCTATGACTTTAAAAACTGTGCCCTGCCCACCTGGAATTTGAAAATACTGCCTTGTAAACATGCTGCCTGAGGTCCTTAACACAAAGGCCTTCTGAAAGAAACCAAATACCACATGCTGTAAAATCAAAGGGATTATAAAGTTATAACAGTAAAGGAGAAGCTATACTGGATACACTATAATCTAGAAATACATTTTAAAACTTCTTTTCCTTGAAAAAAGCTGGTGCAGAGAATACTGCTGTTTTTATTATCCTGACTGTTTAATAATGGCTAGGAATAATCACTTATAATAAATTAGGTCTGCAGTATAAATGAACATATGAACTTTTCAAAAGAGACATACTAATGTTACTTTAGAGTATCTAAAATGAATTTAACTATTTCAGGATTCATTTAATCACTTGCAATTTATATTACTTTAAGAATCTTCTATACAGTAAGTTCAACAGAAAAAAAGCAAACATTCTAACAGCCCCTTTTCCCTAGAACCATTTTCATTTAAGATAGTTTTAAATAGCTATTTTAGCACATTTGCACATGTTCTCTCTCCCCCTTTTTCTAAAGGTAGCACAGCTGAAAGACAATGCAAGGATTGGCATTTGTTGACTGACCCTTTTCTTCTCCATCTGTAAAGATAAGGGGAAGACTGAGATTCAAGATGGAATGTCCCAAATGGAAAATAGGAACTTGATGTTTACTCTGCTAAATCTCCAGGGGCTTTTTTCTTTTCCTTGGTTATAGTCGATAAACGCTTTGCTCTGTGTCCACCTGTCACCCTGTGTTCAGTTACTGAAGTTTTCCATTTCAGCTGTGCATGAATTTCTTTCGAAGCTTCCGTTCTGCTTCACTTGAACACAGCACAAACAAAGGCAAGAAACTTAAGTAAAATCCAAACAGGAGCTCCCATTAAGAATATCTGAGCAGCATTTTGTATATATTCCATTTCTACTGTCCTTATTCTGGGGAGGAAGAATCCTCATCTTCATCCTCTTCATCTTCATCATTGAATGAGCATGGAGTTTCTCCCCGTGACTCAGAGTAGCGTGATGTTGCACTGCTGGACTGTTGGCTGCTAGGGGCAAGAAACTGCCCAGTTGCTAAGGCCACTTCAGCATCCAAACACAACCCTGGATTCTCACTATCAAAACAACAGAAATGGTGAAATTTAGGGGATTTCTCATGAAATGTTAATCTTTCTTTTTGGCCTCAGCTGTTCCTTTACAGAAATGCTACCAACAAGAAAAAACCCAAAAGCATTATGTTAAACACAGCTCACAGTTAGTTTTGAAAACTGCTAAAATGTTGTAAAGTCACATAAAGATTATTGGGTGGCTTCTCTCCCCTGCCTCCCAACCAACCAGTAGAATTGCCAAAGAAAGCCTAAATAATAATAAATCCGCCATACTTGTGTCAATACACATAAATGTTTGCAATATTAAATTAAGCCATTAAATACTGTGAGGAAAAACTTGTTTCAGAATAATCCCTCTGTCCATTTTTTTAAAGTACAGGAAACCTCCAAGCAAAATGTGGTTGTGGAGGGTTCTTTTGGATTGTTTTTTATTGTTGTAGTGCATTTAGATGCCATTCTTTTGTATTATTCAGAAGCATCATCAGCCTTTTTTCCACGTGAAATTACCTACTGACAGTCCATGTCCAGGTAGGAATTTAAGGTTAATCAAGGAAGATTCTGCCTTTCTAATAAGGGCTTGAAAGTGATTCTATTCTCTTGAAACAGATACAAAATAGTTAGCATGTTCACAATTCAAAGCATGGTCGTTTGGCATTTCAAATACAATTATCAAAGGAGACAGAATAAAAGGCTTTTTCACCATCAAAAATTAACCGTAACAGACTTCCTGCATGTAAATGGTATCAGATAGGTTACTGGAAGTACCACAAGCACATATCATTGCCCTTGAATAAAAAAATATTTTATGTACCTTGACTTAGCATCAGAAGTGCCTCCTGCTACCTCTAAATGTGAGCTTGATAGTAATCCTTTGTTTATCCACGAAAATCCTGCAGACATATCTAGAAGAAAGCATAATTGTATTTGAGAGTTATATTTTTTTCTTCCTTTTACAATCATAAACTTTGTATTCTCTTTGTGGTTATGATTTCTTAGTTTAGTTTAGAAGGTACCAGTAGCTCAAGTTGATCTCATATTGTAGAAGTGTCTTGTTTAATCCAGATGACATTCCATAGATGACTCCAGCGTTTGTGGATGCGTTTAGGCCTTCCACTGACTCAGAATTGTGGTTATTTCTATGAAACTTTCCTCTCTCTCTAAGAGAATTCTCACTGAAGATGACCCTGGCTAGTAGCAGCATGCAGTCACAGGCAACTGAAATAGAGATCTGGCATCCTTCACAGAAAATTACTGCTACAGATTGATCTTTTCAAATGCCCCAAGAGCTCTAAATGCCTTTGCTGTTGTGTTTCATGTAGGTGTAAATGGAACTGTACTTGCCAGGAGAAGAGATACTGCAGTGAAGCCACCAAAGCAGTATGTATTTCAGGTGTGCAAGTTCTGATGGCTAAAGGGACTTTCATCTTGGTCGTCTCATAGCTTGGCTGTAAAGCAGCCTCTTAATCCCATCCACACTTAATAGAGACAGCAATTAGCTGTGGACATGAATAGATGTCAAAGGTCTTGAGTATGAAAGGGAGAGCCTTGCATGCTTCATGTGTGAGGTGTAAGTCAGTCTCCTCCCTAAGGATAAGAAATGTTAAGATTAAAGTGGTCCTCTGAGGGAGGGCTAACAGGTTGGTTAGTTACAGCCCTCATACTACTTGTTTTCAAATTCCCTGACAAGCAATGCTTGTCAGTTGTTTCCAGTTACACACATTTCTGCCAACAGAATCAGCAAAACAAGTCCACTGAATCAATTACACTTAGGAATTGTACTTTAGAGATGTTTTTAATCTGTTTCTTAGACAAGGTATTTCTATTGACCTATACAAATTCCATCTCACCATGAACTTAAAATTAAGTTGCCATCAGGACTTCTGGTTCTCTCTCATGGTGCTTGCATGTGGTTCCATCTGGATGCATTAAATCAGGACAGTCCTTATTATTACTTGCTATGCCTAGGCAAATGGCAAACCCCTGATCTGTTCAGCATGATGGTAGTAAAATGGATTGTACTAACCCTATTTCATCTGTTCTGTAACAATAGGCAAGAAAAATAACTACATGTGTTTGTTACATATGCTTTCTCATTTGTCCTTCATGTGTTCTTGGTTAAGCTTTGGGTCCTTGATTTGACAGTGTACTGCCTACCCCAGGGACTGTTACAAGCAAGTTGTCGCAGTCACATGCATTGGGTCACCATCCTTTGGGATCCACAGGTTACATTGTTTGGTGCTGGGTGGGCTTGCTAGCAGTGAGGTATTTAACTGACACGTTACAAAGCAAAGCTGCCAAAGAGTGATGCTCCTGCCAGTAGTCTTTGGAACATGATGGAAAAAATTAGTAAGTGGCACCTTTAGAGTGATCTAAGAGGATGGAATATGGACATAGCTGGGTGGCTTTCACAAAGACTGCCCTAAATGCAGGTTCATTTTCACAGATAACATGTTCTGACAGTCTCCTGTCTTTACGGGAGGAGGCTGACTCATCTGGAATGACTGCATGGGATTAGGTTAAAAAAATGGATTAGAGATGTATCACAGTGTTGTTTCCTGGCCTTTTGAAGAGGTGTACCTGTGCATACATGCTTAATATTCCAGAAGAATAACAAGTCACTGCTAGCAATCTGGCACTTTATTCACATTTTGGGATAATACTAGCTGCTCTTTTTGAAGAGCAAGGTCTGTCTTAAGACAGAAAGAAGCTTCATAGATGCATGTCCCTGTCTTGTACTTGTGTTGCCTTCTATTTCTAAATTTTCCAGTGGGCTCTGAGGAGTCAGGAAAAAGAGGAAGTTTCTGAAAGATGGGGTGGTTAAGAAGCCATTTCCTGTCTGGAAAGGGCTGTCAAAATAGAAGTCTGCCTACAGTGAAGAGACAGTACTTCTAGCAGGCTAAATAAATTAGTAATAGCTACACTTATGAACCAGGGAAAGCCACTTGGAAAAACCTTCCCAAGGTAAGAGCATCCTTATTATGAACTAGGCATATCTTGCAGGAGATACACTTGGTAGAAATTTGCACTTCACAAGAGAAGGCTCTAAAGGAGCACTCTCAACAGCCTTTAGTATTTAATGCAAAAGTGCTGCACAGGATAACTGCCGATAGCTGAATAAGCTTGTACATTCAGTGGGACTCAGCATTTCAGTTCCAACTTCAGCTTATTTTCCAGTCAAGGATTGCTATGCACGTAAACGGCAGAGCACTTCTTCACCAGGGAATAATAAAGAAGTGGGATAATCTAGAGGTCCTAGAGACCACGCTCTCTGCCCGCTGCCTTAGTGAGGTACATACAAGTGGGATGGTGTTACCACAACTGTTGGTGCCTCAGAACTTTTAGTTCCTACTTTTTTTCATCTGTAGTCTCCTTTCTCCATGTGAGGACTCAAGTGACAAAAGCGGAACTTGGTTTTGCATTAACTGCCTGTAGTGTATGTATGGCTTAAAAGGCACAAGATGTCACTTTGGATATGGTTCAGCAGGAGTTTAGGTTTGTCTCCATCGAGGTATTTCTTTTCATCCAGTAATCTCCATCCTTTACGTGTGAACTGCTCTGGTTTGAGCCCTTAGCTAGACAGTTCTGCATGATCCAACCTTAATGATTCTGTGGTATCTTGTCAGAAACTCCTCTACCAGATAAAAGGCCAGCTATTTTGTACCCTGAACCAGCTCCTGAATATGCCACAGACTGTAATTAGGATTGTGACCCTGGGATGCTGGGGCAAGTGTTTTATTAGAAATAACATTCTTCCTTCCATAGTAAGAAGCTGACAAGTATTGTGGTTGTAGTGCAATCTGTTGTATGGCCATCACTTTGTCTAGATGTTCTGTTGCTAAAGTAACACTTTAATGTTAACTTTGACTGTAAGTTGTGGTTGAGCTGCCGTATCCTCTATTTTTGCTCCCTGTTGGGAAACAAGTAATACTAAATTTCAGTCTAGAAGTCTGCATTAATTATGACAACTGAGCAACAGGAAAAAGGTGTTACAAATCTAATTTAAAATATACATAGTATTTTTGTTTGGGGTATTAATATGTCTTACCACCTGCTGATTTCAATGGCAGTCAAGACACATAAGGATCATACTGATGTAGGACTTAAAATATGTATTAAAAAAACCCAAGACATTTTTTCTAAAAGATCATGAAGCCTATAGAAAACCTAGAAGACACTACTATTATCAAATCAGGGTCACTGAAGAACAGCTAAAACATGTGATCCTCCTGCAATAAAAGTATACTGAAAAGGTTATGATGCATACAACAGCACTTCAGCAGTTCAAAGCAAATTATTTGGCATGTTTAGTGCAACTAGGAGTTTGCAGGGGCAGGGTTTAAGATGAGATGGTCCCAGGTTTGTGGTTTTTTCCTCCAATTTTCAATTTATTTTTGTTGAACTAGTTGAGACTTGGATTCTTCCAACACTTTTTCCAGTCCTATTAGCAAGCCTCACAATGCAAACTATTTTTAAGTGTTGAGAAGTCAGTAATTACCTGGAAAAAAAGATGACCAGGTGAAGGTCAAACTAACATTGCATGGGATATAAAGTACCTGCTCAGGCATATTAGAAAAGGACTGGTTTCTACAGCAGTTGACTTCACGGAGTCAGCCAGTGTGTGGGGGAGAACTTTAATCTTGATCGTAGTAAGTTTATTTAGCAAATAAGTAAGAGCCCTTGACTTGCTTTTCTTGCCTAGTGGTTATTTGAAGCCAGCTTACTTAAAAGTGCCATCACTACAGGAGTAACCATGAACTCTAGAAACCAGTGATGGGCCTTCTAGTTTGCTACTTTTGCAGTGGAAGAAACGTCTAAATACTGCCAAGGGTAAAATGGGAAGTTATACTTGACTGAAAATATGTACTCAGGGCAATGCTGTTTTTTCAAGTGTTGTGCAAACATTTAAATCTATTTCTCTTATTTGCCAGTTTCTGCATTAGAAACCTCTACTATTCAACTCATACCTGTAACAGAATCTTTGTGCCGTATAATTAAGTAGCAAGCAACAGACAGTAGGAACCTTTAAAATAAACATACACCTTCTAGTAACAAGGCTTCTGGATTCACTTTTTCAAAGGCTGAAACAGATGAATGAATGCAATCCATTTCTGAAGAGGACATCACTGGCCTCAACGCATTCCAAATAAAAACCAAAATCAGTGCATGTCTTTGATTAAAATTCTGGGTGGGTTCTGGCTGCTGGCCTGCTACTCAGAATCACAACATTCTCTAACAGTATGCAATCTTAGAATCTGCTTTGTTCTGTTGAGTTCATTTGAAGCAGTACTGCTTGTCTCTGACTCACACAGGAACACTGTGGTTGTTTAGCCTTCAATACTTGCAGTAAGGCCCCCACCAAGCAGTACCTTGGTGACTAAATTTTTTTTCAAAAGAAACTAAAATGACCAACCGGCCGTTAGTTTTGCCAGGCAGTTTTATTGCCTCATCTTTAAAAGCTGGTTTTACTCAGTAAATAGTGGGATGACAGAGGGTTTTTTGCACCTGTAGAAAAAACCCTGTTCTCTGAAGATAAACTAACAGGTTTAAAATGAAACAAATTTTAGTTTTGTTCCTTGATATACAAGAGTAATTAAGTAACTTGAAGACTGCAACACTATTAGATGATGTAGGTCCTCCTCCTTTCCCCTTTTTAATAGTGGTGATCAATCATGCAGTAAAAATTTTTCGTTGATTAAACCTGCAGGGAACAATCCAGATTTCTCACAATTTCTCTTCCTGACACCAGTGCAGCTTTATAAAGACTTGGGTGTGTAATTTCAAAACTGATCAAAATTTAAAACATGAAATCTTGGTTTAAAAACTCATAGTACAAGGGGACCAGGAAAACACAACTGTGGATAAACCTAAGTGTATTTGATGTAGTTTGAAATGTTAAGCCATTTAAAATGTACTAATTTTAGTGAATGCAACTGAATTCTAATGTTCAGTACTGTTCTGACACCACACATTTTAAGAAATGGTTTCATTCTTAGTTCTCCAGTGTAATAAAATCAAGTATACAAAAATCCATGCTTGGCTTCCTGACTACTTCATGGTATTTTTCTTATCAAAACAAAATAGCATTTTTAATTTAAAGCTGGCATTTAGAAGATCCTAACATAAGGATTAAATGTTGAGAAAGGAAGAGAATTAACTTTAGAAAACCCAGGGCAACAGGTTTGTTCTCCCTTTCCTCAGGAATGTCTGTGTACATTAATTCATTGCATAAAACTTCCTTTACAGAAACTTGGGGGAAAGCTGAGCTAAGTTCAAGCTTTGAGTAGAGCAAGAAGAGGAGAAGAATGCAACCTGACAATAACTAAAGGAAGCAATTACAAGTTTTAGCAGCTCTAATCCAGTGACATAACACTGAAGGAGATCTAGGTTTGAGTCTAGATCTGCATGGGAGACCTGTCCTGAACTCTTTGGAGCCTCTCACTTAATTCAGAGAAGCTCAGTTCTCAGATGGCACCTGCTGGCCTTGGGTTTTATCAAAGAATTGCTCTTTCACATGTTAACTAAGTTTCAAAATGACTGGACACAGGAGAGCCTACCATCCAGGGACACTGAGATATCCTTAGCAGAGCTACCTACCTCAGGCCAAGTAAAGTGTGAATGCAGCTGGATCATGTATGGATTACACTCCACCAGTTCAAGATGCAATTTTTTCCTTCCTTTGCCTCCTCCACTCTGGAAGAGCTGCCACCTTCCAGTTGGCTTCTCCTCACATTCACAGTTACTCAAAATTAATACTAACCCATGAAAATTTATTCTTGGTGTCAACTTGGGTGATTTAAAAATATTTTCTTCAGAATGCAGCTTAGTCAGGAGTTAGTTGTTACAGATCAGTGTGGAGTTAAGTTTACAGCACAACTATGATAAACCTCCCAAAATGAACTGCAAAACAATTTGGTTATTATGTACCAACCCTACTAGCTCCCATATAACTTCAAATAATACATTACCATTAAATTTGATTCTATTAAGAGTTGTTATGAATTTGGTCAGGAACAGTATTTCAAGTGTCTCATCTAACTTACCTGTGATGTAGCCTTCTAAAGCTTTTGGCACCAGTGATTTTGCAGTTCTTAGGTCCTCAGCTGAGCATTTGCCTGCCTCAAGCCCAAAGGACATTCCCATTCTCTTCAGCACCTCATTGTCATCATGAATCTCAAAAGTGTTATCGAAATTAAAGAGGTATTCAAATCTGCATGTAAAAAGCCAAAAGTGAGACGGTTTTGAAAACAGTACAGATCTGCTTTTTTTTTTGCTTAGTTTTCTTTTTTTTGGGTATGCACTGAGGTAAGTGTCTAGCTTCTTCGTTATCTGTAAAGAGTCCTTAAAAAAAGAAGTCAAGCAAATGTTTTTTTGCTCCTGTGACTGGCTTGCCATGGGGCTTAAAATGGCACTTTCTCCATTAAGGAAACTTCACCACTGTAGGAAGAAAGTTAAATTTTCTGTCTCATTACACAGATTCAAAGGGGAAAGAGGGAGGCCTTACTAAACATGAACCTTCACTTGTAGTAAATCCAGTACTTTTAAAGGTTGCCTGCAGCCCTGTCACCAAACTATTTTCGTTTTGCTTCTTTTACATTTCACTTTGTGTTCTAATGTGCAACACTCCTCCTGTGAACTGACCTATTTACCTTGGTCTAACTTTGTTTTTCTGAACACATTTGGCTGCAGCTACCAAAGCAGTCTGTTCAGAGTCCTGCATGTTCACAATCTACTGCTTCTGCTGCAGGACTCTCAACATGTTTTTCATTGCATACCAAAGTGGAAATAGTGATATAAACTTAATATAACTGTAAGAAAAGCAAAGGCATCTGGACTGGCCTTCTGCTATGATTGCAGGCTATTAAAAACCTGGGCAGTACTGGTCTAGGGTTTAGTTCCCACTGCCTCTTTTCCTGCTGACAAGACCTTTATCCTGGGAAAAGGCATGATCTTTGAAAGACGACTTACTCGTGGGTGTACCATTAGAAAATCCACCATGTGTGGATTTTCTTGATAGTTTTTTTAATACTCATTTTTTTACAAGTTTGAAGAGTGACTTTTTTTTCTGTTATACACAAAATTTTAATCTAGAAATCTACAGGCTTTGTAGTAGGTGTACTGTCAGTTACAGATATAATGTCTTTTGTGACTCACACGGTATTAGTTGTAAACCCCACTATTTATGCAGCTGTTTACTGAAGCACAACTACACGAAACGGAAAAATAAGCTGTGTCGCTGTCCCTTTAATCGGTCCAATTACACTCCACTACCTGGACTGGTGCAGCTAAAGTCACATAACTATGTTTACACAAACAGCGGATGGGAGACCAGCATCATACCAAGTTACTATCAGAAAACCATGTAGTTAACTAAGTAGTAACTGTTTTCAGCTTTTATGGCACAGGATTAGAGGCTGTGTTTATTGATATCTCTGCATTTCTCCTCCCAGGTGTTGTGGTCAAATACTGGATGCTAGAAAGGAGGGTAACTCCTTTCTCCCTCCCCATCAAGTTTCCAAACAAAGGAACTTACAGAGTATTTCTCCACTATAGTTTCCAGCAACCTGCAGCCCCTCTTCCTCTATCTTTGCTGTTAATAGCTATTTGAGGGTTTTCTTTCAGGGACCTGATGTGACCCCTTTTTGAAGTTAGGTAAACTTTTGGCATGAACAACATCAGTGGCTATGATTTGCATTGAATGCTACAAATACACACTTCTTTTTGCCGAAAACCTGTCACCTGCTATCTTCTCTTAATGTCTCTTAACAAGTAACTGTGTATAGCTGTTCTTTACGCACATTCCTCATGTCCTCCATGATTTGAGGATACTTGACAAGTAAATCCACTGTCCCCTCCTTCTAGAGTTCCATCTGTTCTTTCTGTGAAAGCCCTTCCATAGCTTCAGGCATCCTGGATGCCCTCCCGTGTCTGTCTCCCCATGATGCTATACTCTTCACAAGACAGTATATAATATTCCAAATACAAAAAGCACTACAAATACTTAGTTTTACATCATCTCTCTTGCTTTCTTTTTGTAGTAATTCCCAGCGTTATTTTGGATGTTTCTGAGAAATCAACTTTTTTTCTCACAGAATGATCTAGTGGCCTGCCATCTTATTATTCAAAGCTAAAAGCTACTGGGGACACAAGGTTTGGGTACAGCTCCTGTTTCTTTCCAGGGTAAGTGCAAATTTGATCAACACTGAATTTCACCTGCACTGTCTGCTCTTGCAGACAATTCTTCTTCTAAGGATACAAGAGCCTACTTCCTAAAATCTTTCTCTAATGTATAGCATTGCATATGTTACTTGGGAGAAGAAATTAGAACCGAAGCCCATTCCAACAGCGGCTTCTTAACTGATGTTGAAACAATGGGAAGGGCAAGCACTCAAACTGACCAGTAATGGGGCTGGGCAGAGTAAATACTCTCCAATAAACTACAGAATTTGAATTCCCCGAATGGAGTGTCTGCTTTTGCCAGCTGCCTGACTTAGCAGATCAATTGTTTAACCATTGCTGTAACACATTTAACAGTGGTTTAACCACTGGCAGTTTCTGGCACTGTTTGCCTTTGTCCTGCTGCAGCCACTAATCAGTTGCACAAATAATAACCACAGTGGAAAGCTTGTTTAATTTGGGTTGTACGCTTAATGATCCCCAGCTGACAATAATATTGAAGCTAAGTTACATACACTGAAGTATCAGCAACATAAATCTGTGGTGCTCACTTTCGTACTAGTGTTTTCTTACAGTCTGAGACTGTAGAAGCATAGTACACTGCTCTAGATCCCAAATGCCCCTGACAACTTCAAAGCAGCAGTTCTGAAGTTCCAGGATGAAATCATTCAACTTGTTAACAACTTCAAACCTAAATCTAAGAGCACTGTTTAAAAGTGCAGAAAGAACTCTTTAGTATGCCTGTAAGGGTATATAGTTAAGCTAAATCAATACTGATCCTAAAATCCCACAACCTGCTGAACTGCAGTGCTGATGGCAGGATTCCCAAAGTTTTCTCACAGAATGGATATTTGACTTCAGTCCAATTATCCACAAAAAAGTAACTTTTAGTGGTACCGCTTGTTTGTGTGTTGGTCCTTAGGTTCCTAGAGACTGTCTATTTTTACTGTATGCTAACTGACTTGAAGTATGGGATTTGCATACCACAGAGTGGAATCTGTAATCTACAGCATTAAAGCAAAGCCAGCTATTTTCAGCTAATAAACTAGTTGTGATCCGATTAACTGTTAACGTAACAGTACCCCATACTTTCAGCCATATTTTCACATGATGAAGAGCATAAGCACCCAGAAGGATGTAAGTGGAAGATTTTCAGATTAATATAGGAGTGCAATTATAACAGAACCACTATTTCTACCTAATTTCCTTCCTTGTTTTCCTTCAAAGACCTAGGTGCGATCTTTCTGCTATTAAAAGACCCTTTCAAAGTTGCTGTTACCTCTAGGGTGTTGGTTTTGTGTTAAATGGACCACCTTGTGCTTCTGACTAAATACATCTATGGAAAAAAGAGTTGAGGAGTACTACCCCCTGGCTTCATTAAAAGCTGGTGCTGTCCTAGTATCTGACTTCATTCTGTTATTTCTGCTGCACAGTGAATGCTCTTTGAAACGTCAGTCTGAAGTGCCTGTTGTAACAGTGAAACTCAGCCTGTTTTAACTCAGCAGTTGTAAACCAATGTTGATAATTACTATTGCTACACCAGTTGCATTAAGTATTAAAAAATAAAATTAAAAATCCCAACCCCAAAACACACCCCTGTAGTTAAAGTAGCAATTTTAAGTAGTTATTCTAGTAAGCAAAAAAATTCCCTGGTTTGTTCAAAGAGAAATTCCAGTCCACAAAGAAAATAATTTTTTAAAAAATGGATTCCAGAAGCACTCACTTATCACTTGATATGCTGCAATCTATAACTGTTCTTTTGCTTGTGTTGACTATCAAGAAAGGCAGCTGTATGGTTGAGTTCAAAGCTGGAGGGCCTTGGTTTTGTTGTTCATTTTGCTGATTTCTTTGGACCAGGTTTTTGAATGCTATTTGCTGTGGAAAGAAGGAAAGAAAAACTATCACTGACAACACAAGACAAGACATTAGTGTTCCCAGGAAGTGGAACTTCATAGCTGTTATTTACTAGCTTTCAATACCTCCAGGGATTTTATATCACTGGTTGTGGCTTGACTTCCTCTTTGCACTAGTGATGCTCACTAGGGACACAATTTTTTCCCATATCCTAATGTCTATGCTCCCCCTCACAATCCCTAGGGAAGAAACAAGAAAGGAGCCATAAAGTTTGGTGGAGAATGTATGGTCCCCCACCACTGCAGTCAGAGCTGTTCTCTGTTACTTTACATGCATAATTACCTCAGACTAGGAGCTAGTTAACGCTAGAACAAAAGTTCACAGAAATTACAGCACTCCCTGCTTTGCAGGATCCATATGCTCTTCCCTTTCCCAGCCACCTCCGTCTTTTCTCTCTAAAAACAGTTCTACATTCTCCTCTGAATTCTTAAACAAGCATTCATGACACCATTCACTCTCCAAAGAATTCTTGTATCTGACAGCATATGTATGAAAATGTGTTTTTAGGAACAGTTATTTGAGGGATTTGAAGGCAGTGTACTTACCCACTCTGAGGCCCTTATTGCACTGACAGACAGAAGGACCCAAAGGACTGGTAAACCATTTGACAATGAACATAATCAAGGAAATAATGACAGCTGTAAGGGAGTGTAACTCTATCATCTTCAGACTAATAGTTAGGAAGACCTATCTTCCTCAGGATAATGTCAAGTTACTCTGAGAAGCTGTTAATTTATTAGGTCAGACAGAATCAGAATGGTGTCTAAAGTAGAGAAACATATTTGGTGATGAAAAATGGAAAAGTTTCAGTGTGTATCTAAGTCCATGAAATTGTATCAATATAGTTACACCAGAAAAAAATACAGCCTTATTGCCTGTAACCTCATGAAAAAAGGTTTGATTGCACTTGAATTACTGAAGTTTGTACAGACCAAACCACTTAAGAATGTTCATAACTGTATTCATAAAATGTTACTTTATAACCACAGATATATTTGAAATGGCCTTCTGCAATCAAAGCCAAAACTCCAGTCATCTCAAAGGTGTGTCAGAATGCAAAGGAACTGGATTTGCCAGCCTCCCACTCTTGGGATCCACAAATGTCTGTGTCTCCCTGGGCAATTCTGTAAGTATGTACGCGAGCTCAGTTGGGAATTTCACAGCTTAGACCCAGAGAGAAATTTTCCAGTAAGAACTACTTGGGGAGAGTAACTCTGGGGGGACTTGGAGTACAAAGGGGATGTGCAAGTTGTTCCCATTCCCACTAATGTCAAGAAAGCTTCAGCAGAACGCTCAGAAAAGCCTGGGGGCAGGCAGATGCAGCACCCTGGTTTACAATAGGTAAAAATGAACCAGAAGGCGAGGGTAAGAGGTCCTCCTACTCGAATGCAGAAAGGTCACAAGAGTGAAACTCCTCCCCCTAGTATATCACAGCTGCTAAATAAATCCAGAAATAATTTCAGAAGTTCTAACACATCAGGTTTGCACTTGCTAATTTCATTTATAGGAAAAAGTAATTGAAGAAAATTAACTATACCTGCAGCAGCAGTTCCTGAAGTTGGGCTCGCTTCTGTTTTATCCTTTCAATCCGCTTCTGTTTTTCTATCTTAAAATATAAATGCAAATTCCTTAGTTACCTTGTGTGTCCCACTGTGCCAAATGAACAGGCCCTAGAACTACATCAGTGTGCTAGCACCACTACAAAAATCCATAGGGTGGTGAATTCCATAGCACGGTACTTAAACCGCACAAGTCCTTTCGGCCCCCTTGCCAAACATCTTCTTTTTCAAACAGTCTAACTGCATAGTCACACCAGTTTCTCCATAAAACAGGTCTGACAAAGGTAATCACTCTCTCTGTCAACAATTTTAACTTCAGTAAAGGATCAGTCATTACAAGAGACTCTATTATTTCCCCAGCCACTTCTCCTCTTTTGTATTGTGAACTGAATGCCAATTAGCACCAAAAAGGAACACTTGCTTGAAGGGGTGCTTTCCTGTTTGGTTGAGGGTTTGGGTTTATTTTTCCCCCTCCTGCCCTCCACTCTTGGGATCTACGCTTGACCCTTCCACTGTTCTCACAGCATTGAGTCACTAGACGATTTGGCTCAGGATCACCACCTGCATCTTTCCATGGCCTCCACTTTTTGCTTGGACTACTCATTTGAGAGTCATTAAATTAAAGAGACTCCAGCAACAAGAAGGGAGTAGAGATAACATTTTCTGCAGGAGCACAGAGTCCATTTCTTGCAACAGTTTTGTTAATGCAAGTCTATGGGGCAAAGCTGTTTTCAATCTAAGTGTGCAGCATTTGGGACAGCAGTAGTACTGAATGCCTACTGAGACCACAGATACAACTAACAGTGCTTTAAATAGTGGTCTGAGGCAACACTAAAGAATTGGACAGTACTCATCATGTTTAAAAGGTATTTTTCCTCATCATCTTATTGGTGCTGGTACTCTATCACTGTCCCCCCAAAAATTAAACTCTTACATTACCTTTTCATTCACTGAAACTAACTAAACCACTGAAACTAAATGATGCAGTCTTAAAACCCCCTTTATTTACAATGTTACAGTTGTAATATTTTAAATGCTACATTTGACATACTTAAAAACCATTTAAAACACATTGATGTTTAAAATGCTTTCTTCAGAGACTGTCTTTATTGGGACAGACACCTAACTCTCAGACCCAATAAGCAGTAGAGATATAATTTACATGTGGTTTCTATGTAGCAACCTTTTTGTACCGATCTCTCATTTTATACTGCTAATCCTGTTATGGAATTACACTGTGAGAAGAGTTGGCACTTTATACAGCTTTAAAAGCAAAATTAATTCTGATTTTCACACCATGAAAACACAGCTTTATTTTCTATTCTTGTCTGTTATGTCATAGAAAGCAACACTTGAAGCAAATATGCCTGGCTTCCCTTCTGTGCATGTGTAATTAGGGCCTGAAACAGTGAATAGCACAGGACTGCTGTAGATGACAATGAAATCCAAGTTCTGTATGCGTAACAGTAAGTTCTACTGAAAGTAATGCATCCACATGGGAGGCATGCAAGATACAGATTTATCCATAATTAATAAAAAATCCCCTGGAGCATATGCATACTCCTTGGGCAGAAGGATTTTCCAAGTTGCTGTAATGGAGAGCGATGCTAAAAGCTTTTTTCTTACCACATCTAGAAAGGCAGTGGATGTAAATGAACCTGCACAAGAGTTGTTCTGCACTGGAGAGGCACCCCACCCACCTCTTAAGGTATTTGATATTACAAGTATAACAAGTATAAGAGGTATTTACAGACAGTCATTACGGTGCTCTGCAGTAAATACAGTAACTTGTGCTTTTTATTTATAGCTCATTTGGCCTGAAGGTCAAACAACATTTGTGCCTATGAATCCTGGCATCCCTGCAAAAACATGGTAACTCTTAGCCTGCTGGAAAAACAGTGGAAAAAACCAGTAGGTAAAACCTCATTTTTTTCCCCTGCCACTCTGTAACTAGTGTTTGACACCCTAGCAAGGTTAAATTTTTCAATTTAATTTCCTCTGAATGGCATTTCCAAGAATAGGCATTAATAGAAAATTGGTCTCCTTTCAAATTTAGACCATTTTCTAAGTATAACTGCACTGTAAATTCTTTTGGTAAATTCAGGCTACTACAGACTTTAATCTTAAAATAAATTCTTGATTTAACCAACCCTCATTGTTGTAAGGTAAACAGTTGGGTTTTTTTAAACCTCATCTAATGCATTCTAAAAAAATGGAACTAAGCATACATAAACATAAATTTATTCAAATATAAAAGTTGTATTTTCATAGTGTGCAAGAATCAAAACCAATCAGGTTCAAAATGAGAAAAAAACCCCGCTCTTCTGAAGCACAGCAGGTGCATCCACACCACCTGTGAACCATACCGAATTCCCCATCCGCCCCACCTTACCTCTAGATTCTGACATTCCTGAGCTGAGTTTGTAGGGAGGCCGATCCATCTGATTTCCTTCTTCTCCTTTGAAATGATGTTCATTGCCATCAGGACATTAAGGGCATCATAAACTCTCCGTCTAATATTTTTCTGATCATAAGCCTGCTAGGAGAACAATGCACCATTAATTACAACAAAAGAATTCAAAAAGAAAAAACATCAAAACAGAAGAAGGGCAGTTCAGGTCAAAGCAGTATTAAAACACACCACCTGCACCTGTGCTAATGCCTGCATCCCACACTCTGTGTTTAGTTGCAAATGGAACCTTCAGACCTGCTTGGAGCCCCTGTGCAGGAAATACCCACCATGGCAAGCCTGTTATAGCTAAAAAGCCTGACGAGCCCAGAGCAGCCTGTTTCTGAAGGGAATTCTTTTGGCAGATTTCTCCATTTTGTTGATCATTTAGAGGAAGTCAATTCTTCGTGTTACTTCTGTACTTTTAAATTTCAGGGG
Organism: Hypotaenidia okinawae; assembly: GCA_027925045.1. NCBI lineage: Eukaryota > Metazoa > Chordata > Aves > Gruiformes > Rallidae > Hypotaenidia > Hypotaenidia okinawae. The sequence goes on from BSDF01000010.1 coordinate 11,766,135, forward strand.
ACAAGTCTTTCTATTTGGGAAATAGGTAAGTGAAGGAAAGTATGGAGTGTGGCAGAAAAGAGCAGAAACAGAAGGAACAGAATTCCAGGATAAACCAGACAATTCTGTGATGGTGTAACGAATTCCAAGCCATATTTACTTACCGAATCTGTAGCTAGGTGGCTGTTTGAATTTGTGAATTCTGATACCAGCTCATCAGCGACTTCATTGTATGAAGTTGTTCCCTTACGCTGAACTTTTTCACAGACTTTCATTGAAAAATGCCTCAGACCCTTCCCATTTTTATCTCCTTTTTTGCTTCTTTTACTGGAAGGAGAAAAGTAATTCTTTTCATACACTGAATGTAATAAACTATGCTACAAAGCAAAAGATTTAAGCTCCTTTGTCACACAGCAAAAGGCCTACATTTTCTGAATCAGGACTCAGAACAGGTACTACTGAAATGAAAAATAGAGTTGCTCTGCTTTTTTGAATCACTTTCATGTTTTTTACAAGTTGGCAAAATAGTACACTGGAGCCCTTTCCCCTTTCTCAGCAATTTCTACATCATCAGTACTGGAACACATTACTGGTTAAAAAACCCGGATTTTTAACTCGTCTCCAGGTAGTTTCACAAAAGAGCCACCAAAAAAAGGGGAAAACCTCCCAGGGTGTTTATGTGCCTGGCAACCAGATTTTACAGGGAACTCTTGTGTTTATGCTTAAAATAGAAAGGCCCAGACACCCCTACTGACCCCACCGCAGAAGGTCCCTGAATTCCCCTAAGGACCGACTTTAGCATCTGTGCTACTGTAGGTATGACTGAAATACAGGAATCTCTTTTGTGGAGACTAAGTACACCTGAATTGGTGTATGGTACCAAACTAGTAGCTGGCAGGGTTATTTTCCATTCACTTTCTTCCTCTAGAAAAGCAGAAGCTTAGATAATGAGTAGGGAAAAAACAGGAGGAATTGTTTTTATCACACAAGCTAGGTTTGGATGCATATTTCAACTGAAGCCTTCACAAAGTTCAGTTGTGCTTTGGGTTTTTTAATTTAAATTACAGTTTTACAAGTTGGTAACATGTTTCAGGGAGATTATTTTAGAGAAAAAAAAGCCTACTTCTAATAATAGCAAAAAGCTAAGGAAAGCATTAAAATACAAGAATGCTTTTCAAAACTTTGCATGTATTTAAGGAAGGACAGAAGAAAAGGAAGACTAGAAGATTTTAACAACCCAGTGCTCCTAAACCCCTATGCAGTTAGTCAATTTGAGCAACCTGGGGCAGGTAAACGAATAAATTCACCCTGAATTGCATTCAAGTAAGTTTTGCAAGTGAAGGAAACATCACCTGTTGACACATTGTATTTGTCACATTGAAAACTAAGCAATCCTGTTTCTGAAGATGTGTTTGCTTTTTACAGCTCCCAGTATCATCTGTAACAGCTAATGTATTTATCAGAAAGTGATAAAGAAGAGAGTAATGAATTGTAACTACAAAGAATAACATACAATATAGCTTCTTCATGGAGGAGTGAAAACTGCTGAAGTGCTAACTGGGCACCCATCTCCTTGAAGGGCAGATCTGAAGAAGCCAGCCAGGTATAATAACCATATACATAAAATAACTATGTTCAATAATGCTTACCTTTCTGAAAAGTCTGATTCTATAAACTCTCGATTCCGCTTTCTGTCCCTAAGAAGAGACAATTCAAACTTAGATGAAAACCAACAAGACCAATGTACTGGGGACTTAGCTGGGCACCAATGTCTGCTATTACATGTTGGCTGAATGGGGGAAACAGCACACACAGAGCTTTCAGTACAAGTTGAGAGAAGGTGATCAGGATTTTGGAGGTTGTCTGAGCTCACTGCCAGGTAAATTCTATTTCAAATTTTACCATGCTTTGCCTGTATAATTTTAGGGAAATCACTTCATCTGGAACTACAGAAAGTGCTGATTACCAAATCCCATCCAAAAGCAGAAGCTGGGCTCCCTTGAAAATTCCTATTTAAAATTCCTCCATATGGAAGAAAAATACATTTAAGCAGCATGTAAGATATATCCCATATTTTCAGTACATTGAATATTTTGGTATCTTTAAAAAAACCCTCAAGGTAAACACTAACTGTATTGCGAGCAGCTGACATGAATTTTGCATAGAATAGCAGTGGCCACTCATTGCCCATTTCCTTACCATTCTATTAGCTACAGCAAGCAGACTGGAGAAGTGGTATTCCCAACCTGTCTTGTACTCTTGCAGCTCATACCTGCACGCTGCTCGACAGCTATCGGTAAATGACTTCACACTGTTACCCTGCAGTTTCAGAACCAGGGCTCACAGCAGGTAAAAACCCAACAGTGTTATTATAGGGGAGTGAACAAAAATGATGGCTTTGAAAACCTGTGCCATGGAAGCCTGTGGGTACTTGGTTGCACAATCCAGCACCCCTCAGCAGGCATCTTCCTGGCACCAACAGCAGGATTTTTGTCTCGGGCAATCCCTGTCCATAGTGCTTAACCGCTCAGCCTGGGCAACTGGGGGCTTAAGGGTGGTGAACTGAGAGTGGTCCCCTGGCCTGTACATCAGGCAGGGGTGGTATGGAGCCCTGGGAATGACTACAGCTCTTGCTTCTTTTGATTTTGGAAGCAACCTGGAAACTGTGAAGAGGACTAAACAAGGGGTAAAGCAAGGAGTGTGGACATGCAATCCTCTGGAACAGTCTTGGGCAAGGATTTACCACAGACAATTCTTTGCCTCTGTTCTCGGATGAAAATATGAGCTATTGTATGGACTCTTGCAGGGATCAATATTGGTCACCGAGCCTGGAGAACACACTGCTCCTTTTTATGGGTAAAACAGTTGTTAGGCTCACTGGAAATACTCTGCCTAGATTCTGATACCATACAAACAAAAGGATGGTGCCTCTCCTTGGTGGTGGATGCACTGCAACTAGTCTAGTCTCTAGCTATCTCCATCCTTGAAGCTTGGATGAAGCTTAAGAAAGCTAACTGGTACTACCACTTGTCTGGTTTAACAAGCTGTCAACAGACACTATAGTTTTCTGTCCTCTGGCTATTAAAGAACTTCTGTCTGGGCTCCAAATTTCACTAAATTTGCAGAAACAAAGTAACATCTAACAACTTTTTCAAACAAAATTAGAACTAAGTGGACTCAAAAGGTACATGAGATGAGATAAACACATCCTCAGCAAAAAAAATCAAGCTTCAAAACTGCTCAGCCAGGCATGCAGTTTAGTGACTCCATGGTGGGAACACAGTGAGAGTGGGAAGTAGAAGCCCACGACAGTCCTTTCTGTCAGCACAGACTGAAGAAATTCAAAGCACAACCGCTGTACTTTCATTTCTGCCATGTCCTAGAAGCTCCGTTTGCTGCTTCTAAGGCTGGAAAGGTACTACTGATATACATCACTTGTTTAGAAAAATTAACCTAGATACAGATATAAATTACTTTCAAATTTCAGAGGCAAAACACTTCATCTGTCTTGAGACAGACAAGCTCAATGGTACTGGTATTAAAAAAAAAGTGTACAGTCATAAATACTGTGAAGATCAGGTTTCCTTAGAAGCAAGTCATGTTACTCTGCAGTACCTCAGAACCCCATGAACACTTGTTGCTAGCATAACATAATAATAAAAATACACCATTAATTACATATTTTCCATGAGAGCTTGATTCTTAAATGCCTTGAAGAGTTTTTGACAGTCTCCACCCCAGTTGGTACCTGCTGCCACACTCAACACAAAGCTACTTGGATGTACCATGAACTTACAAAAAAAAATAAACGCTTCTTTTAACAGGACTCATGAATTTGTGACTCTCCATTTTACCAGAGAAACAGAAAATGCCATAAACCAAAATTTAAACAGAAAATGAAGTCACTGGTGTTTGTGTTCACATGCTTTAGACATGAAAAAAGCATAACAGGCTAAAGAACATTTTCCTTTGAGTTGTTCAAGAACTAGAAACTGTAAGCGAACATCTAGATACTACAACAACAACAACAACAACAAAAAAAGCAGAACAGATCCTCAAAAATATTTAAATGAAACAAAAAAAATCTTACCCTGGGACCCAACCAGAAGCTTCTGTTATATGTGTCTGTGTGACCATTGTTGGGGCTGGGTTATATGGACTCCCAATCAGAACACTCCCTGAATTGGTCAGTCTTTGTGATGTGCTTATGATCTATGAAATTCAGAAGAAAGAAACACAGCTCTCAAGAAAACAGAAGTTACCACAGCCCAAAATTCATTCTAAGCGTCCTACTAAAAAAAAAAATGTTGTAATTGTGTACCAGATGCAAGCTGCAGTCAAAGTATACAGAGAGATGTGATCAGAAGATCTTCCTACATGAAAGTAATTACAGTGCCATTTTCTGCTAATTGTACCACATTACTGTATTGTTCATATGGACAACATCTAGACAAATAGAAGTAATTACTAGGTATGGTAGACAGGATCTGTGCCTACATACATCTAATTGTTTCTTCAAGAGTATATCATCTAGGCTATTTCCTGACCACTGTAATCAATTTCCCCTCCTCTCCCATGGACCTGTCTCTTGCAATCGCCTGTCTTTGGTACCAAAGACAACGTGAGCTGCAGGCAGTGTTCCCTGCAGCTTCTGGCACTCACAATGTCTCAAGGCATTCCCCAAGCTAGTAATACAACACCGTACCTCAGGACATAAATGTAAAGTCTGTACTTTTATTCAAACCTGGTGACATTGTCTGTACAAGGGTTGTTAACACTAAGACACTTGGCCTCAACTTTTAAATTACATCTAAATTCATTCTTTTAAGTAGGTAATCAGAAGACTTTAGGTAATATTTAAAAATTAAACAGAATTAGTTAATTTTGAAAATAAAACACATTAAATTACTTTTATTCCCTTATGTTAAGATTCATACCAAAGCTTCTGAGCCAATGCTTTTTACTCACCTTATTTTGCCTTCGTGAACTTTATTTTACTTTACTCCACTTGCTAGTGACATTCTGAGTACCCAGTGTATTAAACTTTGTAGTTTCCTTTACTACTCAACTTACCCAGCACCCAGGTAAGTATACAGCAGACACTTTGGTATCCATCACTATTGTTTAAACAAGTAGAAAAAAGTGACCCGAAGAATTTCCATTTTCCTTTGCTCACTGAGCATTACTTCACATCCCTCCTGACACTACTCTGTAACTACATGTATGTATTTTTTTATCTCATCTCGAAGACATAAACTTATCTTAGGTACTTTTGCAAAAGGAGAGCTTGACAGAGACCACAAATTTAGGAAAAACAAAACAGAGGTAAAAGTTAGGCATATACTGGTCGATATGGAAAACAAAGATCTCCGTATGGCTGCTGCACACAGTGCCTGCAGGCACAGGACAGGAATCAGCCTGTACCAACTTCCTGCCACACTGGCTCAAAGTCAGAAACACATGGTGACAGAAGCTTCATGTCTAAATGCTTGCTGAAGTTCCACACTGGTGTAACACCAGTATGCAACTGGTAATTATTAATGCAATATTTCAATTAAACGTCAATCCAATCCAGTGCCTTTTATATCCATGTTTTGCAATGCTATGACTAACGTTCACTTGCAGTAAGCATATGGTTCTGCTAGCATATGGCAGTCACATGTCAGGGGGAAAAGAGTTTAAATATTTTGCATACTGAAATGCACTTCATCACACTCCACCTTCTCTAAGGTTTCACTGTTCTACTGATGCCTTGTAAATCACAGATCGAACATGTTATAAAAGAGCATTTTATGTCTAATCGCGTCATTTTCTTGTGACAACCGCCATAATAAAGTGAGGTGCCAAAGCCACCTTCGGTGTTGCCCTGCCCGGGCTGTCCCGCATCTCTCCGCCCCTGGTGCCACCTAGCGGGGACGGGCCCGGCGGCACCGGCGCTCGGGAAGCACCTGCTGGGCGGGCACAGACATGGAAATCGCCTGCTTGTTAAAGCCGCAGGTTCTTTGGTGATGTCACCGTATACAAATCAGTGTTCTTTCACTGTCACTTTTACATCTGCTATGAACATCTGCTCTCACAAACAATAATACACTGTATTTTCGGAGGGCTAATTCCATCTTAACAGCAAATGTTTTTCCAGTGTGCCTGAAGTAATCACACAAATTCACTGCATAGCATAGAACAGAAAACATCCCTCATTTTGCAACCAGAGCATCTGTAGGATGTGTTAAATCCCATAATACAGCACTAACACTGTATCAATACTTAAACTGTTAAATTTACACCTACAGACTGCATCTGAAGAAACTAACAAACACATGTACACAAGAATCCAGCCTACAAACCGTGCTGATTTCACCCTTTGCACAGCCGTACCCCAAGGGATTCAGGTGATGGCCCACTCCACCCATCCATGCGTGCTGGTCTGCAGGATCTCCAAGTAGATGCAAGGGCTGTAACCTACAGTGGTTCAGTAACACCAAGCCTGCTCACGCCAGTAGGATGTTGCTAACATGGTGACATCACAGAACCATCAAATTATTAATCTGAGCTGGAAGGGACCCATAAGGATCATCGAGTCCAACTCCTGGCTCCACACAGGGACAGCCAAGTCAGAGCTCAGGACTGAGCGCATCATTCAGACGCTTCATGAACTCAGTCAAGCTCAGTGCTGTGACTACTTCCCTGGGGAGCCTGTTCCAGTGCCAGACTTCCCTCTTAGTACGGAACCACTTCCTAAAATCCAGCCTAAATCCCTGTCACAGCTTCATACTGTTCCCTTGGTCACCAAAGAGAGGAGACTGGCACCTGCCCCTTCGCACTCCCTCGTCAGTAAGCCACAGACTGCGATGAGGTCTCCCCTCAGCCTCCTTTTCTCCAGGCTAAACAAACCAAGGGACTTCAGTCTCTCCTCGTAAGACTTCCCCTGCAAACCCTTCCCCATCCTCATTGCCCTCCTCTGGACACTCTCCAATATTTTTATGTCCCTCTTGTACAAGTGGCGTCCAAAACTGCACCCTGTACTTTTGTAGCAGAACTATTCCAGCTCAGCTACAAGGCGCATGCTCTAGCATCACTCACACCAGTACTGATGCACTGAGGCATCAGTACAAGGCACCCTCTGGTAGAGCCTGTGCCTTGTACTTCAGACAGAGATGCAGAGTGTGTGTGTGTGTCTGTAACACTTGTGACCAGATAAAACCTACCAAGGAACAGCAGTAACTTCTGATGGGAAAAAGACCTACCCCAGTATTTCTAAAACATGCTCAAGGGTTCTCGTACTCAGGCTAAGTGCTTGGCAGGGAGGCATCAGGTTATTAGAAAGTTAACTGTGTTGCCCATTTGGTTCTTTGGCCACCAGAAAACAAATAAATTTTCTCAAAAACAGATCTAAAATCCCTGAAACAGCAATATATGCTCATATGGAGTTACTGACAGGAAAAAACAGTTTTAAGAAGAGTAATTTCAACAAGTTAAACCTCCACTGACTTCCTTGAAACATTTACTCCTTGGAAACGATGGAGATTGACTGGAGAGAACATAACTCAAAATATTCAAAGAGCATCAATAACATTCTTAATAACATCTTTTTTTCTAAATACACTTTTGAATATTAGTTAAAATGAATATTGGTAAAGTTGCTTCTAGTTCCCTGCAAAGCCAGGAAGAAAGATGTCCCCTAAGGTCACACACAGGAGCATTGTAGGAGTAGCAATCCTGGCATGCCAAGCTTGCTGTACCCACATATGTCACCTTTTGATCCAGGTGGGGCACCTCAGCAGCCTTCACAGCTCAGGCAGGAAGCAGCAAGTTCCTAGCACCGTTCACATCTTTGTTTTTCACATTTCCACATAACATCACCAGGAAGTCAGGCAGCCAGTTACACAAGTTAGCATTACAGAGTTGCAAAACTTACCATTTGGGGTCCAACATTCACATTGATTGGTCCTAAAGTTTTTGGCAAAATCTTAGTTGGCGAGTTGGTGCTGGAAACTGGTAAGGTGATTATTGAAATATTACCTAAATGAAAAGCAGTAAAAAGAGCTTTAAGTTACTTCCTTGGTAACCTATGAGTAACACCGGCAAATTCTCACATCAGTTAGCTTTTTTGGTCTCACACACTGCAAACACACCCTCACAAAACAGCCTCCAGACCCTCCAGCAGATGTCACACAGACACCTCACAAAATTAAACTCCCACTATTTTACCTTTAAAATGACTTGTATTTTATTTGTAGAAACAATTTCTTCTCACCTGTTATACCTCAGCATCAAAAGTTAAAATTTGTGATTATATCTCTACAAGTCAGCACACAAATCCTATTTATAATCATAAGCATGCATACAAACCATGAATCTGTGTATCTTAGCCTTAACCATTCCTCATCTGACTACATTGTTCTACAAAGATCAGGGAAGTAAGCCCATCACAGCCTATCACTGTACAGATGGAGTAAACAAACAATGCCTTTACAACATACAGAGTAACAGAGCAGGCACCTGGTTGTCAATATAAAGGCAGCCACGCTGTTTCTAACCCAGCATGTTCTCATCCTTAGGTGTTTTTTTATCTTTGTGATCCTGGACTGCTTACAGATCTAACTCAACCTGCCTTCACTCAGGGAAGTGCAGCTCTATGCCAGTAGCCTCACAAATGCTGCTGCTCCTCCTCTATTCCAAATAGTATCCTGTAACTGTGATTATTCAGACTCTGCGTCTCAATCAAAACTTTCATGCAGCACTCCCACTAGCCCACAAGTGTTCAGAGTGTTGTGCAGAAGCCACTCAAAGCAGCGGACACATTTACCTATGGACATCATGGCAGCAGCAGCTCCTGTCCCTATGACAGTTTGGAAGCAAGAGAGCTGTTAACCGATCAGTCAGCTACCTCCCCCATTCTTTTACACAGCCTTATTCAAAACAGGGAATGACAGTGGTGGGCCTGGAGGCAGAATCAAATACAAGGAAAAGCTGCTACAGCCTCAGTCCAGTCACCTTGTGTCCAGCTGGGGTCAGGAGCCATAAGGACAAGGATTGGCTCCTGAAGAGCTACTTAGGCTCTCTGGCACAAGCAGAGAGAAACTGAAAGCATCTGAGGTGACAGGTTCCTTCAGATTAGCACAGCCCTCACCATCCTGCCCTGCCCTCCCACCACAGGAGCTGGCCAATGTTCAGCTTACCCCAGATGGTCCCAAGCTGAGTCAGCAGTGCTCAACATCTCTGTTCCCTGGTTTTTCGTATAACCTGTTCTCCACTGCTCACTTTTCTCACTTGGTCCTGAACCATGGCCTTTTTAAAAAATTTTATTTTAGTACACCTCTGTTTTACCATGAGGTAACTGGAAAATCATAAATTCAACTTTTCTCTAATATGAAGCAGAAGCAACCCAACTGAGAGAAAAAGAATACTTAAAAAGGGATCTTCTGTAGCTACAGCATAGAGGTAGAAAAGATGTAGACATATTCCAAGTCTCACCTTTATAAAAAATGAACAGAGACATAAGAAGTATTTACAATTTGAGAGATAGATTTAATGTTCTGGGTAAATTGCTTTGGCATCTGGAGTAACACTACTACTTAATGCTAATTTTCCAAAAAGCAGATTTGTACCTGAGAATGTCTTCAGAATAAGTGTGATTCTTCTTCAGTAAACAATTTAAATTATTTTTTATAAATTTAAATTATACAATTCTATGTTATTTGTGAATTTAAATTATTATCCATTCATTTATTCAGTCACCTAACTCACATAGAACAACGCCCTTATAAACCTCACACACTCACAAACCCACCCCAAAAGTTATTCCTTGCTCTATTATGGTTTGTGAGGCAGCACCAGAGTGCACGAGACAAAAGTAGAATCACAGAATCACAGACTGGTCTGTGACAACGTACGGGTCACATGGCAAAGGGCAGTCAAATTCGGAAATATCAGCATCTGGCTTACAGCTTGCTTATCACAGGGCTACATCACAGAGCTGTCTCCAGTGACACTTCCTGGCCTGCAAGAGGCACAAAACCGTCACATTTCACAACATAAGATTGAGACATGTCAGACCTGGTGTACCATGCAGTCGGTACTGCTGGTGCACACCTGCATGGATGTGTCTGTCTCCCACTGTCCCACATCGATCACTGTGCAAAGTTTGTTTTTTGCAACACGTGTCACGTAGAGTGTAACCTGTAACCTACCTCCACTGGCATAACATACCTATGTCTGTGCATACACACACACAGAGGTACCTGCCCCCTCACACTCACATGAAGGCTCTCCAAAAATTAACTTAAAAATACAATACCCATGGCCAAAGCTACACACAACCACCAGATTTACTGTACCAGCCCTGGAAAAAAATACTACTTAAGAGCTACTGTTGCACCATGCCTTCATTTACAAGGCTACCAAGATTTCTGGAGTCATTAGGTCGTTCAAATCACTTGATCTTGATTTTTAAAGGACAGACACTTACATATGGCATCTGTTTGGAAGTTTTCTTGGGTAGAGTTGCAGTCAGTATCACCAGTGTCACTTCTCTAAACAAAGAGAAATCCAATTCCCAGGAACATCCTGCTCTCCCTGCAGCCCTCGCGCAGCAGTGACACAGCTGCTGCTGAAAGACCTGGAGCTGGCCAGGACAGCTCCCAGTGCAGTAGAAGCAACATCATCACTAACTGGGAACTGCCAACACAAATACAACCAGCCCCAAGAGCAGGCACTTGCTTGCTAAGATGAAATAGCTGTGTTTTACACCAAATTTTTGAGGTTAGGGCACCTGTGTTTGCTGGTAATTTCTAGTTTTGAAGGCAAGGTAGTATTACAAAACAGCGAGCATCGATAGGAACAATCTCTTCAAGTTTTATTTATAAACAGCACATAAAAAGTAGGAGGCAGTAGATGTCACACTCTAGATCATCTAAAAATATTCACCAAACTTCTAAAAAAATACTCAACAGATTTTTGTACTCAACTTAAAGCAGAACTATCACCGAACTAATGATATCAGCAATTGTAAAGGCTTTAAACATGATCGAATTGCAAATAAATGCAAAGAACACCCATCACCTGAGGACAAAAAAAGATTACACTGATGAATGTTCCACTGAAGAACGGCAGTATGTACAGTGGTAAGCTGAACACAATAAGACCCATCAGCCTCCCAGTCACGGTAATCTTACCACATGGATGAAAAGGGTCAGCAGAGATGGATCAAACTAGGAATGATTTGTATAATAATACTCAATTCTTACATAATGTTTCTCAGCAGTACTTTCAAAGAACAAAGGAGGTCAGTATCATTATTCCCATTTTACCTATGAAAAACCAAGCACATGGGAAAGAAACCCACTTAAAACTCTCATAGAGAGGCTTTAACTGTTCATATATATATATATATATATATATATATATATATATAAACCCACCACAAACTGAGCATGGTTGTCAGTGATGCAAATTCAAAAAAAAAATCTGTCAGTCTATGTACCTATGTTTCTCTCTCAAGAAAACCCCACTTTGCTTCTACATAAATTGTTTTTCCAATTCTCAGGCACCACTATTGTTGTTTCTCATTGAGAAAAAGAGGGATTTGTTCTTTCATATTTGAAAAAACCATGATCACCACATAACTGTTAATTCTTCCTCGCATTTGCAAAATATTTGCACTTGCATGCAAAAAGGAAAATTCATTTTAAATCATCTTTAGCTTCAAGGAGTTACAGAACAAAGCTATTAATGTCTATGTACATGCATACTCACATGCACACACCAACGACCCCGCAAGACTAAATCATTATGTGGCATCCTAAATAGCTGTAACTTCACACAAACTACACGCACTCCTATACGGATATGAAGCTATAGAGGGTTTTTTTTTCCCCCGTATAACCAACTCTGTTAGGTCTGCAGCTTACTTGTAAAGACAATCAGAAACAATGTCAATCAGAGAATCTATAGAATCTGTCACAGGCAGTTTGAAGAAAACCATAGCTGATGGAATGCACAGGGCAACCAGCTGCGGTCACACACAATGCATACATCAACAAAAAAGTCTTTGAATTTTAAGGTAAAACAGCAGGGAAGTGTTGGTAATTTGGATTTCATATTCAGAACTCTGAAACAAACATCCACATTTTTTAAAGTGTACCAATGAACAGCCATTTAAAATAGTACAGTCCATGACTTGACAGTAGTAGCAAAAAACCTAACCCAGAGTTGTGAAATATCAGAAGTCCATTAGGATATTTTGCAATAACATATGTGATGTGTCCTCAGGATCCCCTATTACACTAAAACATAAACTGAACTTCAAGATCAGGATGCAGTACTATAAAAGAATACATCAACCCCCAAACTATTAACATGCTATTACTATGCATGCATTTTCTTGGTACATTTCTTCATTTGTTTACTGCACAAACTTACTAAGCTATAAACCTAATTTTTAAAATTCCATTGTCTGCAGAAGCAAATCTGTATCTAGAAATACATGAAATCAGAGATTTGTAGAGAAGTAATAACAGAATGTGGCAGATTATATTTCAGTGTGCTTCAGGCTTACATTGACCAGTGTATTTTCAGTTTTTCACTGTTCAATTTGAGACATTTACAGGATTTAACAGTGGTATGAACAGTAGGTAGGCCTACTGATAACCGATTCTGTGGTCTTGGTCATTTTAGCAGATCTCTTCAAGCACACAGTGAACTTCAGGCACTCTTCAGGCCTCAAGCTGGAACCCCATAATGCCCTTGCTTCAGCACACTGTCAGTAAAATTCGTTTATGCTGACCTCATCACCAATGCTCAGTTCTGCCCACAAGCCAGCAGAGCCACAGCTATGGCTATGCAGTGAACTTGCCTTCTTTTGCTTTGCTAAGGGGGAACAATGGATATTTTTTGGCTGAATCTGTTCTTGGGCCCAGTGAATGGCTCAGCCACCTATACAGCCATGCAAAAGACATTGTTTAAAAGCAGCTGTGAAGTGACCAGAGCCAACACTGAGAAGTTTCTGAAATGCCAGCCCTATCACGATTTAGTAACAAATAGGCACTGCATAAAAGACGATGTATTGAAATGAAGTCCATTGTGAAGTCGTATGGAAGGTTAAGATTTGCACCCAGGGAAATATGGATTGCCATTTGATCTGATTAAGGGATCCTGCCTCATGGAACCTGCTGCAAGACTGGTGGTCTAGACTTGGACTCCCTTTTACCTCCACAGCAATGAACAGAGAACACCACGAAAATTCATAGAATTTAAGAATATATAGTAACAAAAAAGTATTAACTAAGGACTGTACAATCTACATCATACATTGTAAGATGAGAGTCAAGCATGTCACTCATAACCAACCAGTTGAAAACTATGGCTTCTTTCTTCCACACCCTATTAATTGTAACTGTCAGTTCACTGTTCACAGACAAAAGTGGATCAGTACCCATTATCTTCAGTCAGACACAGACATACTAGGGCAGCCAGAAGATTTAAGGAGGCAAACAGAACTGTAACCTGTGAAATAAATTCATTTTTTACACATAAGACTATTCCCCACAGAAGATAACAAATTATAATTACATAACTTTTACAGGATTTTTATAGGCACTTACACATTCAGAGTTCTTCAAATTTTTCAGGTCTTTATTGAAAATTAAGCTTGTTCTGCAGGTGATTTCTCTGTGTATTTAACTCATCTGATTTACTTTTGGGAATATCATTTACTTACAGGTCATGTATTTCAAGTACTTTTCAAATAAGCTGAAACCATGCCAAAGCAAGAGCCTGGAAACAGTGTAGTTCAAAACACAACCTATCAAATGGCATTTGTTACTAGACTTTTTCCGATTCTATCAGCTGTGTTATGTCTTCACTCCTACCAGCAGCTCTGACTTTTGAATGAACAATCTTGTTACAGGAGACATACTTTGTTTTTTCGAAAACAAATTCTCATCACGAGTTTTCTGGATCAAAGTCTAGTGGTAATTTCTTCCCTCAAAACCAAACCTTCCTGACAATTTTCACTCATTTTGCCATTGTTTTTGTTGTAAATGTAGTAATTCTGATCAAACCCCAACCTCTCAAGTTTATGAAAATTAACTCATATCCAGCAGCCCCCCCAATCCTAAACTTAACAAATAAAGTTACAAGAATCTGTGCACAGAGGGACCTTCAGAGGTCATCTTCTCCAACCTCCCCTGCTCAAGCAGATCAGCCAGAGCAGGTTGTCCAGGATCATGTCCAGGTGGTTTCTGAGTACCTTCAAGGATGGAGACTTTACAACCTCTCCAGGCAACTTTCGCCAGTGATCAGTCACTCTCACAGTTTAAAAAAAAAAAAAGTGTTTCCAGATGTTCATAGGAACCTGTATTTCAGTCTGTGCTCACCACCACTGGTCCTGTCACTGTGCATCACTGAAGCAAGCCCAGGTCCATCATTCATACACTCTCCCTTCAAGTATTTTATATACATTTATAAGCTACTCTCTTCTACAGACTAAACAGTCACAGCTCTTTCAGCCTTTCCTCATAGGAGAGATGTTCCAGCCCCTTCATGATCTTAATGACCCCATGGCTGGACCCTCTCCGCTACTTCTATGTATCTCTTGCCCTGGGGAGCCCCATAACTGGACCCAGCAATCCAAGTGTGGCTGAAAATCGTCTCACTCAACCTGCTTGTCAGCACCCTTCCCTATGCAGCCCAGGATACTTAGTCTTTCTTGTGGCAAGAGCCCATTGCTGGCTCCTGGACACCTTGCTCCCCACCAGCACCCCCAGGCCCCTTTCTGAAGAGCTGCCATCCAGCCAGGGAGCTCCTGCCTGTACTAGTGCAGGGGCCACTCTTTGAATTCCCCAGCCTGTCGAGGTCCTCCTGGCTGGCAGCGCATCTCTCTGCCGTACCACACACAGCCTGGGGATTCCAAGAGCACTTATAATATTGTAAAAAGTCTCTGCTCCTGCTGCCCGGGCTTTAGACAGCAGCGCATTTACAGCCTTCCTCCGCACTGCCGCCCTCCGGTTCAGGTTAAACTAGGGCAGCCGGGGAGCTGAGGCGATGGCGACCCCGGCCGCGCGTGTTCGTTACCCGGGCGCACCGTGCGGCGGGGCAAGGCGCGAGCAATCGCGCGCCGAGCGGGCGGCGGGGCCCGGTCCAGCCGGTCCAGCGGCCGCTCCGCAGGGCCGGGCACGGCCCTAACAAAGCCGCTCCTCCACGCGGCAGCTGTAAATATTGTCATTCACGCTGATATTCCCACATGTAAACGATTTTAATTCGGCCAGTCCCACACTGCGGTATGGCCAAGGTGGCAGCGCTTGGAAACCGGGCTAACTGAAGAAGGTTTTGCTTGGGCTGTGGAGTCTCCAGGAAGAACCCCAGTGGGCCGAAGCCAAGCCACAAACCCTCGCAGCAGTCAGCTCTGTGTTGTCCTGAGGACAGGGCGCTTTGCCAGAGCAGGAGCTGGCCCACCCTGTTCTGCCCACCTTGGTGCCCTGGCCCACTACACCTCAGCTTGTTCTGCAGAACTACAGAAATCACACACAAATCTTTCCCATCTGCTGTTGCTTTCAAGTTTGTTCTCTGTACATCTTGTTTAACCAAATCTTTGGGACATGGTGCCCCTTTACTTGTCACTTAAGAAGGCAACTAACTCATTTCAGAATGCTCTGCATCTCATTAAATTTACAGCTGAGAAGCAGCAGCTCGACTACTAAAATGATTTTGCAAATAATATCTGATCTGCAATACTGATTTTATCATAACTAGTCAACTCCAAAGCTCAGCACATCAGGTGGCCTTGGGACTACACCTTAAACTGGAATAGAGCCCTCAAAGCCACAGACATGCATGTGGATGGAAGCACAGAGGGCAGAAGCTGAGGCTTTATGGGACAAGCTACCATGTGGTAGTACAGATGTGCCTGCTGCTTGGAATCAGCAGGAAAATATTTCATTTTCCATTTTTATAATATATATGAACAGGATTGCAAAACTGGAAGCATTTAATTTATTGACTGTGAATGTCTCCGAAAGAGCTCAAAGTTTAAATTCTCCTGGTTACACATGCACATTCTTACATGAACAGTTATGTCTGACTTAATTCATTCAAAGCTTGAAACAATCACCCCAAAACCATAATTCAGCTGTTACTATCTAACTTATTCACAAACCTAATTAGAACTGCTTAAGCACTAACTTGAGCTATTATAGTTAGCAATTTTAACAGAACACGACAACTCCACCAGGCCATCTTGCCACTCAAGCCAGGAGTACCTTAGTTGTGAATTAACTTCATTAGGGACCAAAGTTCTGCTTGCACCCAGGAGTGTATCAGTCTTGTTAGCATGGAGCATAACCAAGAATTTCTCCCAACAGGCACCATCTACCACAGGTGTACAGGTCTATTCCAAAGGCTCTGTTCTCCCAAACATGAGAGGACGCATCCTTTTTGCACTCAATAACCCAAGAGTATTCACTGAAGAATGTGAGCCAGGGCCAATTTTTTCCACCTGGAACTATTAAAATACAGGTCTCCTACAGGAATAATTTTAATCAGTAGTCTGTCAGGTACTTTCAGGTAAGGAAATGAAATATAGTCTGCCCAGCTTGCCATAGTTGAACAGTTTTGTGTGTAACAACTAAGAATCCACTGCATCAAAGACCAAGTGAAAATGGGAGTGAAAAAAATTAAGTGCAACATTTTCAAACCATTTGAGACAAGCTATTGTTTTGTTCAGAGAATGACTGAACTGAGTAACTTTATGAAGTACAGGACATTACCTCAGCCACTCTGATCCCAGTCTTTATTAGATTTTGCTTACTGGGATGATAGATGTATTATTTACCTCTGTTCTTCTGTTGCACTTATTTGAAAAATGTCTTCTCCCCTAGTACCACGACACAATAATCACAAAATAATGAAACACAAAGAGCAATTATCAGTGCACAATAAATGAACTCTCAAAGGCCTAAAACAAGTCTGTAATGTTCTGCAGAGTCTAGAAAACTAGGAAGATACCGTAGCTCTAGATATTTTCTGTCTAGACTCCTTGATATTTCAGACTCTGAAGTCTGAAAAAATGAAACTCTTCATCACATGAAATGAATGAAACTTTCATTCTCATCACAAACTCTTGTCATGAGACAAAAACCATTCCTTCAGCTAGTACATGCTTTTGATTATTGCAGTGGCTAATGGCAAACCAGTATTTACTGATTCAGTATTGCTGATTAAAGTGTTTCCTGAATTGTAAATTCTCAAGTCCTCTAATACTGATAAGGAGGTGCAAGTTTATATTATTGGAATCCTACTGATCTTCTGACGGCCAGCACACTGTTTTAGAGTCAAAAGTGATTAATGTAGAAATGCTAAGATGAGACAGATAAGGAGAAAACATTATTTTTGATTGTCCAGAATGCTTATAAAAGTACCACAAGATATCACTGACTATGAAGTCACGCTTAATGTTCTCTCCCATCTGGACTACATGAAAGCTTGGGAACTTTTAAGGTGAGGTGGAAATCAGAAAATCCAGCACATTATCCACCATCAAGGAAAGAAGAAAAGGGCTTATCCCTTTTACTACACTCTAAAAACTTTAAGATTGGGAACACTTGCGTATCAGTAATAAAACAACTACCAGTGTGAATGTATGAAATACATTTTGAACACTTAAATTCTGAGTCTCCCAAAACCGAGGCAGCCATCTGCAATGAAATCAGCAATAATACTAATTTGGTAAACATTAGAGAGAAGTCAGTCAATGTCTGCTTTGTTTCTATGTATACAAATAGAATTCTCTTACCTTTTGTTGGACTCTGGTTCTGATCTATAAATCCTTTCAAGTCTCCATTTGTGGAAGTCACACCAACCTGAACAAAACATTTTTGAAGTCTTAAAATATGATAAACCTTTCTGTGTTTTCTTGTATGCAACTAACAATTATTAAAGTAATCTGTTCTGCATTTCTAAGACATGGAAGCATCACAATCCTGCAGACAGCAGAATCTACAAAGAGCATAAAATTCAAAGCAAAGGATCCAAGACTCACTGTGTATATAGAAAGACAAACTCTAATTTCTTACCTAAAAAACCCCAAACCCTAAATACCCTGATACTGTACTATACATGACCTAAACAGCACATTCTGGCTATTACGGTGTAAGTCACTGCCCCCTCCAAGTGAAAGAAAGCAGCTGCCAACAACACAGCACAAATCTGCCTTATGTCTGCTCTGGTACTCTCACTACTAAGCTACACAATCTACAGGTCTGACAAGATGTGACTATTGATGCATTTTAAATACATTCCCTAGTCTTCAGAGACACACTGATTTACCGTGAAGGTAAATTACTGGAAACATGGAAAACTTAAATCATATATAGAATGGTGCATCTCAGATTTTAGCATGTACACAAAGTATAGGGAGAAAGAGTTTGTATAGAAAAAATCATGGGCACTTTCGCTGGATGAAAGAAGAAATGGAAAGTCCCTCAGATCCCAGCTAACAACGCATGGGCCCAGCAACAGCAAGCCACAAGGCATTCAGTAGTTTCAGAGCATTAAGCTCTTAGTAACCCCCTGTTCAACAAAGCATTTTGTTTTGCTTCCAAGATGGAAGCTGTGATAAGCACCGAGCGAGCAGCAGGCAATTACACAAAATACTACAAAATCTCTTTTTAAATGATAAAATTTGAGTACTTCTGTAAATAATTGGGACACGGGGTTCAGGTATTCAAGTCAATAAAAAAACCCAAAGGATCAAATATTTTCCTTATTTTACAGATGTATGTAGTAATAATGGAACATATGCTAGGGCTGGCCACTCACAGAATTTTAATCATATCAAATTAAACCAACCATGTGACTGCAGGCAAATTAAATGGTAGTAACAAAACACTAAAACAACTACACAAGAACAAAAGATACCTATTACAAGCATTCGATCACTCAGTTCCATTAGAGAACTTGTACTCAGCAAGTAGTTTTTGAAGGGGAAAATCTGCACACAGAATGTGAAAGACTTCTGAAAGCATTTCTATTAAGATTTTTTCACTATCAGGAGCAACACACAAACGTTTAACTGTTGCTGCACTACTCTTAGCATAATCTACTGCCTAAATGAGCTAAGTTACATGCTTCTTCAAACACACCTGTAGAGATTCTCAATATTCACCTATTTATCTCAAATGTTGCCTCTATCAGACTTGCTCTTTCCTGTCACACACAAGGAGACAGTCATATCTATTTATTTCCGATGGGCAACGAAGTGCTTTGATTGTTGCAGACTACTATCACCAGCAGCAGAGCAAGCCTGTCGCATTTTTTCCTGTTTTCCCTTTTTCTCCCGCAGGTGGCAGCGGTGCAGAGGCAATGCACGGGGCTAGGACGAGAATAGGAACCCCTGGGTTTGTGCAGGGGAAGAGGAGGACAACATGAAACCGAACACAAAACGTCCCCTGTCGCATGTATGTGGCCGGTCCATACAGACAACAGAAGCATCATAGTATTGTTCCCCATAGGTGCTCTGGTGGCAGGGAAAACTCACGTACTAAGAGGCTACTGTGATTCCTGGCACTGAAAATGTAGTCTTGAGATCTTTAAAATAGTTAGTAAGCTGCATAGCATATAGCATTGAAAGGGCATTACGACTGCAACACCAAGAGGAAGAGCCAGCACTCCTGGATCATACTACTGCTGCCTTTATGCAACAAATAACTGTATCCACTTCTCCCCAGGATCTCTACCTCTGCTCAAAATAGAACACCATAAACAGGAGGAGATTTTAATTCAAAGAAGGAACAGCATAAAATATTAACTGTTAGATATAAGGGCCTTAACACTTTTCAATAGAAAGGATAAGAATTACAATTCCCATGAACGTCTTCAAAGACAGCACTGCAATTTGTTCTCAGCTGAACATTCAGCCCTAGATTTACAACTGCACACTTCCCTGTTGATTCATATTGGTGCTTCAAATAAACACTGAAGATGATGTAGATACACACTGTCAGACCAAGATGACTGTCCAAAGACTATAAAAATTCAAACACTAACATGCAATTCTTTGCAAGATTTAAACAGACTCAATACTTAAGGAAATGTAAAAAATGTAAAATGTAAACATTTTAAAATGTGAAAAAGTACTTGAGTTCTTTTTGCATACATCCTGTACTTCAGTGATACAAATTATAGAAAATTACACTAGAAATTTACTTTGCATAGAAATACGTATTTTCTCTCAATTTTATAAACTTTGTATCCAAGTTTAGAAGTTTCAAAACAAACCTGAATTTAATGAGGACTTAAATGAGAAGTATGGCAGATCTAACAGAATTTCTCTCTTACTGAAGAATTATAACTAAACCCTCAGAAAAAGCAAAATGTGGTGCAGCACAACAAGAACTTTATAGTATTCCATTTTGAAGCCAGAGAGGCCATGTTGTTATCCGTAGACTATACCACCCACTGCTTTTGGGAATCTTGTCATTCACTCCTAAACTGAAACCAGCAAACAATCCAGATTATATCATGTAGAAGTTGTAACTGGGTAGAGACTCCATTAACTGGCTCATTCCTTATACCTGTAAACACTAAGAGACTTATTTGTAGATATACTGTATTAATATCACTTACAGAAACAACTCAGGTAGGAGCTAAAAATGGGTACTCTCATAAAAAAGAGAGGAAACTGCATGGACTCTATCAGTGCAGAACAGCTAACGTCCCTTACATTGTTTCTGAAGTTTCCTGTGAAAGACAGGTGTCAAGGCTTGTTTAAGGCCCTCCTGACCCACTTCAGCAGTTAAACTCATTTTCTTTCATATAGACATGTGAAAGAAGCACTCTTACAGCCATTTAATTGATTTATGACAAGTCAACCACACTCTAAGAAGTAGTGACAAATAACTACAAGAACATGTATATAAATTCACATCAGGCTATCAAAACTAACAGATTATTCAAATAATCAGCTCGAGTCATTATTTATTTTGTCCTAGAAGTAAGTTTACCACGAGTATTTGCTCCTTTTCCCCCCATTTCTCAATCCCCCTTACCTGACGGACAGATGGGAACGAAAGTACAAAACATCTAAGAAAAATGCATTTAATGACACAAAAAAGATGGCCATAATCCATTATGACAGAGCTATTTAAAATACATCTGGGTGCACTGTGTATGTAAGCACATAAACATCTCATCTCCAAGCGAATCCATAACTTTCCATTCAACATTTTATTATTCATAGCTTTTTTGGTTGAATTTACTTTCTAAGAATGGTCAAATTACCAAAAAACAGTGCTTTACTATCAGATGCTAGAGGGTGTCCTGCATTTAAAGAATGCACACACTGAGTCCAGTCTTGATAATTCTCCCATCACATACCCAAGAAGTTAGCAAGGAAATACAGTGATTGGGAATGTTACTCATCTTACATACACATTAAATTTGTGGAAACACTTTGCCATGTGCTTGAAACACAAGCTTCCTTGGAGACAAGGCTGCTCAACACAGCTTATGGATGTGTGAGATGCAAAGACACTTTATCCTAAGCTCACTGCACTTCTTTCCTGAGATGCACAAACATCCCTATACATCCCTATACTATTGTGTTCCAGCTGAGGGGTAGTGACTTCACAACATAGAGGTGACAGCTTCTTGATGTGTACATGTTTGATGAAAGATATGTGCCCCTTAAAAGTTTTCTAGATGTGCAAATTCCAGTACTTTAAAAGTTACCTTTCCTTTAGGCTTCAAACAGAAAGAAAAACAAAAGATGAAGATAGCGCTGCAGAAAATGCTCACACTCAACTCACTGTGTAGATCATTAAAATATTTCAGACAGTATAACAGACAAACACTAACCTTAAATTTGAAACAGGTTTCAGGCTGCAGAAACCCACAGACATATGCTAAAACTTCGAATTCCACAAATTCGGAAGCATTTTTGGGCTTTCTAACAGCAACAGAAAATGCTAGAGCTGACACAACTGGCCTGAGCGTGGAGTTCCAAGTAACTAAGGTTGGGAAATGCTCAACAAGTGCTCCAAATAAGGACAGAGAGCTTATGACTGCCTTGTTATTTTGCAAATCCTTCAAACAGGTATACTTAAACATGAAAACTGAGTTCTACTTTCATCTGCACCACAGTTAATGATTTTTAAAAAATAAACCCATAAAAATTAAATAACTAGGTTTGCATAGGTTAATACGTAAAATTTCGAAACACGCATTAAAATTATTATCCTGTATAGTAACTATGCATTAAAGCCCAGACTGGATGTCATATATCTGTCCTCAGTCATTTTCAAAACCCAAAGCCCCGGGCGGCCCTGATAAAAGTACCAAACAACTGGGTTCTAAAATCAAGTGTTGAAGAGCTTTACACAAAGCACCAGGGTAGATAGCCTCCTAAGATCCTTTCAAACCTATGTCACTCTATGATTCTATCACACAGCACTCCATGGATTTTATTGGCATCGATATTCTTTGACTGGATTGAACAAAAGGTCAAAATCACAAATTATTTGGATTTGTGCAGCTGTTCCACATATATCAGTAGAATTATCTATTTATACTACAGATGAGTATGGTCTATAAAAGAGTAAGTCAAAGGGCTTTGCATATGCACACCAATTTATTTTCTGGCTTGATTAGCTTGAATCAAACATAAGATATCTGAAAGCCTTACTTGGAACTACAGGCCAAACCAAACTATTAATAAAGCCAAAGAAAAGAAATTTCTGAGACACGATAATTAAGTTAATCAAACTATGTGCTTGGCATCAACCTAACCAAATATGCACATGAGCTTTTGCAGTTACTGACCAGAAAGCAATCCTAGGGTTACCTGCATTTTCATTCTGGGGTACTTCTTTAGTCATGTTTGATCTTTAACCTGTTCAGATTTAATTAGACTACAGGATGCCTTATCAAAGGCAGCCAACAAATAAATTGCCCAAGGCCCAAAGTCATACTCCACTAACTGACCACCAAGCTTAATTAGAACTTTTCTCTATACAAATTGTGTACCTCAGGAAGCACAGCTAATTAGGCAGAAAATTAAGGTCAGGATGTTAGACATTTCATAAGCCTTCTCAGAAGTCAGGATAGAGCAATCAAACACAGAGCCTGTAGACACCACACTAGGGCCTTGTTAATGCAGCAGATGAACTGAGGGAGGCCCTCAGTTTCCTAGAAATCCTAAGTGTGCTGACATTAGCAAGGTAATATGCTGTCTTTCAGTTACTTCTTGAGTTTTGAGACTCAGACTCAGTAGAAAGATCTTACTCTGGTGCAAAGGTAACAAATATCAACAAAAGAAGCACCTCTCTGAAAGTTTGACACAATGTTAGAGGAATCACAAATTCATAGACTATCTTGAGATGGAAGACACCCCTAAGAATCAGTAACAAAACGGCATAAAGTATTGCCCAGTTATCAACCTGACCTACAGCTGAGTGAACTCCACATCCTTAAAGATCTTATCACCAGTTTCAATTTGGTACTGTAGAAGTTGATGGGGTACACATTTGTGGTATACAAAAATAAGACAGTATTTTTGAATTTGGAGGTCTTTGTGTTTCATTTCTTGTATAGATAAATACAAGAGATCACACAAGACCTTCAAATTCTGAAAGCCAGAAGTGACTGGTGGCATGTAAATACAGGAAATAATACATGTTATAGAATTATACTTACATTTTTTGCCGTCATGTCAGACAGTATTGCTTTATAGTCCGTAAAACCATAAGATATCCCTTTTCATCTTCACAGAATGCTTAAAATTAACATCCTGTAAGAAAGTTAATAAAACACATTAGTTAAAAATATATTTTCAGTTACCAGTCTATCTGAAACCCTGCATCTCCAGAAGATGGGGGGAGGTGATTTTGTGGGAGATTTGTTGTTGTTTGGGTTTTTTTGTTTGCTTGTTTGTTTTACTCTTTGATAAAATCAGTTACCACAATAGTCAGGTTCTGCAGGGATATTCAGTGAATTAACTCTCTCCATAGTGTCTTTAGCCTCCAGCAGGAGAGAAAGCTTCTAATTTCATCACTGCAGATATCCAAAGATGTTGATAAAAAGTCAGAAATACTATGAAATGTACATATGTACTTTATATTTTTAGAAAATGTCAAAGAAAAACATTAAATTCAAACGCATATTTTTAATATTTTCAGGCTCTTTTATTAACCCTATGTAATCAGAATTACACTATTAGAACTTCATCAAAAGACAAACATTTTGGTATACTGAAAAATACTTAAAGTGACTTCTTTTTCAAATCAAAGTGTCTAGAAATCTCAATGAACAGAGGAAAACAAGTTACAAATCAATGCCAGTAGCACAAACTATTTTAAAGATAGAATTAACCTGACAAAGCATTTAAGTACTACTTGGTGTTAATAAATGGACTAAAAAAACATCTGAATTGCACTTGGATGTTTAAGAGAGGGAGAATTGCTCACACTTTCAAGTGTGGAATCAATTCAGCAAAATCTTTTAGAAGATGCCTAAACTAGTTACCAAATATGAGTCATGACCATTTACAGCAGAACGCAGTGACTACAAAAGCAGGGTGCAATTCACGCTGTTTCTTCTGTATTTCAACCTACGCAGAGTTTGAAAATGGACACTATCTTCACCTCCCTTCTAGAAAAGTGCCAAAAATTATCTCAGTAATGTGTTTAGCTAATAGGGAACTCTACCAGCACTGCATTACTGGTTTTGGACAATCCAGAAGAATTCTAAATTCTCGGATGTTTCTATAAATGTTTTGCTTATTCAAGCATTGTATCAATTTAGCTGTTACTAGAGTTAGTGGAAAAACATTTTATTCAACTTCGAAGTGTTCTCCATCTCCTGCTGAATGGCTTGTATTTATCTTCCTTAGTGCCTCAATTTATTGCAGGCATAACTAAGTGGTTACTCCAGCATGCGGACACCACACAATTCTGCCTACTAAGACATTCTCCACTGAAATCTTCTAAGTTTCAGTTTCATACTACAACATCCAAGAAAATAAGAAGCATTTTTCTCTGCATTCAGAGAAGACACTACACAGAGATATCTATTCACACCATGGGGAAAAGGGGCTACTGTATCTGTGTAGCAAACCTGAAACCTGAAGAAGAGCCACAGAAAAGCCATAAACCTACAGTGGTTAATGGTAAAGAGCAAATACTAAATCCTTCCTTACATTGTGCCTGAAAATTAGGATCTATATGCATTTTCTGTTTTTACCTTTCTCATCCTTCCACACCAACTCTCCAAACACATTATCTGGAGCTCTGCCCAAAATTCATGATGTAGTTTGACCTCCCTGTCTTGCTTTAAGAGGCTTTACAAGTAATTTACTCAAATAAAACATAGTTGAGAACACATTTGCTAAGCAGCTTTAACCCATTTATAGATAAGCAAACTAGTTTCATCTTTGACAAGTTATTTGTTGTCAAGCTTAGTGATCCAGAATGTATTGTCCATAAACTATTACAGTCCTTTGCCACAATGCTCTTCAGCCAGTATGAACAGTTGGTATTCTTCCAGCTTTATGAACACATTTTGTCAAGCTCCAGAAGCCAGACTTTGTGACCCCACCATCTGCCATGACCTCTTGTCAGGTTCAGACAAAAGAACCTACACAGATGGCCTCAAAATGGAGATTCTCTTCATTCCCAATTGCTGTTTGACAGCTTGCACCACACAGCTAGAGAAACATAAAACTCAACCTTTTTGTTCTTTAGCTGGTTTCTACTGAAATGAAGCTGCATAAAGACAGGTTTAGAGCCCAAAGCACATGAGGCACAAAGACTGCTTTATCTGAACTAAGGTTCTCCCTTCATAGTCTAAGCCTTAGTTTATAATCCACTCCTATAACTTTGCCTTTTGGTCAAATACCCTACAGTGCAGTGAGCCAAATGAACCGTCTGACTTTGTAAACTTTTCAGTTGTAGTTTCTTCAAGAACATATGTTGCCTAATCACTTATGTCAATCACATGAAAAAGCCAGTCTGGGCATTAAATTTACAAAAGCCCATATAATCAAGCTCTAGTTGCAACAAATCAGTACAAAGACAGTTATCTGTACCTATTCTTATTACAAGTTAAAAGCCAGATCTATTCTGAATTTTCAGTGATGTTGAATCTAAGAAACAATGCAAGACAGAAAATAGTTATCTGCACAAAAATACTATATTCCTTCATAGATTTGTTTTCAATGGTCCAAAGTCTTATTTTTAAAATATCTCTTTAAGATACACTTACTGGCTAAAACCTAATAGTAGAAAAGAATCAAGCCCTGTACCATAACAGTCTATTGTCTGCCTCAGACAATTAAGCTTTACCAAACTTATCTTGCTTTTCTTTAGCCTTCTCAAATTCTTGTCAGTATTTCACACATCACACTTTCATGTAGACCAGCACCAAACAAAAGGTTCTCCCGAGTCTCAAAGGCCACTTCTGCTTCACAACATAAAGTATAATTTCTGTCAGTATTACAGCAGTCCTAACCATCTACAAATTCATACAACTATTGGATAGTTACCTGAAATTTTTAGATGAAAAGGCTTCATGGAAAAAAGAAGTTGTAGCTATATTTTAGTATACTAGAATGATTTTTATCATCACCAAGGCGCATTTCTAAAAAATTATTTGATCGAGAGCTCTACAAAGTGAAAATTATACCAAGCAGCTGGGTCAGCCAAGAGAAAAGAAAACGTCATCGGCTTCAAGAAAAAGAAACCTGTTTAACACCAACTTTTACAATTAGTTTGTATTCTTCATACCCCTCTCCATTATACTAACTTTCAAGGTACAGTACTACAAGGCTGACTTCAGATGACAGCAATGACGAAAAAAATACTTATTAATCAGTACAAAGTCACTTGTAAACCACTAATTTATGCACAACATCTACATGGATAAGACCACCTGTTACACATATGTTGCTGCATTTTATCTCTATTTTCAGACCAGCAAAATTTCAAAACTACAAAGTACTTAACAGAAATCCACCTGCTCCCTCCCAGGAAGTGTTTCCCCATCTTGTTCCTAAAAAAAGCAAAAAGTCAATATCTAACTCTTTTTTGAAGCAATTCAGAATAAAAAAGGACAAACCTGAATGAAAATATCTGTATATACCAGTTTGATTAATTTCTTGGAGTTCCAAGAAATGTAAGTACACTTTTGCTATCAAATTTCTGAAATTTATATGACAATTTTTACACATCTATAAGAACATAGCATTGATTTGACGGCTTCTTTTCTGCATACCCCACACCCCCCGCCTGACAAATCCTCTTAAAAGCATAGAATGGTTTGGGTTTGAAGGGACCTTGATGACCATCTAGCTCCAAACCTGCTCTTCAGATGACTCAGTCCCAAACTTTATTTACAAATCCAAGAAATAAACCTGTCCTACAAACTTCAAAGACAGGAATACCCATGTCACTTAAAAAAGGACTTCAAAAAGACAATCAGGGTATATTCATCAAGTCACACAGAGTGGGAAACAAGTAATCATCCTCAGTTATCACACAGTAATTTCTATTTTGAAAATAGTATTAGTTAATAGGTTTTAGGAGACACTTGAAAGGAACCCCCACTACGATGTGTATGATGAAGGTCTTGCAGGTACTACAACTACTTTTCCGGCTTTTACTGTGAGCAACAGTATGCCTTCAAAAAGTCCTAGTAGGTAACTGACAAGGTGACTACAGAGACCAAAGGAAATCTGACTTGATTGCTAAGCCATATGAGGAGTTAATGTAATGAAACTGCTGAAGAAAAGTGGCAATCTCAAAAACTTCATCATTTGTTTCACTTAAGACTGCAGCATGTGAATCCAAATTACAGAAGTTTTCACTACCTCATGACACAGAAACAAAAGGAGAACGAATACTTTAAACCAAGATGCAAATGGAAAATACAACTACCTGAACATAAATAGAAAGTGAAGATTTCATCTAGTAGCTTGGGAGAACCAGCTGCCAGGAGAAATTAGAAAGACAAAACTAACAAAATACCTACAACTGACCAGGTCCTCCTAAGTTGCTGTGATTGAGCAAAATGCTCATATATCATTAGAAGAAATTAACCAACAGCTCTTGGCAACAGCAGTAATTATGACTCAAGTTTATACAGTACAAAGCACTTGGAAAAAACAGACAAGGCCTACATACAAGTTCAATTAATATAAACTGTAGCACTTAAGCTATATCATGAACAACCAACATTTAGCATGGTCTGCTAAGATGATGTTGGTAATATATGCCTTTAAGAGACTCACGCAGCGTATATTGAGGCAACAAATAAATCACATCCCTTTCAGTATTCTCAGGCTTGATCCCAAACACTATATCCCCATTACTCCCACTACTCACTATATTTACTCTCACTGTTGTACTTACTGTTAGATGACTAGCAAAAGCAGTCTTGATGTAGGCTAATGAATACCTTGAATCCTAAGGAGGAGAACAGGTCTGAGCAGATGTACAAGTGACAAGAACACTCAACACAGGAATAAAATCCAAAGCTGTAACCAAACTCTCCTCTGGCTTAAAGTGCCCACAGCCTCCGTGTGTTTAATTGCACTGCTAAGCCTCAAGTTCTGCTGCCTGTCCAGTCCTCACAGTGATGAGACCTGGTCTGATCAACAGAGAACTAGATATTCCTTCCCTCAAGGGACTCAGTTTCTCAGGTATGCTCTTAAACATGCTGAACGTCATGCCACTACTAGCAGTAAACTACATGACTAATAAGAGGAGCAGGACCCACAGCTTATTTCAAAATCAGTAAGGTGAAGTATGCCCCTTATTGCTCAAATAAGGAGGATGTTACAATTAAACATGTGGAATAATTCCCAAGTACCTGAACCTCTGAAGGCTCTTAATTCCCCAAACCAGCTTACTGTCATTTAAGATAAGGCTTGACATCAGAACAGTAGATAACATTCATGCAGCACTTAAAAAGTAAAACGATGTAAAATTTCTTTTTGAGTTTTACAGACAACATACTTTTAGATGCATGGATATACACAGATGTATTTGGAATTAAACAGAAATTTCACTGTAGTTCTTTTAAGTAGACAATCTGTTCGCTAAGCTCATCTTCCATTCTCTAACTCAGGTTTCAAGCCCATTTTTTTCCTCATAGCTGACTACTATACAGGGCACAATATTTGGGAGTACTAGTTCAGCGGAAAGAGGCAGGTACAACTTCTTGTCAGAATAAAGAGCATGCTGTACTTTCACAAACATATTTTTGCCTTAGGAAATTTAATTTTAGCAGTGGCATGACAGTTAAAAAAATAATTAGTGATCTATATGAGTGACTGTAAAATATCTTGGTAAGCCAGCCCTTGTGCATTGACAATAGTACATTAGATTCTCTTTCAATTCAGCTGAGAAGAGCATCTTTTTGACTACTGAGACTTCAAACAAGCTTCTTGCTACCACCAGCTCATATATTGTATGATACATCACAGAATGCTCTAGATATTAGTTTAGTCTTGTAATGAGTTTTAATTTTGAGATTTTAAAATTTCCAGAGTTATCAGTACATGGAGCAGTTGAATCATTCTGTTGAGATGCACTTTCTTCCTACACCCCACAGCTGGAAGGATCTTAACATACAATGAAATGAAGATAATTTTATATTTGCATTTAATTAAAGATCACCAAGTTATATAGGGATAAAGAACTTGATGATGGGAAGAGACTTAATAACCATTTCTTACATTTTCCTTATAATTTACTAGGAGCTTTGTTCTAGTTTAAAGCCATTATTAACTCTATTCTCACATGGATTGAAGATGATGACAGTATTCACTGAAGAGTAAAGGTTACAAAAAATTTCATACTTTAGTTATAATCCAGTACAAAGGCAAAAGGGATTTTCTCTCTAGTGATGCACAGGCACTCAAATACTGATTAAAGCACACAAAACTACCTACAGGGTGCAATTCCATGAAACAAGTTGCACTGATGTAAGATCCTACCCTGGTACCACTGCTAAAAGGGATCTTTCACTTTTACCTGCTTCCACCACTTTTCATTCCTTCTCCACGCTGCAGGCTCTCAGCCTGACCCCCTCAGTGAGCCCATTTAGACCCTGTCAGAATAGCCATACTGGGGCTGAAAGGGAAAGGAAGCATTCCATATGCTGCAACTCACTGACAGCTCAAATGATCATCTAGGCCTGTGCACAGGACAGGGCTAACCCTTCAGCAAGCTATTTGATCAGTTCTGTCTGATTTGTAGAACCACATCAAGACTCCATTCCTGAAGAAAAGCATTTATGATGTCCTGGAAACTTACTTACGGGTTGAAATGTGACAAAAGGTGGGATATGGTTTGTTTTTGAGGACTACCCCATGCTTTTGAAGCGTTCACTGGAGTGTGTGCACACTTCAAAATCTGTTAGGAAATAGTGGGATTTTTTTTTTGTCTTCAGATCATAGCTTTCCCATTCCTTTCTAACACAACAAGAAGCAGGATGAATAATTTGCTTTTGACAGGCAGCAGAAGCCTGCTGTTATACAGAATCAAAATACAGCTTGAAATGGGATCAGTTGTCTGTATGAAGTTATTGATTTGGAAAAATTGTTTAGCTGTATTTGCAACTGTAAGATGAATTTTAAATAAACTGAAGCTTATGACAATTGGAGTGCACATTTAAGAGAACAGAAATATATTTCTTAAGTTTCTCAAGGTCCAGTTCATAATTAAGGGAAAAATTACCTAACTCCTAACAAAAAGCAAGAGCCCATGCACATGAAGGCTTTTTATTTCACTCCGGGAACAAAAGCATAGTTTCATTTGCAGTTCCTTATCTCATTCATAATTACTGGTCCTGTTACCACCATAATTTCTATTACAGGTCAGTTACAGTTATTCTGGTAATTACAACTTCTGCTCATATGGGAAACTTTTAATACTTGGATGACTGTTAGGGCTCACAAGTGACTTTTTATATATTAATGTACTGGCATTCACAAGTCTTAATAAGCAAATACTGATACATTTGTTTTCAGACTAATTCCTACAAATACTGTAATAACTCCTAGCAAGTCGAGGAATTCATCCACAGAACTTCACTAAAAGTTCATACCCTTAGAGTCAGTGTGTACCTGTAGCAATGTGCCGATTTAATTCTGACCACATAACCTTATTTTTGTGATTCTTTTTAAACACTTAACATCTTGGCCTGAAAATCCCAATAAGAGAACATGGCTGAAAATGAAAATGGTCACTTATTCATGCAGAATACATCTGCTAGCCCCTACCATGGGGAAATGGATTATGAATTCCTATTCAAGCTACCTTTTCTTGTACCTTTCCAGATGATACAGTCATCCATCAGAGGTTGGTAACTGACTCTTGAACAAAAGAACCAAAGAGGTTGTAAGACAGAACTGAATCATTTGCTATTTCTATCCAAACTGAGACAAACCTGGCAGCAACAGGAACCTGATCAAACAGGAGAAACCTGACTTGCCAAGCAGAGGAGGACGCTCTAACTTCCACAAGGGGGAAAAAGACACAACTAAACCCCCAAAACCCAAACATCACCTTTGTAAAATGGATTATTTCTAGAAGCTGTTAACCAACAGCATGTTCAGAAAACTCAATTGCTCATGTCAATCAAATATCCTAAGGGACTGTGAACCAGGAAGATCATAGTGCATGGTGATTCTGGATAGCGTTTTCAAAGGTATTCTTTTCTAAAGGAGTCCCCTCTGCAATTCATGCTTAAGTGATCTGGGGAATTCACAATATCAAGTTGTCTTCTACCCCTCTTTTAAACCTTATCACCAAGTCAGAAAGCATGAACTTGCATCAGCACCTGAATTGCTGCAGTTCACAACCAAGCATACGAACAAAAGTAAGTGCTGATTTTTTTTCCAGCTTAGTTTCAGTCTCTATTACGATAGTCAATACTAAACATGAGCTAGCTAAAGCATTCTTTTATCAACAAGTTAGTGCTGTGAAAATCTAAAAATTTCTATAGATTTCAGTAAAGAGAAACATTCTCAAATTTTGCTTCAGTAGGTTGCAGATTTTGCAACCTGTTTCTTCAGCAGTACTAAGCGAACAGCTAGATCTAGAAGAAATTATTTCAGTATATAAACCCTTTTCACTTAATTAATATTCTGTATTTCACTAGAAACATATTATAGACAGCTTTTGTTACAGATTCTACCAGTGCACGTTAGTATACTCATTATTAGCATAGATCATCTTTATATTTAGTGCATATTATTACATATATTAATGTAGCAAACTCAGTCATCGGAGGCTTGCAGTTTGATTTGCTTATACTGATTTTTATGGTTCATATTGGAAAGTATAAAAGTCACTTGAACAGACTGTTTATACATTTCCTGGAAACTATCACCGCACCCAGGAAATCAGACAAAGTAGCAAAAAAAGTGCCTTTAATGAAACTGTAAGTTTAAGATCACTTGCTACTGCCCCACCTTCTTGCAAAAGAACTGTAGTCTACAAATGAAATGACGGGGGAAAAAATAAAATAGTAATTAAATTCTAATACTGGATGTTACAGAAGATACATGAAGAGCCAAACCAGGAAGTTGTTATAAAACTGTCACTCCCTACCACACCCACACTTTTTTGACAGTATTTCCTAGCATATACCTACTTTTTCAGACCCTGCAACAGGTATTTATACTGTCAGCTTTGATGCAGTACATGTGCTATTACCACACCAAGACATCTGGATTTTTTTTCTACTGAATACCTAAAATTTTGTGATAAACCTGTCTGATTCCACTGGCTCCTTAGCTTTGCACACAAAATTCACTGTTGATTCACTAGTAGTCATGTCCTGTGGATGTAAGCAGAAAGGCAGACAAAAAACATACACAGGAAAAGCAAATGAATTGTCGCTTATTAAAGACAACTCTAAGAATACTATTTTAAGGTAGCACATCAGAATAAAAGCAATTCCAAGTACTGAATTGGACTAGCTGTAAGAACTCATTTTGGCTCACATCAGGACACAGAATTTAAAATATTACTATCTGAACAGTATGGGCTGCAGCTTCTATTACCTGTAAAGATTTGCACTAAACTTTCCTGTAGGAACAATGAAGAGGCCCACACACTTAAACTGCTTTATTATAATTTCCTGAAGAGAATAAAAAGTTGGAATTTTGTTTCCCATTTTTTTACTAAACCGATAGCAACACTTTTAGCCAAAACCACTGAAAAATCTTCACTGTGAGGGTGCTCATAATGGACCAGGAAGTATGCCCACATGCACATGAGGTTCCTACACCAGTGTCCAACATATACAAGAGCAGATGAAGATAAAGAATTCTCCTGTAGTATTGACATACCTTGCGAAACTGCACTGTGCCTTTTGCCCAACTGAATTGTTTGGCCTATCCCCTTTATACTGGATAGCTGCTGTCAAGATGATGGGTTGAAAACTGTACCTTATATCACTTTGTAAAGTGAGATTGTGGTCAGAACCATCTGCAGCAATAAAGAGCATTGCTATCAGAGGTGTATGTTTTCTGTAAAGTTAATTGCATCAATATAGTAGCACAAGACAAATGGTTTCTTTTTGCAGTGTTATAGTAGTGATTTCTGTTTAGAGAAAGTGGTTATGAGAATCCCCAATAATCTGACAGTGAAATACAGTCACTCTTAAATTCACCCATAAGACAATATTGCTAATCTTTAATAATTTCCAGCTTTTTCCTTAGTTTGGAACTAAATCATTTGACCTATTACTCTTTCATCTTCTAGAAGCACTACACTCATTTCACAAGGAAGTTTTCAAAGTAGAAGAAACTGTCCCTTTTTTCCCCTCTTGTGACCACCTCTCCTGTCAAGACATCTTTTCTATTATGCAAACTTCTCCTTTCCCTTTCAAGCTTCTTCAAAATGCTATAGTTAGCATCTTATATGCTTCTTTGAACAGAGGCTCTTGAAATTCCGTGCTTTACTATGTACAAAACATCTTTGAGTATGCACAGCACTGTCACAAACATGGGCTGTGAAATACAGCTCTGCATTTGTTCTAGAACTCTGGTCATCTGTCATAAGGCTTTGCCCCATATATATGAACCACGTGGTTTTTGTGTAAGGGCATAATATAATCAAATAAACTAAAGTTAATTTGGGAAGGCTGAAGAAAAAGCACAAAATTTTATTAACTTCTCTTTTAACAGCATCATTTTTTACTGGCATAAAATTTTTATCAAAGATTATAGCAAGTTGCAATTAGTTCCAATTACAACCCCCAAGGTTTTGATCTGTTTTCTGTCAGCATAATTAAATTACAACAGTAATAGTAATTTGAAAAAAGCTATCAGGTGTTAAAAATATTAATGAAGGGTCACAAAAATAACTGTTTTCCCAACTATGAAAATTGAGTTTTAAAAGTTTTTAGACAGTATTTTTAATTATGTTACTTTAAACTCTTCACTTCCTATACAATTCAAAGTTTGACAGAGAACATAAAAACTAAAATCCCTTCTATAGAAGAAAACAGCACAAGCTCTGATACATAGCAGAGCATCATCCCATTACTCAATCAGGGAGCACACTCTCAGATGCAGTTTTCTTCCACATTACAAGGAAGTTTGCTTATTCCGTGTTTTCCTCCTATTGTTTGCACTCTCGACTCCGCAGGACGGTATTTATATTTGGATTCACCTCTGCCGTTAAACCTTTTACTGCTGAAAGTCAGGGAAGGCCTGTAACTCAGAGGGCGCAGGAAGAGGCGTTCAATTAAGTTTTGTTGTTGCCGTCCGACTAACCCTCCCCCGATAAAGCCCGTGAGTCAAAACAACCACACTATGGAGTTCAAGCTGTACTTTGCACAGCCGCGAGCTTCCCCGGTCCCTTTTTAAACTGTAACTCCTCAAAGGCGGGGGCCCGTCACGCCCCCAGCCCCCTGCCCCACCGCGGCCGCCGGCCAGGGCCGCCCCGCTCGCCCCACGGCCGCGCACACCCGCCGCGGCGCCGGCCAGGCCCGCCGCTCTCAGCGCGCTCCCCACAATGGAGACGGTGACCCGGCAGCGCGCAGGGCGGCTGTCACCCGCCAGGCGGGCACGCCGCCGCCCCGCGGCCGCCCGCAGGTGTCAGGCACCGGCTCGCTTCCCTCCCGGGGCGCGGGAGCCGCCCGCCCCGCGTGCGGCATGAAGGGCGGGGGGCGGCGGCGGGACCGAGCCGCCAGACGGCGCGGGGGAGGGGAGGGGGCGACGGAGGCGGACGTTAACGGCCGCGGGGCGCGGGAAGCGGCGCCCCGGCCCGCCGGAAAGAAAGGCGCTCCCCCTCCCTCACGCTCCCCCTGACACCCCCAGTTCCCGGCTCACCCGCAGGCCGAGCAGCGGCGAAGGAAAAAGGCGGCGGCAGGCGGCGGCGCGGGCCGGGCCTAGACAGCGGCGCTGAGGCGACGAGACGACGGCGGTCCCTCACGAGCCGCGCGGCAGGCAGCCAGCCGCTCCGCCCGGCCCCGCGCGCCTACGACGCCTCTCGGCCGGGCCCGCGCCGCGCACCCGCCGCTCGCGAGGAGGCCCCGAGACGGCAGCCCACCAGGGCCAGTCCGGAAGCCCCGGCGCGTGGCGGCGCGAGCGCTCGCAGCGCCTCCAGCTCGGCCGCCGCCTTCCCCCCGCCCCGCGCTCGGCCCCACTCGCCGCCTCGCTCCGCCGCCACCGCCGCGCCGTGCTCTACCCGGGTCCTTCTCCCCCGCACAAGCTTGGCGGCGTCTGGCAAGCGGGCGCACCCATTGGCCGCCCTACCGCGTGAGGTCAGGCGTCCTCCCCGCGCTATTGGCTCGATCCCGTGTGTGTACACACGCCACCCACCAATCCCCGGGGCAACGCGGAGAGGGGCGGGGCGGAAGGGTGGGGCTGGCCGAGCCGCCTCGTCGCCGCCTCGCCTCACGGCCCCGTGGGCCGTGGAGTACGGCCGCCGCCGGTGGGGCGGTGAAGGGGACGGAGGGCAGCGGCGGCCGCTCGGTGGGGGTGAGGGGCAGGGGCCGGCTGGCGCTCGCTGGCAGCGCCAGCCGGCCATACCTGCCCTGCCCGGCGCTCAGGTATAGGCGCTGCCCCTCCGAGGCGGGGCGCTGCGGGTCGGTATGGAGGATTCACGGCTGGGTGTTAATATACGTTGAGCGGCGCCGCAGTGTCTGCACGCGCGGGCCGGGCCGGGCCGGGCGCCGGGCCGCTTATCTATGAGGAGCTGGCGTGACTCGGTCCTGGGGATGCAAAGTTCAGCCCCGCCGCAGGCTCGGCCGCCTCAGGTGAAGGAGCATCCCGCCCCCGGCGCCGAGAACCGACTGTAGAGCAGCGGCGTGCCGGCGGGGACCGGGCCGGCGTTCGGCAAACCGCAGCTCTCGCTTCCTTTTCTAGCGTGCACCGCTGCGCTGGGTAACGGCCGTCCTGCGGAACAAAGGAGCGCGGGCAAACAAAGGGATAATGTTACGAGGGAGCTGGTACTGTGCGCTGCGCCCTCGCCGGTGCCCCGCCGCGGAGTGACTCCCAGCCCGGCTCTCGCGGGGAGCGGGGTACTGGAGGCAGGCCCCAGAAGCAGAGAACGAGCTGCAGTTGGCAAAAGTTTAAGGAATGTATCAGCACTTCCTTATTTTTTTTATTAATTCAATTAGTACTCATAAAGGCAGAAGGGGAATTGAAAGCACTTCGACGATTAAAAGATAGAAGTTAGAAAATCAGCACTAGTTCCATGCAAAACAATGACATAACATTTGCTGGAGTAAATCTTGCTCCTGTGCAGCCAGGCACACATCCAAGGCATGCACTAACCCAGTTTTCAGTTTTCTCTAAGTCATCTTAATGCCACTGAGCAAAAGAACGTCCATGTGGATGCAGAAACACTGTTCCAGAAGCCTCCAGACATACACAGAGTAGACAAAGCATGCTAAATTTCTGCTTTTCTTGTTTTACAGACAACACTAAATGGCCTAGAAAGACTTGTTTGATCCTATCTCCTTAACTAAGAAAGTGAAGAAACATCAAAAAACAGGTGTTCAGCCTCTAAATTAGAGTTCTTACACAAAGGACTTAAGGCAAAAATTAGCAAGAAACGTGTTTACTTCAGTGGGATAGTTCACAACCGGAAACGTAACACGGGCCCAGGAATTTGCTGACTTTGTGGTTTTAGTTTCTTTTTATCCTCTATAGAATACTTTCATCACACACAAGATGACCTTTATCAATATTTGCAATGTTACGCAAGATACCTTCAGGAAAGCATGTAAAACAAGCAAACTGTCGCGTATTCTTGAGACCCCTCCAACAGGTACGGTCACAATAGCTAGCATACATACTGAAGCACAGAAGGCATGCACTGCCTTAGAAAAAAAAGCAAAACAGAAGCCAACCAGGTTGGCAGGTTTATTGCTCTATTCTGTAAGCTACCTGAGCCAAACAAATACTCTAACTCCAAGCCAGCCTTGATAAAGACACTTATGCTTCAAATAGTTCACCGGCTTATTTACTTTCCTGCAAGAAAACCTGATGAACTGAAGTCAGGCACTATAACCAATTGTGAACATCAAAAACAGGCATTTCAGCCATTAAGAAGGGAAACAGAAGAAAGGTCTCTGCTGCACTTTGCATTTGCTTTCAACAGCAAACTTCAGAATGCAGTGACAATGTGTATTTTATTCATTCAGCTGGAAGCTGCTTAAACAATGATCACTCTGGGTGAGGGAAAGTATGCCACTTCTCTAACATCCTAAACCAATACACAGTCTTTCAGAACTTATCATCAAAAAACATTTAAGAATTGTTTTTTTCAGACATACTAAGGCATGAATTTAGTGGCTACTCACAGCAAGACCTATACTGCAGGAAGTTCTCATGTCTCCATCCAGAAACAGTGGTCTTCCCAAGCCTTAGGAGGCCACCTTGCTCCCTCTGCCTGGTCAGATCCCTTTCACATCCCTCACCTTCCCCTTTCACAAGTCATGATTTTTCAACGTTTGCTTGCTTTCTTGCCAGTGCACACCCCTAGCTGTGATAACCTACAAACATGAATGCAAAAGAGCCCACCCCCTTTCTCCTACTGAACGTGCCCCTAACTCCCTCTAAAATTTTTCACTAAAAAGCTGCCCAACCTCTGGGTCAGAGCACAACCACATTCCCTGACTTGACCTGTAGTAGTGACATAACTGTTTGTCTGAAGAGAGTACCACTGATGTGTCTGCTTTTTGGCTTGGACAAGTAAGAGCACAAACTCCCTATACATTCCATGCCCCTTTGAGTGGTGAGAAATGGTTGTTACCTTTTTTCCACAAGGCTGGTGTTCACCTGGAGAGTCTCTGTGCTGTGCCTTGATCCTGGAGACAGCATGGCTAGTTGAAGGATGTTGCTAAAGAGATTGTACCAAAAAGAAGCCGTAAGGCTGAAACAGCAACTCAGTATCTTCCTTTTTTACTTTCTTCTGACAGGAAAGCAAGTATAAATGCTCTTGTCAAAAACAGATGAGAGTGACTGAATTTTTACATAAAATTAGCTGTTACAGGAGAGAACACTGCTTAAAAGAAAACAGCACTGTGAATCTTGGCAAAGTTCATTACAGTGAGATTTTAAACATAGCTGACTTGATTCTTAAGTTATGTAAGAAAACTCATATGACATCTGCTCAGTATTTTCAGTGATCTGAAGACTCTTATATGTGCCCTTTCTCTTGATATGCAATAATTAATTTAGTAGTAGTAGTGAAATCCCTCTGACATTGAGGAATTTTTCATGCCATGTAGTCCCCACATATGTAACTGGGCTGTGGATTGTTAGGAATGATAAAACTGCCCAACTGGGATGAAATTCTCTACTGCCAGCACCACAAGTACCCGAACGCAGGATGCCCTGAGATCTCTCAACTGATTTCCAATCTTCACATGCCTGATGGGAGTGCATTACTAACCAATCTTAAGTAAAATACTGCCTCATCATAGTGTGTCTCTTAAAATGATAAAACTATAAACTAGTCAGTTTGTAATTTTTGTATTGTTACCTTTACTATCAAACTCAGCCGACAGCAAATGTAAAATTGCATATCCTTTTCCAACCGATAGAAACTGCTGCTGAGGCAAAAATTAAAAAGCAGAAGAGCTGTCATTTACATAAAATTTAGTGTGAGGCTCTACAATGGTCTTAATGACCTTCTGTGTAGCAAAAATTGAGACAGCACAGCACCTGTAAAAGTATACAAATGATTAATTACAAGGTACCAATTTAAGGTATCAGCACATTAATAATTTCCTGGGAAGAGAAAAATCAGTTTATCTTGTGATTAGCAAAAAGAGGCCTCATGTTCAGTAACCAAATTCCTTCAAGAAGTCTTTTAGTCTGTTCAAGTCTTTGGGCAACTATGCATCACAAGCTGTGGCAGGTGTCCTAACCTCCAAAGGCTGCTCCTTCTTGGTAGGCTTAAAGACACCATTTACTCACTACTTGGAACCTCTTCACCACTTTGCAGATCATTTGAAAGGCTCAGATGGTGAATATAGTAAGGCCTTTTTGTATCCTTAATTTGCAGTGAAATTTCTCTCCTGTAGATTGAGGCCAGTAAAAACAAAACAGGTTACATTTCCTGCTTCAAGTTAAACAGTAACTGTGGTACAGTTATCCAGAACAGGTCCTCTAGGACAGTAAAACAAGCGGTCTATATAGTCTTTTGTATCTTCTATCCTAGCTGTGCTATGGACAGGATGACAACCACCACTCTGTAAAGGTGCAGTATAAGGCACGTGGCTAGCCAGATTACCTTCAGCTCTTGTTAAAGCTCCACCTGGGAACACTGTGGGAACTCCAATCAAGCCCAGCAAAACCACGAAACTCGTAAGTGAAAGTCAAGTAGATCCTTTATCAAGAGGTAACAGGTAGACATTATCCTTAGGCAGCCTTTGATCAAACTGAACTCCTTTAGTGACAACAAAGTATAGAGTAGTGGTGACTTGAGGCCACAAACTTCTGCACAGAATGCCAGACTGAAAGCCTGTTTGCGCTACTAGAACCTTCCTGTCGATGAGCATTTTCTTTAGCAGTGAGGCTGAGGATAGAGAACATCACAAGCTGAACATGGGTGTTGAAGCAACACAGATGGTTCCATGTATTCTGTCACTACAGGATCTTACCTTACAGCAGGAGTAGAGGGAACCTCATCAATAAACTTGAGAGTCTTTGCACTTGGACAGCCAAATTTTATGGTCCAAAACAAAAAGATCTCTCTAGCTATTAATCACATGGATCTTACAGCCTGCCATATTAGTAGAAATCAGCAAACAGGCCTGTTTATACACTTCAGTTCAAGATTCCCATTAAAGTAGGTTCAGAAAAGAATGGTCTCTGCAACTTGAAGGAACCCAGAGGAAAAAAAGTATGCCAAGATGTAGCACGGGCTGAAGGTCAGAAAGTAACAGAAGAGTAAGAAAAACTACACACTAAGGGAGACAGGCAAATGAGGTCTAGTTTGAAGAACACCACAG
This sequence comes from Hypotaenidia okinawae, assembly GCA_027925045.1. Classification (NCBI taxonomy): domain Eukaryota; kingdom Metazoa; phylum Chordata; class Aves; order Gruiformes; family Rallidae; genus Hypotaenidia; species Hypotaenidia okinawae. Next base: position 11,806,587 of record BSDF01000010.1, read on the forward strand.
CTACAACAGATGCTCCAACTTGTGGTAGATGGCTGCAAAAAACTGATGGAATGGTGTATGATTTGACCTTCCATGTTTCAATATGAGAAAAAGTTAATGCTAGTTCTTCAGTCCTGGAACACAATCACCCACAGCTTGAATTTGACATTATTCTGAAATTCAAATGTTTAATAATTTTATGTTTTTTGAATCGATTTACATATACTCCTGAGAAAATCATCATTTAAGATTAGTGATAATCAAATACATAAGAATAATTAACTACACTTTTTAATTATAACTTATTTAAAAATAGAAAAGTAATTCATAGCTTCAAAAACACAGTTTTGACCCCCTTTTAGCTAATAGTAGGGTTTAACAATGGGCTTGAAAATTTACGCTACAGTTGTTTTCAAGTTGGATAGCATACCCGTTACTAATGTTAATGTACTTAATTTAGCCATGCCAGGTAGCATAGCTTTCAGTCTTCATAAGAACTTTTAAAAATTCAGCTAGAAGCTAGACAGCAGCTGTGAAAATCCTGTTCTGGTGTTTTGTTTTTTAATGGAGTACTGAAATCCTATTTGCTTTTGTATTCCATCTGAATTTTAGTGCACAAAAATACCATCCCAGAGCCAGGTCAAATGCCTCCTTAGAAGTCAACCAAAGGTGGTAACAGGCTACTGATGAAAGTCTCTTTGTACACAATCAAGTTCACCACAGCCCAACCCCTCAACAATCACTTTTCTTAGACATGCTTAAGGAAGTATATGTGCCTTTTACCCTTACTTAATGATTAACATACCAAAGATTTTAAAGATCAGAAGGGAGGCAGTTCCTCAGTAAAAAAACCCATCATAGGAAAAAAACCAACCCATCTCTAGTACATGGTAGGATTCAAGCAGCTGGGCCACCCAAAGGAGGTCACTGAAGGGACAGAAATGCTGCAGCTGGACTACAGCTGTCACAGGGATGGTATGAGGGTTCATTATGGTGTGGTAAGTAGCAGCACAGGAGTGGGGGGGAACCAAGTACTGTATAATGTGATGCATATGTCATCACAAGTTTCAGTGATGGCTTTTACTGTCCTGTTAACATCAATATTTTGTAAATAGGAATGAAAACATTTTAATTCTTCTATAATCGAAATGCCAGTTTCTACCAGTGCAGTGAGCGTTTCATCGCTTGTAGCCAGGTATCCAGAGCAGGTCTGTATTCCTCCAAGTCCTTCTGGGGCTCAAAGACTGCTTCTATTCGCCTTAACTTCTTTAGTTGTTCTTTGTCAGTCCAAAATCCTATTAACAGAAAGTTCATTCTCAAGCTCAACTGCAAATATGTTATTTTTTGAGTTGATTTTTATTTATTTCCAAGAGATCCAAAGCAGAAACACAGTCAGAAAGCATGACAGCTTTTCTTTACTCAACCAACAACTTTCTCAGAGGGAAGCATATTTTTAACATGTGAAACTCCTTTCCAATAGCATCCACTTGTTTGGAATCCTGACAACAGCACATCTGCTTAACTGGGATGGTTTCCAAGGAACAGCTCTGGTACACTGACGTTCCCCCTTAGGTTCCATCCACACTGTGCTTTTGGCTGTGGGTCCCTCAAAATGAAGAAGGGCCACAGAAACCAAGACTTAGCACTCGTTGCCTTCTAATGACTTAAAAATTGCATAAATGGCAGAAAACTGCTAGTGTTATGTATTCAGATTAATTTATGCTATTGAATCGTTGGCTCTCAAGGGCTGCAGATTTCTTCCATTTTTAATTGCTGAGTCCTACCTGAGCATATAGTTTTTATCTTACAGTTGTGTTATTTACGTATCAAAGCAACTGAATGAAGTTAATACCCACCTACAAAATACACTTCCATTAAGCAAAACCACTGACAGCTTATGGTTTTAAGTCTGGTTAATTATATATAAAAATTCTGTGTGAATGCAGCTGGAATTCTTCCCCTGTTAATAATATACTTTTTTGCTTCTGTTGTGTTTATTTCTGTGAAAACCTTAAAGATTCAGATCACAGGTGACAGGACACAGCTTCAGAAGGAATGACACATCTGCACCTAAGCATGACAGCGTCCTTGGTGTGTGATCCATCCCCACAGAGCACCTCTCCAGACACTGGGAATATGCGAAGAGGTGCCAAGTGTCCAGGTCAAGAAAGAGGGAGGTGGCAAGATACCGTTCCCCTCTTTCTGCTCCAGTCATATATATTTCTAAATGTAAATTAATCTTAGAAACATATATGCAGATACTTTTCACATTAAAACTTGTAGCAATTCATTTATGTAAAAATGAGCAAATGTACAGCTGCTGAGAAGATTGGGACACTGTTAGAAATATGGTTTATGTATGAAGTTTATCATCTCATTTTCAGTCCAAATACAGGTCCATGAATACAAAGCACTATACAGAAAACATACACACTACTTACCTTGGATTCCCACAAAAATGGCTACAGTTTGAGGAGGTTTTACAATTAGTCCAAGTTTTGCACTGTCTTCTGATTTTCTCCCCCTTATTTACAAACACGTGTTACAAAGGGAAAATTAATGTCCCTTTAAATGCATACATACCTGAAGCGAGGCCTGCTAGAAAAGCTGCACCAAGACTAGACATGTCTGCATTTGCAGGTTTTTCTATTTTCTTATTAATTAAATCTGAAGTCATCTGCATAACAAAACTGTTATTACTGACACCTCCATCAGCCCTATACGGAGAGGGGAAAAAAAAAGTTGAAAAAACCATTTAGTTCAAATGCTTATTGCCAACATTTCAGAAAACAACTGCCAGGATTGCACACCTATGCATACATTTTCCTGCCACTCCTGCACAAATGCATTTCCACTTTATGGAAAAAATTAGAGGCCAGCAGAAGGTGCTTACAAAAACCAAAAAACCTGGTCTATGAACTGAGGGAGGAATGGCAGACCGACAGGGACAGAGGACAGACACATTACCAAAAGCTTTGAAAGCTGTGTCTTTTAAAACTACACATCATCCTGGTTGAAGCATTAGGGTTTGTAACAGAACTATACATAGTTATCACCACAACATGACAACAGTCAAACCCATTACATTAAACTCTTAAGTATTATCAGAGCTGGAAACGTACTTTTTCTTTACTACCAAACCTTTGTACTAGTTAGCTAAAATGCCACCAGTCATTTCTTTTTATGAAGATGAGAATGAGCCTTCCATCTATCTATTTTCCTAACTGCATCATGTTGGAAACCCTTTTAATGGGGAAAATGAGAACTTTAAGCATCAGAGAGTGATTACCTCTGCTGCTAAATAACTGCTCCTGCAAACAAAAGGTAACCATAACAAAAAGCAATCTTTGAATTGTCATGCATTGGTTCATGATGCTGTGGGACTCCAATGCTAGGCATGTATGGAGCTGCTGTTCTCTCAAACGTGGTGCAGTAAAGACATCTACTGTTCATTACTATACAAAGTATTGGGTAATAGAATTTAACAGTTGCTTTGAAATCTTCAATTCCAATATGCTGAGGTTTTCTATGTGCAGAAATGGTATCTCTGTATTTCTTTTTGCTGCAGACTGCTACTACATTGGACACAAGGACCACAACTGAGGGTTCCTTCACTCTGCTTTCCTTGGTGATGCTGAGACAAGCACAGGGAAGTACTGGGAATGCAGAGGACTAAAGAAAGCAATGACTTTGTAGGAGCCACAGACCAGCAAGTAAGGGGGGATACAAGGCACTAGCTAAAAAGGGAATGAACATATTTATGGGATAAAAACAACAATGAAAAAAAATCAAAGGTAATGGATTGATACTAAAGATGTGCAGACAAAAGGATGTGAGAGCAGTTTACAACCCTACTGAAAAAAAGGATTAGGTGCAGCTCATTATCTTCTAATGCTTAATGCACAACCTGAATTGCTACTGATTGTAGTTAACTATTACAGTCACTACATGAAACAGCAGTTTTTTATTCCTGAATAAAACATAACATGATCATACAATTTAAGTTCACATTATGATGTGTGTGGGATTACATCTCTAATGTTCCCTAGCCAGTACTTCCACACTTCCCGTTTTTCAGTTCCTGGTATTAATACAACTTCTCAAATTTTGGATGCAATTTTCTATGCAAAAAAATTCCTGATGAATAAAAAAATTCTAATATTTTTCATTAAAACACCAAGCCTGGCTGTTCCTTCATCTTTGCCTCATCTGTCCCAGTACATGACAGAAAACAAACTTTAACCTCCCCTCAACCTCGTACTTTTACTTTTCTTCCACTACTCAAGTCTGATTTCTCAGCTGCCCACACCAGTGCTAGTCTACTCCTTCCTCTGCACCGAGCTCAGGAAAAAAGCCAGATGGGGCCAGGCACACTCCTCTCTTCCTGACCGTGGTATCAGAGACCCCTGGCTGCCAGGAGGAGAAATTCCGGGGAGCTTTTGCAGCCTAAGAGAGGCCCAGAAGATAACTGCTGTGTCCAAATGAAGTACCTACCAAAACATGCAATGTAGTTTTCCAGCAACACATTAGTTCAGCTGAGCTTTGCCAAGCCATTGTGAAAAGTGTATTTTGGGGATCAGTTACCTCAATAGATTTGATCTGTTTCTTCAAAGACTGAAGCAAAGCCAATGTCTTCACAATTAAACTGTAAAAATATTCTTCCTCTTTCCTTCACAAACAGATCCAGTTTTAACCAATGTCTTTAAAAATTTATGCAGTCTATGACAGACTTGGCACAAAATTGTCAGTATGAAAGAATGATAATAAAAGGTAGAATGACCTTTGTAGAAGGCATTGCTATACACACTCTGGTGCTAGCTGAAAACATGAATTTTGTTTGGGTTTTTTTTTTTAAAAAAAATTAGAACAATTACTCACATACTGATAATCACCAATGCCAATGATTTAATTAACAGATAAACTTTCCATGAGTAGTCTCTACTGCCACTTTTTATGTTACATTAACATTTGACTTGGTTGTCACCTATTTCTTAGCAGCATTTTTTTTTATAGTAAGATAAAAATGCATAATAAAGTTCACACCTATTTTAGTCAAACTCCCACAGCCTCAAATTTAAAAGTTACATGGAACTTACCGAATAGTTTTCAGAGGAATGCACACCTTCTTCACAATGAGGTCATAAAGCTGTTTGTTTCTTTAAAAAAATATTTAGTTGAATTAAGTAATATATAATTCCATAGTCTTTCCAGTATCTACATAGTTAGAAAATAAAATCCAAGGCAAATAATGCCTCAGTTGTGTCAGAATTACTGCAACAGTTATCAAGTTTCCAAAACGCATAAACAAATTAAAAAAATAATAATCTTTAAATTGTTTCTTGTTACACATCACTACAAAGGTTCAAGTATGGCTACATTATGGCCCTTTCTACATTAAATCACTGTAGAAGGTACATCTATTGCCACCTGAAACTTAGGATAGGTTTCTACAAACAAGATGCAATTGTTGATTTGGCAAGTGGTTTAGAGTGAGGAAAGTAGGCTGACAGTGTTAATCAGAGTTTATCCAGCGGTTCTTTAAAGATAACCTCTGAATGCAAGTTTGGCTTGTTCTGAAGCCATTTAATTTAATGGGAGAAGTTTCAAACACAAAGGATCTTTACCCATTTCTAGTTCAGTATTTGAATGAGACTCTCTGCATCCCCATTTTCAAGGGACCCTGCTTCAGTTCAGGAATTCCTGCAGCTCACGTTTCTCTTACACTGCAGAAAAAACACCCCTTGCATTGGAAACAGTTGCAGCAATTCAGAATGTTACTGTCCTCCAGAAATCCTTTTTGCCTCTCTGCAGGAGGTTGTTATGCCCAAAGCAGAGCTGGTTGGTCACTAGGTGGAAGGAATCATACCAGTGTTTCCTAACTGGCCACAGTGCAGTGTGAGCCAGGCTAAAACCATATTCAGCTTCAAGGCACACTGGATGGGTTTCTGAGGCCGAACCAATCTGTTCCAGTGAGCCACTGATGTCATGACATCAGTGACTAGCAGTAATACCTTTAACTGTGACAGTCAGATACTGAAGTTTTATTCACTTGTATTTAAAAGATGTTTAAAATGCTTATTACCGTGTTTTATAAAACACCAAAACCTCAAACCTAAGGCAAAGAACTGATATAAAAAACTTCCAGCTTCAGGGATTCTTTAAACACAGCTGGAGCAGGCTACAGCTCCTGACAAGCCACTGTCAGGACACATAGGGCAAACTGAAACACAAAACGTTTTAGAACACTCACGAAAAAGTGTAACTTCAGAACTCCTAGATAGCTACTCAGTAAAAAACCCTCAGCTAATAAATATACTTGTATTTATTTGTAAAGTGTTGAAGAAAAAAAGAGAAGCTGCTAAAACTCCTTTCCAATGTAACAGTAACTACAGTACTGTAGTTACAAACAGTATTACTACAGTTTATACTTAAACTGCAGAAGTCCCTGTATCCATTTACCACTGCTGATGGAAATAAAAGCCAACATAAGGAAATATAAGCAAGGTGATTAAGTAAGCAGTACCTGAAAGCTACAGACTCCAATATAGCTCGTACAAGATGGTTTCTGGTGGTGGAAGGTTTCAGCCCCATGAAAGAGGCACATAAATAGGGGTCATTCACAGAAGCCTGCAGAAAGGATTTCACCATGAGTTCAGTGCATTGTGTTTGTAGGCTTTGGAGAAAGGAGTCAAATAATAATAAAAATAAAATAACTTACGACAATTACAGGCAGCATAGTGAAAGAAGAAAATTGAAAACAATATGTAAGAGGTATATAGTGTTATCTTAGCTAACTCAGTGAACAGTTTAAATAAACCTTTTTCCTGTTGAAAGCAGCTAAGTAATTTCTTCCAAATTTGACATACCAAGTAACACTAATCTGTATGACTTCTCTTTAAATACATATAGTGCACAATGTCTAGGGCAGGGCACACTGGTATTGCTGTTCTCTGACAACATCTCACACACAGGTTTGGGTTTTTTTTAAACACTGCTGAAAGAAAGATGAACTGACTTTTTAAAGAAACACTGGAAAGGATGACAATACTTTCTATCAATTTATACTACAGCATGTTTTCAGTGACACTGATAAACAGAATCCTACTAAAATTCTAATGATGACGAAGTTGTCTCTTTCTAGGAGAACCAGAGAATCAAATGGTGACTCTCCTCTTCACCCCTTGATGAACTTCAATACAAAACATTAGTATGCTGGTCCATGTCTGGTTTATGAAAATATAAAAACCTTATTTTCAGTGTAGACAATCATTTTAAATAGCACAATACACCTGGAAAGGATTATTTCTAAGTGTTAATTATGAAAACACCAGAAGTTGTAATTTTGTGCTTATTAAATACACACACACATATTTATAGAGTAAATTAAGAAAATGCTAGCATATGTTAAAAAACCCACAAACATATGGATAGGTACATCCAAGCAAGAAAATCCCCAACTGGCATTTTATAAAAATTCCCAAATAGAAGAAAATTCTGCATTAAAGTTAAAGAAAATACTTTTTTTTCCCCCAATATGTAAGTACCCTTCCCATTCTAAGAATGGAACCACTTCTCCAGTCCAGTGGTAGCGTGAAAATCAATGGCTTCCAAGTTCAAAGATTTTCATATACAAGATGAGCATAAAACTCATATTCTACATATGGGTGAGTAACTTGAAAGAATCAACCATTAAAAAAATAAAACAAGAAAAAAGGTAGTAGCACATAGTTGTACAGACCCCAGTGAAGAGTCCTAAGTTTTGCCATCACTACTAACCACTCAAACTGACCCTGGAAATTCCTGTTTCTAGTAGAGTAAGTAATAGAAAATAATTATTAAAGCACATACTCAATTTAAAATACATTTTCATACAATAATGCTCCTCTCAGTATGCTGCATCACAGCAGTCATATTCAGTAAGAAACTTGGTTTTACTGTCTTAATATGGACAAGTAGAGAAACATTTTACTCCATGTAGGAAATGAACATGCAGGCTTCATCAGAGGCATGTTCACTATCACTTTGAGATCTAAGAAACGTGACCATACAATCAGTTTGCATTAGCATTCAGACAGTGAAGCTAAGCAGACACGTAACAGCCCCAGAAGTGTTCATTCATGTCCCTCTTCATACCGTTTAATCCACTCAGTTTCTAAATTGATAGAGGTTCTATTACTTTGAGTCTACTAGCTATGCATGTTCCCTGAAATAGGAGGGCTTTTAAAAGGCAAAGAAATTCACATTGGTGGATATTATTAGAGATAACTAGATACCACAGTTAAAGACAAATCCATTTAGTTTTCTAAGTTCAGCTTCTAAATTTGTGCTGGGATTAAACCGAATTAGGGAAGAAGAGACTGAATCAACATTTACCAAGAAGGGAGCTGGGGATCATTCTGGAGACAGCATCAAGAAAGCAAGGGGACACAAACCCACCACAAAAACCAAAACCAACCAAAGTTTTACCAATATTTCTGGAACTTGAATTAATCTGGAACTTAATTAATAGAATTAAAGATTCAAAAAAGATTCAGGCTGACACTTTTCTACCTCAGGACTCCTGTCTAAAATATTGAAGTTTGGCATAGCTGAACATTTGTTTAGTCACAGCAAACTCTAAATGGAGGGATCTTCATATAATCAAGCATTATACCCCTAAAAATAAGGATAAAGTGGGCTATTTGAGAGAAGGTAGCTGGGCTGCCTGCAGAAAAAATGAAATTTTAATTTGCCTCGTTCCCCTAACAAACAGGATTTACAGTAATGTAAGGTTTAAGATATTCTCCAGAAGAAACAGCAGTCCTGGGAATGATCAAACCGAGTACGACAGACCACTGATGATCAAAACAAAATGCACTTTTGGACCTACAGAGAGAGAGAAGTTGTCAAAAACACTGCACAGACTTCTAAAATGTATGTATTCAAACTAAGAAATTGCTGCCCTAAGACTTCTAAGAGAAAAGAGAAGGTTGTGATTTCTGAGAAAAAAAAATGCTGTTTTCATCTTAATGGTTGTTCTTTGTTTGGGTAACACAGTAACTTCTGAACACCTGACAGGTTCAAACATCAGCTGTCTATCTATCAAAGAACCAGCTGATGGCAGACATTACCCAACTGCCCCCTCCCCCCCAACTTCCCACCACAGCAAAGACTTTCCCTCTGTCTTGCCTGGTCCACTTGTCCAATGCAGTACCAATGCTAATGCTATACACTAATGATATTCACTAACGCTATTATGCTAATATACCAAATGACAACTTGGAGACCAGGGCTACACCACAGTTTATCCTGGACAGCAACACCAATCAGAAACACAGAGTTTTGTGGAGCCATGGATATTTTCATATTGATAGACCCACAGTGTAGAAGCAGATATGCTGCTGAAAACATGCTTTTAGCCGGATTACATCGTGTTGCTTAGGGAGGTGGCATTACCAGATAACAAAGTTTTGGGACCCTGTACAGTCCCTAAGTTAGCAATGACTACATTAGCAAAGCCTGTTTGTTTTCATTCTGCATGAAGGTTTGTTTAAGAGCTCTGACTTACAGCTCAGTCATATTTTGTGGTGACAGATTACAAACTATAACTCCAAACTGCCAAGCCCATGCTGGAAACAACTGCTTCGTGGCTGAACAAGCAGTATGTCAGCTCCTCAGCTATCACAGTTTCTTATTTAATGTAATGCATTAACTGGAATTCCCATCAATCCTAATCTAGACTAATATGCTGGACTGAAGTGCAGTATCAATACCATCCTTGTTGCTGCCTCTGCACAGGGACAGTAATTCACATCTGTAATGAAACTCAAGAGGAATCATGAATCAGAGCTGGGAAGGACAGACAGGAGAATACATTATCTCTCTAGGATAAATGGAAAGCAAGTATAAAGAACCCAGGGCTTGTGACCCAGAGGGGATTAAGTAATTGCAGGAAGTTCCTCAAATAGAGAGTAAGGTAAAAAGCAAGCTACTCTGAAATGGAGTGGACTAAAGTGGAGACAAATGCCAGGGACTCCTTACTACACACACTGTGCTCAACAAGGCACAAATCCCATTAAAAAGGGAAAAATCTAATTCAGATTGAAATCTACTTATCGAAGTAGTATCTAGATGTTACTGTCTTTGCTTTTCCTAACACCAGGACTTACAATCTTGCTCATATTTAAGTACACCTATATATCCTGATGAATTGCAAACTACATCTTGAAAAGAGGCAGAATAAAATTAATTCTTTTAGCACAGTGCTTAGAAGTATTGTCTCAACTGAAGCCTTTGCATGAGGCAGAAAAGCTGTGGGATCAGTTTCTGCCTCCACAGGCACTGCTGGAGTTATGTGGGCAAGTAATTTAGTTTATCTGTACTCCCAGTCTGCATCTGCAAAATGGAAGTAATTTTACCATTTTGTTCAGTTTTTCTCATGGGGGGAGGTGTTTAAGCAGTCTCAGATGACAGTGATCTTCATACTTTGTGTTGAGGGGCAAAGAAGAAGAACCTGACTGGTATAGGATAAATACTGTGGTAAAATGAAAATTACTGCATTTAAACATGTAAAAGTTGAAAGATTTAACTGGATTATTAAAAGATATATTCTCAATTATATTAATAATTTTACCTGAAAACCAGGAACAAAACAAACGCCTTGAGAATCAACAATACTCCGTGCCATTTTTTCTGTTTCATCTACACTGGTGAAAAGATCTGTAAAGATGCAGAAGTCACATGCTTTTAGTAATATTTGAAGAAACTGAAGTAAATAGAGGCAAAAGTCTAGGGTTATACTACTTCTTCCTGTAATATTCTCAAACTAGATGTCCCAAGCGCAGGGATCACTTCTCCTGCATTTCATGGCCATCAGTCACATTAAGAAAGAGACGTATGAAAAAGAAGGTTAAATTCAGAAGGATCCTCTCACATCTGTTACCCCTTTTAATCTTCACATCCTGTAATAGATCATTTGCTTTCCAAATAGACATAAGTGGGAATTGAGAATGCTAATAATGGCACTCAAAGTGCACTAAAAACCTAGATCTGCAAAACATAACATGGTTCCCCCCCTCAGGATGTTATCATCAGTCCAAGCACTGCATGACTACAGAAAGAGTCCATAATACCAATTACATTTTATCAGCATCCTTAATATTTTTACAAGTGACTGACACAAATATAAATAAGGTCAGTCCTGATACCCCCTTCTCTAATAGACACTGCTTTTATTCTTTGTCTAGCCAGATGTTCCCTTTCACAACTCTACAGACATCCCACTGTTGCTTGTTTTTTACCCCCATGTTGTTCTCATACTAACAGCCATCTTCTGTAGTTTTAACTAATAATATTCTTATGTGACTACATAATATGTTTTTAGAGAAGACTGATTAGAGGTCTCCTGCAAATATGAGCTGCTGCTTTTTCTTGTATGAAAAGCAAATTTTCCTATCAAAGATAAAACTAGGTTGAGCTAACTCATTTTACCTTTGAAAACTCCATCTTGGTAACTTCCCAGGAGTTTCTCTGTAGCCTTCATAGATTTGTTTGAAAGCTTTGGATTCTACTGTGCCCAGGCTAATAAGCCGAAATCACATCTCTCCCTTCTATTTGCTGTTACTGAACTATATGTCAGGACAGAGAATGAAAATAATTAAGCTTGACTTCATCTTGAAATTCAACATATTACTCAAGATCCTTAGAAATTATCTGATCCCACTAAAAGCCCATTAAGCTAAGTTTGCCTTGCTGCAGAAATTCCTATTTCCAAACCTTTACCACTATTAGGTCTCATCTTCATTCGTGTTGAGCCTCACCTTCCTTACTGAGGCCATCAGCTTACCTTGTGTTTTGGCCCAATTCCTTCTGTAGAGCAAGTTTTGCCCTTCTCTCTATTTGCAAAGCTGATAAAAGTTCATGGATTCTGCTTCTCTGCAATTGCATTTCCAGAAAATAAAGGTCTTACTAATTAAAGAGTTTATAGCAGCATGCCTACATTTTTATCTGCCTCAAAGACTTCCCTGATTTTTGCCTGTGGTAGTAACTGTAGGTCACATGCATTTCACTAGTGGCTATCTAAAAATAGTTTACACTATTGCTCTGCATGTACCAACAATACCTATTTTAACTACGTGTAAGTTCTATACAGGTAAGTATCCATTTTAAGTATGGAATTCAAAGTAGCAAGCTTATATATGTACCACTGACACTTGCAACTGCAGCACTAAACTGTATTGAGATGAGTATTTTCTTAAAAGACTAGTGGCAGACACTCCCTAGACTCAGTTCCACGTTTAATTATGGAGGCCTGAGGACCAATCTGAGGCATACTTAAATCTTAAGGGCACAAACATGAGTATGTATATGCACATACACACCAGCATTTGACAACTTTAAGAGTTTTCTGGTGACCTACACTTCATAGAATGCGTTAGGTTGGAAGGGACCTTTAAAGGTCATCTAGTCCAACCCCCTGCAGTAAGCAGGGACATCTTCACTAGATCAGATTGCTCAGAGCCCCATCAAGCCTGACCTTGAGTATCTCCAGGGATGGGGCGTCCACTACCTCTCTGGGCAACCTGTTCCAGTGATCTACCACCCTCATATTGAACAACTTTTTCCTAATATCCAACCTAAATCTACCCTTTTCTTTAACTTCATGAAAACCCAGGCAACCCAGAGTTTGAGACACAAATTCCTTTTCTGCACCCTAGTGAAGTGTACTAAATTTCTAATTAATCCAAGTAGATAGTTTATCAGAACACTGAGAAAAGTTTTCCTATAAATAGTTTTGCAACAACTATTACAGTATTTTTCTTAGTCTGTTACTAATATCAAATACAAGTATTTTTATTACGTGGCCATCACAGCCAAAAGCCACACTACTGTCACGTGAAGCAGCACACACAACACTGTTGCTTGTAAAAGTAAAGTTCTTCCTATTTTTTTCATGTAACTCAAACCTGTTACTAATTCTGAGATGTACAGCTCAGAAGTATTTTGAGATCTCTCAAAAGCATTATAGTGACTGGTCATGGAAGACTTCATTCACAATCACACTACCTAGACTTAATTGGTAGACCCTTCTGTGTTTCTCCTAAACTGAAAATTCAACTCCAAATATCCTAAGCCAGCACATATCTAACTTCAGAGGGGTCTCCCTTACGCCATGCTATTCAAGTCTGGATACCAGGTTAAAAAAACCACAACAACAAAACAAAAGGCAGCATCAGAAAGTCTGTCATGAACAAGAGACAGCCAGTGAAGAGTAAAATGTTTCAGGAAAATAAAAGCCTAAACAGGTAGGAGGGTCTGAGATGCAGAGCTTGATGAGGAGATGACTGTGCCAACCAAACTCCCTGCAGTAAACACACTCAGCAGAGAACCTGCTAATGAGAGTGCACACTGTCTGCTGTCCAAAACGTGTAGGCTAGTTCCTTCAACTATGGATAATTAGCCCAATAACATAACTAAAATCCCATCAAACAGTTTCTTTAGTAGTAACATTATTTTATCTTCTATAAGATTCAAGAACTACTTACTTATGTCCTGAGCCCATTTTATGGCAGTGCCCATGTCTGACATACAGCCTTCAGTTAAGTAAACAACTTCTTCCCCAATCTTCCAACCAATCAGTGGATACAGACCTTGTTTATTTTCCATGAAACAAAACCAAAACACCTAGTTAAAGTTTTTCCAGAATAACACACACAAGCACTCCTCACAATAAACACTACTAAAAAAGCTAAGTAGTTTTTTATCCAGTTCCCTTGCAGAATTAAAGCTACAAAAATAACTCTGGTGGAGGTTAAATGTATTATAAAAAAAATTTAGCGATGGAATTACAAGACTCAAAACAACAGTTTGTTAAACCAAGGTTCAAAATTCAACCCCACCATCAAATTACAACCCTCTCCCTTTAAGCTCAAAAGAAGAGCTTTCTGCACATACTTATTTTCTTTTAAACAATAACAGCTTGAACATTTTTCAAAAAATATCAATGTTTTCCTATTTGCTTTCAATATAATTTTCCCCAATCATTTCTAGACTCTCAGAATTTACTTCCCAAAAACATAAAACAAAGGCAGGGCTTGCAAATTGAAAGAACAAACACTAAGACAGACACTCACACAACTCCCCCCAAAAAAAACAACAAACAGCAATACAAACATAGAACACAGGCCTTACTCATAAAAGTGATCACTTATTTCTTTATCAATATGCAGTGTTTTCTCACACAGTGAAAATAGAAAACAAGTTTTAAAATTTTCCCATCCTTTTCCCCAGCAAAGGCTACTGCCAGCTAACTACAGCATTCTACCTATATGTTTGCCTAATATAAACAAGAAAAGAAACATCCAAACTCATTACAAATATTGGGTGATATACTTTGCCTAGAACAACACAAGATAGCATTGTATGCTTTATGTGATGGGATCTGTAGGAAGTTATGATGTCCACCAAATGGACATCACAGTTCTGGCTTTTCATTGAGTCAAAAGAAAAACTTATTCAAAAGAAAGAAAAGGTCTTTGGAATTTTTTCCTTATCACTCAAAAGAAAGGCAGAAATACATACTCTTATTCAAAAACACAGGACAACATCTTTCAAAGAGCTGTATGTTTTAAGATACTGTCACATCAGAAACTAATAGCCAATAATGAGGATCAGCCCAACGATTTATTCTTCCATTTGCTCTCCCAACCCCCAGACACGCTGAAACCTTAACAAGGGAGAGACACATACTATGTAACACTGTCAGTGTGAACATGAAGACTTTATTTGGAATCTCATTAGTAAGGACATAGCATGGAAATCCTGCAGAATGCTGCTTTTAATGCTAAAGCAAAAAGACATAGTCGTCTAGCTGCACAGTAGGTGCTCTCCAGCACTGCAGCTGGACAGATGGCTTTTCAGGTTATTCAATAAGCAGTTAAGCATTCAGTGGCCACTGCAATAAAAACATCACCCAAACCAAGCACTGTAATAAAGCAAGCACCCAGACCTCCGCTCAGGACTCAGAGATCATAGGCCAATGCATCAAAGGTGAATGAGTCCCAACAACTACAGAACCAGAAAAGCATCAGAAAGATCTAGGGATCCTCTCTACACACAAGTATATTCTCACAGAACTGTCTCCTGTTTGCTTGCCTGGGCCAAAGGAGAGGTGCAGTAGTACCAGTACAGTTGCAGGAACTTGGTTTGTGTTGGAGGGGCACCCTGGTCCTTGCAAGGGAAAACAACAAGCAGCACCCTATTTAGATTGAAGTTTGCATTTGTCTTTTGAAAGGAAAAGGTGATACATGTATCTCCAGATCCCTGGTGCAGGTCTCCCCTATATCTTTATTTTCTACAAAAGGCAAAGCTGCAAAGCAGGAAGACCAAACAATTCATTTAGTCTAGGGAAGCACAGCTAATTAGGGCCAGAGAAATCCATCATGTGGCCTTCCTAAAGATGCTCACACCAGAAACTCTAGTAGTACTACCTCTAGGGAACGGATCAACATGAGACTTGGCATGAGCACAGTTAATAATACAAGACTGCCAGAGATGTAGATATAAAATCCATACACATTTCCATTATTGAATTGTGCAGAGTGCTGCTCTCAAAAGAAATTCCTTTTTTAAAAAATATAGCATATATAAACTAAATGTAGATCAGAAACTAGACCAGCAGCTAATAAATAGCTTGCACAAGGATGCTATAGGGATTCATCTTGCAGTCTTAAATACATATGTCAACTTTAAAGATTGAACAAATTACATCTTGTGCACACGGCACTGAGAAAGTTAGGTGCCTAACTTGTCCTACTAACCATACCACATGACAGCCCAAGAACAAAGAGAAAATAATTTTAACATCAGTAACAGCCTAAAGCAGTTGAAATTTCACAACACTGCTTTAAAGATTTCAACTCCTATCAGATCACAATAGCCAGATATTTTCTTAAAACAAAATGGAAAAACACTACAGCATGGTTTTGCTATTACAGTTCCACAGATGACTTGCATCTCATTTCCTAAGTAAAAGTATCAGCATAACAGCATCATTAATTAGCCTACAAAGCATCTGCATTCATAGGTAACTCAACATCCACACTGTTCAGTTCTGACATCCCCAGTATTTGCCAAGGTCCTTCCAGACTTCAGCTGGTAAAAGTCTCCCTGGCAGGCTGCTGTCCTCCTCCCCAGCCCCACCCCTCCCATTTTAAATTGTAGGCTTCCTGAAATGAATAACTGTTTAAAAATATGACAGAGACTGCTGTCATCTGCTGCTCCCTTGACAGCCATCTATGACAGATTAGCAAGCTTGACAGACCACAAATGTTCAGAACAAGAGTTTTAAACACCAGAAACACATTGGGAAGCCTTTTTCTAGTATTCTAAGAGAAAATTAACAATTGCTAATCCAGCCTTATCTCACTGTATGTTCTTCAAATGATAAGGGCTCAAGAGGAGGAACTTACAGCAAGCCACTGGAACATACTGATGTGAGAAGCCAGAGGACCAATCCCCTTTTTCTCCATTCCTGTCCTGTATAATACTGCTATCAAGAAGAAAAATAAAAAAAACCCAAAACAAAACACAGGAGGGATGCAGATAGCAGATGTATTTATTACTGATGTTACTTAAGTTTTCTTCTTGAGAAGCATATTTCAGGATAACCAAGATCTACATTTCTTATTAAAAACTTCCAGTGTTCTGTTCTGAAAACACTTCCTAGCTCTTTTTCTACAACTAAGGACAGAAAGGAAAGTATAGCCCTGTTTTATTCCTTCCTGCACCTTCATCATTAACAGCTGTCAAGCAACACGAAATACTCTAAAATCTCACTAAGCTTACCTCTCCGTGATGCAAAGAGATGCTCTCCAGTATTGACATTCCAGAAACCACCTGTTCCCATTGTCAGTTTAACATCCCCTGGGTGAAAGCAGCATTCTCCAAACATGGCTGACTGTTGGTCAGCTACCTGCCATACCAACACAAACCGTACCACGAGTTAGGAACCAACAACCAGCCTGCAATGCTGCTGGATTTTAAAGTATCAATGCAAACACGTCAGACTTCTGAATGTAAATAACCATTCAGAAATGAAGTGAGCATTAAAGGAGCACTCATATACATGTTCTTCAGTATTTGTAGCCCATTCCAACAGCTAGATTTATCACTAGAATCAAATTATACCAAGTTTGGACACCACATGAACATCTGTAGTAATGCTTACAACACTGAAAAATGTGTTGTGGGAACTGAAGAAATATTTTCTTTCTTATTATTTGACAAGGATAAACAGGGCATTTGCAGTGCCAGGGAGCAAAACACAGATAACTTGAATTTCTCTTGCCCCAAAGAGAAATTTGAGGTTTTGAAGTCTCACCTTCCTTTTTCCTGCTGCTCCTTCTGTACCAAATTATTACAGTTTCAATATTTCGACTACAATGACAGTTATTAAATGTATTTACTTATGTTTGTGCCTTGATGAAACAGTAACAGAGTCTACAATTCTTGAAACATAGCAAGAGAAAGTCATGTTATATGATTTTTCCATTTAGTTCAATTCAAACACACTTTTCTACAAGTCTTCACTTCACAAAAATTATGTGGTTTTCTTACCTAAACCCTACCTAACATGTTATGCTTCATTTATTTTTAGTGGGGGCAAAAAGTGAGATGCCACAAGTGGCTCTACTAACAAATACTCTACATTTGTATGAATTCTTACTGAAGTCAAACCAGGATGGAACCCACTGCACAATGTTATATTTTACACATCTGATACATACCATGCACATGTATCATACACAACTGATTTTAAGACAGAGAGACACATTCCCAGAGCTCAGAGCAGAACTCAGCTCCCACATTCGGTGCTTCATCATTTTGTCATCTAATCTTAACAGACCTCAACCTCTAGAAATCCCTTCTCATTCCCCTCTCTTCCTGTCCCTCTATGGCAGTAAACTGAGCTTTTGTAGAAAAATTCAATCTATCGTAGTTATGTCATAAAGAATGCTTAGTGAAAGAAATAAGTACTAGAATAACATAGGTACAAATATACAGATTTAAGAAAACATTTTCACTTACCACTGCCATTATTGGAATAGGTACCCCAAATATTTCAGAGTCAGCTGATCCAAAGTTGAAGCTTAAAACAAATATTATGGAGAAACATCACAACACTAAATTGACCTTTCTGTTAAAAAGACATATACATATACATGGCCTGGGTCTGCATCCCATATGAAAGGTAATACTACAAGTTTACTTTAAAGCATCAAACCTATCCTTTCAAGAAATGATGATAATAAAGTTTTGGATATAGTGTTAATAATTACATCTGTAGATAAAAATACTTTTGTGTGTATCTACGCATTACTTTGCCTATGCAGATGATGTGCGATTTTTCTAAAGGCTATTAATTTAACAGGTACATATGCTTTAAAATATGCCTTCAGAGTTACCTTGTGTCTTTCACTGGTGGGTAAATAGACATTGGAATGGAAAGTAAATAACACAAAGTGGGGTTCCAACACTTCTGCAATAACATGGAGAAAGTAAAACTGTCAGCAACTCTCCTGGAAGCACAATAATGATCAGCAATGTTTTCCACAACAGCACGTACCGTAAAAGGTTCAAACACGCCTGTAGCACTGGCATTTGAGTAGTCTGTAGCATACACAGACCCTACCACAAAGAACAAAGAGTTTAGAGATCCACATACTTAAGAGTCATTTTAAACATATTTGTTCTTTAAACATCTCAGTGGCTCCCATAACATAAACTGAGTATCTATAGGCAAAGTCATAATGACACAATGAGTCAACCACCTTTACCTGCTGCTCACTGTAAGGTGTATAGATTAATTGCCTTATTTTACCCCCATAAAGCTGTCTAGAAGAGAGCTAGTACTTTTGACAATACCTACAACACTAACTGCATCACTGCCTTCCTTGATCTATTCATCAATTGCTCAGGCATTAGAAAATGGACAGAAACCTGCAATTCTTCCACATTTGTAACAATTCTTTGTTCCTTCTCTTTCACAGGTACTGTTCTTCAGCCAAAGCAAATTAATTCTGGCAGCCCTCTTTAAAGCTTAAATGCTTACAAGGTGGATTACACTGAAGAATTATTTCCCTTTCTGACTACCCTTCCAGGCAGGCCCAAAGAATAACCAATTCAGAAGATGTTTTGGGTTTTTTTTAAATAATAAATACACTAAAGTATTTATCCATAATTCTAGAAAATATCAATGACAATCAGGAACTTCATTGCTTAGACTCCAGTATATTTTATTAATATTTAAGAGAATTGTAACATTTACCTTTAGTCAATCTATACAGTAACCACGTGTCAACTGTTCCAAAGCAACAGTTATTTTTCTTGGCAGCTTCTTCAGCCTGGAGACAAACACAGATACATAGCAGAAAAAAATAAAAAAAAAAAAAAAAAAAAAAAATAAAGAAAAAGGCTTTCACACCTGGGTACAATATAGAGAAACATATTTACTCATCCATTTTCTCATTTTCTTTGTGGTTAATGATAATATCCCAAGAAACTAAGTCTCTGATTACCAATGTCTCTTCTAAAAAAGGGGAAGTCAGCTGTGTAAATAATGTTATCCCATCAAGTTCATGCTCCAGAAAGAGGAAAAACCAGTTTCTTACATTTGCTACTACAGAAAGAAAAGCAATTAATCTTTTACTGCAGTGGCATCAGAACCTTAAGAAGAGAAGTGTTATAGTCACAATTGTACCAGTGGCGAAGGAGCGGTGAATACAGAAAACAAGGTCCTGCATACTGCACTAAATAAATAAAAACCCAGAAATATAAGAAATAAGTTATTTTAAAATACATATTTGAGAACAATAAAGACAGTCATTGTTTTCTGGTTTATGATGTCTATAAAGAGTTCAAAACTTATTTTCCTTAGGATTTTTTCCCCCTTTGAAATAGGAAATTCAGATTTAATCTAATTTCTACTGATACTGTGTACAGCTACAGAATTCAGAAAAAGAGCACACAAACCATTTAACTCAAAATAAGAGTTAAGAGCCGTGAATTCTTGAGGTTTCTGATTTGATAGTCGTGAATTTTAAATACTCAGTGCCTGACAAGAAAACTCAGCAGCTGCATTACCTCCCATTCTATAATCCTCGATTCACTCCTCATATTTCAACAGGTCCAACCTGTTGAAATACACCAGTAAAAAATTATGCTTGACCTTCTCAAAAGCTAGTTTTGTGATGTAAAATACCAGTCAAAACTCAAAAGATTTTCAGGTTTCTTTACACAGGGTAGAAAATTGATAACTGATTTCTGCAAAAGTAACTTGAAAATAAACACAGAAAATGACAGAAGTTATAAATACAATAGGAAGAAACAAGGAAAATGGTAAGGATTAGAGAAAAAAAAGCTCAATGCTCCTTAGTGCACTGGATTATTCCAGCACAACTTATTTTACGTGTAGTTTCCAATTTACACTACAACAAAATGCAAAATAGATTGCAGTGTTTGATTTTTCAGTACAGTATTACTTGTGAAACCATACACATTGGAATAATGCAGAGTGGAAAAATAAGAGGCCAGCTGAAAATAAATTCAGTTGCTATGCAAAACTGGAGTGCCAACAACTTCAAAATAAAATACAATTTCTAATTGTATAATTATATGAAGGGAAATAATGTGATTTATTTTTCTTATGCATGAAGAAAACATTTTACTACTACGCATTTCCAGAGTCAGAGGAAAAAGTTGTATAATTGTGAGTACATATTTAGGTAGTTGAGTTTTGAACATTAACACAGTTAAGATGCTTATTCTTTTCCTCAGAAAGAACCAGAACAAAAGTAAGACACAACTGAAGAGGTAACAACTCAGGTGAGTCCCCAGCCATCATTATGGCTGAAGTATTATTTTTCCCTTTCCCACTTACCTCATGTATGTTTTTAAAGACCCATGACAACTTCATAGAAGTTTGCTGTGTTGAAAAAGTAAGAAAACTTGGTGCCAAATATCGATCATTCCCAGTCAAGAAATGAAGTACTGTAAAAATAACATGGACTACCTGTTGCAAAAGAAAAGTTACGTTATTTTTAATCTGTCCCTTTAAAGGTTTATGATCAATTGTCTTTAAAAGATGACAACACAGATGAAAGCTGCTAACATTAACCTAGATTCAGAAAGTTAAAATACCATTACAGAATCCTGACACAGGACTTCAGCAGATAGCCTTCCCACAACAAATACCACAGGAAAGTGCAGCTGCACTACCCAGGGTCTCTTTACTGACTGCTGGCACACCAATAGAGACTGATCTGCACTACAAGTACAGATCACCTACATGAGCACAATGCGATTGACAGTGTTGCATACCGTTATTCCAGTTAAAGTTCTCCTACAGTAGACAGGCTCAATCATGTTTTACCAGAATAACCAAAATTTAATCATTAATCAAGTTTTCATTCACAAAACAAATCAGTGGCAAACCCAGTAATTTGACTTCTTATTGTGCTAGTTTTCTCTTACAGGAAAAACAAACTCAATTTTCCAGTTAGAGCAAATCTTTCTCCACTAAAGATATGAAGCAGAAGCCAAGATCAGCATAAAATATAACTTCAATAGATAATCTGAACAAAGTACATTAAGAAAGCAACACACTGCTAACCAAGAACTACCCACATACAAAAAACATGCAGCATTTTAATACAACAAAGACACTAAAATGATCCAAGTGTGTGCTAGACCTACGGGTACCCTTTTTCATAATTAATTACCATCAGGCTACCAGTACTTGGTTCTGTCATCCATGCTGATCATGCTCAGTTGAATGATTTTGGGCCATACTATCTCATATTAACACATTAACTTTCAGTATTTCATATATTCCCCTTACTCTTCTTAAAATGAGACAGTTCTAACACTTCCAAGCAGCATCTAGCTTAGCACAATTTTACCTTCAGCAGAAGGGACTTATTCCAGGAATTCACAAGTTGAGCACTTCTTAAGTCTTGCCAACTTATGAAGTTATGAAAAGGTTTCCCTGTCTTTCTGAAAAACAGTATTAGAACATTCCCATTTAAAACTATAGAACTTGCACAAAAAATTCAACATCTCTCATCATTTCCAGTCAGGACACTTAATGCTAGGTCAAGTCCTAAAATAAGAGTGTATCCTTCTGATGGATAGGTTGAGCAATGGGTAATAGGACATTTTAAGTTTGAGGCTTCTCCCCAAAATTAAAAAATACTGACATACTCATCTCTTCCAAAGTACCAAAGACAAAAGAACATACACTTAAACCCCTTCTGCACTGCTGTAAGCCGCGGCTGTGCAAACACAAGAGAGTACAATTGACTGATGTTTGTTGCTTTCAGGTTGTGACTTGACCAAGTCGAACCTTTCTACAGTCTGCTTCTATGAACAGGGATGAACAGCAGCTCATCTTGAGCAACACACAACATACGTACTTGTGCCACGTAATGAACGTTGATCTCTGCGTTGAGATGCCAAGAGCAGCAATTTGCCTCATATGGAGTCCTGCAGCTAAAAAACAAAAACAGATCACATGAACCAAAAAAATCATTTATTGGAAGAAAAACAAAAATACAACTTTCCCCATGTAACTATAAAACCTATGGAATATTTATGAAATTAATAGTTTCAGAGAATGTAAATCTCTACAGAGTGACCAACCAAGCAGCTAGAGCAGTGAAGCATCAGTAAACTCCGTGTCAGACCACCTGATTCCAGAACAGGTGAATGAAGGTATGTGTTTTGACAAAAGCAGATATGGCACACTGACCCTTTCAACCCCCTGAAAGCCCTGTCAACACCTGAACAATCTCAGAGACAGGTAGGTTACATATGCCTATATAATCAATTAAACTGTGCATTTCAAACATCGGAATGTGAATTAAATCACTAACAGAATCACCTTTAGAAACTTAGGGAAATAAATTCCATAAAGAAACAAACTGATTCTGCAGGGAATAGGCTAATGTTTATATGCCCTTATTTTTTACATTATTTTAATGATGACACATCTCAACTGAAATCTTATATTCCTTAAGCAATCTTTCAAATTCATAAGAACAAATTTCCTAAAACCACATACCACCAAATGAAACAAAGTGTACTTCCAATTCAGAAGTACATAAAAAGGAACATTTGGGTATACACCAATTTTGGTACTGAACCCTGCCTTCAAATAACTGTGACAAAACATTTTTTCTAATATATACAACTGAAAATAATTAAATATGCCCACAGTTATTTTCAAAGCATCCCTGGTCAGCTTCCCATGCACCTCCACGCGTGCTTCCAGAATCAAAATCATGTGACAGAAATGTGCATTAAGAAATTGCAGGGAAGTGACAGGCTACCTATTTGGTCGAAAGCACTGCTCCTCTGCAGGGCTCTCCATCCCGCTACCCCGACACGTCACAGTTAAGCAGGTCCTGCTCATACACGTTCCTAACTTGCACGTGCAAAGTTACTCCTTTGTGCGAGCATATACTGCAAGCTCCACAACCAACAATTACAGAAGGAATTTCATAAAGAAAGGGCATGTCTTGCTCTGCTGACCTCTGCATGTGCTTCTGTACCTTCCCTTGTATGGCTCCTTCCATTGACACAGGCAGTGGTACCACAGCCCTCGATCAGCTGAAGATTATCAGTGCTTTTTCAAGGCTTCCTGCTCCAACTGCCTGCATGGGTGCTCCAGACAGTGGGAGCATAAGGAGGAGCACCCGCCAGTGGGTGGCTTGAGAACAGCAGTATTTCTTTTTCAGCAGGAGCTGAGTCCAAACTGAAGGCAGAGCCCTACCAGTACTGACACAGCTCACTGAGGATCAGAGTGGCATCTCTTAACTGCCATTTCCACAAGCTGCATAGTCCCACCATTTCTCCTGTGACATCTACCATGCTTTCTAGACCGAATGAGAATAGTGCTGATTTCCATTAAAGAGAACTTAACAAAAACCAGAAGACAAAGCACAGATACTTTGTATTAGCTAAGCTGGTGAGCTGTCTCCTGGAATAACCGAAGGAGTACCAGAACCTGAGGTGAGGGTGGAATGATACAGCTATACACAGTCTGACTTTTAGACAGTACTGAACTACATGCATTCATCCACCCACACATAGAATCACATGTTTTAGCTCCACAAGCCCTGTAAATGGAAGTTCTCCTTTGCCTTCTTTCTGCTCCCAACCAGCTACTCCAGCCCCTGGTACCACACCTGCTCTCACGCTAGCACAAGTACTTGTTCAGTTCAGCTGGCATCAACAGCCACACTGTGATTTGACTCAAGAAGCTGCTCTGGACTTGAAACAACCCTGTAAAATGGAGGGCGGAGCCACTCCTTTATTCAGCAGCACGGACTGAACTTACGCTCGCTTACACTACATAACCACAGCTTGCATAGCTTGGTCACAAGAAAAACTTCCCCGCTTAAAACAAGCTGGAAAAAAAAAAAAAGCTTCCTCATTTGTGCCAATTAGAGTGGAGGAAGCCAGTAAGGTCTTTAGGGGTTGAGGTGGCATTGCTATTCTTGTGACAGACAGCAGCGGCTGCTAAGGAAACAGAACAAGAGCCCCAAATAACCAGCTGCGGCTTGCACCTGTAATGACTGCTTTCCCTGTCCCAGAAGCTGCCTTCCAAAAGAAAAGATGAGCAGTTTTGCCTTGAGCCAGCCTTGGAGGCAGATCAACACTTGGAAGCCAAATTGCAAGAGGGGCTAAACAGGAGGAACTTTGGCACTGAAGAAAATTCACACACACACACAAAAGGAGGCTTGAGGACTGTAAGAAAGCAAACTCAGGTGCAGTTGACAGGTCCACAGCATCAGCGTGTCACAGAAGGTGCTCTGTGCTACACTGCAGAATGCTAGAGCTGGGTAAACTGGGGGAGCTGTAGAGAGCAGTGTGTGGTTACAGCAGAATCCAGAAAAGGGAAAAAACCCAACCTGCAGACATTTGGTAAAAAAGGGAGTTGATTGCATTTGTGTGTGCAGAACTAAGAAATTTTAGGCTAGAGTACAAGAAGAAAAGAACAACGATACAGAAATCAGATGGTAAGACCTGCCTGTGGTTCAAATGGGGAACTGAGCATATCAGGTTGTAATTGAGTGAGCACAACTACGCAGCATCCTGGTTTCAACCTCATGTGCTCATATCCACATACACAAAGTGGCAGTAAAATAACAGGGAATCAGAAGGGGAAACAAGCCTACTCTGTTTGTACACAGAAGCATCTGGAGGAAGGGAGACAGTCACTGGGGAAGGATACATATACAAAAAGTTGGGGCGAAAGGTGATGTTACCAACATGTAATCAAGTACACATGCTGCTTCTGGTTCTACTTCAACCCTAATCTGCCCCCACTGAAAGAAAAAAAAGCAACTGAAGTGTCCTGTTTTAAATAATGATTGTAGCCTTAAGGCAAATTACAGACCTGTGCCCAGTGATGAATTTTCCATATTTCCAAAAGAACAATCTTACTATCTAATTAACTAACTTTATTAGTTTTGTGGAATAATTAACTTCTCAAACTTTATAATCCGTTACCTTGTACAGCCTCTTTTATCACAGCAACAAACTGACTCCACAGTGCTTCAGGATCTAATTCAACCCATCCAGGACGAGGATAAAGTGATTCCACCTGTTAATGGAACAGAGAGCATTATTACCACCCCTAGTCCACAGAAGCCTGCCTTCTGGTGAAGGTTTGTGCAAACACATTTGGGGGCAGTTGGGTTTTTTTTCTCCCCCTTTATTTTCTCAGCCTAGTGCAAAATGTGAAACAACAGCACTTGTCACTTTTAAAAGGTGTGTGTGATCTCTGCACACCTCCTCCAGCAGAAATAAAGAAGCCCAAACCCCCAGGAATGGGGGACCCTGTAAACCCCTTGGGGCTCTGGTGCTGAACTCGGGCATTGATGCCACCGATGCAGCTGGCTAGCCACACAGCACAGCAGGCCAGGGAGCACCCACCAGAGGGGCTTCCAGGGAGAGAGAGAGGGTCAGCTCCTTGAGCACATTCCCTCCACCTCTGAAAACCCGCCAGATTCCACTCGCTGCCATCTTTTGGTTGTGGTACCTAACACTAAAAAAGGAGTTCTCGAGACTCTCTTGATCGCAAAGACAGTAGCCAAACAAGCCAAAAGCAGCCCAAAGTTCTGATTCCAAGTTCACAGTTTCTCGTGCAGCGCTGTTACGTAACGGGGCGCGGGTAAATGCAATCCTACGCAAGTCTCAGCTGTGTGCTACGAACAAGAGTTGCTTTGTTTTTAGTTGATAATCGACTAAAGGCTGAGGGCACAGGGAGAGGGAGGTGAGAGCAAACGCCGAGAGGTAACAGGCGAGTACGACGGTGCCATTCCTACACGGGTGAGGGCTTCCTTTCACCCAGGCTGGGCCGAGGGTCCGAGGGCCGCCGTCTCCACCCGACGCGGCTAAGGGGATGCCCGCGTACTAGGAAAAGCTGAGCCGGCTTCTCGCGCCGCCCAGGACGCCGCCCGGGTGAGGGTCACAACCGCCCAGCACTCGTGGCGGGAGCGGACACGTTCGGGCCCTCCCGCGGGCAAACGCTGCCTGAGGCGGTGCCCGCCCGCCGGGTCCCTCCGCTCTAGTCAGGGAAAGGGAAACCCGCGCCGCTCGGCCCGGCAGCGAGATGAGGGCGCCGCCCGCCCCTACCCCTCGCTTGCCCTCCCCCTTCCCGCGGATTCACCTTCCTGCAGCTGGAGCCTCTGACCGTGGCCGCCCGGTCATAGACGTGGCACTTCATCACCGTGCTGCCCACGTCCACCCCCACCACGTACCGCGCGGGGGCGGCGCCGCTCTCTTGCTGCCCGCACGGCATGACCCCGCGGCCAGCCGCGCAGCGATCGCGGAGTGCGGCCGAGCGGCCACCGCCCGCCAGAAAATCACCGCCCAGCCCCGGGGCGGAAGCGCGGCCGGGCCTATGGGCGCGGGGAGCGCGGCGGCGGGAGGCGGGTCGCGCTATGGCACTGCCAGCCGACTAGCAGGTGACGGACCTCGGCGCGGCCTATAGGCCGTGGGCCCGGCCCCGTCCTTGCGGCAGAGACCATCGCTGGGCTGCCGCGGGCGGGACGGCTGGGGGCGCAGCACAGTAGCGCCCCGGCGCCGGCGGAGACTTACTCGCCTGCTGCCTCACGGGAGGAGCGCGGGTGGCGCGGCAGCGAACGTGGCTTTTCCAGGTGACCGGGTCCGCGGCTCTGGGACCCCCGTACGGAGCAAGCACAGCACAACCTAACCCGCGCTGTGTGAATTTACCACGTGCACGGGAAAGGCGTTTAACCGAGCACCCAAGGTTACAGGTGCCTAAGACAGAGACCAGGCTCACGGCGCCAACACTAAGCGAAGGTACTGCCGAACCCAACTGGCGGCAGTACCACATGCAGAAAGCCAGCTCCGCGCAAACAACGAGCTGTGGCCGTTCCTGGGACTTCTCACTGAATGTAGTGAGCATCAGCAGACAAATTAGATGTAGCTAAAGTCCCCTGCGGCAGCAATCCTCTGGCGCCCTCAGTTTTTTTCAGAGAGGGAACCATATTTAAATCACTGTTTCATCAGAGTTAGCCACAGAAATGGTCCCGCACTGCCCTTGCAAGGGGTGTTCTCTCCAGAAATATTCTCAGTTTAGCAATAAAATTCGGGAAGCACAACTCCAAACTAGTATCAGGAGAATTAAGCTGGGGTGAAAACTAAACTAGAAAAACTAATGAATTAGTTTTAACTCATGAGGGCAGGAAAAGCAAAAGCAAAGAATACATAGAAAACATTTCCTTTGCACTTGTGTTTGGTCCCTCTTACAAAAAGTTGCACTATGAACAACAAAATGATGGTAAGCAGGAAGACATTCAGGTGTTACCGGATCTTTAGTCTCCCTAACGAACGACTCATTAACAAGTTATAATCTCTTTGGCTTTTATATTCTCTTTAAATTGACAAATTATTAGCCATATGTCAAGAGATTATATGAAAAAGAAAGAGATCAAATACTTTATACCTGATGATTTTTTCTGTTAGTTTTGGTAAAAAAAATGAGAACTGCTGAAGAAAGCTCCCAAAAAAAGGATTCAACATACATAACTGGTATAAAGGGCTATAACTTTTCCAAACATTCAAAAACTAAGCAGTCTTAAATAAAAATGTGAAAATGTACCCTTTGTGTTTTTACATCAATACAAGTGGGGCCCACCTCACTGCAAGATCAAGCAAAACTTCAAAAAGAGAGGTGCAGGTTATTTTTTTCCCTTACAACTCCTGTGATTAACCGTGTCACACACAAGTGGCCATAAGATCTCTTCCTGCAAATCTTTCACTCTGTTGAGTATGTTAATGAAGAACTTAGATGCAATTTGAAAAGGAACAATCATATATAACATTGGAAAAAGATAACCTGAACCGACTTGCACAGTTGCAGTCCATATGTAATCTCAGTTATATAGCATGTGGTAGAATTGCTCAATTTAGGAGGCTTAGGAAAGAAAAAAAAATTGTATTACTCTTCTCTTTGCAGTGTGATAAAAGCAATGCAATAAAGGAGGCAGCAGGCTTTCAGACATGCATAGCTTGTCTGTACATGACTTACCTGGCATTAGCTTCTGTTACTTTATGATAAATAACATTGCCACACAGGCACTTTCATCTACCCAAACCCTCTGTCATCTTCAGAGAAAAATCTGACTGCCAACACAGATGAAACTCCCAAGTTCATCTCAGCAGACCAGTAACATTCAATTTGAAGTGAAGATGTACTGGCACCCTCCAAAAATATATTGTATTACTCTGCAACCCTGATAACAAGCCTACATAACCCCTACTACCACCTTAGTCTTCAAGTGAGAGCATGCAGATGTCATTTCCACTATTCAGAAGGCAGAGAATTCACACACCTCAGGTCACATACCATACCAGGTACATCCGCATCGTCCATGGTGAAATCCTCAGTTTCTTTGGCCTCTGGAAAGCGTGACTGACTGGAATATCAAACCAAGTGAAGGAGTGGAGGCACTCCAGTGACCCAGCCAATGCTGTAGTGAAGGAAAGGAGTTGTTATGAAGTAAAACCAACCAAACGGCCACACATCGGGGACAAGGTGATCATCCATGGCTGGCAGTGATGGCAAAACCTGCACCATAAGTAGTTTATATTGAGTATTTATAAGCAATGCCATCACACTCAGCACATTTCAGTCAGCAACAAGTAGAATCATAGAATGGCATGAGTTGGAAGGGACCCCAAGGATCGTAGAGTTCCAACCCCCCTGCCACAGACAGGGCCAACACTTTATAGAGGATGCCAAGCAAGAGAGGTTTGCCCCAGATCCCAGGCTAAATAGGCCTTGAGAGATGGGAGTGCTACAGGTACAGCAGACCTAATTACTAGAAAAAAAGATACAATCTTGACTTCTTTAGGACAAGATCATTAGAATTTTCAAATTATTAAGCAAGCTGTATTTTGAATAGGTAACAGTCTTTTCAGTAAAGGTATTTCAAGGTGCATTTCTGTTGTGTGACTGATATACAGGAGCCTCTCTGCTCACCCCAGGCTTTCTAGTGCGGACCTAACGTGCCACTAGTGGGCTGTGCTAACAGGATTCCAGCTACTGGAGAGCAAGACACAAAATTTGCAATGTGTGTTTGTGGATTTGGTTTTTTACTTTAATTTCCCTTCCTTAGCTGTATTTTGTCAAGATCCATCTACCCTTCTACTGCTCCATCAAATTCTAACATGTTATCCACTTCCTTAGCTCTTCCATTTTAAGGAGTTTTTACATAATGGAAGCATTAACTTCAGGGTCCTTAGTCACTCTGCAGTTAAGTAAGAGTGAGCCCACTACCTTCTATTGCTCCATTGGTCAGTGCAGCCCACAGTCATTAAGCCTTGCCTGGAGACTTAACAGACAGCCCAAAATGAAAGCTATGACATTATTGGCAAATTTTGCTGCAATCGTTTACCATATTACCATTCTCAGCAGTTCCTCCTGTACTCCTGTCAGAATTCACCACTCTCCTTGAAGTCACCAGACAGAACCACATGCAATGACATCAGTCAATCTAGCATTTTAGCTTTGTGGGTGATTTGAGTTTCAGGCAGTGATGGGATGTTTCTTAAGCAGCTCCACTCTTGCTAAATCATCCCGCCCTCACACTGCAAACTGTTGTACCAACTCAGCTGTTCTTGTGGCTCCACAGTGAACTATCAGGTTGAAAAATAACATGGGGGAAAGAGTTTCAGATTTATTCCCTGATATCGTTCATAATGTGGTGATACAGATTGGCGTGATACAGTGGGAACAAGAAATAAGAGACTGGTTAAGCCAGTATTTTCACCAGAGAATTGCACATCAAAACTGTGCACACATACATGAGGTTTAGCATTGGACCCAAGGCACAAGCTTCTGCCAGCTCTGCAACAGAAGTAACCACTGCTAGAGAATGGGGTGGACTTTAGGACAATCCAGTTTAAGCCAAGAATTTACCTACCAAAGCAAATGAAAACTAGTGTATTTATTCTGTTAAAGATTCATTATTTGCCCATGATTTTAACCCATCCTATGTAATACCTACATTTGGAGTTGTGCAATGTGTATATATGAGATAATGCACATCATCCTCTGGATGGCTCTCCATTTATCCTGATAAGTTTCAATGACTGACAAAGCAGTTCATCTCTTTCAGATAAATACACACTGGAAGAAACATCAGGAGCAAGTGTCATATTCAGTGCTAAACATAAAAACATGCATAGGTTACTCTGAAATACATCACTTATTGAATATTGCTTTCTTTACCCCGTACCCTCAACTCGCTACAAGTTATTGCTACAGTTACTGGCACAGAAATTACATTTTGACTTTTGATTGCCAGTCTTTGTCTTTCTTGCTCAGGACTAAGGGTGAATATCAACTTCTGTAAAGCAATATGGATGCAGTAACACTGACCAAGTTTTACCAGAAAAAAAAAATGTTTTACTGAAAAATACTTTCTCTGTCCTTTGAAATACCAGGAATCAGGTTTACTGTTTCCACTTGATGGCATTCTGACTCCTTCTGTTCTCTTTGATTTGTATTTTCTTTCAAAGCAGAAATAAAACAGTAAAGTTGTAAAACTACAAAAAAATAAAGAGTAAACACCCCATAAAAACTGGCAGCAATAAGGAACTGCTGTTGGAACCACAGATTCTTTAAGAAACAACAGCTACTTACCTCATGGCATCCAATTCTTCAAAATACATATCAGTTACAGTCTCAATATTCATGGGTCCTCACACACCTGAATTTGGATTCTTTTGGCCATGAGTGTGTATTCAGAGTGCCCTTATGCCCTTGGTGTCACTGTGTCCCCTTTCCAGAGACAGAAAGAGAAGAACAGAACTGTCTCTCAGTAGTAAGGAAGGCTGATTATGGAATACATTTGGAGATCTCATCTCAAAAAACACCCAACAACCCAAATCCCTTACTGGAAGTAACTATTCCTTCTTTGACGTTTCTCACTTTCAGTGGTCATCTATTTAGTAGTTCAGGTGAACTAAACTAAATTAAACAAAAGTAACAAGTTTTGAATGGGAGTATCCAGGCAAGATTTATTGCAGACAAACCGATGTATTTTAAAGTTATCCCTTTACTTCATTTTCTTTAGTGCTATATATTGGGATGGGAAAAGTAACGAGGCAGAACTGGCCATGCAGGATGGTAACTGCTGTACTTAAAAGTCCATTGACTAATAACTTGAAGACAGCTTTAGAAATGCGAGACTGTATCTTGGTATCTTCACGTTGAGTAATAGGACTAGAACGTATATACCAACCAGACTGTTTTTTATATAGAGTTACACAAAGTTGCAGCAGCTGGTTGTTTTAAGACCGTACTCCATTCTTTATGCTAGTTGGCTTAAGCAAGCTAATTCACAGAGTAATCTATAAGAAATAAAAAGAACATCTCTACATGAAAAGCTGGTGCTGCAGTTGGCAGAAGACAAACCCTAAGGAAGTTTCAATTTCACAACCACTGATACCAAGAATTAACTGGTATGACCACAGTGTTCATTAGGCTTTAAAAGGCAACAAGAGTACGAACATCATCTGAGCGATAACTGGTCAGGGAGAACAGAACTCAGCACATGGTATATATACAGAATACAAAGGTGAAAGAATTTTTTTACCCTCTGTGAAACAAGAGTAAAATCTAGTAACATTAATGCGATGATTCTGGATGAAAAGCCCTGCTGTTGTTTGGGATGTGGAAATCTAATTATGAAACCTAACTCGACTTTTGGTTCTTAAAGAAATTCAAAGATATTGCACTGGGTTTAGTGCAGTTTGTCTTTATGCTTCATTTGAGAGCCTTACTAGAGAAATGAGGTAACTCTTACTCTACTCTAGATCTCAGCACAATGGTTAGCTCCAGGTAGAGAAAAAGGCTTTACATTAGGGTGTCAAACACTTCCAGGTAACCATGGCTCCTCCTATTTTTCAGCCCTCATCTGTTTTTGCACCTTAAGAACCACAAGGACTGACTGAACTTGCTGGAAATAATCTTACTGCTTTTTTTATATATGTATTTTATTTTTATTTTTTTAAATCTAATGGGTGACAGGGACCAAAGAAATTTTAGAAGTTCAGTATCTAGCTAAATGAATTTAATTGCCAAGTAACCAACAGCCTTTTTAACAGACTTCGTATCCTTAACTGAATAGCAGTTGAAAGCCACCAAGAAACAGCTCAGAGGTGGGCAGCTGCTGCTTCTGAGAATCATAGAAATTTGGCTTCAGGAGATTATAAATTAAATCTTAAAAAATTTGGTTTGGAGCATACAGAAGTTCCCATATAGTATGTGGAAATAAAACAGTGAAAATAAGTAATGTTTCGTGTTCCAATATTTAATCCAAGCAGACACAAACACAAATTATAAAATTATTCTATTGCATTAAAGTTTTATATAACATTTAAATTTTATGAATGTTTTCCCTTCAGTGTATCATATATTCATATTTTAAAATATCTTTGCACAGTCCATTGTGCAACTACATGCTAAAAATCTGCAAATGCACACTTAACAATAAACAGCACAAAAAATACATTCTGTAACCATTCATATGCAAATTTGAAACATTTAACTTGGCAGATAAACAATGAAAAGTTATTTTAAAAAAATCAGAAACTACAAAAATGCGCACATAAAAGTCTTCCCTTTTGGATTTTTAGTAAAATACTGCTCTGTATAAGATCTAATGAAAAACTCCAGTGCTTATAAAATACTTTTTATCTATGAGAAAAACAAATGCTTAAATTTATATCTGTATGAATCAAATATAACCACCTTGTTAAAATATAAAACTGAAATCATAGGGGACATGGCATAGGTCAATGCAGATGTTATATCTACCAGGACATGTAAGACTGTAATTAACTGGGCACCGGGCAGTCAGTATCACAGAATATATCAATTAAAAAGCAGGGGCTAATACAATATGCAGCAGCTACAGAATTAAGTGTTTAACCTGTTATATATACTAAATATAGCAGTTCTACTTGAAGAGAGAGAGGAAGTCTTAGTCTGAAGTAATTGATAATAAAAATTTCTGTGTTTACCAATAAGTACAGTGTCCTTCAGAACTTCTTAACTAAAAAATAAATAAATAAATCTGCATATATTAGCTGTTCAGATATGTTAAAATTTTGTGATGCAAGAATCTAATTTAGTCTCATCTCCATCACAGACCTTTCTACACAGATCTCTTCTCCAACAGTCAGATAATTCATACAGAATACAGGGAACTAACATCTGCATCTCAGTTAAAATTCTTACACACGCTTCTAAGACATTGGCATGCAAGCATCCTGTCGGTCCAGTGCATTTTGGTGATGTACTGTCATTAGCAATACAGCCTTCTCTTCACAGAATACGGCATCAAACCATCTTGAGACTAGATGGCTGTAAAAATCAATATATTTTAAGACTGTATGTGGACTATTCTGCAAGGTTTGTGATATTAAGGAAAATGTTTTTGCCTCTGCAGTCCTTTTTATTGAGCTTGTTGCTATTCTACCAAAACTGCTCAGGGAACAAGAAAAATCCTGTAACACAGTAACACCAAGAAACTGAGGCAAAGAACAAGGCAGGGGAACTGAAGGAATGTTTACAGATTTGCAGATCCAACCTGTTTGGTGGTAACAAAATTAATCACTAAAGTATGCTTTATTCCTAAGCTTCCTCGGCCTTAAGGGAAAAGTATTTTTTCTGGAACAGATTAGAATAAAGAAGAAAAATGAAATTTAATCAACATTAGTAAAGTAAAAAGCACCAATTGAGGCTTCAAATTTACTCATAGACTGAAGATTTCTCATTCATGTCAATGAGAACCATACATGTGGGTTAAAAATAGTACTTGTTTTCCTATATGAACTAAGAACGATCAAGTAACTTCTTTTACAATAAAGCTCCCTCCAAAAAGACAAGTGAACTTTTTGCCTGAATATTATTATGGAACTAATTGTAACAGTTTATAGTAATTTAGTTTGGCAACACAAAAATTCTATCACAAAACTAAAAAATAAATATTGAAAGTCACTAGCAGCAAAAAATAACCTAGCATACAGAAGGTTTCAGGGAGCAGACCATTAGAGGGAGAAATGGACTCAAAGTAACATAAGTTTGACAGCCATACTATACAAATGGACATCTCTCAACTCTGGTCATTTTTATAATTTAGAAAAAAATAAGGGTATCACTAGCATTTTAGGAGACTATGCAGATCTGTAGTAGATACCTATGTTATTTAATCATAATGCTGCTAAATCAAACAAAATCTTTACCAAAGAGGTCTTTTCTTTGCAAATATATCTGATTTTGTTCAATGCATCCTATAAATTAATCTCCTGGAACAGACTCGCATCAGCCACTAGGTTTCATCAGTCTAATACCAGAGATACAACGCTACCTATGTTTTGAAAGGTGTGAAGTTGCTGCCCTCTGGTATAAAACCTAGCAGTTTGTCTTTAAAGTGAATCTGACAGTTCCACTGTAGTTAGCTTCTGGTCACACTGATTCAAATCAGAAGGACCTGGAAAGCCAGCACAAAAGCTGCATTTAAATTATTTTTTCCTTTCTGTCTTACTACACTATTTAAAAATAAGCTAGAATACAAAACATTATACTAAGCAATGTTTGGTGCCCAACTGATTACCGCCCCATATCCCTCCTGAAAAGCACAGCAATTCTGAATTAAGGTTGCCAATGTTATTGCTGCTTACCGGTTATGGTCTGTAAGCCACTGTTTAGAAACCTAGGCACAATGGATGGCATGGCAACCTTAACCCAGCATTTCCTGGCTTTTGCTAATTTAAGTCAAAATAATTAAATTTCAACATACTTTTTATAGTTTCAAAACAACCTGAAAATCATAGCAAGTAAAATGTATTCCATTCTGTATTATACTTAAAGTGGCTGGTCTTTTTAATAGAGCTTTCTGATTTTTTTAAATGATAAAACATAACAGTGGGGGAAGAGTTAAAGATAAAATACACCTAGCTACCATGTTTATTCTGAAGATTTTGGTGTGCCAAAATTGACAGCCAGCTTTCTTGTCTTCCGCTTGATGGAAGTGTTTGGTGTTGATTTGCTATGAGGAACGCTTGGAGTACCCACATTGTCTTGAACTGAAACAGTGGATTGAGCAGCTTGAGGAGCTTTTAAAGGAGCTGAAGAACTACCATGCTGAATGTGGTCAGAAGACACTGGCTGTTCATTCTTTAGTGGTGCAGCTTGAGGGGAACTCTGAAACTCCTTGAGCTCAAAGTTTTTCTTGCTAGCAGCCCTTTTTTTAGTTACCTTTAAATTAAATAAATATTATTTAACAAAATGCATTCTCAAAACCTGCAAATATTCCACTTGTAGAAAACATGCATACAATTCTTTACAATATTTTTCTACTATTAAATAGTGCTTCACAGCAGGGGTGTTGTTGCAATCATCACGTAGGCACATTTTTTACAAAACCAGAATATTAAAACAAGCCTGCTGACCTTACCTGCAGAGGTATAAACTGGTTGTGAGAACCAACTGGTATAGTTCCTGCAAGAGACATGTTTCCTGGATAGGAGCCAGGATAATAATGTTTAGGCACTGGAGTCCCCCAAGTCACTGGGCCAAACATGTGAGATGATGGAGGAGGCATTACATTAGCTGTGAAAATAAGCAGGTTTTAGCTCTCTTTCCTCAGAAAGATGATCACAACTCCCCAAGACCCCAAGAGTACCCCAACTACATTTGTCTGCATCTTGGTTTTCTTTCCTATAAAGCCTCATATTCTTCACATTTACTTAAAAATAGGCAAGTATTTACTTGGTATCAAAAGAAATCCCAAGCAGTTCTGCTTTTACTACACCCAGATTACAGCACAGTTAAGAGCACAAGTTATGGCATCTGCATTTCAGAGCATATCTAATTTAGGATCTTTGCATCTTTAGCTGAGTGAAATGCATTAGTGAAAAGGTTGTAAGTTTAAGCTATCCTCTTGAAACAAGTCAACAATATAGAAATACAGAAACCCCTGGGAAAACAGATGCAGCAGCTGCTGTGTGGGTTACTAGGGCGCTACAACAG
Source organism: Hypotaenidia okinawae (assembly GCA_027925045.1). NCBI lineage: Eukaryota > Metazoa > Chordata > Aves > Gruiformes > Rallidae > Hypotaenidia > Hypotaenidia okinawae. Next base: position 11,843,182 of record BSDF01000010.1, read on the forward strand.
TGCTGACTCTAATTAGTAGTCGTGTATGTGAGCTTTAGTAGAACACAAAACAGACTGGAACCAGAAACATCACCAGGATTTCTATCAATTTTGGGGGGGTAATTGTCGTGCTAATGATTGGCAGCGCACAATAGGATTGTGATGCAGCAATTCAGTGAAAATTATCAACAAATAAAAACACTAATGTATTAATAACCATTAACTACATGGGGGAGGGGAAGAATCCATGGAGAAAATCAAGGAAGAGATTTCTTCTGAATTCTGGACTGGGGCTATCATCTTGGAACTAACTACTATTGTTCTGAAGGAAAAAAAAATCCACAAAAAACAACCAAGATTGAATGGACAGATACATTCTTGAGAAAGAAATAATCTGGATTCTCTGTATTGAGTTAATTAGCATATTGATGAGAAGAAGCTCATGAACTGTTTTCAAAGCAGTTCAGACATACACCTACATATAGAAAGGGGACTTCTGCAAGTCATTCATTTTCATATAAATAACTATTACAATTGGGGGTTGGACTAGATGATCTTTTGAGGTCCCTTCCAACCCCAACATTCTGTGATTGTGTGATTACAGGGCATCATGACAATATCTCAAGTGTGTACTAGTCAAATACTTACCAGGGGGTTGTGCAAACACTGGAGGAATAGACCCAGGTGGTACAGGAACTCCCAGGGGTTGATAATTTGGAAACACTGGTGGAGGGGGAGGCAAAGGGAAGTTTACTCCTATAGAACTCTATAAAGAAGGAAACAGAGGATTACAAACAGACAAAATGCAATACAGACAAAGATATTAAAAGATTCTTTGCATCCTCACCAAACGCTGTAAAGCAAAAAGCGCAGCTTTCTCCTTTGCTTCAGCTTCAGAATGACACTGCGGTCCATGAACCAACAAACCATTTGATAATTTTATGTGACAAACTGTCATGGTCTAGGAAAATGAGATAAGATGTTTGAGGGAACTTGCATTACTAACAGATAGAAAGATAGGATTTGTGAGATAGGAGAGGATTTGTTTGTTCTGAAAAAAGGCAACAAAAGGAGATAAGGTTTATTTTCAGATGGGCTTCAGTGTCCAGTCCAAATGTTTAATATAGGATGGTTGAAACAGAGCTGAGAACTTTTGCAGAAAAAAGCTTTTTACCTGTGGTGTTTTTAGGAAAGAGAAATCTGGCTGTGACATTCCAACAAGAGAACAAATACGACAAAGTTCAGAAACAGTAGACAGTGCAGGCTGTGGACACACGAAAGGATGACCTCCAGTTTCTGGTGCTGGTGTGTTCTGGGGGCCTCCAGTGCTGTGAGGCTTGTTCATATAAGCAGCTGACAAAAAAAAAACAAACCAAAAAACCTAATAATGCACTTTTCCTACACAGAAATGACAGCAACTTTGTTATTAACAGGAAAACAGCATGCTTGATTTTTTTCTATTATTTCTGTATGTGATTAACAAAAAACAGGAGACACTTAGAGCTGTGTAAAGAATTAGAACTGAAAAAGATGGATATTTTACTACTCTGTTTTGAAAATCAGCATCAAACTATTAGCTATGTTCTAAAACGTAAGGTGAAGCTCCACAATATGAGCCAATATCTAAACATACCCATTTTTTTTGTTTGTCTATATTGCAAGGCAGCTCCATGGCAATCCTGTCTACTAGAGGGAGCAGGAACATCATTAACTTGGGATTTCACTTCATTCCTTGTTTCCAGGTCAGAGCCATCTATCTTCAAAATCTCTTTGAGCATCTGTGTTCCTTTCTTTAAAAGTAAAATAAAGCATTCAGGTACCCGGTGGCATTGGGATCACGCTTTGGTCTTACTTCACTCTGAATATCACAATCAGTAAGAAAATCTGAATTTTTGTCTTCCTATCAGTTCCATTTTATCAAAGCACAGATAACAGCATCTTAGCATAAACAAATATGTTCATTAATTTCTTTGAGAACAGCTAATTAAAAGCTCATCAATATGTTTAAAAAGGCAGTATGAGGTTTCATGGAATTTCTTTAAATAGAAGTGTTGAATTTAAGACAGCAGATACTAAATTGCAATGTAATGATTCCTGCAGTATACAGACCATAGCAAATGACTGTGGCGACAGATGTTCTTCATTTGTAGCTCTTGCTTCCTTGGAATAAGTCTGTGCTTCATTTTCTTTGGAAATTTTCAAAGAAGCTAGAAGGCTTTCAAGTTCATTGTCCTTCTTAAAACAAATTTTTAAAAGAAAAAAGGTACATCAACTTTGATTTTTACAAGCAGATGAAAGAGTAAGGATGTATTAGTTTGAGATTAATTTTATTCTCAATCAGGGTATTTTTATCTTAGCTTGAGCAGAGTGCAAACAGATATCCCAGAGATTACATAAAGTTTTGCACGCTAAAAAGATGCAGGTAGTGACTGAGAGAGAATTACTTTAAAGAATGATCAAGATTATACAGGCTTCTCTTGTGTACAAACTAATGTCAATAAAAGATACAAGTGACCAGGAATAACTGGATTGGTAACTGAAGTTACTCAAAGAGCAGAAGAAAAACCAACTATCTAGATCCTACCTTTCCACCCGCACAGGGACCATCAACTGCAGCCTTCTGAATTGCAGGTATGTTGGGACTTTCATTCCTCTTCAGAAGTTTGACATTGTACTTATTCATACCTGCAAAATTCTGAAATAAACTGCAGCATTTATTATTGAATACTAACACTCATTGTGACATGATCATCTTCAAAATGCAACTGCAAATAGCTTTCATAAGCTAATATTCTTAGAGGATTCCAGCTTGCTGTTTTCCCATTCCCACTAGCCTTCAGAGTCTGAGAGGAAAATCATCCAGCATCATCACTGTACATCTTATGCACTTTGCCTCATTTTCTGTTTATAAAATTTCTACAGAAAAAAACTTCCACAATAAAATCTATCTAGTAAAAGAATCAATTAAGATGCAAGTTAAAGAGACATCTGTAAAATGATGAATAGGAGTAAAATGAAAAGAATACATTTACACAGTACAGAAGAAGTTACCTGTTTGTTTGGTATCTTATTATGCAGCTGACTTTCACTTCTTGTAACTTTGGAATCTTCTTTAACTACAAAAGAGTATATCCTTTAGAAACGATCTTAAAAACCAATATAATAATCAAGACTCAAAAAAATTACGAAATCCATTCAAGTACACATTAATTGCATTGATTTGAATGGCTGCATCGAATGTTTAGATTTGTACTTTACAGGTAATTTGGTGTATGCTTTTCTCGTAGGATAAAATAAAGTGAAGTATATGCAAAAATATATCTAACTTTAGATTCTACAAATATGATCACAAGCACAGTTTCAAAGCAAAGTTGTAAGGTTTTCTGGTTTTGTATCAGGTGCAAAGTTAACAGGACAGCTTGATTAAAACATTCAGGATTAAGTGTGGAACAACATAACATAAACACCTGGGACACTGTCTGACAGTAACAAGTGCAACATAATGTCTGCGTAACTAGAACAAACTGTAACAATATTTTCTGTTGATAACTACAAAAAACCCTCAACAGGCATTTCAATGAACATCAGAGAAAGCAGGTAGTTCTAAACAAAGTTTCTAATTAGAATACTTACACTTTTTATATGGCTCCTGTTTTCTTTGCTGACCTTTAAAGCTGCCATCATTGAATCCTGGCTTATAGAACTGAGTGCCAGTTCCCAGCTTGCTTTCCTGAGGTAGAACTGCACCCTAGGATTTCAAACATCAAGGCTTAACCAGAAAACTCTGTACCTATCATTAACATACTAGCCACATACGATTACCTCTTTCCAGACCTACATGTATACCCCATGTAACAATATTTGGATCCATAGGATTTATTTTTAACATTAACTAAAAAGTTTTCTGATGTAATGAACTGATTTATAAAAATAAATGCTTTCATATTTTGAACCCAGGCATCTCATTGAAGTTTACATACACTAACCTTCTCATGCATGGTTTGCTGAATGTGGTGAGACTTCCCAGAACTCTGCAGCGATTGCCATATGTTGCAGAATTCATCATCTTGCTTACTCTGTGCCTGACAAAAGAAGAATAAAACAACCCAAACAAACTAAGAATCTATAAACTCACCTTCTGAACAGGTAATCATATACAAAACACACTGAAAATCTCAAGGTCCAAGTGTAACAGTGCTCAGATGACAGCAATTTTCATACTGACAACAGAAGAACTTGCAAGCATTTAATTTATGAAAGAAGCTACTGTGGTGGCCTGTATTTATGTATCAACTTTCCCTAAGAATCACCGTTAAACTGAAATGAGCTTAGCTTGTTTTGAGATTGCTTTTGTTATTAATGGAAGTTAGTAACATGGGAAAGATCACTGAGGATAATTCAACTCAGATGGTAATTCAAAACGGTTTCAAGAGCACAGTCTCATACTGGTAGTATTCTTAAATATTTTATTAATGTATTACTTCGTATCAGTCAGGCTCAATGGCTTCATAACATTACAGGTATGCTGCAATGTAGCTGAAGCCCAGCTACGTAAAAACCACCACTTTTGAAAACCTAGAATCTAAACAAGGATAACACAGGATATGATTCTCATTCAAGAGCTGTGACAAATTCTGCTTCAGTCTATAACCAGACTAAAACATCTGATATATTAAAACAAAGCTATCTGCTAATCATAAGAAAAGGACACCCACCCTAAATAAGAGGCCAAAATAAATATTGAGACGTTTTGGTTCAATACTCAATAAATCAGAATACTCACTTTATTTTTCTGACTGCCACTCAGAAATGATCCTTTCTGGGGTGAGCTAGAGTTGCCCTGATTTTCAGCCCTGAGATTGTAATGCTGTCTTCCATTCAGTTGCTAAATCATTAAGAGAGAAAGAAAAAAACCACCAACAATAAACAATCAGAAGTGTTGCATTTCCTTAAATTTTCTTTTGGAAAGTTGTTTTTCTTGAATAGACTTAAACATGGAACAATTCTTCTCAAACGCACCTACAGTAACATGAAGTTACCTATTAAGCTGATTTTCTTTAAAGAAATAACTTATTTAAAAACACAGTTTAATGAAACCAGTGAGAACCCCAATTAATCAGCAATTTTTACCCCTTTACTCTATGTTCAAACAAACCAAATCATAACCAATAAGGAAAATTGACAAAGAAATGTCTTCTCTTTCTGACCATGGATAAGCTTGGCCCATGGGAAACATTACTTGGAAGAGAGCTTTAAGGAAATAGTAAGGGCATCTCTGATCAAACTATTTCTTGACACCAAATGTGGTGTCACTGTTCTGAATTAAACATTTGTCTCAGAAATGCAACTGGAGCTACTCAAAACAACTGTCAATAAGGAACTTCAGGGCCCTTCCATTACTGGATTAACTCATTTCTCCACGATAATGACCACTGTACTTCTAATACACCGACATGAAAACTACATTTAGTTTGTACCAACCCCTGTCATAACTCTGCTTTTGTGGAAAAACGTGTCTGAACAAATGAGATAAAAGTCTTACTTGAGTAGGAACAAAAAGAGAGCGAGGAGAATGGTTGAGGCCTCCCAGATGCACTTTTTGAGAGCACACAGATGACAGATCAGATGCATACGAGTTGTAGCTATTCACAGCTGGTTGAGGTTTAACTATGGCCGTCAGCTTTTGATTTCCCATTTCTAACCGACTACCATGAGACAGGTTAATTAAGGCACTTGATGGCAGACGGTAACCTCTGGCAGGTGAGCACCTTGAGGAAAGCAAATTATATAGGTGTTTCATGTAGTTTAATTGTTGACAATTTCAATATATCTGATTTAACAACACTGTTGACTCCATGCCAAGAGAATGATTCCAGTCTGGATAGTTTACACCCTCTGCTGTTCAATATTGAACTCTACTACTGTTACATACAACATTAATGCCATTGTGCTCCACTTTGGCCTCTGACTGTCAAAACCAGAAAACAACAGGAATTACCACTACTGAGAGCTTATATTGTACCTCTCAGGGATGAGTTAAAAAAAATTGTAAAGAGGAGCGAACTGTTACAGCATAGTTCAGTAGTAAATATTTCTGTAAAAATTATAAACCAGAAGACAATACTTTTTTCTTTTTCTGAGATGAAAACTGAAGCCAATAGCAGAATTATAAAGTCAAGTTAAATACTGAGTAGTTTCATATCTTCTTTTATGATGCTGAACACTGAAGATTATCTGTGTTACAGGACATGCTCTTGCAGAGGAGAGGATTGCATTATGCTTAGTGAACACAGGGAACAGGTGAGAATTCTCCTCTAATTTCCATCATAAAAATTTATCCACAAACAACAGCAAAATAAAGCCTGGTGGGGAAAGTTTACCTGCTTACTTAAATACAGAAAGGTGATTGCACTTCTAAAAACTAAAGCAATTAGCACGCTTCCACCTCCTGAAGAACAGTTTAGGTTTTTAATGGTGGTTAGAATTTAGTGTGTAAGTATCATTTATTGATAGCTCAGAGTCCCTTCTTCAGATGAACAAATGGATTACTATTTTTAATCTATATGTTTAAGACATTCTGACACCAACCTGTTTTCTACATATTTATTTTAGAAAGATATTTGGACCTAGCACTTTATTCTGCTGGTTCCTATTTGCTTTCTACATATCAGAAGTGGTTAAATACAAAAAAGCCTAAAAAGCATTTCCGAAATATAATTTCCAAAAATTATCCCTACTCAAAAGAGAAAAAAGAAAAACAGAAGAAATCAAAACATACCAACATTTTTAAAAGAAGCATTGAAAATACTCAAACTGAAGACAACAATTTCATGCCCTCAAGGACCAATGGCATGAAATGACTATGAAACTCCCCTCACAAACCTTATAGTCAGGCCTCCAAGGAACTCTTCATCAAACAAAACTTCAAAAAGCACATCTGTTTCTCTGCTGGCTATAGAAAATGAATTATAGTGTCATCTCATATATTGAACATTAGCTGTTTTCATCAAAATTATGTAAATATCTACATTAGTTATGCAATACATAATGAAAAGACCAAAAACTAATTAGCAACAAAAAAATTCCTTATGCCTTGAATGACATTAACAGCAATTCACAAATTCTTCTCAAAGTAATATATGTCTGGCCTTTCAGGCACACTTTTAAAAGAAACATACCATGCATAACATCAACCTGCATTAATGTAACTGCAATTTACAGCAGTCTATCACAGCTGTCAGAACCCGCCAGAGAAGATATGCAAACCACCTCTACACTTCGACAGTCGGAAATCGACAAATTTAACATCACCTTCTTACAAAATGATAGACTGACACTCCTTTGAAATTATACTGGTATATAATCATTATGGAAAAAAAAATACCTATTTAAAAAAGCTGCAATAAGTCTAGCCTACTCAAAATTCTGCTGGATGCAAACTGAGTGAAAAGGCAACTACTTATATGCCAGGTAAGAAAACAGTCTCAATTACTAGATCTCAAACTGCTACACCCAACATGACTTGCTAAACCTTTTTGTTTAGCTGCCACTAGATTTATGGATAATAAACATGCTAAAATAAGTATAAATCCATACCATTTAACAGAAATGGAGTACCACAAAGTAAAACCCAAATTCCAAAGAAAACCATTTCAGACAAATCATACTTGATAAAATTTTATGTTTAATGTCAGTATTAAGACTAATACTTTTGCTTTTCTCTACTTCTCTTAACTTTACCCATATCTTCCCTAAAACTTGATTTCATTTTTTTTGCAGCATGTGTTCTGCCTTCTTCATATTAAGAAGGAACAAAAAGTAGAAAATATTGTTACCTCCTTTAATTCCTATGATGGTACCTCGAAGACCAACTGGAACTGAAAAGTTCTCTCTCACATTAACAACACGGTCAAACAGCCTGTACTCTGCATCTCGGTCTGGAACAACCCCATTCTGTTGTTCTAATGGCTGAAAATAACCAAAAGACTCTGTTAATCCTTGCAAAAAAGTATGGTTTACAAACAAAATGCATTTATAACAGTATCTGAAGCCAAAACAAACTTTCTGAAAAAACCCCCACATTAAGAACACAGAATCTTCCTTCCCCAGACACAAACAAGCTTTCTGGTTTTTTTTCTTGCAAGTCTCATTCACTCACTCACTGCTTCTGCCCAAGAAACAGCAGTGCTGCACATGACCCCAAGACAAATCAAGGGGATCATCAAGTGTAACCTGCCTGTATCAGTAACACAGGTATCTGCAATACCAGGCAAGACGAGCAGGTCAAGTGTCAAGAACTGAACAAAAAGCCAAACATGGAAAAAGAGACAAACAAAAAGTCCATTTTATTTTTGCCTTCACCACACAGCCAGTAAGAACTGCAGAAGCATGAAGGGCAAAGTAGAAAAGAACTAAAAGTCAGCGTAATACATGATGGAGTTTGCAGTTAGGAGAAATTCCTCCCTTCCAGAGACACACTACTGTTCTCAACTTCATCTCCTAGAATGCATCATAAAACTTTCTTTCATCAATACTGTCCTAAAATTCCACTCTGAAAGTTGGTAAGGTCTGGTAAAATAAATATGATCTGTACAATTTACCTCAAAAAACCCACCCCAAAACTCAAACCCCAAAACTTTTTCACATCACTTACTCTGTACAGCAAATGGGGTTTCACAGTTACTCGCACCTTCTTGTTGCTCTTTCTCTGCTAAAGGAACGGAAGAGAAAATGATTACAAAATAGTGCAGGAACCAACAGCAGATTTCAGGTACAACAAAACACCTGAAAAGATAATGTAGAATTCTTTTGTTTCTTTAAAGCTACATATTTTCATTAAATCGTTAGGATGACTAAATTATTTTTTAAAACAAGACTGTTTTCTTATGTAACCCTTTGCTCTGTTTGGCAAATTCCAGAATTCAGACAAATTTAATTATCATGTCTTTGCAAGTGATTTCCAAGAAATCGGCCCATAATTTCATGTGGTGCTGCATTTAGGTTTTGCTTGGCCCCTTTTTTGATTTGTAGCCTTCAGGAAAGAACTTTCCTAATTTTACTCAGACCAAAGAGAAACTGCAAGGGAAGAACAGGTGGGACTGCACACAGAAACAGCACTTCAGTAGTAAAGTGTATATGACACCTGTTCATATGTATACAAGTATATATGACAGTATATATAACACCTGTTCCTTTCTGAAATCATCAGAAGGCAGAGTTCAGAACATGGCCTAATGCTGCTGAATTGCCTCAAAGAGTGAGTCAATTGATCTTTTTAATAATGAGCTCTTCTGAATTTCTGGGACAACTCACATTACAAATTCAGATCTTACATTAAATTCTGTATTCTCCTTCTTTGCAATGACAAGTAATCTTCTATTGGCTTGTTCTAATTTGAGAACTGGGAAAATAATGAGCAGCTGCTTTTTTGTTCATTCCTGCTCACAATGATGCCAAGCTGCATACCTTGCATTTTTCTATTTCTTCTTCAATTTTCTCAACAATGGCTGCATCCAAAATTTGCAAGTCACACGACGAACGAGACAAAGCAGAGACAGGATGTGCCTTTAACCAGGAAACAATTTCTTGAACTTTCTCAGCTCTAAATAAAAAAGGACATGAATTTAAACCTTTAACTGCATAAATTAAGCATTTTACCATGTTCCCTGATTTAATCAGTCAAGTATTATGTTATAGGCACAATGTTTGTGTAACTTAAGAAAGTAACAGAGTTTAAGAGTTCTGTATGAGTTTACAATAGGGATTAAAAAATTTTCAAAACTTAATTAAATAATGCCATACTGTTTCATAACTTGAAAACTTGAAGCCATAACTTGAAAAAAAAAATAATTTAAAAGTATTCAGTAAATCACGGTTGCATCCAACCAACTAACCATGTCCAGCTTTGGTTAAAGGTTCTGTGACCAAGTGTTTCTCACAGCACAGTACAAAAGTAGTTCAGGGCATGTGTCTCTGGTAAAAATTGAGCAAAACCTGAAATTTGTATAATAGAGGAGTCCCTCAATGGTATATCCACCTGCTAAGAGTCCTGTGAAGTGTAGTGTCATGCAGACTTACCAACTCAAGCCTGTGAATAGGGCTTACTAGGTAATAATACAAGGGGTTTTTACTGTTAATATTCTGTATTTGGAGCGAAGGTTGCTCCTTGTCTCCCATGAAACTAACTGTATGTATACTAAAAATGGGCAAAGCACTTTGAATTTCAAAATTAACACGTAAAGAATTTAAAAAAATTCTTTAGAACTTCTTAAACAATTAAAATAGTTAATTCTTCTCAAAAAATAACCTTTTGGTGACTTTGTGACTATCCATAGCTGTGCTTACTGAAGGTTACTGTAAGAGCAAGAATTCCTAACCAGCCATCTAAAATTAGATTTCTCATGTGGGGGCCTTGAGATCGGACTCTTGACAGAGACTTGGACTCCACAGCTATAAGGTACAACGTTCTGATAAATTTTCAGAGTCATCACCAAATCATTGTGCTGTTCAAGGACCTGCAAGTTTTCAGTCACATGCAGCCCCTGTATGACTACCACTGATTTCACAGTGTTGCCAGCCTTTATTCTACTTATTCTAGGAAGGAGAGGAAAAAAAAAAAAAAAAAAAGGAGGGGGTGGTGGTGTGCAGAGAAAGATAACTTACCCATTCTCATCCTCTCCAGGCCAAATGTCATCTTCATAGAAGATATCTTCCTGGCTATTCTTGGCTATAAAATTAAATAGTTCGGGGACCCTAAAAAGAAAACAAACAAATAAAAGAATAAATGGAAGACAAATTTAGTTTCACATCAGCATAGACCACACAAAAGCCTCATCAAAACAAATTCCAACAGGCTCCAAAATTTCTGGAGCCTGGACAGACTACTTTTTTAACTTCATTTTGTGTCATACTGTTCATTTGGCAAGGATAAGGTGTTGGCAAAATTCCTGTACCCCAAAGCATGCTTATCCTTGAAACGAAGGCCTGCTGGAATGAGAATATTTGAATAACAGAAATTCCATCAAGCTATTTCCAAAGGCATACTTGTCAGTTCTTTGAAGATCTGTACCCAGACTACAGGATCAGAGTACAAAATCCAAAGACTGATACAAAAGGTGGACAATTTACATGAAGTTCATGTCCAATATTTACCTTTCTAAATACTCAGCAAGTATTTGTTCTACTGCAGAAGAATACATCCATTCATTTCCAACTTTCTTAGTATAGCCAGGAACTTCTTCATTTTTCTTATTGAACTTCAGGTTTAGCCCCACATTTGCTTTGTGATCTCCATGAGGACTGGAAATAAGAAAAAGAGTTTATTAAATTGCAATAATGTGTTGTGGGTGTTTGTGTACGTACATTAAAAGACACATAAACATACATCCTCAGACTTAAACTATAGAAAAATTGAGTGCATTGTGTTGTTTACTTGTGACAGCTGAAATGTTACAGGACATAAACTCTGCTACAGTAGCTGTCCATATGCATGCCCATACCTTATTGCAAAGGAGGGTAGGAAATATTTTACCCTTCCTCCTTAATTGAGATCTAATTAACCACAATCTACCTGGAATTTACCACAATGTAAAAAGATATCCCTGAACAGTCAGTGGGGAATAAATGTACATATAAATTACAAGAAGATGCACATGCATCAGTCTCTTTTTTAGTAATCTGTCCTAGGAAACCACAATTCTGACATTCAGAAAACTATAGGGATTGCCTCTCTTATACGTTTCAAGTAGTTTTAGTTCTTTAAAAAAAACTCCAACAGGTACAATTATTATCCCCTTATACAAGCAGTAGCAAGTCCACTGAAATTAGATCCCAATTCCACTTTTAATTCTCAGTGTGGCAAAGTCGGTTCAAACTCCCGCTTCAAGCACTATGCAAGCAGCTAAGATAAGTCTTTCTACAATGCTAACGCAAGGAAAACAACTCTCCAGTAGAGAAAAAAAACCACTGCATATGAATTTGGTTTACAAAAAACACACTTTGAAGAAAGCTTAACAATTTATATACCTGATAAGAACAGCATATATGCATAGCAGAAATTATGTAGAGTTGTACTAGAATTTAGAAGCCTTTCTACAGTGAAAACTGACAAAGAGAACTTACTTCTTCTTCGATCCTCTTCCAATAAAGATGCTCCCTGTAAATCTGGAGACAAGATACCCACTTACTCCAAGACGGCTGGCCAAAATATAGGCAGGATTGTATTTCACAGAATATTTCTTTAAAACAAACAAACAAAAAATATTGGCAATTCCCGAAGGATAAGGGTTTTTTTATACAATAGGCAACTGAATAACATGGAAACATCCCTTAGACATTTACCACTGCAAAATATATTTGAAGGATTGTTTAAGCTTTTATTAGGAAACAGAAGCACTTACATGCTGGTTTTGTATTAAAGGATCAAGCTGGGGTTCACATGGAATATTGAAAACGACACGAATTCTACCTTCGGTGATCACATCACTTGAATCTTGAACCTTGGAGAGAAACACAACACATTAAACATGTTATTTATAACATTTACATGTGTTAAATGTTATTTAAAACCATCAGTCTTTGAATACTAGCCCTGGTAGTGTACTTTATCAACAATTTTGCTGCTGTAGGCACAGAGAAGCTTTGGGATTCATCATCTTGCCACTGCTTCCCCACAGAGCCAATCAAACAGCACTAAATCAAAAGAATCCATGACTGAAAATGGTCCAAAATAGGAACTATTATGTATTGCAGATTATCCCAAATAATGAATAAAAATAATCCTGCATTCAAAGATATGCCAACTTTTTTTCTGTTATGCCAGCAACAGTAATAGGGAAAGCAACAGAACCCCCTCCTCCTCTGAGCAAAGTATCAGGGAATCTGTGACTTAGAATTTAACTGGCAAATACTGCCACACAACATCTTAGACTATTTTAAGCTTGCAAATACAGAAATCCAGGGTGGGGGATGCAAGGAATACAAAGTTTTCGAAACTAACTTCTCCTGTGCAGCCATAGTAAGGAGATCCCAGCATAAAGGCTGTACTTCCAGGGGGAAATAAGTCATCCAAAGTTTTGATGTTTGAAAAACGAGAGTCAAAGGCTTTGATATCCTACATGAAAAAGAGAAAACGGACAATGGTAAATATCATTCAGGTCATAGAATATCCTGAGCTGGAAGGGACCCATAAGGATCATTGAGTCCAACTCCTGGCTCCACACAGGGACAGCCAGTCAGAGCTTGGGACTGAGCGCATCGTCCAGATGCTGCTTGAACTCAGTCAAGCTCAGTGCTGTGACCACCTCCCTGGGGAGCCTGTTCCAGTGCCCGAACACCCTCTCAGTAAAGAGCCTCTTCCTGATATCCAACCTAAACTTCCAAATTCTGTCACAGCTTCATTCGGTTCTCTCTGGTTCTATCACTGTTGCCAAAGAGAGATTTGCACGTGCCCCTTTGTGCCCCCTTGTCAGGAAACCATAGACCACAATGAGGTCTCGCCTCAGCCTCCTTTTCTCCAGACTGAACAAACCAAGGGACTTCAGCCTCTCCTCATTTATTCTAAAACACCATCTGAGTCCGAAAGAATTCATCAAAGGCAAAGTTTATGCTGTATCACAAATACTGTTACACAAACAACTATCTTACTTCATAGAGCACCACTACTGCACTTCAAAATGCCATCAGTCAAAAGATGACAAAAGCCATTTTTTCAACAATATGTCTCTCTAAACTGTGCAACAGGGCCACAAATTTTGCAACAAAATACTGACAATAAATTATATTTAAGATACTTATTTTTGTTCATTCTTTTGTTTTAAAGGAGCATACCCTCCCCCACCCCCCGCCCAGAAGTAGGGAGCTTTAGGATACTGAAAATGCATATTTACCTTGACAACAGTTTGGTAAACAAAAGGAAGAACTTGTTTTGACCACTGCTTCTCCAAATAAACTTCTCCATTTTGTTTTAGCTGATATCTTTTTCCAGTGAGCAACTGAGCATATACAACTATTGATGTTTCATGAATAATTATTCCTTTTCTTCTCTGGTAGCTGAATACAAAACAGAACACATGATTACAAAAACCAGAACTGAATTAAAAGCGAGAAAATTGTTGAAATAAAAAAAAACCCAAAACAAAAAAAACCCACCACACCCTTTGAAATGGATTCTAATAGTTTGCTTCCTGTTTTATAAAATATACCCAGTACAAATGACTTAACTGATTGCTTTTCCATTGTTGCAAAGCCATCAACTACACAGCTAAGTGTTTTAATTTAATTTAATTTAATTTAAAGGGTTAGTGGTAAATAAGGCAGTTAACTCAAAGGACAGATAATAAAATGGCACACTACTGTATCTCAATTTTGTTCACTGGGCACCACCTACACCGTAGAAGAGCAAGAGCTGTATTCAAATTCAACAGTGCTAAGCTATTGAAGTTGTAACTTGATACTGTATGACTCTGTGCTTCTTACAACAGAAGATTACTAAGACCAGAACAGAAAACTGAGTGGGAGAGTAAATACTGAAACTCATTCATTTGCAAATTCTTTTATAACAGCATCTAATTTTAAATACTTAGGGAATGACTCCATATACTCAGTTCTTTTATGTTGGTTTTTTTTTTTTGAAACCCAGCACACTCATTACCCTTTATCATCAAGTATGCAGCAGCTCTTCTCTGCTACTTACACCTGTGATACAGTAACAAAATATAGCTAAGCTATAAAATACAATTTTCAAATTTCAAAGTAATTTTCCAAGTTACTTACTGCTCTGAAATGCCCTGGACATCTTTTATCCACATGTTTTGTTCCGTATCTCCAACATATGCCACTTTAGTTGGGGGCACTGCATTTCCCATATAAAGTTTCTGTGTACCATGTGGTTCTTCCAAACAAAACCTTGAGAATATTATAACAGGACTGAATTTAACCAAGTAAGATTAATCTAGACATAACTGATTGTGAGCAAAACTTAAAATAGTTAGAAATTATTTGTTAAGGACATGGAATACTTGTTGCATCATTTGGTGAGCACATTCCACAACAGGACACACAGCATATTCTTCATAAAAAATACCAGTGCATGTGCTGAAAGGAAGACTGTATAGAAATTTCTTCCTTACATTATTCTGTGTGGATTTCTGTGCATGCATTTTCCCTTCAAAGTAAAGAACAAGCTCTCCCAAACTTCTACACCTATAGCAAAATACTTCAGGACTAGACTTCTGCAGACATAACCAAACCCCAGAACAATGTTAAACAAAGGTTCTTCCATCAAGTTGCTTTTGATACATCTGGACAAACTTGTTGTTAGCAAGTATTGAAATAAACCCTAATGTTTTGTACAACCTATGGAATTTATTTTGAATGAAACAACAAAGATGACTAACAAGTATCTATGAAATGTCTCTTACTTAGTTTGTCCATCTGACACAGCAACAACTCTGGCTTCTTCAAGGTGTGGCCAGTTAACAAACACTCGCTTTCCAAGTATCAAACTGGCAACATTTTCTACCATCTGAAAAAAAAAACCCCAAGAAGCTTTAAATGTTTTTCTCACGTAATAACTATTGGGAGGATATAAATAAGCAACACTTCAAATCTACTAGTTAACAAGTTTTTTGGTATGGGGTTTTTTGTTTTATTTAGGGTTGGGTTTTTTTTAGGAGCTGAATGCTTACCTGTTCTTTTGAGTTCTCATCAGCTGTGATTTCTAATATCATGTTCTCTCCATGGCTGCTCTGCTGAAGCACCTGTACGCCACTTTTTTTAAGATAGAACTGGGTAAAACCAAAACAGCACATATAACTTCCTTGAATTCTTACATACTTATCTCTTAAGCACAGTTGAAAAGGTCAGAGGAGAGAAATCTTTTACCTTATGTTTAATGTGCTTTAAAGTAGGAAATCCACAAAAATATAACGCACTCTTGTTGATCTTAGTTATCTTATTGTGGGTTATTTCTACATGCCAAGCGTCCAAAGGTATTGTTTTATACCTAAAAAACAAGTTGGACAACATTTGCTCATTCAAATTGCCCTTCAGCTCTAGCAACTCTCATTACTCATCCATTCATTACCTGACAAAGCCTTTGACTTTCCTGTGAGGTGGCAATTGATTTAAGCCACTTAGAAACTATACAGAGGACTATAAAAAACCATGCTATTGCAGCAAAGACACTACTCATTAATACAAAGACAAAACTTCAAGCCATGGTATATCCCAATGTCACTATTCTATTAATTCATCATTAATGTCAAATTCTAAACTAGCAATGGATTCAGAGGGCATCATTTATCTTCACAATTTATTCTTCACTAAGTGTAATCCTGCAACTGGCATACCCCACACCCACCCCTGGTATTTTGCTTTACACTTGACTAGTATTAAGGTTATGCTTCTATTTAATCTTAAAATCTCAGCTTGTGTTAAAAAAAAGCTGGCTACTTTCAGGAAGTGAATAATGTAAGTGTCCAGCTCTGCACTGGATCCAAATGCTTGCTTTCTTTACAGTCTGGAATTAGCATGCTGATAAATCATTATTATAATCAGATATTTGTACCAGTCTTTCATCCTCTGTGTCATACAAAGTTCCATGGTTCTCTAGAGTGTTCCTGCTGATTTACCATTGGTTTATACGGTTTGCAAAGTAACATTTTAAGTAACGGTACAAATACTTCTACCATGCCATCCATAACAAGCAACCCCTAATTCCATCCTTTTCATTTTTCTGGCATATACAAGCTTCAGTTAAAATGCTAATAAAGGTATTTGAACTACTTTTCACCTACTCTAAACTAGTTATGCCAGCATTACCTCGTATGACATCTTTCTATTGCAGGGAATTTCTCTGGCCACGGTGACATGTACTGGAACTCTGCATCTCTGTCATACCAGTACATTAAGCAAGCACTGTGGGTATTTCTTCGTTTCTCCTCCTCTTTTAGGCACTTATTGCAGGATTCCATGGCCTGCAGCAGTCGTTTCTAAATTTCAGAGAAATTAGTATATGTGGAACTGGCAACAAAAATTAGCATGGAAACATCTACATTGGAGCTCACTTTGCTTGTGGTAACTTAATCTAGCCTTATGATTTAGGTAGCATTTATATTTTTCTGTGGTCTTATCAGGTGTTAATTTAAATTTCCATTTAATTGAAATTAAATTGTGTCTAACTGTTGATTAATTAAAAAGTTTAGCAGATATGTGTGAAGCTTTCATAGACAGAACTTACCTCATCAATAAACGGGATTAATACTACAGCCTCCCATTCTTGCTGTTTTCCATTTAGGTCAGTTTTAAAATCTGGTGGGTAATACTCTATAATGGGAGAGTCTTGACTGATCATCAGATGCTAGGAAAACACAACAGAGGAATTCAACAAAATCAGAGACAACTTAGCACTAATTCTAGGAAGACAGAGGAAGACTGGTATTAAAACAAATTCAAGACTGAACAAAGATGCAACAGTTACCATTTAAACTGTCCTACTTTTGCACTTAGCAAGTGCAAAATTTTGTGTTTGTTACTAACTTTACAATGTAGTAAGAATAGTAAGAAATAGTATTAACTGTAAGTTAAGTATTTAACCACACACCTAAAATTTAGACATAGAGGACATGGAAAATAGCAAGATTTATTTCAAAATAAAGCAAACAACCAGTAAGTTTTAAATAAATGAAATTTAATTCTAAATCCTACCTGGTAGCATTTAGGTAGCAAATCTTTGCTAGCTGCTGGAAGTACAGCAAGAAGCTGTTCAAAGGGCATGAAAGGTTTTCCCAGTTCAAATTTGATTTTGAGTTCGCTGATGTTGCGAATATCTGACAGATAAGGTGCATAATGATAAGGGTAGTACCTGCAGGGGAAAACATCTCTTAAGCTGCTTACAGCACAGCAGTGTTCACAGCTCAGAAACAAACAGAACTACATTAAATGTTCCAAGCACACAAGGTGAAATGTTGCTTGATCTCTGAGCAATTTCTTATCTTGCAATGTTTCTTACCAGCTCCATGACTGAACTCCATGGTAATAATAATGCAAAATCCATTGTATTGCCTGGACATAACATTCAGCTTGATCAGCCAAGAAGTCACTTAAAAGAAAAAGGAAAGATACTTAATAGTTATTTTCATTTTTGCTGATATATAAAAATGACTTAGCACCTTGTTCAAAGGAATGAAGACAGAACCTTTTGGGAACCTAGTAAGACCATATTTTTCTAGATTCATATAATGCTAATGGATTTTTTTCTCTCTTATCCTCAAATACTTGACAGAGAAACCTGGACTTGCCTCTTCTTCTCCATTAGCCAAAAGCATCCTCTGCAGTACACTACCATGTGTTCTGTTTTCCACATGGATGAATACTCTACCTTGCAGTACATGTATGCAAAGACTTGTCTTTAGTTTTTTTTAAAAAAAAAAAAGAAAAAAAGAAAAAAAGAAAAAGCATCCACTTACTCAGAAACTACTTCTACACCCATTTTAGTCATGTAGTAAGTTCTTTTGTATTGCCTAAACTCAGTTTCAAACAGATCATCATCTTCTGGTTCATCTTCCACCACAGCTGAAAAAAAGTAGTCATGAAAAAAGAGGGCTTAACATTTCCTTCTCTACCACAATAAATGTAGAAGAAATTCAGTTTTGACTTAATGCCTAAACTTCACTCCTCGATTCACAGCTGTAGGTACCCACACTTTCCTTGCATTGAAAGTAACATGAAACAATCAAATGAAATCTTTCCCCAGAGAAAGTCTGGAACTATTTTTTTTTTTCCTTTAAAGGCAGGCAACCTGTTTTGTAGCCTGGTTACAAGAATAGAGCAGAGAACATAAGCCACTGGAAAATAATTTAAGAAAACCTTAACTATTTTTTAAAATTTATTTTTGAAAAAAAGCCAGTGATGTGCAGTTCAGTTTCCCAACAGCTCTTTCATTTAGAATAAGGTCTTCTCTGCCATGAAATTCTTACAGATCTCCCGAAACTATATACAAATTAACAACCATCTTTATTATATGTATATGGAAAAAGTATTTCCACTTACTTTTAGGGGTCACAACTTCACCTTTGTTTTTTTCTAAAGCAGCCAAACATATAGAATTTTCCTGAGCCTATTAAATTAATATTTGAGATAAAGTAAAAATACAGATTAATAAGCACATACCTCATTCACAACCATGTAACTTGCAACTCAAAATGCTATAATCAAGATGCATAAATATATTATTTATAAAACCCACTATATCTCCTTCCCTTGTAATTGTCTAGGAAAAAGTATTTTATCGATACAGATCAGACAAAGGAGCAGTCTCAAATAAAATCCTAACTATCTGGATATTTGATTTCCAAAAAATACAATTTCCAAAACCACAGAGTACACGTTTAAGCATTTTAACCTACAACATGCGTTGTGCTACAGCACCAGTATACAATGAAATTTTCAATGAGTACATTTCTAAGAGCTCAAATGACTTCCAAGGGAAGTAGAGATACAAGACATTGTGATTTAGGGTGTCAAAGCCACCACACTGACTTCATTCTTACACTGTGTTTTGCATACAGCACTGAGTAGCTTTCAATAAGCAGATTCATTAAGGTGGCCCTCTTCTCCTGCACCTGAGATGAAAGCTCCTGACTATCACTGCCATTCAGAGAATCAGTCAAGACAGCTTCCCTATACTATATAGCTGCTCCAAGCCTCTGTGGCAAATAAGAAAACAACAACAAATAAAGCACACCTTATCAAAGGAAGAACTAATACCTTGTTCTTACAGAGCACAAACTGCACTAAAGAACAGGATAACGATATACAGAAATGAATTAATATTGAAGGACTTTACTGCTGCTGGTCAGCTGAAGGCACAGATTAAAGGACAGCCTATGGGGGTGGGGGGAAGACACAACAGTGGAGCAGAGTCAAGATACAAAGAAAAGTGCTGTTCCTTATTACATATAGAATTGCAAGTGTAATAACCAATCTGAGATAGCTCACACCAATGACACTTCCTTCCCAGGCTATGCAGTAAAAAGTAAAATTATAAATCCTAGCAAGTTTGACCATAACTCAGAAGGCAAGTCTTGCTGCTGTTGGGAAACAGATAAATTGACATAAAGCATTAAGCTACAAGGTTTACAAAATTTCAAGTCATGAGAACTTGCCTTTCACGTAACCATTTCATCACTCACAACCAGCAATGCATACAGGCAGCTCCTCAGTGTTACTTTTTGCTACCTTTTCTGTTCTCAAAAAAAATAATCTCCAAACAATGGTTTGTGACATTTAATTTGTCTAAAATCAAATTACTGATTTGTGAAAAGTAAGATTCTTATTTCCAAAACTGTACGTATAAAACACTAACCTTTTGTTTCTTCTGTTTATTTTTTCTGGCTTCCTCTGCTGCAATACCAGCTGCCTCATTGAGGTATTTATTGCCTACTTTACTTTCAAACCATTTCAGGTCTACAAAGATTTCACTGAAGTGTTCACGATCAAACTGCACAGAAAGATTAAAGTAAGTTTAGAAGCATCTAAGGGATGCCAAATTTAGAGTGCTAAATTAACAATGTTTTTTAGTAGGTGCTTGAGATTACATCTAGAGTAATTAATACATAAACATTTTGCCCTAGAGCTACAACTAAACTAACAGATTAATACTAAAAATCTTTCTTCTTAGCAACATAAAATATATACCCAAACCATATTTTGTTTTCTTTCAGTAATTCAGCAATGTGTGACAAAAAGAAGTGTTAGACTTCCACTATTAATTCTACAAGTAGCAGATGTTTATATGGTCTGGGTAACAGTCTTGTGCCACACACCCAACACTTTCATAGTTCTACCCAAGAATCAGAAGACAGGGACAGCAGATGAATTTCCTCCTTTCAAGTTCAGCAGAAGGGTGAGACCTTTCCAACTCTATACAGCCTGTACCTTTTCTCATCTCTAGGATGGATTACTGCAGTGGCACTTAACAGGATCGCCTTTTGTAGGCCAGTTAGCTCATGCAGAATGATAATGCCTACCCCTGAGAAATACTAATGCTTCATTGCTCTTTATCAGTAACTTTCATGAAAAACTTAAAAAAAATATTGCTGTGCCATATATTCAGGTATAGCTTAGCCCACAAGAAGGTAACCGAGAGGGGAAGCAAAAACTACTGCCTGCAGCATGCTTTGCCCATTGCTCACCAAGGGCTGAGGACCATGATTCTAGCAGTGACTTGCAGTACTGAAAGATACTGGCTAAAGTATAGATCAAACAATCCAAACTTCCTCCTCTTATGTTACATAAGGTCAGAAAACAACTGACTGGATCCCAGGAGTTAAGTGGTAAAACAGCTGACAAAACCACTTGTAAAACAGTCATTTAGCAGCTCATCTGAACTACAGCATGCTGCATTTGAGAGCACTATATTATATGCAACTTATATGCAACACACTAGACCTTAATTTCAATGTTACTTACATCTGACAATCGTGTGAGATACTTCTCAAAGCGTTTTAAATTTAGATGCCCGTTTTCATTTATGTAACCTATTGGGAAAAATAAAGAACCATTTTTAAATTGACAATTTAACAATTTCAAGATTTCAACTTTAATGCCACATAGAGAATAGAATGGAATCTTGCCAGCAGTCTAAAGAAAGTGTAATAAATGCTAAACATTCTAACATGGCTAAAAAGGTGAATAAATACTAATACAGGAATGTTAATGTCCACAACCAAACTTAGTGTCCTTACCTCCCAGTTCTGGCAAGATTGCCATGTATGTTCTATAAAGTAGCGGCAGTGCATCATGATTAATGTGTAAATGAGGTAGATGAGGAATAAAATCATTTCCTACAAGGAAACCCATTAAGATCCAATCATCTATTATCCTTTCAATATCATATTCGAAGGAAATCTTGTCCTGGAGGGAGGGAGAAATAAAAAACACAAAACACATGAGCATAATTTTTATTATCATGTTTGCATAAAAAGGCCTCACACATTTCTTAAATCACAGCCCCACTAGAACTTACTTTTACTGGTGAAAATTCGTAATCAATATATTCTCTCATGAGGGATAAGTGCAGTAAATGAAACGTGGTTTCCTCTGGTGCACATGCTCTGTAAATTATTCAAAACATGAAGTTAATTATTTATAAACACACTTTCAACATGAGTATTTATAAGTCCAAGATTACCTAAACCCAACCAATCTTACTAGGATCAGAGCCTTGCAGACAAAATAACCTATAAACATGTCTTTGAACCTATTTTAGGATTTTTCAGGTCTGAGTCTACAGAATGGTGCAGCAGAATCTTCTGAACAGCAGATGTGACTGCACTGCATGGAAAACAGCTAGCTTAGAGAACATAGGGCAGCTTTGTGGGGTTGCATCTTGCATTAACTATTTCCTAAGTAATTACCCTTCTGTCCAAAAAAAGGACAATCTAACCTAACTCTGCACCAAACCCAAATTATTTTAAGGCATTTTACAACTAGTCTGAGCACATACAGAGCACACAGGGTTCCATTTGTAGTCATTTGAAGTGCTTCTTACAAGAAAGGAATATGCTCAACTTGAAAATGTGCTCTGTATTATGTACAGGATTCAACACAGCATGAAAAAATTACAAAGCTACTGTTTCTTTATGGCATAAATTAGTCAACATATATTCTGCCTTCTTTTCCTCTCTTAGCTACAATATTACTTAATACCTAAGACCATGCTAGGCCAAAATCAGTTAATACCTACAGCAAAAGTTTAGTGAGCTAAAGACTGATGAACATTAAATTCATAAAGGACTATTTCACCTTGTAGGTACTACAACTAGCTGGGACCACCTCCAATGGCAAAGCAGTACAATGTGTGTGCATTTTGGCCAGAATCCTCTGAGGAAGAGGTATGTGTTATATACGCTTATATGAAGACTGCTAAGACAAACTGAGCTACAGCTGGCTGCAAAGAACTTCACACTCAACTTGGCCACTTTTAAAATGTACTTTTCCTACTGGGAAATCCAGGTTGATGTTCTAAGATGTCAGAAACATTTTGTCCCTTATTCTTCATTGCACTGGACTTGAAAACTCTGATAAAACAAATTTTTCTCAAGAAACGGCTGGCAAATATTAATTTGCATGTATTTTTAATATGTCTGAATTTCCAACTGCAAGTACTGATACTGACATAAAGACAGTTCCTGTAACTTCCAGAAGTAAAATCCGGTAAGAAGCAGTACTATCCAGAAATTACAGCAGGAGCCAAACACAGAACAATGCTGAGGGGGAAGGGGAAAACACCCCTTCCCTTTTCATTTCATACTTTAGTTGAATAATCCCCCCAAAGGTCATCACACTTATTTTATAATATTTTTTTTTAAGGCAAAATTTTTATTTTTCTTTGATTACACCCAAGGTCTTTTAAAAACCTACTGTGTTACATCCCAACACTATCAACAGAAAGAGTACTAGTGAAAAAAGCTGACTGCAGGAGACTATGAAAAGAATACTTGTTTCTCACGTTTATCACATTGTCCTCGGCAATAAACACACCTATTAGCAAAAAGATAGGTGTTTATCTAAATATTTACATGGCTTACCACTGCATTATCCAAAATCCCTTTTGGATCAAGGAAGTTTATTCCTCTGTCTCTCCCATGTTCTCCCTTTATCCACCAAATATATGCTTAAGGCCCTTCAAAGACAGGCCCAGCCAGAGAAACAGTTGTAAAATTAATCTTTCTATTATTTCAGAAGAGCTCCATGTACACACATAGTTCTGGAACAAGTCACCTTTTCTGCCTGATTATAGCCCAAAGTTAGTTCAAATGGGCAAATCCAGAATAAGAGCACCCAGTCACCCACTGCAAAAGATTTTAGTAATTGAATATTCTAGTAGTTTACTTACATGCACAAAATCTCGGGACTTAAATACATTTTAAAAAGTCAATAGCTGCACAAAGTAATTATGGAAACAATGTCAGTACAGCCTGGGCTGCTCTGGTCACAGTATGAAGAAAGAAGTACAACATACCAAAGCCCTAAGGAATTATTTTTTTTAATCACTTGACAGGATACATTTTTCTAATGTAAGTGAGTTCAAATGCACAATTTAACAAGCTGATTTCTCTAATTTAATGTATTTTCTAACACACAAAAAAAGACTTTATTAATTTAGTATGAAATCAATTTAAGAAGTTTTAGTGACCTACTATCTTTTGGATTTAATTTCACCACATATAAAATAAGAGTAAAGTTAAATCAATTCACCTTTGAGATTTTTTACCACCAAATCTGACTTCTTCTCTTAAGAGCGCAAAGTGTGCCTCATGACTTGTTAATCCCAGCATAATCTATTACAAAGAGATATTAGAAAGGTCTTACTTCATTATTTTTAACTATTAGTTTAAGATTTGAGCACTATAAAGAAATGTTGCTGTTGTTTCCATTACAAATTCAGAAATTTGCAAGAACACAGAAGTGCACGCTTGTTTAATAACATTTAAGAACCCGGAGCACTGAGGAAGACAAAGAAATACACACTTTATAAACGTCACTGTTTGTATTATTTAATTGCACATACCAAGTCAGCATCTAAGCCATAGAGACAGTGTCTTGTATTTGGATCATGATGGGGCTTTGCTTTTTCTGATCTGATGAACTCCATAATTTTATGCTCACCTTCTCCTGGAGTCTGCATAATAAAACCCCAAAATTCACCAGTAAGTATTTTTCTATATAATGAAAATTTGTTTAAAATAAAATATTAACCAAATACAATGACCTCGTGGCCTGATAAGTAGACTGTTATGCCTTGCCAGGATTTGTCTGTGGAAATCTTCATGTTTACAAAATATTTAAGATGCTCGTGCAATCTGGCCATGAATTCAGTTCCTGAAAACAGAAATCTAAGTTAAACACAAAGCTTTTAACTTGCAATTCAAAATTTCATTTGCATATCAAAAGCATTTATGAAAAAAAACCAAACAAAACAAACCCCACACCACAACAACCAACCACCACCACTACCAACCCAGACAATGAAAATGCTCTAAGAGATGAAGGGGACAGCAGTTCCTTTGCCCTGCAAAGTCTAATTTTACCCATAAAAATCTAGAAAACTTTTGAATGAGAGACTGTTACAACCCTACAGAGTTATCAAAACTTGCACTCCAAACTCACTTGAGCTTTTATTGATTCTGTCCTCCAATTTAAAAAATAAGAGCTCCTTAAGATAGGAAAATAGTGCCAAATACAGATTAAAACCACATAAATCTAAACAATTAAATTATGAACAGATTATCTTACCTGGTGTAATACAGTTGGAGTCAAATCTGGCTTCCGTAGGGAGAGTTTCTCCCTTTTCTAAGGCCTTTTTTATTTTGTCCTCTGCCTCTTTTGCTGATCTAAACCAAAACAGTTTGGAGAAAGGGAGTAGAGAAAGAACAATCTTATTCAAAACTTAACATCCCACATACAGCTTTACTGACAAGATACATATAGTTGACTTCTTGCAAAGTTTTGGGTTGGGTTTTTTTAAATGTAGAAAGGTAGAGAAATTCAACTGCTAAATAGAAGCTGAATGTGGTTTTGAAGGCCCCAAACCAGCCTTTTTTCCCCAAATAATGATGATCATCTGTCTTTGCTCAGATACTGTTAACTTTTAGATTCCAAGATGATCCTTCAGTGGTTTATCACAAGGAAAGCAAATTAATGTTGAAACAGTAGGAATACTCAGGATCTAATCATCTGAAAAAGCTATCCCAGAACACTAACAGTAACACAGTTCAACAAAGCAGCAAGTTGGAATACCACAGGGACAGGAGGGATGAACAATTTATCACAGAGAAGGAAACAAATAGAATCCTAGACATTCTTGCCCAAGGATTTCATAAATGCTTTTGAACCAGATCAAAAGCCAACAAGATCTTCAGTTTTTGTCCTTCTCTCTATTACACTCCAAGTATCTATTTAAAGCTCTGGATCTCTTCTTCCTCTCAACCTCCTTTTTTTCCCTTTAACAGAGACAAAAAAACCCAGCAGCTGGAAAATATTTGTCTTGTCCCTTTTTCCCCAGTTTGTTTCTGAAGCATTTCACTCACCATCCCTGTATTGTCTTGCCACTGGCTTGCTTTCCTTACAGCAATCTTCAAAAAAGCTTCCACATCTCCCAAAACAGTAATACAATTCTAAATACTGTGAAATGCACTTGCAGTTCTGTATTTGAGCCAGCTTGCTAACTGGTATCAACAGGAAACCAGAGTTTAAATAGAAGCCTCATTTATTCTACGACTGTCACAGGACATTCCATTATAGTTACCAAAAAGGTGTATGCAGAATTAGCATTCACAAATGTCAAAGACCCTCACAGGTTATGATGCCACTGGTGACATCTCCAAGAACTCCACTGCAGGTTTATTTCACAGGGTAAAAAAGGTCACCCTGCCTCCAAGTACCACTTTCCTTTTTTTTGAATCCTGACTAGTAGTAACATTTTAATTTAACTAAAAATAAAGCTACTATCCAAGGCATAATCGCTCATAACATATTTTACTTTTCAGGGTATAAATTTAAGCTTTGACAGAGCAAGAACAAATATTCTCACCTAAAACGTCTCCCACGCTGCTGATTCATTTTTGCTCTTGGAGCTACTCCATCAACTGCCATGAAGAAAACCTTCCTTGGTTTAATAATGCGGAACAGTACTTCCAAATAGTGAAAAATATCAGCAAAAATCTTATCTTCTGAGATTCTGAAGTGAACATCATCATCATTTGGATGTGAGCACTGATGTATAATGCCATTCATGTCCAGGTATAAGTTGTCAAATTCTGGAATCTGTAAAAGGCACAGTTATACCCATTTGGTAACAGGTGAAGCAATGCAATCACTGCCCGAAGCATGGCCGAGCCTATCAATGAACTCTGGAAAACAAACTGAGGTGGGGAAACCTCCCTGGAACTTACTGCACACCAATGGGCTAAGAATATCTTCATTTGCTATGAGTTTGCCTGCACTTACAATCTGTCATGATGATTCTCCCAGGGAAGACAGCCAGCTGAACAGTTCCTTCTCCTATCCTGATTGTTTCTGGTACCTTGGGACTTGTGTCCCCTGTGCTCAGCCAATCTTCTACATTGTATAAGGGAAAAGCAAACAAGAAAATCACGCTTTTCAGGAAGAGATAATTTTACTGTTTTCATAGCCCCACACATTTCTCTGATTTGTATGTGCATAGTTGCACTATAAACAGTACAAACTACAAAACTGAGCATGCAGTTTCCAACAGTATTCCAAAAGCCAAGCCAGCTTAAGAAACTTTACGGCTCTCCCATTAGCCAGTTCCTACCCTGACCACTGCATGCTGCCTCTTTAGCTATGCCAACAGCCATGGATGAGTCTAGAGTGGCAACTACACCACCAAAAGCAGTAGACTTATCAGTGATAACATCAATTTCCTTCCCATACTTTCCAAACGTGGGGGCTTTTCCCCCCATCTAGTTCTGTGTTATTTGCAGCAATCCAACTTTCTTTTAAAGGAAAAAAAACCCCTCTCTTGAATGCACACAACCAAGAAAAGTATGAAGCAAAAGGACTGCTATCTTTTTGTTGCAAAAAACCCACAAACATGCACAAGAGCAATTTGCAATAAATGAATTTACTCTTTAATCCACCAACATGCCTGATCAGGAAAATCCTCCTGCTAGAGCTGAACAAAGGCACTGCTAACTTTTTGTGATCTCCTGTAGTATTGCTGCTGATGTATTTCCACACAAGTTTAAAAGGCGTGTTGTTGGACTTGTATTTATCACCCAGAAGTAGGAGAGAAAAACTTATTTCAGAAAGAGGAACGATGAAGAAAAGAAACAAAAGGCACGATTGGGAAGGGTCTCTAGTCAGCTGCAATACTTTGTCTTTTGTTGTGCATAATATACAGTTAAATTCAATAGCCAAACTGTTCTCAACATGCTGAAACACCACATCATCCGCACAGACACCACTTTCACACATGGAAAAGCAAGGCACTGCAGAGACAACATTCTAAACAGATGAAAACTGAAAACTAAAGCTTTTATATAGAAGCAATATACATATGAAAATTGGATGACCTGTTACGAAGCACAGCTATAATACAATTACAATATAATAATGTGTTTTACATAGCAATTGCCTTTCACTCTGAGTAATTTTTTTTAATAATAGCAAAAAAAATTTCATAATCTAGATACTAGTATGAGTCAGTCTGTATTCAAATGATGTGGCACAGAAAAGGAAGAATAAGGATACATGCTACTGTTAATATTACACATAACAATGTAGATCTTTTCTTTTCCCTTTTATACAAAGTATTCCACATAACCTAACACCACCTAGTCTTGAGAAAAGCTAAGGACTGACATTAGCACTGAGTTGTGCTTTCTGTTTAAGAGCCTCTTTCAGAATGTAACACGCATACTACCCCCTGTTGCTGTTCCCCTGGTTAGAGCAGCCACTGCAGTTCTTCAGTTGAAGTTCAAAGCTGCCACCAATTTCAGTGAGCAGCCCGGACTTCTAACAAACAGCTGAAAAGCCTTGCTACCTGGACCATGTAAGATGCTGTAGTGAAATCCAACAAACCGTAAGAAAAAACCTAAGCTTTAAAACTAGAAGGAAGAGTCAAACATCCAGTTTGGAAGCACTTGAACAGGGCATCTTAGACACGTTGATACGATGGCTATTCAATCTTTTAAAATTGTATCTGTTTACAAAAAATATATCAGCAGCCAAACATGCCTTCAATCATTACTGACTCATCTCAGAACATCCTTATTTAGGCTATAAAAGCACATCCGTAACACCAGCTGAAAATGACAATCCAAAGCTAAGAGCTTGACTCTAACAGGTACCAAATGACGATTTATCTGACTGCTATCAGCATTATCTACGTCTTTCCTTTACAAGGCTTTAACATCCTTCTCATTTGTGCTACTAATGCAAACTGTCTGACATACAGGACAAGGAAACAGCAGAGCGGTAAAACCTGTCCCTCGTCATTACTGTGCCATTCGTCGTCAGCAGCAGTAACTTTTCCGAGGCCGGTAACAGGGAACTCCGACGGCCGGCCACCCGAGGGGGCGAAGGGGCACCGGGTGCCGAGGGAGCACCGCGGAGTTTCGGTCGGGCCGGGGAAGGAGCGCGGCCGCCGGGGAAACAAAAGCGAAAGGGGAGCGCCGGGCCGCTGGGAGCCGGGCACCGCCACGCCGCGGGGGCACGCTCCGGGCTGGGCACTGCCGCGGGGCACAGCGAGGCTCGGGCGCTTCTGAAAGCATTGCCCGCACCTAAGGAGGAGAGCAAACATCTGCGTCGCTGAGCAGCGGCAGCTGGCTCTCGGCACTGCCGTACGCGAAGGGAGACCTCAAGTCGGATGTTCGGGCTTCCAGGGAGGCTCCGAAAGCCTCGCCCGCTTCCCAGCGACCGCACGCCGCCATCCCGCGGCTTTCAGCCGCTTCGAGCCGCGGGTCTCGCCGAGGCGCGGCCAGAGGCACAGCGGCCTGCCCTGCTCCGACCCGGCGGGCGGGCCTCGGCTCAGTCTCACAAGCTCGGCCCAGGCAAAACCCGGCCGGGGCCCAGGCCCGGTGCCTCGTCCCGCCGAGGGGCCGGTCAAGACCCCCTCCTCCGCCCCGACGCGGAGACGGGCCCGTGGCAGGGCAGCAGCGCTCCGCTTCCAGCTTACCTGATGCTCCTTCAGCACCTGGCTGAGGCAGGGATACCGCTCCGAGATCCACCGGTAGAACTTGGGGACCCCCATGGCCACCGCCACTTGCCGCCCGCGTAGCCCCACCGAACCCAAACAACCGCGGGCCGCGCTCCGCCCTCCTTCCGGCGCGCTGTACTGACAGCACGGCCGCCCGCGCCGACCATAGAGAGCGGCGAACAGAGTGACGCAGCTGGTACGGGGCGGGGCCGGCTCCACCGCCCTCTGGCGCAGCCGCCGGACCCCCTCTTTCCTCGCCGCCCAGGGGCCAGCGAGCAGTGAGCGGCGCCCGCAGCACTACCCGGGAGCGCCCCGGTGCCCTCGGTCCTGGCCGGGGGCAAACGGGCACCTCTAGTCCCGGTCTGACAGAAGTCACGGCCTGGCTCAGCAGCTCCCTGCGCGCTGGTGGAGCCTGTGGACGGAACCGGGGTAGCACTGGGATCAGCAGCTAATGGCACAGTGTCTCAGCTGCAGGAACAGAAATACAATACCAGATGCCAGTGAGGCTGAGCTGTAGGGCAAGGGAGGGTATTGTGTCCCTTTCCCACCAGACTGGGTGGCTAGAGACTCATGACCGTAAGTTAGGCTCTGCAGTGACCCTGCTCTTGTCCCTGTCAAAACACTTGACCTGAAACGGACTTTTCAAAACCACTCCCTGAAGCCACACTTGTTACTAGGACGAGAAGAGGGATTCTCAGAGCTCTGAGGAGCTGCCAATGTATGTTAGAATCACAGATCCTAGACCCTGCCTGCTGCACTGGTGTTACAAGTCCAAGTAACAGCTTTGTGCCCTTTCCTTCACCAGGGTTTGTCAGCACAGCAGATAAACGGCTAAGCACACAGATCAGCACATGTAATACTTGACCGGTTTCCTCGTGGTACAATTCAAGATTCAAATGCTGTTCTAGACAGAGCCAGCCCTGATGGAAAAAAGGCAAGGAAACCAAAGTTTAGATTTTTAGAAAGCCCTTGTGAGTATTAAGTAGAAAAAATTGGAAGAACCACTTTACATCATATCCGTGTAAAACTTTAATGTCAGGTTTTCTAATCTACAAGTACGCTGAACAAGAAAAAAAAACTTTACAAATATATACAGTACTTCTTTATAAAGAAGGCATTCTTTCAACATTGAAATTTTTTCAGAGTAAGAAACTTGCAGATTCTAATTTGTAAGCAGTTCCCACGTACTGCTTTCTCTATGTATACAGAACAAAGTCACATCTTAATCATCTGCAAGTGTATTCATAACCTACCTGCAAGTGCATTGTATATTTTACATAGATTTCATATTAAGACCATTCTACTGCTTACAATGAAAAATCAACAGAATTAACCAGTTATCACTGATTAATACTTGCTCACAAATATTATAGCTGCATCATTTGTAAATGGTATCGTTCCAAAGTGAGCAAACTTTACATATACGGAGCCCAGCCCATATACATCTGGCAGAGCAGGTTGTCATCGCTTGCTTCTTGAATAAGGTAATGAACATGGCCTTCAATAGACAAGGGTAATCCTTTTATTCTGTTTCTAGTCTTTATGACACCTTGCAGCCGTTGTTCTATATCAAGGACATGTGTTTTGGCCTGGGAACAAAGAAAAAAGCAAAAAGAAAAGAGTATTGCAACTATCCATGAACTTCCAGTTCTTTAAAAATAAAGTATTTATTAGGATGTGTTTGAAATGCATATGATGATTTATTACAAAGCCTAAAGGTCTGTATCAGTCTACTTAGAAAATAAAGAATATTCTGTTTTTCACAGCAATTTTTATAATGGGTTATTTGCCTTATAATTTTATAAATAAAAATTACCAGAGAAGACTGAAAAGCTATGCAAGTGTAATTGAGACCGTTAGAATGCTTTATTTCATACAATTATTTTCAAATAAAGATTTTTTTGGTCTTTTTCTTGGAATTTTGGATAAAAGTAAAGAAGATACTTAGTCTGGAAAACAAAGGTGAAAAATATGAGCAACTGAAAATGAAGAAGCCTAACAACATGTTGTGCCAAGATAGTACAAATGAGTTGTTCCAAACCCACCAGAGTAGCCAGCTCTTACCAACTACACTTGTACATTACATTTTAATTGTTAACTCTTCTTTCTGCTTCAGTGCCATATACAACTATGTGGGTGATGCTGTTACTAAAATAAAGGTTATATTAGACACAGCCTGCTCAGTAGTCGTTTGAAGACCAGGAGATTTGCTGTGCTCAAATAGCTCAGTTAATTTCTTTGCTGTAATACAGCTTCAGTATTGTAGTTTACCCTTATCTTACTGTGTTTAACAGTGCTCCCTGGATTTTTCTGCTGTTGCCCATATTTATTTTCTCTAACTATTCCTTTTAATGCAAAAAGAGACAAATCAGAATTTTTGCAAAGGTGAAAGAGCTTGTGCAAACTCTGCTTTAGATGACAATATGGTATTTACCAGCATCTCCAAAAGAAACATGACATCTTAAGTTTAACCCAGGATTTCCTGACACATAACAAGGCACATATTTATCCAGTAATAAATGAAAATATCCAGTAATAAACTCATGAAAAGCACAAAAACATGGATGGAAGGGACTCCAGATGTCACCATCACTGAAAAGCTGGAGGACTGTGTAACAGTCAGAGCAAGGGGTAGCAAGAACCTCGCCTGTCCTATTGTTTCTGTTGATGCTGTCCTTGACTTAGTAACACTAACAAGAGAATTGTAGACTCTGTTTTGTTTAGTTCTTTAGTAGATAAATTACATTTCCTATCAATAAAAAGTCTCTTTACAGATAAGAATTATAAACACAGAGATACTCAAGTAGAAACAACCAGAGGGATTTTAAAATGAAAGAACAAGACAAGACAGTTCAGTTTTAATTAGAAAATATACAGCTTGCAACCATAACTGACATTTTTACATTTGAATACCTTTTGCTATGCTTGCTTAAAACTAACCTTTTCATTGACAACTTCTCCAGTTTCATTCACCTGTGCCTTTGTATTACCTTTAACAGGTTTACTCCATTCAACAAGAGGATCATGAAGAAAAGTTTTTAAGACACTAAATAAAAATAGGAAAAGGATAAGATACATATATAATACATTTCATTTTCAAAACAAGAACACTGACAGGAGTCTAAAGTTAGCACTGAATATTTATACTGTTTGATATTTAACTGCTTGTCATAGTAAGACTAAGCACATGCTGGAACCAGTACACTGACCAGCAGTTACTGTTTCAGATGTTTAGACTACAGACAAGCTATTTCAGAGTTTGTAGCAAAACCAGCTGCCATACCTCATTAGAGGCTCCCTCTGATCACGCATCAGCCTCATCGTGACTTCACAGGCTCTTCGGAAGAGACCTTCTGTCCCCATTGGACCCATTCCATTAACCATGTTGTGAGTGAGACGAAATGGAACGATTTCTGGAACTTCAAAAGTTTCTCCCTTTGCACACAGAGAAAAACAGCATGCCCTGAGCATTTCAAGCAGTAGTAAAGGGTAACATTTGCATTGTTTTTAGTGTTTTTCCTCATCTTTGTCAATGGCAGTTTCCTAGCTGAAAAGAGATGTTTGCTCAGATCACATTCCTCCTCAGCTGTTAAAGGGAAGGTACAGTGAATAAGGGATACCAACGTCCAAGTAACCTTTTTCCCATTTTAATATACAGGGTAGAAAATTTTGTTCTAAATATATATTGCTGCTCTGCAGTCTCACACGAAATGCTAACTTTTATAATATGCACGTTAGCTTAAAATCAATTTTTTTTTTAAATTAGGGGTTGTGTAGGACAATTTAGGCTTACTAAAAAGAAAGATAAATAAACAGTATGTCTCTCTCATTTATTTGAATTAAAGAGCACATGTCCCATGTCCCACATTAAAATAATCTCTCAAAAGAGACATCAAAACTCCAAATCCTACTCTGGCCACAATTTCTGCTCTTGGTTTTTACAGAACCACTGGAATTTTTGTGCTGAATTTGTAAGGGAGAAAAAAGAAACCTCACAGCAGCACAATTCTGAAGGTAGCAATTACAGCTTTGGTTGGAAGGTGGGAGTGGAGAGTCACAAAGTAAGAACATTCTAAAATTTGGGCTATTTCAGTATAGCCATATCAGCTCATCTGATACCAGCTAAATCAAAAAGCTGGCTTTCATTAATGCCATACACTGAACAATTACAAACTCTTCACGTGTACCCAACAGTCTGGGAAGAATAAAAACAAAGCCAGAGAAATAACACACAGATACATTAAATTTAAAAAGTGGGGAGAAACAGGAAAAAAAACAAACCCCATGACAGTAGAAATGTATAACTTACATGCAGGTAAATAAAAGAAGCAGCATGTTCAGCCAGTGGCATTTCTTACCTTATTAAAAAGGCAGTTGAAATCCACATGCACACATTCACCAGTCAAAGAATCAAACAGGATGTTTTCACCATGACGGTCTCCTAGACCAAGTATGTAACCTACCATTGACATAACTGCAACAGAACGACAATAGGCTGACCTACTATTGTACCTGGAAAATGAGAATCAGGTAAGTCTCAGTCACTTAAAATACACAAAAGTAGATATTCTTGAGCTGTCCCAATGCTAGTCACTCACCATGATGTTGGATCAGGAAACGTTCTAAGAAACCATTCATGAAAGAGAGGAGGATGTCGAGGCAGAAGAACTTCTTTGAACATTTTCAGCTTTTCAGGCAAAGGTGCTGACTTCGGAAGCATATGCTGACGCAATTCTTTCCCAGTCATATATATGCCTGTAATAGACTTCCTCAATTACGTAAAAGAAACCCCCAAATATAAAGCCTTACATGTACTACTACAATATGGCATTTTGGAGAAGATCAACATCTCCATAAAACTGAAATAAACAAACAAGTGGAAAACACCCCATAGAGCACATAGGTGGTGGGGTACTGGAAAGTAAATTAAAAAAATCATGTTAACTGAAAGAGAAGACCTGGCAAACATGCCACCAGTTTTACTTATCACCGTGGGGTGGAGGGGGGGAACACACACAAAACTCTTCCACCCTCACAAAGCCATTCATTGTCCTCAGCTCAGATTTGGAATTCCAAACTCCCAGACATCTGTATCCATACAGATAATGTGCAAAATTTTCTCCCGAAGTTGTATTGCACTGACCAGGAACTTGCTTTGTTAACAAGACATTCAAAAGAAATCTGATCTTTTCTTGGGAAAGTTGCTGTACCCTCAACCTTGATTCAGTTATAAGTTACCTACATTATTTCACACAAACATACCAGAAATGAAAAGCAACAGATCAAATCTAAAGAAGTCCACAGTCCTTTCTATTATTCAGTGTTGTACGTACAGTCTCATGTTTGTATAAAAGAATGTATTAAGATGACTGAGTTACCAGTTCTCATAGGGAACTTGCTTACTGCAAGCACCCATTCTCTGCCATCTAAAAGTCTACCACACATATGAAGAACAATATATTGCAGATAGTTAAAGATACACAACTGCATCTTTAGAATTTAGTATGGTCCTTGCTGTTTTTCTCATCTACTAGTAAAGATATACGCTCTTAAAATATATATACAAAAAATTCACCATAGGCTAATATATTTCTTTACCTTTCTCCTTATAAAGTTTTATCAGGATGTTTCTTAAGCCAGCAGTGTTGTTCACCCATTCAATTATGCCACATTCATCATTTAAGGGAATAACGGCGTAGGTTCGAATATGGAGTTCTCGCCTGCGTGACTCTGCATCTTTCCTCAAACACTACTCATGAAAGAAAAATAAGATGAACAGCTAACATAGGTAGACTCAAAACATATCAATAACATTACTGTATCTGTATCTTTTTTCCAATCACAATCTAGAATTTAAAATTCTACGCCCCACTGTCTGCACTAGGTCAAATGCAAGCAAAATGCTCACCTGTTCTTCAAAATAAATTAAAAATGGATATTTTTGCAATAAAATAGTCAAACTGCATAACTTGTACATGGCTTAAAGCCCTTAAAAGCAGTATTTGAAACAAGTGGTTTAGTGATTCAGAAATGCTATAATTTGCTTTAATCTCATGGAAAACATGGTACCTTAACCTTAAGCAGATTGCTGAGAAATAAACAATAACTGAAATAAGAAGTATGGCATCACTTTTAGAATTAAAAGATGGATTTACCTACTTCTCCTTAAAAATACTAGAAAATCCTGAATAAGAAATAAGAAGCATGACAGCACAAAGTCCGCAGTTCTTTAGTTACTGTAAATAACCCTTCCCACCTTGTTTTTTCCCTCCCTCTGAAGAAGCAATAGTTTTGGCAAAATGTTGTATTTTGTTACTGTTTTCATAAGTCCGTAAGAAATTAGTGATTATCAATTGCCACTGATTTTTGCTGAAATAAGATACTTTGCAACACTCCTCTTCCAGTAAGCTTTATCTCAAAGCAAGGTTTTGGGTTTTCTATTAAATAGTTCTGCATTTTGTTCTGGACAGTACACATGATGTATAGTATTGTCTAACACATCAAACCTTATTAATTAGGGAGTTGAATTCCATGAGCCGACAGTCTTTTCTTAGATCATCTTTTGGCTTACACATCATAATGTAAGATTTCCCATCTGAACCTTTCAAGGTGATCTTTTTTGGCTTTTGAAGTGAGGCAAGAATTTCCACCTAAGGAAAATATTAAATTCCTTATTAACACCTTTATCAAGATCATCCAAAATGAAGCGTCTAACTGTAATAAAGCCCTGCAACCAATCATGTTAGCACTTCCATGGTGCCACAGTATATTAACCTCAGACCAAAATTTTACTTAGTACCCAGAAGCCATATCTGTCTCAGGCTGTTATGACAGATGCCACTCATTTTTCACTAAAGTAATTGTGAAGTTTACTACTTACTCCTCCATTTCTAGGGAACAAAGATATATTTGCTGCAGTATTTACTCAGCAAGAAGGTTAAAATGAGGTGGCAGTTAGAGGCTTACCGTATCATCAAAACCAGCAATGTAGGCCCAGCGCCCAGGAAAAGGGTCATGGTTGGCATGTGTACCAGGAATTGAAGGAAGAGTTGGTATCATTACAGATTGTAAGGGAATGAGAATTTCACTAAATGTGTGCTCTTCCACTAATCTTTTAAGTGTTTTGAAATGAATATTCATGCTTAATGTGGAGCTGTTTCCATCAACCTTGAAAAAAAAGTTCAGAAGTTAATAATTAGCACTTTAAATATTACTGCTTCTTCACATGGACTAATGGAATCATAAATGCTTATAGTAATAATAAAAATTGCAAGTTGCATTTTAAATTAGATGGGAGTGGTCAAAAGTAAATCTATCTGGCCTTCATGGCACATGTATTTTTCCCCCTGAATATCAATACTGAGCAATGAACAAATTTATTTAGTTTTGCCTTTATTATCGAGTTCATTTGTTCATGAGAACATTACCAGCGTGTTCCCATAGTTAAAGCCTGTGAAAGTTACTGGGCAAGCATCACACATGAAAGCACAAAACAATGTAAAGTCCCTGCGCTGTGAAATTTTATCTACTGAAATATTTTACAGTGTGGTCAATTTAGAGCCATTTTCTACTTTTAAAAAATATTCCTAAGTAAAAAAAAAAAATTAAACATCTTCTACAAGTTAGTATAGTTTCTGTTAAATTGCAGTACTATAATGAAATGACCAATGAAAGCTATCAGAAAAAGCTCCTGTCTAACATTTTTAAACAATTCTATTAGAAAAATATATAATTTAATGCCTGTAAGTACCGGTTTGTTGCACAGTTCTAATAGCTTATCTGTAAGGCGTGCTGCATCTCCAATAAATTTTCCTAAAGATTCCTTCATGTGAATAGCTTTGTTGAGAATTTCCTTACATCTATTGACACGCGTAGAGTAAGATGACTGGAAAGAGGAAAGTTAAAAGTTTATTAAACAACAGTCAAAGAAATTAAAGAAACTTAAAAAGCGCCCCAAACCCCGTGGGAATATGTTATTTTCTCTACTGATTGCTTGTCACATTAAATATCCAGAGAAGGATGTTCTCCAACTGAAATTTTGTACTTGAACAAGTAATGAAGTGGGATGGTTGTGGGATGTGTGTGTATATGTGTTATTCCTTTCCAAAACCATTTTTGGGAGTTCCACACCATAAAGGCCAACATTCAAGAATATGACAATGTATCCTTATTTCACCAGCTGTAAAGAAATGGTATCACCATGTTCTACAATTTGCTTTGGAATGACTTTACTACCAGGACAGAGTCTATCTTGTTTTCATAGAATGTATAAGGTTTGAAGGGACCTTTAAAGGTCAACCCCCCTCCAGTAAGCAGGGACATCTTCACTAGATCAGATTGCTCAGAGCCCTGTCAAGCCTGACCTTGAATATCTTCAGGGATGGGGCCTCCACTACCTCTCTGGGCAACCTGTTCCAGTGATCCACCACCTTCACTGAAGAACGTCTTAATATCCAACCTCGATCTCCCCTTTTCAAGTTTAAAACTATTACCCCTTGTCCTACTGCTACATGCCCTCATGAACAGTTCTTGCCCAGCTTTCTTATAGATACCCTTCAGGTACTGGAAGGCTGCTATAAGGTCTCCCTGGAGCCTTCTCTTCTTCAAGCTGAAAGAGCTCTCAGCTCTTTCAACTCTCTCAGCCTATCTTCATAGGAGAGGTGCTCCAGCCCTTTGAGCATTTTTGTGGCCCTCCTCTGGACATGCTCCAACAGATCCATGTCCTTGTGTTGAGGGCTCCAAAGCTGCACACAGTACTCCAGGCAAGGTCTCACTAGAGCAGAGCAGAGCAGAGGGGCAGAATCACCTCTCGATCTACTGACCACACTTGATGCAGTCCAGGATGCAGTTGGCCTTCTGGGCTGCAGATGCACACTGGTGGCTCATGTCCAGCTAATCAGCACTTGGGGTAATCAAGGCACAGGGTTCACTATTTGACTATAAAACTGGGACTATTATTAGAACTACTGAAAACAAGATCTAGTGTCCATAACTACCCAATTCTTTAGGTATTTGTTACTCAAATTTCCTTTCCTAATCCATCATGCAAGTCAGGATGCATGTTAGCATTCTAATTTGGAACATTTAGACCATAGTATCTGAACTTTAGACTGCAATTAGCATTGATACCCTGTTCCACAACACTGTATCACAGCAAATAAAACTCTCAGTACCTTCTTATCATCTTGTTGTATTAACATTTATCTCTGATGCAAATTGTTGTACAAGCTTAATAAAGGTGTAGCTATACTTATCAAGGTACCTTGGAGACAGCAGTCATCATCCACATGGCTTGCTGTGGATAGGCTAAAAACACTTTAGCAACAATCACCATCAGAACTGCAAAGACTTCATCATGAGAATGGCAGATTCGGGAGATTAACTGAGAAAAAGCTGTCAGGAACTGGTATGGTGCCAGGTGATTTGTGTGCTCTGTAATCACCTTATTTATTTTAGCTAAATCATTTTTCATTTGAACCCGTTCTGAACGACTAGCTGAAAAATACAAGAGGACAAGATGATTTTCCTTTATTTTTCCATTGGAAATGTAAAGTCATTTAAGTCAAGCCTAAGGAGATGTGTTTTATAGGTAATTTCCATAAATTAAAAAGCTCAAGGAAAAAGAAGAGCTCCTATTGTAAAATTCCTTTTAACACAGCAAATGGCTTGATACTATTTAACTAGGCAGAACAATAGGAAATAAACCAGCACAGACAACAGGAACATGGAAAAGGCAGTATCAAAAAAGTTTTCCTTACAGTCTTAAACTAAAACATCTATTACTCATCTACAGTGATGCAATGGCATAGAACAAACCAAAATCACTCCATTCCCCCAGTAAAAGGATTCTAATGTTCTTTAGTAGAGGGATGAAATTAGCACATCTGCTCCTATCTCTACTCTTGCCCCCAAGGGCCCAGCAATAGCCACACAGAAAGCAGCAAGTGATGCACCTGCAGCCAGATCCAGTTGACCTAAGCCTATAGAACCAGGTCAAGATCAAGGACCTACAACTGTCTGCTTCACTACAGGCCTACAATGTTTGGAGTTTCCATTTGTAGTAGTGTCTCCCACCCAAAACGCATTTATGGTAGTAGATTCACATGCCTCAACAGATCCTCCACCCCTCACCATTTCAGTAAAATTCTTTCAGCACTTGGAACCAAGACAAATGGGAAAAAAGCCCCAAAGCATAACACTTTACAGTAGCAAGCATACACAAAACCACTACTTACTACTCATGAGAACTTTGAAGAGGTAACAGTTGAGTCTCCCTAAATCTGTTTATTGACTTAAGTTACCTGAGGAATATTGCTATCTCAATATATGTATTTTTAAAAACACTGGAAGGTTTAATTACAGTAATTAGTACTCTCCTGTATATTGACATCCTGTAGCTTAAAAGAGTAATACTAGTTCTTTCTAGATAACAAGTCTAAACTTAGAACTGGAAACATACTTCACTGCTCTTTCAATCATATATTCATGAGTATGACACAGAAATCTTGTATTAGAAAAAGCATTCTACCTTTATCACATTCATATGCTTTTGCTCCAAAGTCCAGCCACAAAGATAGCATTCTTGGCATTGACTGATAGATGAATTGGTTTCCATACTGTAGAGATCTGTGATTACATGTTTCCATTACAGCAGGTTAATGATATAAATTAGAAGCATTAGACATTTTACATCCTTAATAGTTTCACATTCCATTCTAGACTTTAGAATGTTTGGCATTTTAATGCATATGCAGTAACTAAAAGCGTACTAATATATAAAGGTTTTTGCTTTTATTAAATCAGAACTGCAGATGAATTAACTGTCTTGCCCAAGAGAAACAACTGCTTAGCCAGAGGAAAAATTAGTTAGGTATGAAAATAAAAAAAGGAAGCATGCAGTATTTAATTTCACGATGTTGCGTAAAAATTTGAATCAGTGTAAACTAGTGAAGTACAATATATTAATTTTTTTTCCTCCAGTATAGAAGTCACCCTCCTATAGAACCTAAGCAAAGTTCCCCCAGGGTCTAACCTCCCAAAATGATGAACTATGTATCTAATCAGATCTCCTTGTTTTTCCATCTTGTTGTCAGTTACCATCGGCATTAATTTATCATAATATTTAGCAAGATAAAAATGTCCATCTTCCCATTCTGGCAAGAAAATCGTAACATCCTGCAACAAAATCAAGAGATAATTACTGTAGAGAGGATGCTGAAATTGAAATAAAATAAATAAGAATGATCTAGAGAATTAAGAACCTTGTATTATTTACTTACCTTTGTGCAAAGTACATGCATGAAATTTAGTAGTAACTAAAAAATTAGTAGCTATTAGATGTAACTTTCTAACTTCAAACATTGTAATTTTGCCCAAGATAAATGCATATACAAACCAGAAGTTTGTTCCTAAAATACGTTTTGGACTTGGAGACAGTAAAATGGAATGACAAGATGGAATGACAACAGAATTCCTCAACTAGGAAAGATTATAGTTTCATTAAAAATAGCTTCCATTAACATCCATTCTCTAATAACACTGAGTTGCTTACAGTGCCAATACTTAAAATTAAAAAGAATTCTAAGCATTAGTATTTTAATATAACTCTCTGAAGCGTCATTAGTTTCCGTTATTTCAACCTTCATTTAATTTGATACATAAGTTAGATTTTTTTCTTAATGACTTACAGAAGTACTTCAATCAGCAAGACAGAAGTAAGCATTAACAATACCAAACGCCAAAACCTGGCTAGGAGACGTACCACTTTCAAGGACACACAGAGATCCACATCTGCTCCTGGTTTAGTACTCAACAGCAGTGCCAAAACAGTATTTCACTGGCACAGCAAGAAGCAGCAGTGTAGTGCTATTGAAGAAAAATGTACCAGTTGCCCCTTTTTCCTAGTCCTTCAGAGCTTGCAAGCCTATTTAAAGCACAGTTCTAAGTCACCACCAGAGTGAAGAAAATCTGAAGAGTAGTGCGATGTATCATCAAGTTATCTCACTGTCTATTTAAAGTACCCCACACTTGAGTGAGGAATTCTAATTTCAGCATGCATAAGGAAAAGGCCATGCTCCTTTTTTTAACTTTAGAAGAATTCTACTAGGGATTCTTAGCTCCTACTGTTGGGAACTGGAGGCTTCCATGCACCGATGTGTTGTATTAAAGCTAATTCAGATAGTTAAATCTTAACAACAAGAACTACTTCCCATCTACACGTTGATACACCATTTAATTGCATTGATGTTGACACTGGTTCACACCATCATGAGCATAATGATAGCTTACTTAAGCGATATATCATTATTCAAAACTACTGTCTTGTTAATACTATTATATCAAATTACCTTATACTTTTTCATAACTGCATTGCTTTCAAAGTTAGCAGTTTCTTCCATAAATCTCCCCACTAGCAGCATCGCCCGACCATGGATAAGCTGATTTTTGCTACTGCGTGGTGCTTTATTTTCAGGGAAACATAGCTCAACCCCCTTCTGGAGAACAATGAGTGCCTGATGAACCTCACCCTAAGAGAAAGAGGAAAGCATTTTCTGTATTGTAAATGCGTATGTAAAATACATACAGATGTACAACCTCTACTTTGTAGTTGTTATTAAAACAAAGCTACGTCCCCGAGTGTTTTCCAGACCATTCTGGCTGTAGGCACAGAATATTACTGACTTCCTATGCTTCTTATATACCCCTGTTATCTCAGCATTGTTGTCCCTTCAGGTTTACCACAAGAATTGCTCCCATGTTTGGTGCCTACTTCTATTAGTTAAAAGGATACTATTAGGGAAAAGTCTATTATTAAGAAAATTTAAATTTTCTGTGGCTGCTTTGACAGAGGCAGGTAAACCAACAGCTGATTTCTGTCAGAAGTCAATGGATACAGAAAACGGATGACTAGCAGTTGGAGTTAGAAGCTTCCTGTGGCTCAAATGCAATCAGAACATGTTGACAGCCCTTGACATGTTTTGTTCTACATATACTGATTGTGTGCCTTTTTTTCTTGAAGAAATGTAAGAAAGTACGTTCCATTTTTATTTTCTTTACCTTGGACCAGAGCCACTTCGCTCTTTCTATATAAAGTTCTGAGAGTGTAGATTCCCCAGCATTCAGAAGAGCATTGTATGCAGTCTGGTGATGACCAGCTTTTCTTGCAACTCTAGCACTCTGGAGCCAACACTGACCAACAAGCTCACTGTAATCCGGGCTGCAGAAATATTTTGGTAGGAAATGGTATTTCAGTCATAAATGCTACTTTACAGTCTTAAGGTGTTAAAATACAATTTCTCAACAATATATATACTACATAGTGATAATTTAAATTATTTGTAATACTTCTGTTTCACAATTTTTCCATTTAGACCTAGAAAATACTCTTTGCCCATTTCTATTTACCTCTGTTTCACAATTTTTCCATTTAGACCTAGAAAATACTCTTTGCCCATTTCTATTTACCTTTCCTGCAGAAACCACTTGCCCCTTCTATTTTGAAGGTAGGTAATATTGGAGAGGGCTGCTTTTGTGTATAGCATAAATTTCCATTGTTTTATATTTCCTCTTCTAACACGCATGTGGAAAACCAGAATATTACTAAGAATATGACACAGACAAGAAATAATCATGTTCTTACCTTTTACTGAGGCTAAGCAAAGCCCTTCGCAGTGCTAAAATGGGTTCTTTTGCTCTGTAAGAGTTTTGGGTCATTTCAATACGAGCACACCAGTTCAGGGCATCTCTACTGTGGTCACCATCTGGTTGCTGAAATATTGGTCCAATACTATGTTCCAATTCACAAAGCATATGCAACCTGTGTTAGCAAAATAAAGGCAAATAGTTGAAAGCTGAATATTGGTTGCTGATTGAGACATATGTAAATTTTACAAGCTTTTGCCATTTTCTTTTTAAAAGTTGGCCACACAAGCAATTCCAACTAGAAGGGCTTCTTTTAAATTAAAAACCCAAACACACAAAACCAAGGATTTGTAAACTGGCAAGTTATTTTCTCATGATTCCTTTTCAAAGCTGCTGGATACACAGAGAACGAAGATCACTCAGGAAGTAAATCTTTAGAAAGAGTATTTCTATCCACAACATGAAGCAATCGTCGTTCAAAAAAGTCTGATATTTTCAACAAGTACCATTTTAGAGGCAATATGCTATCTGTTATTCAGACACCTCCTTTATGATAAAGTTGTTAGATTTATTTAAAAATACCATTATTACAAGCTGCCACTGGCAAGCTGCAAAACTGAGAGCTTTTAAACAATGAAGTCCACATTGGCAGAGTCTTCAGTGTAGTGGCTAGCAAATCTGACTGAGCGACTGTTGGAAGCCTTCTGGGTAGACTAGATGAACAGCTAAAATGAACTGTTTTAAAACACTTCTTTCTCAATACTCAATTTCCTAAAAAAGAACAACACTGCAAAAATAAACT
Source organism: Hypotaenidia okinawae (assembly GCA_027925045.1). Classification (NCBI taxonomy): domain Eukaryota; kingdom Metazoa; phylum Chordata; class Aves; order Gruiformes; family Rallidae; genus Hypotaenidia; species Hypotaenidia okinawae. The sequence goes on from BSDF01000010.1 coordinate 11,887,329, forward strand.
GACACAAAATAGAATTAAGAAGTAATTAAAAATACATACTTCAACTATCCGGTTTCATGCACTATCTTTCCATAAGGATGCATTTACAATGCAAAGGAAATACTAAGCTTTTTTTCTTAAAAAAGGTTACTCACTTTTTAACATACTATAGCCAACTTCAAAACTATTAATAAAGAATCATAGAACGGTTTGGGTTGGAAGGGACCTTAAAGATCACCTAGTTCCAACCACCCTGTGATAGGCAGGGGCACCCTCCACTAAGTTGTTAAAAAAATAAAGGAAGTAAGGAAAGGAAGGAAATAAAGAAAAAGTAAAACCACTGAAAGTGATGGGCATTTAAATTCTTATTGCTCTTTGTTGAGAAGAGTCCTTTTAGGCCACCATACAGATTAAAAGCAATGTTCTTCAGTTAATGGAGTTACTGGCCTGTATTACTACTTTAAGGAATTAAATTGTTGAATTTCTTACTTGATGGTTACTTAAACTTGCTTGCTGATTTTGAAAAACTATACCCAAGGGGTGACAGAAAATACACATCAATACCACTTATTGTGGAAACAGAAAATTCTTGTTGCTGCATCCTTGATTAGGTGGATTTCTTAATTTAGGAACAGTGACATGAAAATCAGAAACCTGATAATGTGTTCGTATCCTCGCTGATAGGATCCTCTTTCAAAGCTTGCTGCTGAGAGGGGTACAATCTGTTCTGCTCGAACCACCTTGAGTGTTTCATAAAAGTCTGCTTCATTTTTCTTCTTGGCTGATAATAATAAATGTCCTAATCTGACACTCCAAGTTGTGGACTTCACATCTTTAGGGAGAAAAAAACCACAACCTTCTCAAACTGTTTCTTTAAGCAGCTTAATCTGAACATGCTAATTTCCTCTTAACTTATTACTGGAGTAATTTTTTCTCAGAACTGGTGAAATTAATTCTAAATACTGTACAATTATACTCCAAAATCCACCCCCCAAAAAAACCACAGACTTGGCCTTAGACTCACTTGAAATTTCTACTGAAAGACTAGACAGTTTACCATCAAATACATCTAGGAAACTGTCAGAACCAACCCTCCCTCTGATAAAACCCAAGACTAGGAAATTACTCTAGCTGCCCTTTGATTCAAGATGATGAGCCTGAGATGTACAATTACTCAGAAATGCAAGGTGACATTCACATTTTTATATATCTTACCTGAAGCCAAATAATTTTCTAATAAATCCCACTGTGACAGTTTCCAGGCTGCTTCCACTCTGTAAGTGTTCAATTCAGAAATCCATTCAGACCTATTAAAAGAAAACAAAGGTAATAAAAATTTGTGCTGATTTTCCTTTCCTTTCCTCTCAGTATGTTAGTCTTTCATTATATTAGCAAATATTCTTTATGTAAAACTTACCTTCCTTGAAAAGAAGCAAGTAAGCTTGCTTCTAATAAAATTAAACATAAAAGATGTGTATTAATAACAAATCATGTACAACACAATCCCAAAAATTCAATTTCCAAGTAGTGTATTTAACTTCTACAGCACATTTGAAAAAACTACCATTGTCCAACCCATTTAATCTTATGAGGCTACAGACAATGAATGAAAGATTATATATTTAAGAAATTAAAGGACTGCACACAGTGCAGACAAGAAGTACTAAGACTTCTGGAAGTTTTGAAATAAAAATTTATACACAAATCACTTGAAGTTTTCTAGCTTCACATTGCTACTTGCATATGCCTGGTAAGCCTCAGATGCTTAATAATGCAGAAAACCTGCTGTTGAGCCACAAATGTAATGCAAGAGATTCATATTACACAAATACACATTGCTTTAGATGCTTACAGTACCTGTTTGCAAGCACTCCATTGACCTGAGTAATTACAGTAGATAACTGACCAAGGCCTAACATGGACTTCACTACACCATGATAATGAATAATCTAGAAACAGAGAAAAACAAATTTAAACACACACACACTCTCTAATTAAATCCATGGAAGTCTGAAGGCAAATCTATTGGTTGCTTTCTATAATACCAAAAGGCACAACCAATTGCATCACAAGCTAAATGAACATGCAAAATTTGAAAAGCTTATGATTGCCAAAGAACTTGAATCACCATTGAAAATTTTTGAAGTATGCCTCACCGCAAATATAGTTTGATGTTACTTTATTAACACCCATATCAGAAGCTGGGAATGAAAAAAATATGTAAAGAAATTAACAAAAACAAGAAGAAAAAAAGTCATAGGGAGGAAATAACCCCAAAAGCCAAAGTAATTTCACTCTTCATAAAAACATTTTTCATACTGTGGGAATGAAGTAGGGCCCTCAAAACACTACTTAAGTTACCTGCTATCAGCTGTGGTAGACAACCTCTGCTTCACAGGGAAGCAGAAGAAACCACAGGGACACCCTAGCTTATGAAGCATTTTACTAATTCCCATTAGAAGAATATTCAGAATACAAGAAGGGTAATACAGGTCTTCAGCTTTCTCTTTGCACTGATCACCACATCTCTGGATATCCACTTTTGCATATGAAAAGCATGATGGTGTTCCAGTGCTGCTCAGCTTTACACTACCTTATATGTTCCAAATAAAGGAAGGAAAGGGGAATGAAAGATAAATAATAACTTTTCTTCAATCAATTTCCAATTGCTCTTATATAATGAACATTGTCGTTGAAAGTCAATAATAAACAATAAAGCAAGTTACCACAGGTAACTTATTAAGTGTTCTCTTGGTGTGTACCAGTAGTAATTGATACTTAAGCAACCCAATTCCAGGCATTCCCCAGCAAAGGCAAAAGTTTAACTGGGAAGCTGTCGTAGCAAAAACTTGCACATAAGCATCTGATTATTAACCCAAACCTGCAAACTACAGTATAAACCCACTACGAGATTTGTTTTAGTTCATAAGACACTTCCAATAGCAGTAATTGTTTAGCAACTACCCCAGTGAACTCATGTTCCCATTTTACTTAAATAGTCTGAAGATGTATTTTTGCCTTAGTCCTGCGTTAGTTAACAAGATTATAAGATAATAATTTTATACATATATATAATTTAGAAATAAAATGTAAATAATATGTCCTGTATTTACCTGATCAGGTTCCAGTTGGATAGCCCTATCATAACAGGCTGTTGCATCTCTTAACAAGCCAATACTTTCATGTTCAAGGATTTGTTCTTTGAGAGACGGTTCTGCTTTCCGAATTGCACTCACCCCAGCTACTCCATCTGGTTCATGCATAGCAGCATACAATTTCTTTATTCAAACAGAAACGGAAATGGACATTAAAAGCAGCTCTAAGGCAACACGAAGGTTTTTATACATAACATTCTGAGCACCACACATCTTCCAGAAAATGGAGAGCAAACTACTCTGTAGGACTTCCTGGTATGAAGCATTCATGGAATATGTCAGTTTTGCTGGGCTTCTTCCAAAGTTGAGCCCTACTTCAGCTTAGCATACTGAAATACTCATAGAAACACTGTAGAAACAATAACACATCAAGACACCTGAAACAATCTGTATAAAGGAGAAAATAAATATATTATTGCACAGTGAAGTTGTAAATTATGAAGCTGCAAAACACGTAAGGTGAATAAAACAACATACTGTCTTTCAAGTTAGAAATGTCACTTAAGAATAGAAACCATAAAGAAGCACAAACAGGCTCATCCCACAGGTTAAAATATTTCTTTAAAAAGAATATAAATTGTTTTCTACACCCTTACTATAAGCTCTTGCTCTTTAGAATAAGCCACTCATCTTTCCTTCAAATGTGTTTTGGCTTCTTTCTTTTTTTTGTTGTTGTTATAGTTGGCTGTATTTTCTCTGGCAAAAGGCAAAGTTAACTAAAAGCAATAAATGCCACATTTTGAACAAAAGCACACTTAACTATTATCAAGATTTGACAATATTTTATTATATGCTAGAAAGCTAGCCCTTCCTTTTCATCTAAGAAGCACGCCAAGTAAGGGGAAGTGCTAACTGCTGCTGAAAGAGACAACTGAACACTTCTATCCAAAGGCAAGAGCATCTTTTCTTCTTCCCATTTAAAAGAACTTGACAAAAATTTACTGATCTATGTCTATTTTCAAACAAAACAAAAAACAAAAAAGAACTTGAGAACCTGAAGAAATCCAAGATGCTCCTGAATATTTTGTTTCTTCTCTGTAATGAATGATTCAAAGTGCATCACTGCCCTTGTGTAAGCCTTAGAGCGAAACGAAGCCACAGCTAGCGCGTCCTGAGGTATGAGGTCTAAGAAACGTGTCACATTCTGATATTCTTCATAGTCCTCACTTGATGCTACAGAAAAAAGACATTAAGAAGTCAGTCAGTTGAGGTTTCATTTACAAGAATTGCCTTATGTGTCAAAACTGAGTTAGTTCATTTCAGAATTCAGTGAGAATCCAACTAGAAAACATTTTTCTCTTCTGTCATCAAGAATTTATTTAAAATAAGCCCAGCAAACTTCCTCCATCTTGCTAGACTGCATGGAATATGTTAAACGGAACTTCTAAAAAGCTAACAAAAAATTAACATTTAATTTCTTAATTCTGAATCTGTATTTCTTACAATAGGCATTCAAAACAGTGGATTTGACGTGGGAGGAAATCACAGTATGATAGTAAGACATCACAAAGCAGACTAACATAGTGTAGGAATATTGCATCCTTGAACGGTCATAATGTGAAGTGGCAAATTTAAATACTTGAAGAACATAAAAGCAACTTTAAATAAAATAAGCATTACTCACTTTTTAGATCACCTCTGTCTTTGCTAGACTTGCCAGCACTTTTCTCAGCAATAAGTATTTGAAACTTATGTCTAGCCCACTGAGTTAGATGATCAAGCATGGAGAACACTGTCTGTGTGCTTAGCTGACTGAGATCAGAAGCACTGTCTTCAAGCCTCCTGGTAGACTGGTCATCGTGTTTCAGAACAGCCATAATCTCCATGTAAACCTACACAAACATTAACATGATAGAAAACAGAAGTGACATGCTTGCATCACAATAGTAGAAAATGGTAATTAACACAAAAATCAAACTAAAATACTAGATATTGTAATCGTTTGTTTTAATAATTTAGGGCTTATTTGCAAACTCTGTTTGTCCCACATTCTTAAGAGGAAGAAATGGCAAACCAAGTAGCAGATGTTGTCGGGAGATTTCATACGGGGAGAAAGTCTTTGAAAACCAAAACCTGGGATTCAGAATAACCACCCTGAGAATTGGAATTTTAGCTTTCAAGACACAATAAATGCTACTGCACATACAATAAGATTTGATAAGTCAAGTTCTTGACTGGCAACCAGATCACAGATCTACTTTTTACTTATATTTAAGTAAACGCTTCCTGTTTGCTTTAGTCAACAGCATATGAGTTGATGTAGTAGATATTTATTGGGGATGTAGTTGTTCACACAAGAAAAAGCCTCATACATGCACAATTTTTAAACACAGGTATCTTGGCTCTGAGATTTCAAATTAATATATAGTAAATCACATTTATTCAGTCTCCTTGACTTCTGGTAAAGCACACGGAAGGAAAGCAGATTGGACGATTCTTTTTGCTCCTATTCCTGCTTTGCTGCAAGAATTTATGAACCCTGATCTACATTAATCTGTTAACTAAATAGTTTTTCCACTTAAAAAATTTTAGTGTATGCAAGGGAGGGGAAAAATTATGGGTCTGAATTCTTGCAAGCATACAAGTTCAATTTATTCCTTGTTCAAGTTGCACTCTCATCCTTTTTTTACCACTCCAGCTCTTCACATAAATGCAGTCATAATTAACTGTGTAATATTTTGTCCTAGGCCCTACAGAAGAAATAGGTGGAAACCCAAAGAGGAGCAGTTGAACACAAACCTTTATATTTAAAACCCTGACAGAAATTTCGTATTATTTATACAGGAGTTTAACAGCAATACAATTTGTTCATGTAGGTCTATAGTAATCATACAGAGTTGAACAGCTCTTGGGCAGAACAGCTCCTATGAAGAATATTACCATCCAAAACATCCCACCTCTTGTTGATCCTCCTGACTGCATCCCAATAAAACATAGACAAGGATGTGTGGAAGCAGATAAATTGTCACTTTATAGTCATTCTTCATCATAATACTGCAGCAGTCAAAAACTTTTCTGGCAAGATCATGTCGTACCTATAGAAATATATTATTTCCAGGAAAGGCATTGTTAGAAAAGTGCAAATGCCTGAACAATTAATAGGTTTCCTTTTGCTAACAAATAATATTTGATGGAGTAGAATTTCTAAGATACTTGTCTCCTACAGAGTGTTCATCAGACGTAATATACAATGTATCCATTGCTGATATACCACAAAAACGCAGGCAAGTACTGCTGATATATTCCACTTTTCCAGGTTTTCTACACTGTTGTGAACTTGCACTGGACATAAAAAAAATGTTAAGGCTGAGAAATCCACTACTGCACAGCCTCTCTTCTGCCCTTAAAAGCCTGCAAAAGGTAGGAAATTGTGAACACATTCAATTCTTTTCTGTCTGAAATAGAAAGAGGACAGTGCAGCTACTAAGCTACTGTGATTAAACGCGCTTCTAAAATTGTTTATTTAGCAGCTAAAACTGTCTTGTCCCTCTGCCTTTCTCCTTTCCACCATGTGAAAATTCATGTGCTGGGACTGTAGAGCTATGGGGAAATGAATCAATCAGAAATTGAGAAGGTAAATTCGAGGTTTTCCAGAAGCATTTTAGATACTCTTCTAAAGCCATTTGTATAGCCTTCAGCTACACAATAGTCTCTGGACATGGTCAAATTTCCTAGACTTTTGGCTTTGAGACTACCCATGAAGCCTTGCCAATAAGCAACAGTGCTGGGGAAGGGAAGGTCCATGGTTACCCTGATGATGGAAGTAGTAGGTGTGTGTTTACCAGGCCTAGAGCGAATAGGCGTATCCCCCCATCCAACTCCGCCATTCAGAAACTGAAATGAGATTCAAGAACTGTGTTTTATAAACCAATATACTGAGATTTATTCTCTTACCTTTGTTATAAGATATCCCGCCCACGTTGCTGACCATTCTGCAAAATTATCACCTAATTTGCTTAAGTAAATTGGCTGCTTCATCTTCGACCAATTTACAGCCTTTTGATAACTCTTGTACCTATAATTTTAAAATATCCATTTAATAAGCCTAACATGTTAATGTAATATAATAAAACGTAGCACATTAATAATCATAACCCCCCTAATTGGAATAATAATTAGGTTACATCTTCTATATCCTTTAAAAAAGAATTAAGAGACTATTTTCAGTAGTCAACTTCTTTCATTCTAGAGTGTCTTAAAAGAAAGCATGAAATAAAAACAACCTAATATGTTACCAGAATTTTAAAATATACTTCAAAATGCTGTTCAAATATTTTAAGTAATGCCACTGAATAGATATTTGAGCATTATGCTTTTGGCAGGAATATCCTAGAACATACATGAAAGCAAAGAAAAGCCTAATTTGGTTTTCTAAAAAGGCAAAACCTATCACAAATGAGCATGACCGTCTTCATAAGGCTACAGAAAGGTTGAGTTGATTATTTTAACTTAAGGTCCACACATAATTTGAAGTTTTCTTCACATTCTTTTTTTTTTTCATTAATTCAACAAAATGAAAAGTCAAATTAAAACCCAACAAGCTCCTGCTACTTCTATAAATCGTACCGGTAGAGGGATATTAGTGGTTTGAGTACAAACTCAAATCCTAGTGAGAATTTGTACAATGAAAACAGAAACAAAACTCTGAAATAATTGTATAAGACAATGCTTTTGATAGACAGATCTGAACAAAGTATAAGCTCAGAATTTTGATTGTTTGATTTATAGAGAATTACAATAAATTCAGTGCTAATTCAGCTTTATGAGAAAGAAATTATTTGAATTTTATATCCACAGAAAAGTAACAATAACAAAACCAAATGAAGTTACTGCTAGCCTGGAAGAAAAAAAATTCAAGCTATTATGAAAATAAATTGTTGAAGTTGTCACATACCGTGTATTTAAGTGAGGTTCCAAGATCTCCTGGACCTGCTCAGGAAACCTTCTCCAAAGCCTCGATCCTGGGCAGTCAGTGTTTGTCTCTCTACAGTCATAGATAGACAGTAACTCCTGAAAAGGCATGGTTTACATGACCAAGTTAGCACTAAAAATATTTCATGACCACAGCATTAACAAAAACTGAGGTATATACAGGAAAAAAAAAATTAGGGGTTACAGAATGCTTAATTCAGAAACAACTGCAAAACTTGGATCCAACATTGTTAATCCCCTATTACTAGGCAGTGTTGATTTCATCTACTGATTCTCCAGATTCTCCAGTTGGTGTTTGGACATTATCTTGTATTCTTCACATCTGCCTATAAACCAGGGCAATATTATCTGCCAATAAATCTGTAGTCTGATTCCTCCTTGTGCATAAGCTAATGACATTTTCTTATTCCCGTGACTCTACAGGGCCACTTATTCTCTCCTGGAGCAAAGAATTATCCTGAGGTTTTTATAGAGATATTCACAACAAAGAAACCAAAAAACCCACAACTCATACTCCCCATCAAAATAGCTTGGAGATGGCAAACCAGTACAATAGACTAGAGTATGAAAATAAGGGCAGGCTCCCTTTCAGTTGCTTCTGAACAGCATAAGCAGAAACTTTCTTAGGGATACTCACTGCTTTGTGTTTCTGCCTATGGAACCTGCACCGTTTCTAAGTCATCTTGTGATTGCTCCTTGAACCACTATGCATGGACTGTTAGTTACCTCTGAAACATCAGATCTCTCCTAAAATGTTCTGACACCAATGCAAACAAATCTTTTATTTGACAACTCCCCAGAACTCTAAGCGAGCACTGAGGACTGTAATAAATAATTTCCCTGAAAAATCTTTAACCTTGTAATTTAAAGCTGTATGGGATGAAGTTTCAAATACTTCAACATGTACTTCAAAATGTAAATTTATATTGCATAATTCTAAGTTCTGTGTGATAGGAAATACTTTGTGAAGAGAAAATAGGATCTAACCATATATCTCACCTGAATTGCATATGCTGCAGAATCCTGAGCACGAACATTGTCAGCATAAGCAAGGAATGCTCTGGTCAGTTCTGTTAATAATCCATAGGCAAAATTTGGATCCTCCACGCCAGCCTCAATCACAAACAGAATGCCAATTTTGTTAAAACAGAGTAAAAGCTGTATCTTTAATCTGTAAGTAATAATCACTTCAAACCCCCGTCTCTGAACTGGTTTAGATGAGAAAGCAAGTACAGATTTTTTTCAAAGGGTCTAAAGATAAGAAGTTCCCTATTCCCAAGGCCTTATAAAAATCCCTTAATGTTAAACCAAAAATTACTACAATACTTCTTACCACGAATGTAAAATGTTTTCCTTGAGTTTCACTTGTTGAAAAGTCAAGCCTTCCAGGATCTATGGCTCCCAGTTGACCTAAACATTCTCCACAAAGTAGCCGGGCTTGAGAATTTGCATCCTGGCAGCCGATGAGAAGCACAGTTACCAACTGGGAGATGACTGGCTCCACGGTTTCGCTGTCTGTTACATACTTTATCAATTTTTCCTAGGAAGTTGTAAAATGAAAATGAATTATTCCACAGCCTTATTTATGACAAATCAAAGAAGTTTTCCATCTGTGACTCACTCTTACTTCACATTTCATGTACCCATGACTTCATCTCAGTGATTCAAGTAGTGTCATTTTGTAACCAGAGCCAAATTGCCCTAAATTGCTTTTTATCCAAAGAAAGACTAAACAAATTAATAAGAATAAGGAATTTGGGATTCAATTTATAATGTTGTAATAGCCAATATTGTATTTAGTTATCATACATGAATCTACTAATACTTTCTTTCCTTGTCTTACTAAGAACTCTCTTCTTGCCTACATTATCTTTTTCGTTTTCTGTTCTTTCCTTCATGTGTTCTGATATTCCTCCCACTTTCTTTCATTCAGCTGTTGTCATACCTTCTGATTTAGCTGCCATTTCTATCTTTACTATTTCCCATTTATTGGCCATTTCTTCACTCTCAGTCCTACAAAGCCCAGGGTTTCAAGCCCTTTATTCAATGCCCATCATTTTAATTGGACATCCTTTGTTTTTCATTTTGGCCCAGCTTTTATTCCCCAGTTCCATGTTTAGTCCAAATACAGACATATTTTTCTCTTAATAGTGTGAGGATATTTGCCATTGTTATATTTAATGAAGACTGAAACCACAGCCAACATAACAGAGCAAATAGTTCCACAAGCTGTGGACCTAATTAAGTTTGATTTATCTCAATTATCTTGCTAGACTTCTAACAAAGACAGACATGACAAGATTTTGCTGAACTGAACTGCAAGAATTACTGATTGGCCAACAACACACACAATGATTGTTTGTTCTTTTAGCTAGGAATTTTTTTAAACTTCTGACTGAAGAATGTCCCATTATCTTGTAGCTCATAAGGGGACAGATTTCCCCCGCCCGCCCCCCTCTCTCCCCCTTAATAGGTCATACACACCTTCTGGTCAAATGACCACACAGATTTGCAAAGCAGTACCTTCAACTTGTACATGGCTGTAAGATTCATTGCAATATGATCAATGGATTATAATTTTTGAGCACAGAAGGCAAGGGAGAAGAAAACAATTACACATGTGAGGTGGTCACACAAATCTTAATTCTTTTAGGTATTACACTCACCTGCAAAAACTGAGGGTTTTAATGTATTAAGTGTCCTGATGCAAAAGCCATACACGTTCCAACAGATAACAAGCCCACCCAATAGAATGATTAAATTGACTGCTTAGACTTGCTGAAAAAGAACCCTTTCTCCCCATTATATTAAGAAACAGCTATCTTAAATTGAGGAGAATAACGTTCATATGGACATCCAGTAACAGTAAAGAGTTTTAGATTATTGGTTTGGATACTAAATTTATTTTTAATTCTACTGAAGGAGGTTTTCTATACCTGATTTCTATATAGTGTTTCTTTCAGGCTGGTAAGTGCATGAATACGAACATCCACATTCTCATGCTGAATAGCTCTCATCGATAGCTGCAGTGTTGTCTGCAAGTCAGTGCTTTTGGAGGATTCCTGAACAAGACATAAGAAGTTCAAATTAAGTATAACAGGAACATGGTAAAGCAACATCTCACAGAACACAAGTGAGAGCACATACAAGCAACTTTTCTGCTTACTTTCTCACTTAGATCCATATACTGCAGTCTTCCTCAAAAAGGTGCTCTATTTACATTTTTATGTAAATAAAAACTATTAAATCAGAAAAAAATGCTTTGTTTGGAGTACCTCATTATTTAAAAATCAAATTAGTTTTTACTTGATACTTGATTCCCACTAAATAAATAATTGCTACTTCCCATCTATGACCTAACCATTCTGAGGGCAAGCAAAAGCATTTACTGCTAAAAATAGACCAACTATATTACCTTTAGAGAGAATACAAAAGAAGAATCAAATTGGAAGTAGTTTTCTCTTGTAGCCCAATCATTGTCATAGCTAATACTAGTCTCAAAAATGGAAAAGTCAGTATTTGGGAGATGCTACAGAAACAAGTATGTTACACCTGAGCATATTTTACTCCTAAATAAGAATCAGAGCCTGTTTCAAGGCTGTTTTGTTGTGGAGGCAGATAAATACTATTTCTGATGGAAAATAAACTTTAGATATTTTCCTCACTTGCTATGAATTCATTTGATGCATGAAAAATAAACGAAACTGTACCTTTCTGTATTCCTGAAGGACAACTTGAATTTTTTTAGTTCTGGAATGTCAGGCAGAAAATATATTTCATGCAAAAAGTCTCGTACTGCATCCCTAATGGTTAAAAGGAAAAGAAAATTGCAAAAACCAGCAAACATTAGCTGTGTCAGAAAATTCTTAAAATCCATCAAGAGAAAGTAATGAAATGTAATGACCTGAGGCTTGAAAAGCAGGAGAAGCTTTTTAATTAAGTACACATACTAAAGAACTTAGTTACTCAACTAAGCCACATGTATTTCTCCTCTATACTTCAAATTACTTTGTCTTTTAAAGACAAAAAGTTTCATTGCAATGTAGACAAGTAGGATTTTTATAGAACAATCGTTTTGTAGAACCATCAGTTCTCTCATCTCCATGCTGGGCAACTTGAATTTAGGGTTACCCCCATTCCTATTACAGGATTTAATCTATATTACTGAAAATATTTTGTACAGTACCTGTTCTCAACTATGAGAAAGTAAAATACTCCTGTGGTTTCCTTTGGTTGGATATGTATAAGGGGCAGTAACGCTACTATCACATGACTAAGTAAGGAGCCAAGGTATGAATGGTCCAGACTTCGAACAAAACAATCCCATGCTCTAAAGTAGAGAAGACAACAAAACAATAGTAATCAATGATTCTGCCCTGCTTAAAGACTTTCTAGGTGAGTCATGAGAAACATTTTAATTTTTTTTTCAGCTCTGTAGTTTGTATTATTGGTCTAGCACAAAACAAAACAATGTATTCAAGGATGGAAGTAGCAGGTATATCACTGTTTGGGAGTACAATCAGTTCACCTGCAACACAGTTCTGGAAAGTCATCCTTGTAGCGCAGAGCTGTTCTCAGTGTAGTCATCATCTTCACTCTTACTGAACTGATGTGTTTGGGACCCATGAGCTTCATTAAAGACATAAGACTGTTTAAAGCCTAAACAGAGAAAAGTCATTTTAGAGTATTAGGTATTCAGCAAAACATATACAAGCCAAACTTTCTAATAAAACCAGCCTACTCTGTTTTAAGAAATCATATCCTGTAAGATAGCTAATTCAGTTTGATGTTTCAATAAAGAATTTGGGGTTACAGGAAAAGAGAATGAAAGGGAACCTGTAATGACAGCATTGTTATTTAGGCTGTTGACAGATTGATGAGGGAAGAACAACCAAAAGATTAACACTAAAGGAGTTAATTAACACCAAAGGCATTAATGGTTATAGAAGTCTGTTATAAGACATGACTGACTGTACGTCCAGAGTTTTATAGGCTGAAAAGAGCAAATTTTGGAAATACAAAGGAAAACAAGCAAACACCATAAAACAGCCAAAGCCAACACAACACCAAAGTTGAAATACAACTTTTGGTAGAAGCAATGGTTAAGCTTCAGGGAACAGGTAGTAATAGCTCAGTTGTCAAGGGGATTGATGAAAGAAGAGAAATACTGTGAAGCAGAAAAAGCAGGAGATATTTCAGTCACAGTAACACCGTACAAAACAAGGTGGTATAACATCCAGCATGACAGATCAGTAACACAGGAAGGAACTTGAGCTTGAGGAAAGGTCATAGAAGGGGAAACTCATCAAGAACAAAAAAACAGAACAGGAAATTGATAGAAACAATAGCAGATGCAGCAGAGGAAGTTATATACAAATGAAGAAATTGAAAAAGCATGAAGCCATGAGGCTGTAAAAAGCACTGAGAAGAAAAAGCTTGAGAAAACAGCAGAATCCAATGCCATCAATGCAAAGGCTATATACACTCTAATACAGAAAAAATTCCTACAGAAATTATCTGCACTACTTCTCTGAGGTGGCTCAATGGCCTGTCTTGTGGTTAGAAGCACTGCCTCAGTAGAGCAGAACTTTCAGACTTTGTCTCAAGTTGTAAGCTCTAGTTTTTGTAAATGCTCTCTACTGCAAAGCTGAAAGAAGTTGTTCTGTGAGAAGTGAAACCAATAAAGCCCAATTTCTCTTGGATTTGCATCTTATTTCCTCCAGCATTGCCCTTCGGTGCACTTATAACACTGTTCCTTATAGCAACTCATTTTCTCCTGTATTCCCTCACCCTCCCCACTTTGTTTCTTTCACGCATATGAAATATAGACTTGGATTCCTCCTCTAGATTTACTGGTTGACTGACTTGCTATATGACTAAAATATGTATCTTAGATGATCATTAAAGAAAAAACACAACAACAAAGCCTGCAGGACTATTGAACTTGCACTCATGCATCAGTTTTCAAGAATTATGAGGAAATCTTAGTATCTTTGAGACTTCAATGACAGTTGCACAATCACAGAAGTAAGTCTGGAATATTAAATAGCCTTTGCTTATCTTTAATAGCCAAAATGAGGTTTACATACCATTTTTTTATCCTCAATGCCAACACTGGAACTCAGTAACTGCATGTTAAAAAAAGCCAAGATACCAAGCAATTTAGGTTGCAGATAATCAGCCTGTAGAGGTAAAAAACACAAATAATCTTACAATTAACACATTCCCAATCCTAAGCAACTAAAAAGTATGAAATGCTAATTCTGAAAAACACGTGAAAAGAATCCCAGATACACATGCAGCTCCTTAAGACATATTAGCATTAATGAGAGACAGGTTAGGCTGTGGGGTTTTTTGTTTTGGTAGGAATTTGGGGGTGTGTATGTTTGTTTAGGGTTTTTCCTGTTTTGGTTTTTTTTTTTGCGTTTTTTGTGTTAAGGAACACTTAAAATGAAATGCCAGCCTTTACTCCACTTCTGGCCTGAAATAACTCCAGAGAACTATCTTCATTCTCAGATTGGAGGAAAAAAAAAAGTATGGAACAAAACTGAACATGAGTATTTTGAGATCCTTACCATTTGTTCAGGTGATGTTATTTCTCTAGGTCCCTGATAGGGATCATCTTGAGATGCAAAAGAAGCCAATATTGACAGACCATTGAAGACTTGTTGATAGTGTTCTCCTATACGCAGCAATAATTCATTATGCAGTCCTTGGTAGTCCTGTCTCAGTAAGCTGCCCAGTTCTATCTCAGTCTCATTCTATAACAAAATGGCAAACAGAAGCCAAGTCCTCATTTCATCACAATGAAACTAGCACTTTGAGACACAGGAGGTATTGGACTCTGGCTGATTTACCACAAAAATGAAAGAAAACATTTCCAATCAGCTCAGTGCTAGATAAACTGTTTTTAGAGTTTTTAGGTTCACATAATAGCTTACAGCAGTTTAAGAAACAGTAGAATAGAAGTAACAAGACAAACAAAACATCTCCATATAGCTACCATTTATCCGCCCGTACTTTATAATACCTTAAATTCAGTAAAGCTGAGAGCTCACTATTCAGCAACTGTTGCTCCTGATCTGTACGTATAATAGAGCAAACATCAATTTACCTTAAGGTAATGAAGTGCCCGCTCAAGCTCATCCTTGGAGCAGGAACAGACCAAATGAGAGAAGATGTATTTGAAGTTATTGATCAAAATCTCTCTTCGGTTTACATTCAACTGCTTTGCTATGGTTCGAATAAGTGTGGAGGCTGCAGGACTAGCCTTGGCTGCAAGGTCAGGAAGCAAAACTTGTAGGGTCCGCTGGTAAATTAAGAACAACACTTAATCAAAAAGAAACAAACAAACTACCCCTCTGAAAAACCCAGAGCTCAGCTACCATTTTTGGTGGTCATCCAGATTCTCCACAAAAAGGAAACTTAAAAGAAAAAAGCCAACCCAAAACAAAACACACAACAAAACCCCAACATACACCCAACACACAGAACAATACTCTCCTAACCAACAAGTCAACTAGACCACTGCTTATTTAACAGATCTGCATTTACCACCTATTAACAAGCAAAATACAAGTATAAAGCTGTTAGGCTTCAAGTAAAACAGGTATCTAATCAGATCAAAGAGACATCTATCTACAGCACAGTAATTTTTTCATGTGAAACAAGACAGCAGATACCATGTAAAAATCACACCTCACAACAAATCCCTCCAAGAGCACTAACTCGTTACTCTAGATATACTCCTTGTGTACTCTAGACCCTAGATCATCATACTTGAACGAGCATTGTAGCAATCACTGAAACTCCTTAGTAAAACTGTTCTGTATTTCAGCTTCCAGTTGCAGCAATCACAAAGTATACTATATAAAAACTACAGAAAAAAATTCCCATCTGCAACATTTGCAGAGAAAACATGGACTTAAATAGAAATCCACAAGTGCACACACAAAAATAAAATCAGGAGTAAAAATGACTGACAAACTTACTGAGAGAAAGCGATTTAGATCTGGAAAATCAAATACATTTGCGATCTCTGATAACATATCCAGAGCCATTTCTCTCTGGTGAGCAGCTGTTTGTTTCTGTAGCTCATTACCCTGGCATGGAGCACTCAGTACTGCCATCTGGCTGGAGTGCAGGGATTCCACTAGAAACTAAGCATGAAGAAACAAGTATTTAGTATTATTTTCCCCCTTCTTTGCTCCCTAAAAATAAACACAAGAACTTTAGTATAAAAAATTTGGCATAACAAAAGAACACATCAGTCCTGACGGTATCACGCTTGCAAATAGTGAGACTTCAATTCCCATTTTAAATCATAGCCTCTTGTGGCAATGGTACCACACAATGCAAGAAGGTATATAGTTCCTCTATTTCAGAACAACAGCATCCAGGGAATAAAAGAAAAGAAGCAATACTGTGGGGGGAGAAGACTGAGACAAAGTCAAAGATTTCCAATTTCTTCCTGAATGTTTATGGGTTTGGGTTTTTTTTTTAAAAAATCATCTTTTTTTTGTCCTATGAGATTTCACCTTGTAAAATACTGTAATTTTTACCTTTAATACCATTTTTAAAATACACAAAAAGAACACAAATGTAGGCTTTTCTAAGTCACCAACTCTTATTTTTACCTGACAAATAGGCTTCTTGTACTGACTGAAAAAACCTTGCAGTTTTACAGACTTAGCTGCTGCCAGGGATCGAATTTCTGTATATGCTGCTCCAGCCACAGAGGCTGACTTGGACAACAAACAGTGTAGCAAATGCAAGAGGGCAAATGGTACCAAGTCTCCTTTTGATGCCCTTAAAGTAAGCAGAAGAGGAAGAATTAAGAAGGAAAAAAAACACTGCATTATTAAAATCATTTCAGAATAAACTATTATGCAAAATGACTCATCATTATATTTGCACAGCTTATCTGTACTTCCTATGACAGGGCAGAAGAAATGTGGAATATTCCATATGAATCACCAGCTTCCTACAGTCGCAAAATACCTTACATTTACACTTGAACAAGCAGTTCTTTGCATCATGAACCGACATTACACTGCAGTTTTCAAGATACTATCAGAAATACCTCCCAATATCTCCTGTTGTCAGAATCAAGGTATCTTTAAGCTCATTATTTCTTGATATTTTGGCATTTGTATAGGCTTCTTTCATTCTTGAAACAAACAGCTGGAACACATGAAAACAATCAAACAAACAAAATAGTTGGCCATTAGTGAAACAATACCCATAGTAAGTCAGAAAGAACAATTAAAAAAAAAAAAAAAATCACCTCTTTTATGAATCCTTCTTCTGAGTCTAATGATTCTAGTATGTTCTTTATGCAGTCACTGAAAGCCACTCTTACATCTTTGTCTGGATCTTCCATTAGGTTTAATAAAGACCCAACAAGAAGCTTCACACCAGACTCATCATGGTTAAAATCCAGATGTTTGCAAAGATGAGGTATGTTTTCTATAAATGCTGGGTAGCATGGGTTGGAGGAGGAAAGGGAGTATATGCTTTTTAAAAACATACTGAAGTGCACAAAACAGCAATACAAGTAAGCCACAAAACACACTATTTATTTAATCAAAAGAGTAAATATTGTCAAACCAGACAAGCTATTTAAAATGCAGGTTTTATCAGCATCACATTCCTAGATATAGCCATAGACCAAAATTAAGCCAAGACAATTTAAAAAATAAATAAATAACCAATGACAATATCAAACGTTAGCAGTAATATAAACGGAAATAAAACATGTCAAGCATTATTATACTTACAAAAAAAGCAATATAGAAAAAGAAGGAACAGAGAAAGGTACAGAAGTAGTGACTTAGTAACTCCTACAGATATGCAAAGTGTTAATAAAGGTAAAGTCACATACCTAGCTTTACTGAACTGGGCACTTGGTTCTCAAGGAGAGTAAGAAATGGCTTGAAAACACAGGCTTGCACAGAACAGGTTTTTTCATAAGCAGAAGTCACAGTAAGGCTACTACATAAAATGTCATAAGTAACGTGTTTAATAGCAGAGTCGACTAAGGAAGGTTGTACACTGAATGTACCAGAGAGACAGCAAGATAGTTTCCCAACTATTGCAGCACAAGCCTCCTTCACTAGCTCAGAGTCATCTTTGATTTGATTTCTGAAATGAAAACAAAAAGGAAACTATTTTAACTTAGAGTTTACCTAGAAATGGGTATTTCTTCACTAAGTTCCCTAGCTATACTGAAAGTACAATTAGGACAATTTAAGGAGCTGCCTCACTAACTGATCTTTTTCTTTTGCAGATCACCCTCAAGTTCTATTAAATATTTGAAGTAGCATTGGGCATGGTGAGACTGGCATATTATAAAGAAACTGAGGACAAGATACAATAGGACAGAAGACACCAAGACATATTAAAAAAAAATAGAGAAATGAGAAAGACTAACAGACATATGGACAAATATGATGTATATTTATCAGATAGAAACAACTAATTATTTTTGGTGCTTATACCACATTTCTTATTCATGTTTTTCTTCTAGTATGAAGACAAAAAAGCAGCATTAATACATACAAGAGAGCTTTGGGAATTGCACTGCAGGACTGCACACTTTGTGTACGTAGAAGGAGAGAGAATCCTTTAACACAAGTAGCCCGAATTACTTCATGGGGACTTTGTAAGGCCCAATGATAAACAGATTTTCTCCAATCCAGATGAATGTTTCTTGGGAAAAGACACAGAAGGAGCACACAGCGTGACTGTGTCAGGGTTGCTAAAGAGAAAAAACCAAACTGAAGCAAATCATTACTTGATTTACACGTTGAACAACATCAATCACCACAAGAAAAACAAAGAAAATAATTTTGAGCACTGTCATTTCAGAGAGATATTAGGTTTTCGATACTTCAACATACTTACAGAAACTCTGTGCAGTTTTTTGACTCAAAACTAGAGGATCAAACCCAAAAGCAGATGGGATCAAAGAATCATCAGGATGGCTGTAAATCCAGGGCAGAGACAACAATCCGCATAGGTTATCAAGAATCTGGTCGCTCAGTGGTATTTTCACTAGAAGGAAAAAACCAACAACCAACCAAAAAATGATACTTTTACAGCTCTATATAGTTTATAAAACACATGCACATTTTATGTTCTTAACTTTTTTCTGTCAGCAAAGATTAGCTATTCCCAAATGTTGATATTCTACATTTTAAACACAAAATAAGTACATAAAAATTAAAACCAAACAACCTAAAACAACCCCCCTACAGATATCATTAACCAACTGACAGCATGTAATACATGAGCAGCAGAATTAATACAACTTTGGTATCTCTGGATTTGTACAAAGACTCTCAGGTAAACTATAGGATGACTCGTAAACCAAACTCATAACAACACTTCAGTCTTTATAATAGAGTCTGTCCTCCCAGGCTGGGGGATGACCTGCTGGAGAGCAGCTCTGTGGAGAAGGACCTGGGGGTCCTGGTTGATGACAGGTTGGCCATGAGCCAGCAGTGTGCCCTGGTGGCTAAGAGAGCCAATGGGATCCTGGGGTGCATCAAAAGGAGCGTGGCCAGCAGGTCAAGGGAGGTGATCCTCCCGCTCTACTCTGCCCTGGTCAGGCCCCACCTGGAGTATTGTGTCCAGTTCTGGGCTCCCTGTTATGAAAAGGACAGGGATCTCCTGAAGAGAGTCCAAAGAAGGGCTACGAAGATGATTAATGGCCTGGAGCATCTCCCCTATGAGGAAAGGCTGAGTAAGTTGGGACTGTTCAGCCTTGAGAAGAGAAGACTAAGGGGGACCTAATTAATGTTTGTAATTATCTTAAGCATAGGATGCAGGGGGAATTGGCCAGCCCCTTTTCAGTGGTCTGTGGGGACAGGACAAGGGGCAATGGCTGCAAGTTGGAGCACAGGAAGTTCCGCATCAATATGTGGAAGAACTTTTACCCAGTGAGGGTGACAGAGCCTGGGACAGGCTGCCCAGGGAGGTGGTGGAGTCTCCTTCTCTGGAGATATTCAAGACCCGTCTGGACGCCTCCCTGTGCAATACGAGCTAGGGAGCTGCTTTGGACCTGATGATCTCTTGAGGTCCCTTCCAACCCCTACAATTCTATGATTCTATCCTGCTAAATACTTTAAAAAACAAAGAAACAAACAAAACCAAAACCAACCAAGCAAGTACTTGATTTTTTTGGCACACTTTGTACATGCAACATTTATTGAAGCTGGTCAGAAGCTTTGAAATCTTTAGATGAAACACCCTGCCTCTGTGTGTTTTAAAAAGAAAACAACTAATAAAAATAATTTATTTTTTATGTATATTCAGTAACCTCAGGTAGTCCTTATTCAGATAAAAATCAATATAAGTTTAGACAAAGACTAACAAATCATGTTCAAAGAGGTATGAAGAGAAAGCTCTTCTTTATTTAACATTCTTTTTATACAGGAATTTGAGAGACCGATAATTTCAGTACGTCTATCACAATAGATCAATTTAGTCAGACGCATTCCCGATTTATAAATCCAACAAGACGTGCTAGTTGAAAGGATTTCTCACCTTGAGCATACAGCAAAGCATCAAAGGTTTTCACTATTCTGTCAATCACTTGTTCCAGGTTGACAATCTTTGTAGCAGCCTCTAACAGGTTTCTGCAGACTTTCACTACTCGTGTAATAAAGTCAGGGGAAATCCATGTGAACTGTACATCCACCACTGAATCTGAAGAGCTCAGAGTACTCTTACATGTGTCAGAGTTACACAACTGAGTTACTTTGTGATCTACACTGTTAAAACAGAAATCATAAAATCAATGCAACAGATTATAAACATTTAATAGTGTACTGAGAGTATGCAAAGTTACTGTGGAAACATACCTCCTTCAAAACTCACAGGACTTATCTGACACTTGTCCTGATACATAGACAAGCTCCACAAAAATCACACTAACAGGTATAACATAATAACGAGCAGTCTCACAGTTCCACTTTGGTACCTTTACCTGGTAGAATTTGTTGGGGGAGAACAGTGAACTATGCACAAAGCAGCTAGGCGCAGAATCACAGCAATCCCTTCTACAGTCTGAAGAGTATCTGCTGTCAGAATGTCTTTCTCGAGGATTAATATTAAGGATGCAGCTTTCTTTGTGATGGCATTCCATAACGTGCTCTTCAATTTCATGTCCAGGGGACTAAGTCTGTAATTTGACCATATTAATTATTTTCCAACACGTACTTTTTTCTTAGAAAAGATAAATCACCATAGCAAAAGCAAAGCTAATCCATGTTGGATGCAGGATTAGGAAAACACCAAATGAAGCATTAACTTAAATGTGCTCTTTGGGAGAGTAAGATACTAACTTCTGAGTATGATACAAATGAAACTTATCTGCAATGCTATAAAGTTATAACTACAGTCCATGGAAGGTCAGAGCGATCAAGGGTGGTTCCCAATGACTATAAAAAGGCAAACGTTACATCCATCTTCAAGAAAGGCAAAAATGACCATCCAAGGAACTACAGGGCTTTGAGCTTAACATCAGTCCCTGGGAAGGTTACAGAAAAAGTCCTCCTGGAACTAATTTCTAAGTCCTGCAACAAGCACAAAAACACCCCTGTGCAATGGAACAGATTAAGGGCTGACTGGCTAGCAAGCACCTTTGGAGAAAAGGACTCGGTGGACTTTTGGAAGTAGAATATAAGAGCCATGTGACCCTGTTGCAAAGAAAGTGAACTACATAATGGGCTGTATTACCAAGAGTGAAGGCTGATCATGAGCTCCCCTGGAGTACATAATGCTGGAGCCAGTTTTGTGTGCACATACACAAGAAAGAAATGAACACAGAATATGCTACAGCAAGCCCGAGATAACCAGGGAGCTCAAGTACATAACAAGCAGAGGATGACATAACTCAGCTTTGCTCATCTGAGAACAACCTGACCTAACTAGACCTGCTGTAAGCACATCCAGCGGAACAGCACAGCCACGTATGTGATTCTTTCTGCACATACTCTGAGCTTTTCTGTTTTTGATGTGTAAAAAAGAAAATAATTTGCATTGAACATACTAAAAATACAGAATTTCCAACTAAAATTTGCCTTAGAAATCATCTGTAGAATCTGATCCCTCATCCTTCAAAACATCCTTTAGATCTTTTCCCAGAAAATCTTTCAATGTGGCTTTTATGAAGAAACTGCCTCACCAAAAAGTCATTCATGATTATTTGTGATTAGCTAAATTACTATAAAAGTAGCTATTGAACAAATGTCATACATTACAGATGTAGACAATTTCTCTGGATGCTTTGTTGGTAGGCTTAGTCGTCGTCTTTTCTCTGGAACTTCATCATTGCTGCTGCTCCACCCATCAGTATCAGAAGTACCTAGCTGGTTCTGATGAAGCTCCTGAAATATTTCTTCTGTTTGTGTTTTTAATGCTGTATAAAGTGGACTCACCAAATACTGGGATGGAAAACAACAAAAATAGCATGATGTATGCTATACCTTACTTCTCAAAGACATGGTATTACTGTTTCTGACTTAAAATACAACATTTCAAAATGTAACAAAGTTCTTAAAAACCTTCCTGTTCAAAAGTCATCATTATAGGATGAAAATTGTCCTAAGCAGTAAGTTTCCTGTGCTCCTACAAGGAGAATGCAGCTTGTGCAGCTGTTTCCCAGTGCTTGCCATAATAGCTGGCTACCCAAAGCCATCAAGACAGACACATTTAGTTTAAGAGACAACAGTTATGATACTCATGATGGTGTACAGAGTAGAAGGAACACTCAGCATATCAACACATTATTTTAACTCAAAGCTTTGTCTGCCTGTCCACAACAAACATGACTCAAAGTAAATGGTTAGAATGCAAGAGCAGCTCAGGTGAAGTAACTTGTAAAGCTGTCCTTATGTGAGCGTACTCGGTGCTTTACCCCCCTGTTTTATACTATGACTGCAAACAGACCTTAGTGCATGCATAGCTTCTCCAGAGTTTAATATACCTGAAAATACATGGTCCAGCTACGTTCAACTAATTCAATTCTAACTTGCAAAAATATGCAAAACAAGTGAAAAACAAGTATTGATCTAATTATGCAACTAAAAATAGTTATTGCCTAGATTTTATTCTTTGCAGAGATGTATGTTTTTGTACATTATCTACTCACCAGGTAAAGAGAGTTCTTAAAATTAACTTACCTCTTGTTCTTCCTGAGTTCCCAGCACATTCACAAAAATTCCGCATATGGTGCTGATACGGACTTTTCTTACTTGTACAGCAGATTCATAGCCAGTTGGAACAAACTCCAGAAAATACTGCAGTATATGGCAAAAGGCAGCTTTCAGCTTTTCAGACTGAAGACACCTAAACACATCACCTTCAAACAATGCACAGAGCTTCTCCAATAGCATATTCAAGTAGACTGGTTCTATATTTTTGTAAGAATCTGCTTCAAAAGGCAACAACGTCCTCACCAACAGTAACAGTGGTTCTCCAAAGAGTTCTGATTCTTCAGTATCCATTTCAAGTGCTGACTGTAGAATTCCAAAAAACACTGTGAAGAAAACACTTGCCAGCTGTTCCGGAGGTCCTCCTAAATTAATTAGTTTCACTAAAAACTTCACTACCAAAGCTTTAACTTTCAGACTTCCATACTCCAACAGAGAGCAGCCTATTCCCCAGAGAATAATATCTTGTCTTACAAAAAACACATCTGCAACAATATCTGACAGAATAGACATTAATATAACTTCCAAACATTCTACATTTGGCATACCCATCAGCTGCAATGGTGCCAATCTTAAATAGCCCACATTGTCACTTTTATTGCTTGAAAACCTCTTTACAATCACTGGCCAGACCAGTGCATCTCCCCAGAGATGCTTTTGTGCATTTCTTTCATGCAGGAAGATTAAGTCTTGGAAAAGCTGTAGCAAGTCTTTTGTTAGTACTTCAAAAATAGAGCAACTCTTCATTTTAAACAGAAAAAGTAAAGAACAAATGACATCACAGATGTTCTTGTGCAAGGTGTTGCAGTTTGGAGTTGCAGCAATTCGGAGAAGCCTTGTTATGATCCAGTTACTAAATTCTAGGACAATAAAAAGAAACAACAAAAAAAATTAAGATAAAATCCAAAACCACCTATTACAAACGCCTCCTTGAGAACAGGTTGCTCATCAGTAAACAAAACCAAAATTCCTAGAGACCAATGCATTTAGGCTTAGTAAACAGAGACCCTTAATTTTGATGTTCAGCAAATCTTAATGAAAAAGGGAAGGAGGCACATGTGGGTGGGAAACAAACCAAATCAGACAGACATTTTAAACGGGTAATTCCAGACATCATCTTCTGTTAAAAGTACCCTCAGGCAATAAATGTGTACATCATCGCTCATCAACATGAGCCAGGTAGCGCCGTTAAGCAACAGGAACAAAAAAAGTCAAACTGTCCTAGTAAGTTTCCATTTTCACAAGTGCAAATAAATTCAAAATATTAAAGCTCTCTTATAATATTCACTTCCTTCTAAATCCATAATGCTGAACTTAGGAGTCTGCCTGGTCCTCTGGTTTCTTCTTTTTTATGATCCCGCTGTCAGAAAATTTAAATCGAGAAAATATCAAACTTCAACATAAACATTTTCAACAAACTCACCAATGCAACTGCATTCAGTTTCCTCCTGATTTCCATCCACATTTACAAACATAAGTGGGGAAGATTTCATGATATGTTGGATAAAATCAAGCAACATTACAGAACTTGGCTGTGAATCTGATTTCTTTATCAGTTCCAAAGCAACTTTAAAAAAAAAAAAGAAAAGAAAAAGATATATTTCTGAATTAGCATTGCAATAAAACAACTTCACAAATTTTTTTTCCCACACAAAGCAAAAGAAGAAATTTATTATATAAAATACTATGGTATGGTATTAAACCTGTATAATTATCAATTAGGAGTGTGCTTTATTAATCCATTAAGATGATTTTGTGCATATAGTAAATCTTTTATGTGACAACAACTGTATGAAGAAAAATATCATTATTCAGCTTCAATATTATTTGTTAACACTACATACATTAAAGTTTAGTTAGTATTCTATCCAAATGTCAAGAATAATAAATAGCTAACATTTTAATTTTTCATCACACAATTTTCCCCAGGTTTACAATCTTGGTAAAAAAGAAAACATCGAAGATGCGTTCCAAATCTCCAAGAAATAGAAGCTTTTAAATGGTAAGTTCAACTTACTAAATCAGAAAGTTTAGCAGAACACTAACCACATCGGCTGCTGTACAGCTCCATTGAAACACATATTTAGATAACATCAGTTATCCAAATTCCATGTGGTTAGTATCTCAGATTCAGATAGCAACTAACCAGAAAAGTTACACAGCAATGACAAAATACATCATCTACATATTCAAAAACAGTTATGGAGCAGGTTGGCTTTTTAGTTTTATTTTTATAGGCTTTCCTTTCAGGACTGTAAGAGATTTAACAAATATATAATCCAAAGAGTATCATGAGTATAAGACTTAAAATGATCAATTCAGACAAAAAAAAAAAAATCAGTCTTACTGAGACAGCTACATGAAATTATACCACAGAAACAGTAAATTATCCTTACTGTGATTCTCCTAGATGAAAATCTAAAGATAATGAGAAACTATAATTCTGTACTCCATGTATGCATATCATGGTAAGCAAAATGTTATTAAAGTAATATAATAATTGGAACCTTAACATGATCTAGGGAGTACTGAAACAACACTGTGTTAGAATTCTAAAATAAAAAATAACACTGTTCACAACAAAGCATTTCAAGTTTGAAAGACTGTATTAAGACTTCAGGCTGAATAAACAATCACATTACATGATATTCTCAATTTTCAATACTGTGAGCATTAATAGTTATACACCTCTGCATTGTATTTCTCTTCCCCTTCCTCTTTTTTTTTTTTTTAACTTAAATTACCTCACATTATAACAGCACGTATTTCATCATGGCAGTTACTAAAAACTAAGTCATGAATAGCATTGCATTCAACTAAAACTTTGTTGAAATGAGAGTTGTAACTTTTTTTTCCCAGAAAATACTTAAAGTATAAAGCAGGTAATTTTAAAAGACAGGGATATGATACTTACCAACATCTACATCTGTAAGAATTCTATCAATGAACTGGCAGAGTATTTGTCTTGGTTTCTGCACAACCGTATTGTATTCTTCTGGACTAGCACTAAAATTATCAACAACACAACGTTAAGCACTGACTTTCTTTTTCTTCTAGAAGTCCTCAAAATGAAATACAAAATGATTTATTGTGCTAGTCAGCATATTGCCAGCTCCTCTTTCTTCTTATTCTTCAGAAGTACAAAGCTTTAACAAGTACTTAAGATCATTTAATCTATTATGCAAGTATGTTTCATATATATTAAATCCATATCTGACAGAGTAAGGGATTTATCCACAAGCTACTACAAAGCAACAATCCAGCTTTGGTGCGAAATAAAATTAAGAACCCATTTTATTTTTGGAATCAACCAAAAATAGTTAACTGCTTAGAATCATAGAATCCTTAAGGTTGGAAAAGACCTCCAAGATCATTTAGTCCAACCATCCCCCTACCACCTATATTACTTATTAAATCATGTCCTTAAGTACCTCATCCAACCTTTCCTTGAACACCCTGAGGGACAGTGACTCCACCATCTCCCTGTGGAACCCCTTCCAATCCCCAAACACTCTTTCTGAGAAGAAATCTCTCCTAATTTCTAACCTGAACCTCCTCTTGCTCAATTTACAGCCATTCCCTCTTGTCCTATCACTAGTTATCTGCGAGAAGAGGCTGGTCCCCAGCTGACCATAGCCTCCTTTTGGGTAGTTGTGGATAGCAATAATGTCTTCCCTGAGCCTCCCAGTCCTAGATCCCTCAGCCACTCCTCATAAGACTTGTGTTCCAGACTCTTCACCAGGCCCTTCTCTGGACATGCTCCAGGGCCTCAATGTCTTTCTTGTACCCAATATGCTGGGTAAGAGGTGTCAATAGCAGCTGTTTCTGTGACCAGCATGGCAAATAGCTCTTTTAAGATCAAATCATCAACATACAATTGTACCTCCGTGTCAATGAGCTGCCTACCATAAAACAAACCTGCAGACTTCATGCTGCCATTAAAACTTCAGAGCCAAATATGTTCAAGGTTGTTTAACTCTCAGTGGAACTATGCTACAAACGTAATGAGTGTCTCCAGGATGCAGGGAGCTCTCCAAGCCAACAAGCCTCTCCAACACGTTCTGCCAGCACCACCCGTGAGGGAGGTTGCAATCTATAGAGGTGGCGGGAGAAGGCTACCAGGGCGAGAGGAAAGCTCAGCCCTGAAGGACCTCGCATAGCAGAAAGGAGCCTACTTTTCCACCTCCTCAGCCACACACTGATGTCGAGTCCGGGTACACTCGCCCCAGTGCAGTCCAAACACTACCGCCACCCTCCCGCATACGCCCTCTACGAGGCGGGGGCTGGATCCATCCTACCTAACCAGCTCCCGCAGCGCCGGGATCATGGAGGCCATCTCCAGGCCCTGCTCGGCCATAGCTCCTGCTTTGAAACAGGCCGCGCGCCGCCGAGGCGGGATCTGAGTGACGGCGTCCGGCAAGACCCAAACCTCTTCCGTTGTCGAAAAGGCGGCTGCGCCTCTCCGCGGCGCTGATGAAATTTAACCGTTTCGTCACCAGAGGAGAGCACGGTCACGGTGACGCGGAGTTCAGTTTGCAATGGCCTCTGACGCGGACCCCGCTGTCCCAGCAAGGCTCTCCTCCGCGGTGCAATGCACAGACAACCGAGCAGGGCCGACGGCGCCCGGCCAAGCCAGCGCCTGGCACAGGAGCTGAGATGCTGCCGGCAACGCCAGCCGAAGCCCCGCCACGACGGGCACCTCAACGGAGCACGGACTGCGTGCGGCTCTAGGGAACTTGCAGCGCACAGAGGCGGAGGGAAGTGCCGCAGTTTTGACGGTGGCCTGAAACGAGGCGAGAAGCGGCCCCTGTCTGAGAGACGAGGAGGGGGAAACACCGCTGCTGGCTGAGAAGCTCCCGCTAGAATGCTCCCTGCTCTCTCTGGGCCGGCCATGACGGCACTTCCCAGGGCACCCCGGCGTCCTGCCGCCCCACACGCAGGGCGCAACCCCAGCCACGGCCACCTTCCACTTTGCGAACTGCGAGTCGAATAGTCCCGCGGGCTGCCTCAAGCGACCCCTGCCTCGGCCCGCCCCTGACGCCGGCCGCCCTGCCATTGGTTGCTGCCATTGGTTGCCGGCACTGCTCGCCCGCCCTCCCCGCCGCTCTGGCTGCAGGTGGCGGCGGGTTCCGCGGCATTGCGGGAGGTGGTAGCTGCCAGACAGGTAGGGACCGAGCACACAGCGTCGGTTGCCGGTTTTTGGTGTCATTCCTTGCCCGTGTCTAGGGTGTGGCGGGTGGCAGGGGCAAGCCTGCCTCGCTTTGCTGGCGGGACGGCGCAGTCAGGCAGGTGTGGGAGCCTGTACCTCACTGAAGGTAGTGGTAAGTAAGTGTACTTAGTGTTTAAAGTATTGCTGGGTTTGTGTTTTGGGGTGGGTTTTTTTGGGGTGAAGGGTTGGTTTTTTTAACTTTAGCATATATTGCTTTCTGAGTTGTGTACTGCCCTGCCCCAGAGCATCAGGTGTGTCGAGGTAGCAGGCTGCGGGACATCAGCTTGTGACCCGCGCGGCCCTACTCATGTAGTAAGTCTGAGAGGCTTCAGAGCATAAAAGGATGAATTGGAGGGATTTGTGTATAGATAGATAGGAATAGCAAGGAGAGTATGTCCGGGGAAGCTGAAGTCTGAGCTTTATTTTTCTAATTAGGAGGTGCAGCTCCTTTTGCATTTCTTGTTGAACTTTGTCATAGCATCGTTTCTGGGCTGAAATAAAATCCTCTGGGAGGCTTCTGATTGTGTTCCCTGTTTTCCACTATGCCAGGGCTTCATCTCTTGCATACAGAACAGGCCACAAAGTGAGTGTGTGTGTATTCCAGTTACTAATGCATTTCAGGTGGATGCTTTCAGGAAATCTATTACTAGTTTTTCATTCATAGCTGTTTATTTTTTTTGTCCTGCAGAGCATGGGTATGCTGGTTCATTAAAATTTCAGCTGACTTTGCTAAGGTGGGAAGGACCTGGAGTACTTAGAGAATCTTTATGGAATGTAACTGGGTTATATCTTAGTTTGAATTTCACACATGTTGCAATTTTTTCTACTAGTTGACTTTAGAAAATATTAGTATTTTAAGAGTCATTCCCAGAGAGAAAGCAGAAACAACGTGGCTTTGCATGTTTTGTTAAGTAGAACTTTAATAGAAAACTATGTCTGGGTTTTATCATCAATAGTATATTGAACACAGATTTTTCTATGCGATTTCAATTTTAAAAGTGTCTTTATTGTGAAAACAGTGTTCTGAGTGAACTTTGAAGTCTGAGACAGTGATCACACTAAAAAAGATGTAAATTGTACTACTTGTTAAGTTGATACAGATTTTAAATTCCTGTGTCATCTCTGATAAGAAAGCTAGCAACAAGCTAGTTAGGATGTTAAGAAAGTTTGAGCATCTTGTATTATCCTTTAACTTTCAATCCTAAAAAATATTATAAATTTATTGAATCATGTGGTGATTTAGTTGGTAGCGGTAAAATAAGTGGACATATAGAGTACTTAATGGGAAAAAAAAAAAAAGCTTCTGCCTGTAAGTCTCCCAAGTTGCCAAGGGATCATATTAATAAAGGTATTGTAGAGGTGCTTCTAATTTGTCATAGGTAGAATGCTGTATAAATTTGTGGTGCTGTTTCTTTAAGCATTTACCAAGGATGTAATTCAGGCTTTTTTCTTTTTTGGAATATGCACCTAATAGCAGTTTGCTAGAGATCTCTTCCTTATTTACTGTAAGCAAAGTTAGGAGACTTCTTTTTCCTTTCCAGTTGCAAAGCCACATCTACTGCCTTCTGACCGTACCATCAAGCTCCTCCTGCTAACTTGGTCTTCTAAGACTCTAAGTAAGACTGTTCATAACAGCAGCTTCATTGTTCTGTGAGCATATAATAAGTCTTGTAGGTGCTTCCCATAAAAACATTTTATGGGCCCTCACAAAATCTAGCACTCCCCAAACCTGCCAAAGAAACAACTGAAACACCTGACTTTGTTCCTTGCTTTTCTTGCACACACGATAAGCAGCTCAATAAACTCTTAATTCATCTCCTTATTTCTTCCTTATCCCATTATTTTATACTTTTATGTTTTTTGACCTTCAGGAGGAGGAGCAAGTGTATTATCCAGCTGGAGTGAATCACTACTAATAGAAAACAGAGACCCTTCTGTATTTCCTCTTTCAGTGCAGAATCCATATTGAAGTGAGTCTTGGGTGTGGAGAGCTCTCAGCTCACATGGAGAACTAAGTACCAAATGTTGTTTGCAGCAGTAACAAGATTTCTGCTGAAGCTGATGTTATACAGTTTTGTTTTGTTACCTCACTTGGGTAGTCCTCTCATGGTACAGCTGTGTGATTCTTCCATGCCCAGGCTTCTATCTTCTTTGGCTTTTGTTGCTTCTCTACTTCACGTCTCTGCAGACCAAGGTACTTATTTTAAGAGACTGAGTGACTTTGCCTAGGACCAGCAGATCCCAGGAGCATAGGAGCATGTTAATTGTATTTTTATTCCCTCTGTTGTTGCTTAATTCTGAAGTAGAATTAATGTTCTTGGGGCTTATTCACTCTGTTGGGTGTATGTGGATGTTCCCCCATGCACTTAGTGTGCATGCAGTTAAATCTCAGCTGTCTCCTGCAGACAGACACAAGTGATTATACTAAGACATTTAAAGGCACATGTGTGTTCCTTGATGCCTTCAGGAACTGTGGAATATGAATGTTATAGATGCTCATATGCAGCCAAGATGGTACATGGAGGTCCTCTGAACTGTACTAAGTAGTTTCATGTAATACCAAGGTGTGCTTCTGGCTTATTTGCATAGTTACTGTAATAGCACACAATAGCCTCTGTAGTTACTTGAGGACTAATTTCCATATATAGTCATGAGAGTGGTTGTCAGAGTAGTTGCCTGACCTTTGAACACATTGCATTGCTCATATATACTGTAAAAACATGTATTCAGGCATGCTTGGTTTCCATGTACATCTGTGGTGCTTAGTCAACTGGAGTGAAGGGGCACTGATTAAAGTTATATCTTGTCCTAAACATTGCTTTGATGATTAAAAGAAAAAGTGACAAATCGAAACAGATGGTAGATGGTAGCAAAGGACACAGGCAATCCAGCAAGCCAAGAGTGGAATATGTGCATTCAACTACTAAGCAACAACTAACAGGTAAAAGAGGGAAAAAGTGACCAAAGAAAATAACAAAGCATTAAAATCTGCTTTTCTCATGTTTTTTATTTCTATATGTCATCTAGACAGGTCCTAGTCCTGCAAGTATTTAACCATGTTTTTATATGAATAAACCTGCTTAAGACTATATATGATATAAAAGTTAACATTTAAGTAATTTGGAGAGAGAGCATGTTAGAGTATGCATTCTTTTGGAACCTGGCATTATTACTTAATTGTATATTATTTATGGAGCAGCAATGACTTTTTTGCTCATCTACAGCTCCTACTATTAAAATAGTTCCTTGCATGCAACTTTTTGTTACTTGTTTCTTGCTAGTACTTTTAGAAAACTGTTATTCTTGAGGCTGGTGGCTGTGGCAGAAACTCACAGGAATCTATTTATTAAAAGGTTTGGTGGTGTTATAACATCAAGGCTTTTCGAGTTGATAGTACTGGAATGAGAGTAAGATGCCTGGAATCAAGTTTCCAAAGGGAAAATTTTCTGAATCTTTATTACTGTTTTTAAAAATAAAAACCAAAAATCCAGAACTGAAGTATGTATCTGTCATAATGATTTCTTGGGAGAAATTTGCTCTGAAAATTAATTAAAAACAAACAAACAAAACACTTTCTACCAACAGTGGTGTTTAAAAATCCCTTAAAATCCAAAACTCTCTACTAGTCATGTTAAGATAAAATTGTGCAGTGTTGTAGTTTAAAATGTCATTTAAACTACATTGGAAAAAGTCTGTCTGTTGTAATTATATAGGTTCTTTTATTAAAGTAGTTCTTTAATGAAATTAAAATCTGAGTAACTACTAGCTATAATTTTCATAGTGGAAAACTGATGTTTTCTAAAATCCTATGGGAAATCATTTTTCCATCCAGTTTTATGTTCCATACTGATTAAGACTAGAATAAAGTTTATGCATAGGAGGGTATATTGATAAAAGTCCTGCTAAATGTCAACTTTTCTCATTCCATGGCTTTCTATAGGAACCATTGCAATGGAGGAGGGAGAAAGTGGATTCATGGCTTTTGTCCTTACACCCTTTTTATTTACAAGTCAAATAAATTAAACCTATGTATGTTGGAATAGTACTATTTATCTTTTGGAGGAGCTTATGTTCCTTGGTGCATCTTCCCTCATTACTTAGAACTTTCACTGCTCTAGAGATGGTGTCAATCAGATTATCATCTTCACAGAATGTATTATAGGAATACATAAAATATTGTACCTGTACTCTTACATTTAACTAAAGTATAAAGTTGTATTCCACATAAAGTCTGTATAATGTATAATCGGCACCTTTCTTATCACACTAACTAATGAAATGAAATATTTTGATAGAGTTCACTGCAATGTGTGAAATATTCCACATCTGTGTTGGCTGTTGCTTTGAAAACTTCCAAAAATCACTAGGTCTACATAATAAATAAATGTAGAGCAGCAGTAACACAGAGTATGAGGGTCTGCTCCTAGCAAGAAAGTTTATTACTGGAGAGGGCTCCATTGTACTGTGCTAGATTATAAGGAAACAGTAAATTTTAGATGTTGTGCTGGGAAAAAATACCTAGCTAAGCAATTGTAAATGCTTTTAAATCTAAATCCCAGGTGTAAGATGTTCTCTCACTAGCTTATTTCAGCCTTGACATTAACTGAGCAAACAGATGACCAGTGGTCACATTCTGAAATGCAAAGAGGTATTAACAATGAAAACAACTGGCATTAGTCAGATCAAGTTCAGTATGGGTCAGGAGTCCCAGGCTACTGATAGAATCAGTTCTGCATTACAGTCATATGCTGCCACTTTATTAAGGGATTTTTAAGCATTGCTGTTGCTACACCATTAAAAAAAGGCTGCAAAAAGACACAGTAAGGGTGACTTCTGTATTCTCTACTGTATTATGTTTGTGATAAAATTACATGGTTTCAGCTTTGATTCAGCTGGTTACATGCAGGAAATAATAAATGTCAGTCTTGACCTTACTATATTCCTTTTTATTTGTTTTGGTACTTGTAAGTGTAAATTACTTTATTAATTTCTAGATGTTTATGTGGGGGTGTGTGCTTAGTTACTGCTATTACACACTGGTGCCCAAAGAGAATAAAGGTAGTACATCACAATAGCTCATCAGTGAGACTGGCACTGCTAAGCCTCAGAAATAAATTATGCATAAGTAGATTGTGTGCTTACAAGCATGCTTTTGGTGGGAAATGGACTATCAACCCAATCTCAGGGCTTTCTTGTAGATGTTTCCTTAATAACAGGCACTAGCAAAGAAAATTAATACTGCATCCAGTATTAACCAGTTTAATTCAGTTAGCATATTCATCCTTTCATATAGTTAATAACCATTTGCAGGATGGACTGGTTAAAAACACTGACCTGTAGTACAGCTGAAATATTAGGCCATGTGTTATCAATGAGATTATATTTACTTGAATGCCAATTTAAAGGATTTGTCTCCGTGTGAGCTTCAGGAGCTAGCTGTTTCTTTTCAAACCAGATATTCCCTCACAGGGTTCTGTTTTCCAAAATTTTTAGAGTTTGGAATGTTTTTGTTTTACTGATTTATCAAACTCCTAGCTCCACATCTCCCTCTTCCCCATTTTGTTTCCACATGTCCTACCATTTCTTTTTGGAGTGTTTTATCCCCTTATAACAAGGGGAAACTAGGTCCTTGTATTTCATATCCTAAAGGTAGGTTAGTATAAAGTAGTATGAAATTCTGCTTTTCTGTTGAGTTGAATATTTTACGTGTGCAATGTGCTTACTCTTTCTAAGCTTGATTTATAGAATCAAGATATTATTAATTAAAAGTAGTGTGGATTTTGCTGGTTATACAACTGGCATTGGGACTTCACTCTATGTCTGTGGGGTTTTTTTCCCCTTAGGCAACATGATTTATTCAGTGACAAAACAGTTCATACTTGAATATAATGATATCTTTTTGCCTTGTCACCTATATCAGCCACTTAATTTTATGGGACAGAATATTTTTCATATCCCAAATAAGCAAAAATTTGCAGCATATAAATGTAAACATTATCAATAATTATGTTTTAAAAGAGGGTCATGGGACTTCTATCCACAGATACCACTAATTCAGGGCCTGTTGGGACAATGCTTCTAAAAGCTGATCCCTTGTCCATGTTAATCTCTGATACTTCTATATCTTCGACTGTTCCAAAGATATGTCATCTCTAAGCTACAGTGCTGAGAACACTGTAATGTTTTGAATAAAGTAAAATAGAACTTTATCAGCATTAACTAAAATGTTCATGTGGGCACACCGTTGCATAGTGGAAGTTTCCATTGAGTATATGGGAATTACTCCAACTTCTATTCTTTTTTCAGTCATTCTAATAAAATTAAGCCTGGCAAAACTTCAGTTGCCACTTGCATATTGATCATGGTATATGTGTCAAACTAGCTGAGCTTTTGCATAAATATGGTATTAAAAGGGAATGCAATCCTTATTTTCTTTAAAATCTCTAGTAAAAAAACCTAAAACACCTTCCAGTTGATTTCTTTAGCATGAGCAAGGTGGGCTGCTCACATCCTACCAAAGCTGCTCCTGCTGCCAGCAACAGGAGATGAGTTGTTTGTCACATGAGAGCAAATCCTGACTTCTGCCACTCTGTGTTAAATTTCTTTTCAGAAGGTGGCTTGCACTCTAAAGTGGCATCCCTCCTGTTGTGGTGAAAGACAGCTACTGGGACAGCCATGCTGGGTTTTTTAATAATGTCCTGTCTGATATACTGGCTGCCTTGGGGAAAGTAGAAATTATGAAATGATATATACTAATATATGCACATCTTTCTGTTGTGTTCCAAGATTTCTGCATGCTTTCCCTCCTGAAATAATTTTTGTGATGATTTATTTATGGAACAAACCCTTCTGCCATATAGTTTATTCTTTAAGCTACCATTCTGCTTTTTACTAAGTAAATTAAGATCAAGGCATTTAAACTCAATAGGATTAATCCATATCAGCCCTTCTCAACCAAATAAGCGTATGTTGGATGAGTAATTGGGTGCTACTGCAGTCTCTGTGCTTCTAAGAAGTGCTTCATGAAGATGTCACTGCAGTTGTATTGCTTTCAGCTGGACTCTTCAACCCGAGGGAGATAGACCAGTAATAGAGGGAAAGCTGTATTTGAATGAAAGTATGGAAGGTAAGCTTAGTGTTGGCTTGTTAATTGGTTGTGATAGCACAACAAATATTTCTGTGTTGTGTTTAGGAACTTAAAAGTAGGGATTTAAGTATAGATTATGGTGTAATGCTCAAGAACATTAGTTTTGGAGAGTTTGAAATGTATGTTATTTTTCATTGTCACTGTGCAAAATGACAGTAAACAACATGATAGGGTTATTCAGTATTTGTGAGAGGGAGGAGTATGAACCCCTCGATGCAGACATGTAGCTAACTTAAAATCCAAAATTTTTTGCTTATTTAGATAATAGTATGTGAACTAAAATGTACATCTTGTAAGATCTTCTCCAGAGAGGTGTTTTGTTCTTATGAAAGAACTGATTTATCAGCAAGCTGGTTTATCTGGTAGTTGATCACACTGGATCATTTTATAATGAAAGTGGCAGTTTAACTACCTATTTCATTCTCTGAATATGTGAAAATCTGCTGTAATATGTGAAAATCTGGTGTAAGAAATACTAATGCTTTACTTTTTAAGTGTCCCAGTTTGGAAAGACTGTAGACTGTTATTTAGCAATTTTGGATAACTGCAGTAGTTACTGCAGGCTATGGGAGCAAACAATTGTCAAATTACCGTGGGACACTTTAAAATGGCTAATGCAAAGTAAATATAAGTACATACTGAATTTAAGTATACTCAGAATTCATGTCTAACTAAACAGAAAGGTAATCTGCATAACCTGTTTACAGGATTTTTCTGTGTACTAAGTATTGTGCTCTAGCTACTAGACTGCAGAGAAGTGTAAACATCTTTTCCACTTTATGAGACTTCAGGTCATTCATTTTAAAGCAGTAAGTAATTTTTTTCACTGTCATTTTTTGGTATATAAGGGTTGCTACTAGCCTAGCACTGTTTTGTAAAATGTTACGATACTTGGCAAAGAAGAAAACAAAATTTCTAGTTAATAAAATAATGTACATCATTTGCACAGTTGCAGTGTAGGATTTAAATACTTAGGGATGTCTGCTCATGTGGCTATTAAAAAAAAAAAAAAGAATTTGTCTAAACCCCAAGATTTTTAAAAGGCTTTTAGGTTTGATTTTTGATGTTTGTAAGAAAGATGGTAAAGTTTTCACCTAAGTATCAGAAACAGCTTTCTTAATGAAAACTATCTTCTAATCATATGAATCCTAAGGCTGAGGTTTTTAATTATCTAGTTACAAAAAAAAAAACCTTAGGATTTTTTCTTTACTTTCTAAAATGTGATTAAAAATGACAGTTGGCAACAACTGTGGATGTTTTCTTCTGACCTAATTAAGACCTACAGTACCAGCAAATGAACATGTGTGCCCCAGTTAGTCTTCTACTTTAGAAGCTACAAACAATACTCTATTTAGTTTTAGTTACTCAGATGTACTAATGTGCTCCTTTTATCCTCAACGCTTGAACAAACATAGGTCCTTAAGGCTATGAACTGGCAAATGAGCAGCATGTATGCATCTCTGGACCCTGCGGACTAGGTAGTTTTGAAATGCTGCCTTTGGCTTTTTTCTGTGTTTTGTCCTCTAGTGTGACCAATGAAAAAAGAAAAACAAAAATAACCTATGAATTTTCCATGACAGAAAATCCTGGCTGGCTTGTAGTATAGTAGCTGATCAGTCTAATCTTCTAATAATCTTTTGAACCATGTAGAGTTGAACAAGGAATTAGCAGGTGCCAGAAGGCTATGCTTCCATCTGACAATTAATGAAACCTGAAAAATACTCTGGCAACACACATCTATTTAGTACTATTCCGTAATTGCAATTAGCTAAGATATGAAGAACATGTGGGTGTAAATAGAATTGCTGAGGGCAGGAGAGTGAATGTGCATTTCTATTGTTAATTGTAATGATCTTCACATGATTAACTTCTGGGGTGACCTTAAAACTAAGTTCATTAGTAAGAGGTAGCCTGTGGTGCTCTGCTGGAGCTCTAGTACTTGCAGCAACTCCTGGTTTCCTACTTCAGACTACTAGTGAGCAGGCACAGGGAAAGATAAAAGGCAACAGTTGTTTTGGAGCATTGCAGTTTTTAAGCTCTCCTTCCCCTTCTGCCTCTTAACTCTGATCGATGATAGTTTTGTTCATAGTTTTGCTTTTTAAGTTATGTGCTAACTAAATGTTATTGTCATCCTTGGAGAAAATGAAAATGGTTCATAAATGTTCTGGTTGGCTTAAGAAAAAGGTAATTTCCTGAAGTTATGAGTGCTATAGAAGGGTAAATTCCTTAGCAAAGAACACTGAGTACAGTATGTCCTACTTCTCAAGCAGCATGAATCTAGAAGAAATAGAAACTTAGGACAAAAAGGGATAGCCTTGCAAATAACACTGTAAAAATATCAGTGATATTGTAGCAGATTAAACAGCTGAAGGTGAGTACACTTTGGTTGTAGTAGATGAAATGCAAAATGAGCAAACTGAAAAACTGTGAATGTAACGTGCGAAGCTGTGATTTACTAACACCAGCAGCATAATTTTGACTGTGAAACTGGTAATAATATGCTGTACTAGAAGCTGGTACATAGTATTGTTAGACTGCTATTTGTTGTATATTAATGTTTCTGATTACTTTTTTCTTACTATAAAGTACTTGTGAAGATAATAAAATTGCAGCTACTTGACTGTAATAGCATTATCACTTTTAGAGACATACTTGTAAATTGTAATTCAGAGGCAGATGGTGAGTCAGTGATTTCCACAATATCATCAGTTTTCATAATTTGACTCAGCTTTCCATGACGCTGAAGGTACTCTTTAAAGTCAGTTTATGAACCGTAGAAATTGTGTGGAGATATGTTTAACATGTCAAGCTTTTCTCAGTAACTGGAAGGACTAGAAGAGGGTAATGTGAAATACCTGAAAACAGAAGGTAGATGTCATTCCATATGAGTAATTTAAAACCCTTTGATGGTTTGGGGTTTTTTTTTAGTTGGTTAGAGTCTGAGTTGTGATTGCTTTTGAAAAGTATGGGTTATGACTACTGACACACAGAACGCCCATCTGTCAAATGAGGGTCCTGTCAGCATGAAGTGAGCTCCAAGCATGAGTTTTGTTTTGTGCACACACAAAACTCTTATTGATGCAGATGTTTCAGTAAGAATTTATTGATTTGTTTCCTAATTATTTTCCTATTAAAATAATGCAATTTTTATTTGTCATTGTAGTTGCATGCTAACAAAAGCTCTATGTGCATAAACCTAGACAAAGAGAGAGATTAAGTATCATTTGCTGGTGTGTCTTTTAACTTGCTCCTTTTTGCAGTTGTGAACTTGATATGTAATGTCAGCCTAGGTACAAAAGAATGACTTGAGGATGGAGTGCCTGAATGAACTTGTGTTTATTAGTGTAGCCTTTCCATTTATATTTTAGTGTGTTTTGCTTTCATGAAATGTCCCAGAGAAACCAACTTTGGCCAAAAAAAATAATTATTCTTTGGAGCGGTGACTAGCTTTTTTTTTAATGACAAACATAAAATTTCATATGTGTTAATGATAGACTTTCCATCTAACGTGCATTTATGTGGTAACACTGCTGTGATGCTTTGACCTTAGTAACAATTTCTGGTTTTGTCTCCCTGTGCTATGGTGGCTGTGGTGCTGGTTCAGCCCATATTTTTCCCTTGCTTTTGGTGTCAGCATTCAAGGCACCAGCTTCCAATGCTAATTGGAAAACATAATCAACTCTGGCCTTCAAGAGACAGAGCAATTGCCTGGTCACTGGGTGGATGCATTCTGTAGCTATACACAAGCAGAGGTAGTGATATGAGTACAGGTGGTGGATATGGGGACAAGGTCAGTGAGGCAAGGGTAATCTTGTAGCATAGGAATAGCAGGAGATGTGCTTGATGGGGAGCTTGCAGGAGTTCTCCAGGGAGGAGTGTATAGCACATTTGTGTACAGGGCAGCCAAATGACAGGTCAGCATGGACATAGGTTTCACTATAATAAAGTGATTTTTGCGGAGTATAAAATCATCTATTCAGAGGACACATGATGTCACTGGTGAGAGGAGATAAGAAAAGGTCATATAAAATGAGACAATAGATTAAGTTGATTGAACTTGTTGAAAGAAGAATCTGGATTCTGTTCAAGGGTCAATCAAATGCTTTCTCCACCAATGTGATCCTGCTCTGGCGGGGGGACTGGACTAGACTATCTCCATAGGTCCCTTCCAATCCCTGTCATTTTGTGATTCTGTGTTTACACTCGTGAAAAGTTTCTTCCACTAAATCACCTTAATCTGTCCTGAGCCCCATCCTAACTCTTAATACCTTGCTAGTTAATTTGATTGTAACCCTGCAGTCATAGATTACTTGAATACATTTCCATGTGTAAAATGGAACAGTAGTATTTCTGCTTTCAGAACAGTACTTGTAAATAATTTATATTCAGAAACTCAACTTAGGGTTCTTGGATAAAAATATAAGATGATGGGGTTGCCTCACCTCTGTTACCACTGTCATTTTGACTTTTAGCTTTACTGAACTTATCCAGACATTTAAACTTGTGCACCTTTAGCTGTGTCTCCAAGCTGTTTGCCCACAACTAGTACGATCAAACTTCTGTAAAGGCATAATAGGAGCATGCTTTTCTACTGTAGGTTTTAGTCTTTATTTAATTTCCATGAGAACATAAGCTTCTTTTATTGACAATCGATTCTCAAAACACTTTTTAGTGAAAATGGTTTCTTATTAATGCATAGTTGGTATGTTTATGTTAAGCATTAAGTACTTGTGCCATGTTGTTGATTAAATATTTATGTTATTAAGGAATGAAAACATAGTTTAAAAATTTGAAATTGATCATGAAAGATGTTAAGTTAACAAAAAACCAGTTAGGGTTTATGGTCTGAGTGTATTCGAATTCCTTCACTTTCATTTTCCCTACATGTCTCCACTTCTCTTGACAGAGCTTGAATACCACGTGTGTTCTGTTATTGAACTTTCACCAAGGCAAAGGTGAAAATATATATTGTATAATAAAACCAAGAGCAAGTGCCACTTCAGGAGATTCACTGTATCCAACCTTTACTTCACATCTGTTCCTCTAACTTAACTATGCTAGAGATTTTTTTACGTCCCTTAATTTGTTGTTTGTTATGGCACAACTGTTTAGTATTACATAGTTTGTGTGCTTCCTAATTTGTTGGAAAGTTAATATGCTATTTAAACTACATAAAATATGCCAATAATTCAGAATACTTCATCTTGAAGTTTTCATCAAGAAAATCATAAAGCTCATCTCAAAATTGGAATGCTGTGGCTTCACATTAAGGGGTGTGTTACTTTTGGAGACAGTCTGATTTTGTATTCTGAAAACCAGGAGTCTTGTCTTTATCAAGATATGTGTGATAAAAATCTTGTTTCTGTATTTCAAATAAATATAGAATATGTTTCGTCTGGTATTATCAAGTCCTAAAGAAAATCTGCTTAATGCATGTATTTATGAACATCAGAAAATACAGTTAGGCAGCAGTAAATCATGCATGAAGCTCTGCAGAGCTACTAGTATTGACTCGTATCATCTTCAGAAACCTGGTTTCACAAAGAATGTCACTATTTCAGATTGCCTCTTGATCCCATGCGCATTAATAACACAGCTTGTACTATTAAAGCAAATGAGTTGAAGCGTAGCAGTGGCCTGTGTTCTCTTGTGGGACTTGGAAGACAGGCGTTTGCTTCACTACTTTTCCCCTTGGTCTTGGGCACTGGAGGGAATCATGCTGTGCCTTCTCTTGGGAACTGCAAGGAGCAATTGCAGAGGTGAATTCCTGCATACCACCTTGTTGCAGATGGAGAGATAAGAGGGATGCACTTCACTCTTGAGAGAGGCAACAATATGTTTATTGATATAAAACAAAGGGTGTAACGGTGTTTGATAACAAACACAACAGTGATTAAGGTTCGATGGTAAGGTAATCTTGATTATGTAGTGCATAGAGAAAAGGATCAGATGAAGCTGTCAGAGAGACCCTCCTGTTGAGTCATGAGGTTCAGAAAGGACCCCCTTGCTTTCTAAACTCCTCAGAGAGAAGCCTAGATGTGGCTGTATCCAGTCTCAGTCCTAGACTTGGTCGAGGATTTATGTCTAAAGGATTACATATGCACAATCAGTTCTTTACAGTTCTTAGCTAAGATCACAAAGTTTAGTGCACTTATTCCCAATTCACTTACTGAGGATCTATTATGCATCTGTTACGGCAAGGATTCTCTTGACCTTGAGGAGTAACCTTGAGAGGTGTCCCTTTCAAGGGGAAATCCTGAAGTGCAGCCTGCTGTCATCTCAGGAGAGCTCAAAGGGCTCTTGGACTGCTCAATATTCATGGAATAAGATGATTGACTCAAAGTCATATTTACATACCACCTGCAAGTGCCAGTGGACACTGCCCAGTGCTCTGTCCAGGTGGGCATATGAGCATAGATAGCCCTTGGCTATTGTGTTGTTATCTGTCT
The DNA here is from genome assembly GCA_027925045.1 of Hypotaenidia okinawae. Lineage (NCBI taxonomy): Eukaryota > Metazoa > Chordata > Aves > Gruiformes > Rallidae > Hypotaenidia > Hypotaenidia okinawae. The sequence continues at coordinate 11,929,418 of BSDF01000010.1, forward strand.
TCCTGAAATCACTGTGAGATGGATGCAGACATGGCAGCCATCACCAATGGTTATCAAATAATCCAGATTTACAGGAAAAAGTCAGGCGAACATGGGGCCAGTGGGGGAAGCATACCATCACACACCTGCTGTTCTAGACTACAGCATGCTTAGTGCAAATGGAAGAGTACAGCCTCAAGGAATCCTTGACACAACAGATAAAAGTGTGAATTTTGTGAGTTTCGTGAATCAGGCAACGTCTGCGTTAATGTTAGATGAGCAGGCTTTGCTTTGCCTATGGATACAGGGTAGACAGATTTCACATCCCTCTTCCGGAACAGAGGGGATAAACACTCAGAGCCCTGTGCTGGAGGCAGGTGAAACTTGTAGAACTCTTAGAAAAATAACTAATTAACCAAACTGGATGATGTCACACATGGTCTGAGGTAATCAGTTTGGGCAAATTCAGCCCAAAGTATTGGTATAGCTCAACTGTAAATAAGTGAAGTTTGCAGAATGTTTCAGGAAAGGTACTTTTATAAACTTGGCAAGCAATATATTCTCTTTTTCAAAATTAGTTTCCTAGAAGTAGGCCTTCTGGCATAGGTAAGGTTTCCATTGATGTTTTTTATTAGGAGTTCTGAATGCTACAACACAAAGCACAGGCAGTCTGAGATCCTCTTGAATGATGCATGTGAAGGAAACTGTGTGAAACTGATACAGTTGATGAATTTGCATGGCTATTCTCTATCCTCAGCAGCCAGAGGAAGCTGGAGGCATTTTATTTGGATGAAAAGGTATCTTTCTAAAGTAAATGTGTATCTGCTTTATAATAGAGTTGATCTTCATCCAGTCTTAAGCCTCATGAAATTATTCTGTGCTTAGACCATAGTAAATAAAGTCAGATCACGACTGTGACTGGCTAGTTTTACAGCCATCTCCACTTACATTTTTACTGTTTATTCCTGAGTCACCCATGTTTATCTTAAAGGCATAGTGGAAAATGTTGATTTTATTATTCACCAGAGTTAATGTACTATGTTGAATAAATTCCTGTGTAGTGAATAATTAACTTTAATGTAAATCTTCTGGTCCTCCTTACATAAGATGCTTATTTAGTGGGCACAAAATTTTGCACTCTAGTCTTTGTCTAGCAAAGATCAGTGCATATAGTTTTGGAAGAAGCTAAAAGTACCTATTTTTTTCCATCTTAAATTGTAACTTGTTCACTGTGTATTGCTATACCTAGAACACGAAAATTCCATGGATAATTAGGTTATATGTTTGAAACATCAAGTGTTTTCATTGTTGTCTTCTAACTTATAGTAATTAAATACTATTTATGGTCATAAAGGTATCCAGGCAGGTTTGTGAGCCCAGGCTTAGCAACATACTCACTGATTCTTTCAGGTAGTGAAGCTTCAGACTGACTGTATGGTATTTAAAGAACTTCCCATTTCACGCTACTCTGTTAATAACTCTACCTCATACCATAATTATACCCTGTCTCTTATTTCAAAGATTAGCTATGTGCTTCAGCCATTGCTATATCTTTTTTATTTTTTAGTTGTCCAGCTATATAATACAGTTAATGGCTTTGACCTTTCAGTGTGCTTCTGTTTTAGAGGTTTACAGGCATCCTCTTTCCTGCATTAGGAGTGGATTTATTTTTGTATCTTCTTTCTTTACAAGACTTGGCATTCTACAGGTGTATTAGATTCTTTCTATGTTTAGGACTATATTGTGCAAACAAAACTTCTTTCTCTTTGGGCAACATGACATGTAATTCTCTCCTGTTAATGTCTCCTGCATCTTTTTCACTGGTACAGTGATAGTTTATCTTTCCAAATCCTATACCAGTGTAAACTACAATAATAAAAAAATTATGAAGTCACTGAACTCTACTGATTATTCATTTTGTCATAAAGATTAAAAGACTCATCACAGTAAGTTAACAAATTAATCTCAGGTAAAAGTTAATCTCCACCTCTGTTTTATTACAGACCACCAGTGAATCACCTAAAATAATTTGTCCTTTCACATTTGTTTAAAGGATTAATTTAGTTGGCCTCTAATAATCTTTACATTTAGGGGTCAGTAATAATTTTGCGTAAGTACAAAGATCTTTCAGTGTAAGCAGGGGGAGGGACACAACATGACACCAAAACCAAACCAAAAAACAGAACTAAAACTTGGATAATTTGATCTCCATGGAGACAGAAGACACGTGCATGTATTCGTATGAAGTTGATCTTATGTGTATCAGTGGCAGTTAGTTGGATTGCTCAATTTTTTATAATAAGTCTTTTCAGTGATGTTTAACTAGGATTTCCTTGGCTAAAACACAGCATTTTCTCTTCTCTCCTTACTAAGGGGAACATCTGATGCATATACTTGTTTTAAAGTTCCTTTTATATGCCTTATTCCCTATAATGTATTTGCCCTGAGGATAGAACTATTTTAATCTAGCAATATCTTAAAAGAGGCTAACAGTGCATGAAAGCTACCTTGTTCCCATAACACTGGCTTAAAGAATCGCTGGTAAACTAATGCTGCAGCTTAAACTATGGCATTTGTGGGGTTTTTTTGGTGGGGCTGTGTTTTTTGGTTGGGGTTTTTTTGGCATTAAAATCTTTAGCATTTTGTTTCAAAGCTCAGTAAGAGAACCAGAATTTTAATGCTGTGTAACTGTAGCTAGTAGATACTAATAATCAGCTGATTATTGACATAAATGTGGTAATTATTCTGCATAGTCTGTATTTGCAAATTACGCTAGCTTGGCTGTCAATGAGAAACAACTGATTTAAGGGTGATGCAGCATTAGTGTGGCATTTGCACCAGGGACATTGGAAGTGTATCCCTAATGCTAGACAAAAATAATGGCAACAAAAGAAAATAAGCTCTTGACTCAGTATTTGTAATGTCCATTGTCCTTGCAGAAGCAGCTGCATGTGGAAACAAGGAAAACAGAATTTGAAATGAAGAGCTGGGAAAGAAATTGCCAGTTGCCTGCAGGGATGGAGATAATTGGCAATCAGGACTAATAGTTAACTGCTCTGTTTTTTCTGACAGCTTTGATGACAAGTCAAAAATGTGGCAGGAGCTGCTGTTCGGCCTGCTTGCTTGATGGTCGCTCAGCTGCATACACCTATGCACACAGAGATGTGTCGCAATGGTATCAATAGGAGTTTATATTGGTATTAATGTTGGATGTGGAATGTTTATGGAAAATTCCAGTGAATTGTCTTTAGATACAAAAAACTTGCAGGCTGGCTAGTGATAGATGAGTATTATCAGTTCCCATCAACCATGTTGGGGAGGACATTAAAAAAGAATCAAGGGCATTTTCTCAGAATTTAATGTTGTTTGTACGTGCTCTGTCCTGGGGCAGCAGGAGATGCTTTAATGTAAGCATAGACTATGGATTTGTCATATAAACATTATCTGAATTACAGGGAAATGCATCCTCTGTAATCAAGTACATCTTTCAGCAGGTAGTCATAGTTCCAACAGACATGAACCTTTGGAGGCTTAATGTTAAATCTTGTCAGAATTGCCTGTTGACCAAGTCATCTTGGGTGGTGGTAAACCTGCCTATGCAAGGTATTTATTAGCTGAGATAGGTCTCTGTTTCTATATTGGAATTGTCTGAAATATCTGACTAGTTAGGTGTTGCCTCTCTTCGCTCAAATGCCAGAAGCATGACTGCAGCACTTCTACTATTTAATTGACCTGCAAATTTACCCTGTAATTATATAATAGGGTATTTAAGACTGTCTCTGAAGCTTTACTTATCTGCTTCATTCAAGAACAGATGTTTCTATTGTATTATGGAAATAATCAGGGTCTTTGGAAATCAGACTGCTATTTTCTGAAATAGAATGTGATGGAAAAACTAAATTATGAATCATAAAAGGGGAGGAGTGAAACTAATTGCATTGCAACTTTGCAGAAATTTGTTTTGATAAAAAATTGTTTTGATAATATCTGACTCATGGTAAATAGTTAAACACATTCACAGGATGACAAGTGGTGGTGTCTTTTGCACCTGTGTAGCTAAATATTTCACTTATGCTTTGACATGCTGTTTTTGTATTTCTGAGACTTCTGTCTTTTTGCAGCTTCAGAGTACTTTAAATTTCCTTAGTAATTTGGATTTAAATGCTTAAATTTTTCTGCCAGTTACTCCATAGTTCAATATTTATGTTTTTATTGCCACATGAGGTTTCCAGTCAAGGTACTTGAACTTCTAGAAGCATCTGTGTGTAAGGTCATTTTTTTCTCAAGGTGTATATTTTAATTTTTTTTTTTTTTTGAGTATGAAGACTGGTACATAGTGCTAGTAAGCTTAGGAAAATGGATGAGTAGGATTTTAGTACTTAAATAAGATCAAATGACATGAAAGAAAAAGACTTAACTCACCACCCACCCTCAAGGCCGTATCCAGTGTCACCCACAGGAAGAGTCCCAGTGAAGACAAGAGAAAATACTAGCCTGAGTACAGTAGACAGGTTCTCATTAGATTAATCCACTGTTATTTAAGAACTCTTTTTATATAGGGTCATGGAAAAAACCAAATTACTATGGAAACTTTAAATTGTGTCATAAAAGAAAAGTAAACTCCTGCCTTTAAAGAAGCAGAACCACGTTATGTGTGCTTATCTTACACAGTCATGCAAGTGTAAATAAAGAAATGCTTATGATGCAAGTGGGGCTGAAATAATTTGGGCTGAATTTATTCTTTGAGACAGTAGTGACATACTGTTGGGACAAAAATTTTCTTGTGTTGTCTTGAATGATCTGGCAATGCAGTTTCTGTTTTAGAAGGTCTCACCACATCTAACTTTTTTTCCCCTTAAAATACCAATCCCACATTGAAGTTTGCTACATGAGAATCTTAAATTCCAAATCAGTTTCATTTTGAAGCAAATGTCTAACTCAGATAGTTTCAGATAAGCATAAACTTCAAAATATAACCCCCCAAACATTTAAGGGGGAGAGGCAACAATATTGTCACATTGCCTATTATGCTAGTCAATTTTTAATTTGCTTTTTCTTTGTTTTTTCTTTGTTTTGGGGCTTTTTGTCAAGTTGTATCATATTTCCTTTTTCTTCTGAAAGATACTGTGAAAATATGAGGTCTTTAGGCTGTTGACAACCTTATGCATTAGATGTTGTTGGAATCCCTCCTTGCTGTGTAACTGGATGTAGATACAGAAGAAAGGCTGACACTGTGCTCTCTGCTCTGACCCAAATTCTGATTTCACTATTACAGTTTTACAGCAGACCTTAGAAGGGTTCTTGTTGTCACAGGCATTGTGCAACTGTGTAGTTATGGGGCAGTCCCTGCACATGGAAAGCTTGTAACCTAATTTGTCAGGCCATACCAAGGTGGGAAGGAAAGGTACCGTCTTGCCTTAGGGCATCCAACAGCTCTGTGGTAAAACCAATTGTTCAATTCCCATATTCCTGTTTCCCCTTCCAGCGTCTGGTCCAGTGGGCAATAGTGCAGTTCTGTTGGTATGGATGATTTTGGGGTGGGAAAGCAGCTGCTTATAGCAGATCTGAGTATAATTATTAGGAGTAAATAACAACATGGCCATTACAAGAATATTTTTCCTGCTGTAAAGCAGAAATATTAAACTAGAAGGGAAACCATCCCACACTTGCGTACAACTGATGAAAATGCTAACATAACGTAGGGTTTTGTCACTTATGGCTGAGAAAAGAAACTTTCACTTTATGGTAGGCACTGCAGCCCCTGTAGCTCATTGTGCTCTCTACAGCCGAGTGCTGCTCAGTGTGTTGCACACACAGAATGCTACTGCTGTAGGCTTACCTTGTGTGTGCCTGTGCAGGTGGGTGCTGCCGTAGGCTTACCTTGTGTGTGCCTGTGCAGGTGGGTGCTGCCGTAGGCTTACCTTGTGTGTGCCTGTGCAGGTGGGTGCTGCCGTAGGCTTACCTTGTGTGTGCCTGTGCAGGTGGGTGCTGCCGTAGGCTTACCTTGTGTGTGCCTGTGCAGGTGGGTGCTGCCGTAGGCTTACCTCGCCTGCAGCTGTGGCATGTGCATGGTGGAAAATGGCAAAGGCGCCTTCTGTTTTGTTTGGCTTTTTTACATGGTTGAGTTGAGAAAGTAGGTTCACACTGAGACTCCAGTCTTTGTGCTCAGTAAAAGCCTTTATTGGGCAGAAAGTTGGAATAAAGGTCAGGAGGTGGTCACTTCTGCAGTAGCTGTGGAAAGGCTCATCACTGTTCACCCACTGATTGTAAGCAGGAACTTGAAAGTGGTCAACTGAGGTGGGACATGTGTGCTGCTGTAGTAGTACTGCTACATCCTAGCACTGAACAATAATTGGCAGTGATACTATGTTGCGCTTAGAAATTAATTTTTCCCAAAATCATTTGTTGAAAAGACAATGACCTTGATGTTGGAAAACCACTCAAACAGTGGAGGTAAGCTGTTGGTCAGTGCTTTGTCTATGCAAATGAAAACATCAGGTGTATGAGAACAGGTCCTGCTATTGTGAATTCTCAGTCACTGTTACAGTGAAAAGGATTGCTAGGTGTTTGATGTACTTTCAAGTGTTGTTTGTAGTGCTTTAAGTGTGCCAGGCATAGAAAACTTGTTGAGATCTGGTACCTTGCATTAAAAAGATCAGTAACTAGTAGTAGTATATGCTTGGAATTAAAGCTTTATGTGTTTCTTGTTTATTGTTATTAGGTGTAAGCAATTGAGGACAACACTTGTTGCTGTCCAAAGATGGAAAACAACATAACTACTATTTCTCGCGAAGAGCTTGAAGAACTAAGAGAAGCATTCGGTAAAATAGGTATGTTTTAAGTAAGGCAATAAAGATTGCAAAGGTAGGTTTTGTGGAAGAAATCTTTCTGTATCACTTTGTGTTTGATAGGGCCATATTTTTCTTCTGTGTTGCCAGTAATATCAAAGAAATAAGAATGTTTGCTTAACCACCCTTATTTTCACTGAGTCTGTGTGGTTATTAATTCTTTCAACTTCAGCAATGAAAATAGAGATATTTTGTTGCTGGGTTGTTGCCTTATTTGTGCCATTGTATATGCAGTGTGATAGGTCTCAAAATTGAGTTTTTTGAATTCCTTAAATCTGGAAAAAAAAGTAGCGTGATTAATCTTCAATTGTTAAATATATTTTCATGCTGGATTCCTGACACTGGTTTTGCTTTACTTGCACGCTTTGGCAAGCTATTAATTTTGTGTTTATTGGGTCGGATTTTACACTTTAAGCTAAACCTGGAGATCTTTTGATCTTGCTTTTGTAGCTATCAGATGTTAATAAAAGAACGTACAGTTTTGTATCTGTGACAGGATATTTGCAGATTAATTGGAGAGTAAACAGAAATAGTGAAAAATTATACAGCAACTAACCCTTACTTCCAGAATGTAATACCATTGTAAGTCTTAAAGTTCACATCTTTGGCACAGTTTTACGGGGGCGGGGGGGTGATGTGTAAGTGTACAGCTCAGTAAATCAAACGTATTTGTAATCGTAACAGGGAACAGCGTCACTTCAGACTTCAATATGAAGACTGTCCAGCTTTGCAGGAAATCTATTGGGAAGCTGTATGTTAGACACCATCAGGCCATGAGTAGCATTGAAAAGATGAAGAGGGAATTTCTTGGTTTCTGTCAATACAGATATCATGTGATGCCCAATAGAGAGTTGTAGAACTTAGATTAGAAAGAAGTAACTTTTGTTCATGACAAATAATAAACCCGTGAACCCATTGCCCCATAGGGCATTGGCATGTTGAGACCAAAAAGAAATGTTACACAACCATCTTGCCTTAGTCTGTAGCTCAAGAAATTTGTAGCCTGCAGGAGCTGGAAAGACAGACCAAAGAGCACTGTGTATATATATCAGTCCAGTAGGAGGTGTTAGGATAGGTAGGTATTCACTGGTGTTGTCCAACAGCTTTTTCATTGGTTTGGTTCTTCACCATATGCATTCCTCCTTTTTCTCCCTTTACTTCCTGTGTGCTTTCACGTTTCTGTTCTAGTGAGTGTCTGCACTGTTCTTACTGAAAAGCATTTTCTTCCTTATTGTATTATGCTTTCTGGAAAATAGAAAATTAAGCATAATGTAGCTTTTCTCTTTTCTTTCATTTTTACATTTCCAGTGTCTTTATGGATAAATTGCTTGCAGCTATATTGGTAAACTGAGAGAAAAGGCATGTATTTAACTCTCTGCTTGTCATCATGGAAACTTACCCTCAGTGAAAGGTGAACCTAGAGAAATAAAATAGCTGGTAATCTGAGTGAGCTCTTGAGCTTGTCCTCTGCTTTTTAGAGTATCCCTTTTATTACATGTGTTGTTAAATGTCTGCGTTCCAGACAGTGGATGGATTAATACACATTCAGACATAAACTTTGTCTGCGTAGTGATCTGTGAATTGTTGCTAGTATCAAAAACACAAAAAGAGTTTTTTAATAGGTGTTATTAGCCTTTCATCATCAGCGAAATGTGGCCTTATGAAGCTGTACAGAACCTGCATAGTGTAGTACAGATTGCACGGAAACTATAGCAATCAATTATGGCTAGAGGTGAAAGCATCTTTCACTGCTTGCCCTTCTGTAATGTCATGAATATTCATCTGCTCTGGTATTATTGGCTGAGTTCTGACACTAGAAGAAAGTACAGAGTGAGGTCTTTTAACTAGTAAATGAAAAAAAAAAAAAGAGCACCTTGACAAGTCAGAAAAGTGGCCCCATCATGTTGATACTGTTTCTGGCTCATTGTGTTACTCATGATGTTCTCTTAAGTTACTTATATTAGATGAATCATTTATAGAACTGGGAAACTGCAATTAATTTGTATTTTTAAGAGCTTTAATGTGATAATGAAAAAGAATTAACATTCTTAAACTGGGCAAATATGAAGTTGTTATTAAATATACAAAATGATAGACATTATATCCAGCAGTAATAATGCTGGGTATGATTTCTTGTGCTCGATTGAACTTCTGTACTGATCATCTATACTGTGGAATGACTATACCTTTTCTGCTTTTAAAGTATTTATCTTGTAGCATAGTTGTAGTGTAAACATTGTGCTACAGGTAGGGGACATTCTCAAATTCTGCTTGTAAAGATAGGTGTATCCATATATATGGTAATATGCATAGACATAAAAAATTAGGAACAGTTAGGAACAGTTAATATGTTTGATTCATCCATTATATTAGCTAAAAGCCCATTATAGGTTTCTGAATTGGTGTGTTGCTATACTAAGACAAGAATTCAAGACAGCTTTCAGCACACAGATTGGCTTACGGTGGAAGTACAAAGGGTATTTTTATTGGTGTTTTCTATGCTCTTGCATTAATTCATCATAAGTAACACAAATTATACTAATTTTTTAAAATTTATGTGATACAACCATTCATTTCTTTCCACAATTGTGTAGCTATATGATAGTATTTTGATCCTTTGCTGTACATGGACTTTCCTGACATGTGGTCTTGGGAGCCAAGTAGAAATGAAGTTGGCAATACAAATTGCTCCCAAAAGAGATAGTTCATAGATTAAGGAACCTTTAGTAAACAGATATATACAGGTTGATCTGTATTCTTCATGAATAAATCTAACTACACTAAAAGTTTTGAAAAACAGAACATGTCTATCAGTTACTAGCATAAGAAATAAAATGCAGAGTCAGAGTTCTTGTGTAAGTAGTTTTTCTTCTGTAAGTGTGGTCTTCTAATAAAACCAGGCATCAGATTTCAGGTTATGATTGCAAATGGTATGACATTGACAATAGGAATATAATAATTGATCTCCCTTACAGAGAATTTTGTTGAGGGTTTAACGCCAAAAAAAAGTTTAAACAACTTCATTATTTCAAAATTTTCTGTCTTGTCATATAGCTGTGCTTTGGGATTATAAAATGGTTCCTGGGGAAATACATAGCAAGATGGCATAACTCCTAGCTACTTGTGCCTCTAATCCATGTCAGAAGAAACAGTCATCTTCTAGAACTGTGTTTCTCACAATTTAGTCCTGATAGTTACTATACTTGGTTCTTTGCATAAGTGTAAAAACAATTTGTGCTTTTGTTTTACAGATATTGACAACAGTGGATATGTCAGTGATTATGAGCTTCAGGATCTGTTTAAAGAAGCAAGTCTGCCCTTGCCCGGTTACAAAGTCCGGGAGATTGTAGAAAAAATCATTGCAGTAACAGACAGCAACAAAGATGGAAGAATCAACTTTGAAGAATTTGTCTCTGTAAGATATTCCCTTTGGATGTTTCTCTACTTTCTGTACTCTACTATCTGTTGAGAATTAGGATAGAAAATGAAATCGAGGGGGTACAACTAAGTAGTATTGTGATCAAAGTATGTATTAAGAATGAGAAAATTTTCTGTGGCAATTTACAGTATCCTATGTAATTATTTTCCAGTCTTTATGTTTCACTCTCCTATTTAATTTATTAGATCTCATTTGGGCAACGTGTGAGAACAGAGTAGTTTCAGTCAGTTCTACTTTCTATCCCCTCAAAGATGCCATATTTTGGGCACTGTTGGGTCAGGCCTTGCCCTGACAAAAGAGTAGATAATTAGATATTGGCCTCTAAATTCTCCTGGTGATAAATGAATGTTTGTGCTACTATGCTTATCCTTTATTCTAAAGGCTATTTTCTACTGGGAGTCAGGTACTTCTATTTTCATTTTCAGTGAACAAATTTGAATGGTTTAGACTTTTTTTAATGTGTGCTTTATTTAAGAGAAAAATACCTCAAACATTTCAGGCTGTTGGTTTGTGTTTGGGGGTGATGAGTTTTTGCTTTGAGTTCAGACTTCAGCCAGTTGCACCAGGTTGCTTGCTGAACTACTCAGTGATCTTTTTTAAAGATTCTAATTCGTAGTGGTTCACAGGTGAGATGCAAATATTTGCATCCAGGTATTGAACTGTATATGTTACAAATCAATGTCAGTTTTGAGACTTCTACAGTATTGGGGACAAATCAGGGCATCAAGCAGTTGGAAAACTGTCATGTAGTAGCCTTTCACTGTAAAGCATATGATTAAGTAAGTGGAAGAAATATGCTGTAGTCATTTAAACTGTGTGGATCTTTAGTTGTTTTCCTCAGTTTTCCAAAATACCTGTGGAAAAATTGTGTACATTGTTGCATATCTACTTTTTTAGATAGCATGGCTTGATAAAGGTGGCACTTGAGGTACTTGCTGAGAAATAATGCATTAGATACCTGGTATACACCTTTCATGAAGGGATTTAAACTGGTTTACCCGTACAGTAATTTTATTTTTTTTCCCTCAGAACAGATGTCAATGTAAATAACAAAAAATGGTAGTCAGGTTAATTACTACTCTGGAGTACTTATATGAGTTACCACTTAACATTTTGTATTAACTCATTGTTTTCCTTATTCCAGATAATCCAAGAATTGAAAAGCAAAGATGTTAGCAAATCTTTCAGAAAATCAATAAACAAAAAGCAAGGTATTACAGCAATTGGAGGAACATCAGCAATATCCAGTGAGGGGACACAGCACTCTTATTCAGGTAAGAAATGATTAAACACAAGCAAATTTTGCATGGAGGATCACTCTTTACATTTGCACTACAGACAAATTAAAAAAACAATTGGAAAAAGTTGCTCTTGAAAGCAAATTAATGGAGAGAAAGCGCATGGAGATGGACAAGATAAATATGAGTGGTAGTTTTGGCTGTTCAGTTGTTACTTTCATGCTGCACTCAGAGATAAATTAGTCATCAGCACCTTTGCTGGAAGAAGAAATGAAAGCAAGCACTGATGGTGGGGAATAAATGCCCCCTTTGGCATACTTCTAGCAATGCAAGTCAAGTTTTTGGCTTCATTACATTCTAAACTGCTCTTGTGTCGTGGTTTCACCCCAGCTGTGGGCTGAGATCCACGCAGTTGCCTGCTCCTTAAAGTAAAAGAGCAGGGGAAAAGGGAAAAAGGGAAAGGGAAAACAAGGGAAGGGAAAAGGAAGGGGCAAATAACTCCAAAACCAAGAAACTAAGAGGCCCGTGGGTTGGGATAAGGAGAGTTTACTAAGATAACAGAAAGATAAAATACAACAATGCTAACAGGACTTTAGAGCAAAAGAATATGAAACTATTGATACACAATGCAGTTTCTCACCGAACCACACAACTCAGGCCGTAACACCCAGAGCTGTCCCGGAACCCGACCGTTCCCCCAAGAAGCACGCGTCCCGAGAGGAAGCACGCGTCCCGAAACCGCCCCTCTTCTTCTTCCCAACAGCCCCCCGTTTTCCTAGGCAGGACGTAATTGGCATGGAATACTCTCTTTGGCCCATCTGGGTCACCTGTCCTGGCTTCGCCCCTCCTTTCTCAAGAATAGAGAAATAGAAGAAGCTAAGAAAGTCCTTGACTGTCTGACTGCAGCTAAGAACATCAGGGTGTTATCAGCACTGCTTTCATTTTAACTCCCAAACACAGCATTCCATCAGCTGCTATAAATGAAATTAACTCTATCCTGACTGAAACCAGGACATCTTGGTTCTATGTTTAAATAAAAATTAATCCCCATGTTCTTTTACACAGAGTTAACTAAAATCCCCATGTATTGTTTCTAGATGGAAGGGCTGTCTCAGCTATCCCTGTGCCAATATAGACTTGTTTGATCCCAAGTGGTTTTTGGCCTGCCTTGTGCTTGAGAACTTGCTTTGAATATTTGATCTCAGTTTCTTTTTACCTTCCTCTACTGCATGTCATTTAAGTTGGTAATTGCGCCTAATTGCATTACAGCTCCCATTCAGAATGTTAACTGTTTCAGGATCATATTATAATAAGCACTATTGCAGGTTTTTTCGGTTGACTTAAGTGGGATTTGCTGTGGTTCCAGAACTATGTTAAGATTCTATACATGATGAAGATTCACTTCATTTAGCTACAGGTAATGATAGCCTATGTCAAGGTATTACCCTTTTATAACGCTTGGTGTATCTCCAAAGCAGGGGATGGATTCCATCCCAAAGGATGCCTGTAGGAGGGGAACACCAACAGAGATAATTGTTTATATTCCCTTTCATTTTTGGTGGAGAGAAACTCACCCCTCTAGACTGCAACTGATCTGACTCGGCCTCATCAGCTATCTAGTTTATGATAAACTCACCCCTCTAGACTGCAACTGATCTGACTCGGCCTCATCAGCTATCTAGTTTATGATGAGATGATGTGTACAGTAGAATTTCATGTTTCTTACCACTGACAATGAAAGAAGTATAATGAGTCAGGTGTAGGTACCGACCTTGTATGCTTTCTGGAGTTAAGTGAGGTTTGTACCACCTGTACTTTCTGGTAATTTAGTTACTGATACTTGATTGACTTGTGTCAATAAATGTTCTTACCTAGATATGCAGTAATAAATTCTCTGAAAGAGAATTAAAAATAGAGGTACTAAACATTTCTCTATCTTAAAGTTAGATACAGCTCAGTAATTCAGGTAAAAGTCTCAAAAATACTGTCAGTCTCTGAGGTCCAGAGTGGATTCTGAAAGCGGAAGAAATGCTTCATTTTAAACCAATGGTGTATAGATTGAGAAGTTGGGTATTTCAGATCAGAAATGTCCCTCTTCTCACTGTAATGACTGAGAAACTGAATAAAAAGTTAGCCATAAAGACCCATTTTGTTGCTATGATTTTTATGTTGTCCTTCAGAAAATCACCAGATGTTTAGATGGTGGAGTAAGAAAGAGATCAGCCTGTACTTTCTGGTTTTTTGCATGCTTTCCCACTGATGTGACACTCTGGTAATTGCCTCTGTGAAAGCAAGGGGGTTTGCTGCTAATGAATCCTTTGTGACTCGTCTGATGTTTAGTAGTACAAGTCTGATGTTTAGTGGAAATGATAGCAGATTATTTTAATGCTGTTTTTCTTTTCAGAGGAAGAAAAAGTTGCTTTTGTTAATTGGATAAATAAAGCTCTCCAGGATGACCCAGACTGTAAGCACCTCCTACCTATGAATCCATCAGATGCCAGTCTTTTTAAATCCCTTGCAGATGGCATCCTTCTCTGGTGAGTCCAGGCCTATGAGATGGAAAAGAAATTAATCTCAAATGTTAAATGCTGATTACAGTAACATGAATTGAAAAATTACTGATAGGCTTAATGTCAGGTCTCCACCCTAAAATATTTCAGTCAATGTGTAGGATGAGGAAGATCAGTTTGACCATAGAAATGTTACTTATAGCAAATTTTTATGTGGCTCTGCATACATTTTAGAAGTGGGTTTCCACTTCAGATCTGTAACCATCCACATCAGAAATGTGCAGGCTATTTATAAAAGGTGTAATGACATGGTTTATGTTTTGTCTAGCTGAAATAATTAGAAATCTTTGCTATTTCTCATTTTTTAAAACTTACTAAATGTAATTACTGAATTACAAATCCATGGCAAGATAGAGAGCATATAGTAGGTCCTTTAACTTTAGTCTGCTCTAACTTTCTAATTAAAGTACAATAATAGTACTTATTCATACACCATAGGAACAAGGGATTAGCTTATTAGTATTGATATGAATTAGTCTTTGAGATCCATGCGGATGCAAGATACTGTAGAAATGCAGCACAGAAATGTATTTGCTGTATTACGAACATTTTCACTAGAAACTATTCAACTGTCTCTAATGTACAACTTAATTTTCTTCAGAACTTTCTGACAGCACAGACATGCTCTCTTACCTAAGCACAAAACCCAATTGCTCAAGTTTCTTATAACTACATATTATCTGGAGGTTTTTTGGATAAATATGAAAGTATTTAACAGGTAGAGGAGATTTAGAGGATGAGGTGGTCACTTTTTTTTATCTTGTCAGAAATATTTACAGCTAGTTTAAAGTATTAGATGTTTATAATCAAATCATGTATCTTCTGAGAAAAAGTTTATATAATACCTGGCTTTTCTTCCTTAGCAAAATGATCAACTTTTCACAACCAGATACAATTGATGAAAGGGCTATTAATAAGAAGAAACTCACTCCTTTCACTATTTCAGTAAGTACTGCACAGATAGAAAGTAGCCACAAACGAAAAAGTAAAATATTTTGCTATAGCAAAATATTTAAAAAGTAAAATATTTTGCTATGGCTCACTTGGGAAGGGGATGGGGTGGGGGGAAGTTCTATGTATAAAAAAATGTCAAAGCATGAAATCGTATTCCCTAATACGATTAACTAGTTATTATTCCCTAATAACTCTGCTGAATCTTTCTGTTATTTAAAAGATGTACTGGAAAACTCATATTTTTCATGCTTTCCTCAGTACTTTCTCTATTCAATACTCTCATTTTGCTTTACTAAGTATCTGAAGACAAGAATTTTAGACTCTGAGTGGAAGATCATGTCCTATTTTGGCAATGCAGAAAGAATCTGCATGTCTGTAGTACAACGATGCATTTTCAGTATTGGCAAATGGATTGGACAGAGGATGAGAAGCTCTATTATGAATTGTGTACCAAGTCATGAAAATATTTGAGAGAAACAGTTTTTAAGGCCTTATTTTGATAGAAAATGGGTCTGGAAGAGGGAAGTAGATCCCAAAGTTACAAGCCTAACAAGAAAACAAAAAAATCCTGTTTAAAAACCTCAATTAATTGGCAGGCTTTTCATTTCAGACTGTGACAAATATGAAAATCTAAAGCATAGTATATTCTAAGTCCTCCACGTGGGTTTCGTAACTGCTACTTAGGTAAAGAAGATATGTCGCCAAAGATGATACTAAGTGTGTTTGTTGTCTCTGTAGATAGTTAAAATATGACACAAGAAAACAGAATAATATTTACAGGAGCTGTCAGGTATTTTAAATTTGATGGTTTAATCTGTGACAATCATTAGCTTTATTTTCAGTGTCAGGATGTTAAATTGTCATGATTTTCTTATGCTGTCTGTTCAATTACAATTTAACACTTGCTTGAATAAATGTGTCAGCCTGTCTTAAGATCCAAGATGAGATGACAGTGATGTGAGTACCTTCCTGCACAGAGCAGAATTCCATATGAGCACATTTTTCCACAGGATCAAACAGCTGATATTTAGAGCAGTATATTTGCGTGTGTGATAGGAGTTACAAAAAATGTTTTGATTAGAATATTCCTCAGTCATCCACGCTGCAGAAGGTGGTCCATGATTTTTTTTGGTGGGTCCATGTTAAATGCTGCCCATAAAGTTTCTCCATTAAATTTTGCTAAGATATTGTGGTGGGTCACAAAACAATGTCCAGGGTGCCATTTTTACTGCGAGCAATTGAACTAATGTGTTATTTCTTACAACTTCTGAAACTTAGAAAATTCAATATGAATAAATTTACTAAGAAATACAGCCTTTGTTGTAATAACTAAGGTAATTTGTTAATGATATCTCAAATAGGAGAACCTAAACCTGGCTCTGAACTCAGCATCTGCTATTGGCTGTACGGTTGTCAATATTGGGTCACAAGATTTGCAAGAAGGAAAACCACACTTGGTATTAGGACTCTTGTGGCAGATCATTAAAGTTGGTCTTTTTGCTGATATTGAGATTTCCAGAAATGAAGGTAAGAGTAGTGCCAGGTATAGCAAGTTCCACGATTTGGAATTAACTGTAGTGCCACAACAGCAATGATTTCAGCTTTCTTTCAAACTTGGTTTTAGCTCTTATTGCCTTGCTAAATGAAGGGGAGGAACTAGATCAGTTAATGAAGCTTTCCCCAGAAGAGCTCTTGCTACGGTGGGTGAACTACCATCTGGTCAATGCAGGGTGGCAGAAAATCAGTAACTTCAGCCAAGACATTAAGGTACGTAGTTACCGCTCTGACAATTGAACATAATGGTATTTAAACACTCTATGCATGACAACGAATGAGCCAGAACAAAAGTATTTAGAAAAATAAGTCATCTCCTTTTTCTACCTATAGGTTCGTCCTGTATTTTGCAGTTCTGAAAGAGCGTTATTTTGATCTCTCATATCCAATTCGCTTGCTCATACCATGCATTATCACATCAGTATTCCTTAAGTAAGCAAACAAGGTTAAATTCATGGAAGTTCTGATATTCTGACTTCGTTATCAGAGTTACTTAGGACTTGGAGCTACCTTTTTCCTGTCCATCCTTCCCTACTCCTGGGTCTGCAAAAAACCATCTTTTTTGGTGTCGTTTTAAGGAAGAAGTGTATGGGTTTAAATCTCCTTCTGGTGCATATTTGCTAATGGTGGTTGCCCTTTGTACCTAGCATTCTGCAGAAGAGTAGGAAACTTCTTCATAAATGAACAGCTCTACAGATGACCGTCTGGAGTAGATATTGATTCTTGATCCAAGGAGAGCAGCTCCTGTCAATCACTGTGCTTTGCTGGTGTGCCAATTTACTGACACCGAGGGACTGAAAGGCATTTTGGTTCCTTGGGGCAGCTGTGTAGTTCTTCTCTCTTCTTCAGTGATTCTGCATACTTCAGTAACTCCAGTTGAAGAGAGAAAAACCCAAATTCTTAAAACTAAAGCCAAAGGAGGATGATCCCCTAAGGTGATAAGACCTCATTTCATTGAAGAACATCATGCCATTAACTGCTAGATATATCTTTTCAAATGCCACTACTATTATTAAAGCGAGCATTTAAGTAGGGTTTTAAATGAAAGCTACTACACTACTAATGTGGTAAAATATTATTACCTGATATTTAAGAGAAGTATTAAATAGTTCTAAAACTAGCAAGTTTTGTTTTAGTCTCTTAGTTTCCTGGTAGGGGAGCAAAAACACAGAAGCATACTGAAAACTGCATCAAATAAATATAACTTCTTTTGTCACTATAGATTCATCCTAAAAAACCCACTTAACTCTTCATTTTAAATTCCAGTTTCCTTCTTTATTAGGAGACACATTTTTATAGAACAGTCTACTTAAGAAGGATAATGAAGGAATACAATACCAGCACTGAAAATAAAAATTGTTTTTTCTGGGTAATCTATATAAATTTTCCTTAAATATATGAATTACAGCTGTTTAGTTCATATTCAGCAAAATAAATTTAACTAACCTTCTCCAATATAATTAGCAGGTATTCCTTTTCTCTGTATGACCTCATCCATATTATCTGAAGTTAGGGTGCCATGTTTTTAACTTCTGGCTTTTGAATTGGACTGTAAGAGTGATAAGTGGCTGTGAAAGGCTACGTACTTGCTTGTACATTTTTAAATATTACAATTCTTGTTTTAGGATTCAAGAGCATACTACCATCTGTTAAATCAAATTGCACCCAAAGGTGATGGCCTTGATGAATTGCCTATTAAAATTGACTTTTCAGGATTTCATGTAAGTACCCAGAAATATAAAAATAAACTGGAATTATGAGACCTCCATGTATGTATCCCACATCCTGGTTACAAGGCTATCCCGGAATCCCCTTCAGTTTTGTAACACAGACAAAAGCTCATATAGATTTCCTCAGTGTCACAAAAGCTTATGTGGGTAAAAGCTTGAGTGAATTTCCAGGCTGCTGTTGAAACAGTATAATACATCCTGCAGTCTAAAGTTTGGAGCTATGTTTTATTTCGGGTAGAATCTAACTTCATTTTCCCTTGAGTCCTGTAACATGAATATTAGAACACCCTTCTTCAGTTCTGATTTTTTTGAATTTAGACAAGGAGAAAGAGTAGACTTCACAAACCTTGTGATCCTTCCTCAAACCAAACAGCATTCAGAAATGTGAGCCCTTTCAAAAGCCAGCAGGAAAGTGGTGACAACTGTCAAGCCCTACATTCTAAAGGCACAGATAAAACCAGTCTAGGTAGATGTGAAAACACTTTTCTCTAAGCTGCCACATGATGCTCTTATTCAGAGATTGCATTTGATACAAAATAGAACTGCCTGCCTAAGAGAGCTATATCTAGATAGCAATCAGAATCTTGAGTAGAGTCTTGTTATTCTTAATAATAATGAAAATTCAGATACAAAATTGTGTTTGCATACAAGTCCTTTCAGACTGTTTTATTTGTTGGCTTTTGTTTTGGGTTTTGGGAGGACTGAGAAAGGATAGAAGTTAATTTTTAACCTGTAATTTCCTACAGGTCATGTGATCATGTTCTGTAATGGGTTATAAATGAGTGTCAGTAACAACTTGTTTTAGAGCAAGTTTCTGGGAATCAGTAGCCTGGAAATGGAAGTGCACCCACTACACTTCTGAGCAATGCTGCACAGGTAGCCCCAGAAGCAAAGGATCAAAAGTGGAAGGAAGTTGGGAATTTTTACAGACTGTAAAAACTAGCTTAGGCGTTGGGGAACAAAGGAAGAACTCACATGGGTCATTTACAGGTTTTCCTGAACTGAAGATTCAGTAAAGAATGGAAATGTGCATTACAAATTATTCATTACAAATTATTTTTGTTTTTTCTTTTAGGATAAAAATGACTTGAGGAGGGCTGAATACATGCTCCAACAGGCAGATAAATTGGGCTGCAGACAGTTTGTAACTCCAGCTGATGTGGTCGCAGGCAACCCTAAACTCAATTTGGCTTTTGTTGCAAATCTCTTTAACACATATCCAGCCTTACACAAGCCTGACAATTCATCCTACGATCTCAATTTATTAGAAGGTACTCAACCTAATAAGCACACAGGAGATAAGAATATTAGTGATATTTATTTAAGTATTCCTTCTAGGTTGTGATGTAGGATCCCTGCATGATGGTGCCCATGTTAACACCAGCATATAGAGCTTTGTAAATAGATTTAATATAAGCTGTAGTAGAAGTCCCTGTTACTGTAAATATTGTTTGTTTGTATTAGCCTGACCAAAGGCTATTCCTGAATAACCTTCTTTCATTCATTTGTGGGAGCAAAAACTGTCCTCTTATTCTCTTTTCAGTTTCCTGTGCTTCTTTCCATAGCTATTGCACAAACTCTTAGCTTTCCCTGATTTGCAGTGCTATACTATGCAACTGTAACAGTCTTTTAAAGAGCTTTTCATCTGTTGTGTTAGATATATGTGTGTGCATCTGTATTAGTTTGCTGCCTTTTAAAACAGGAAACATTAAAAAAAAAGTTGTCTGAGTGATGTATATGTATCTATTGCTTTAGCAACCTATATAGATACCAGCATATTGGCAAGTTTGGGCTTTAATTACACAGTTAAGATCCCTGATACTAGACATAAAGGGATAATCGGTAGCAGTCTTTGGCTGTTACCCTTTATGTGGACCAGCTAATGTAGGATAATGAAATGGCTCCTGCCAGTGTATTTCACAGTTGTTCACTGATCTCAAAGGAATGGTGAGAATCAGGGGTGCCGCACTCGGGAGAATCATCAGCAATGTTCACACATTCCTCTGCACTGCCTACTCCTGCCTTCCTCTTACTGTTCCTATCAGGTTTCCTTTCCATCTAGGTGAGTTCATCTTCCTTTGCTCCTTTTTTTTTTTTTTTTTTTATAATTTTTCTGCTCTGCTGCATCCCTATTTCACAAATCTTGTATCCCTCAGACTACTCCTGTTTCAGGTTTCCTGCTCTTCTAGTTTCAGCTGGGTGCCAGCTGCGGTAGAGGTATTAGAGCACAGGAGGTAGTCTTCCCTTTTCAGCTGTGATATCCCTAGTCACTGCAGTCCCTGCTATCCAGGACAAATGATTGAAGGAAAGTCCTGCTCTTCCTCTGCTGCAATTTTATTAGAAATGTATACAGGAGCTGCATGGAGGGGAAATATGTTCAGTTCAGCTTCTCTGTCCTGAACATGAAGTTGCAGGTGTGATTCAAAGTACCAAAAACTTGGTCAAATTTAGAAAAGTTTTCATTGGCATGGCAAAAATCAGCTGAACTACTTTTTGAACTTTCCTAAAACATTTAGATGAGATCAAAATCTCTGCTAAAACAGTTTGAAAGAAGTTGCCATTACCTGAATGCTAGATTACAATTTTGTAATGAGATATACTGGCCAAACTTACTGTTTATAGTATATATTTGAGAGATGCATAATCATGCCAATGTTATCTGTTCAAAGGCAAGTAGACCACGCTTCTTTGCCTCCAAATAATAGCTTCTGTGGTGTTATGTAGTACTAAGTCATCAAAGTAGTTACTTCAGCCAAAAGAGTATTTAATATGCTTTTCTGTTCATTTCCTTTATTTTTTTCCATAAAATCCCATGGTTTTACTGATGTTTTCTTAAGGTAGTTTTATATAAAAGACATTAATTTATTTATAGTTTCATCATAGATTGTTGAAATCTGACTCATAATTTATAATGCTTTCCTATTTTGCTTCATGAAATGCAGATTTGACCCCTCCTAATGTAGGTACTGTATTTAGTACTTTTCCATACTCCATAAAAGTGTTTATTTTGCAATATTTCTCTTTTTTTTTTTTTTTTCCCCTCTAGTGTTTTAGACATCTCTGTCCTTCCTCTCTGGTTGATTTTTGCATTGTTCTTATGGTTTTATTCTATTGCTTTAATATGCCGTCATAAGTAAAAGAGGAAAAAAAACCACCATAGTCTAACATCATATGTGTAAAATGGGGACAAGGACTTGCAGGAAGTCAAATGCCATGTAGTTTTTTCTGTGAGCTTAACTAATAGGGGCCTTCCATGAATCAAGGTATAAAGCTCTAAGCATGTGCAGCCAAAAGTCCTAATTTTCCTGCATTAAATTCCATCTTTTCAGTGGCTGTTCCACCCAAAGAGTGTCATTTGGCTGTTCTCTTTCGTTTAAGACAACAAACACTGTGTATAAATTATAATTTCTGCTAATGCTTAACAAGTCTGGTGATATGGACTTGTATACAGAGAGTATCCCTCAGATATACAGACATAGCAAAATGAATGTCTCATGATATGGGGATGGAGGGGGAAGTCCAATGTGTGACCTTTAACTGGGTTCTGCTCTTGCTCTGAGCCGCCTCTTATTTGTGGGGAAGGCAGCAGAGTTTGGAGTCTAAGTCACACAGAAAGCTGAATTCTGAGGGGAGGAAGAGGAAGGACTTCTCTCCACCCACATTTTCTCCAGCATAGATGTTCTCTGCTGCTGTTGCTTAGTCTGCTGGGAGACCTCAAGGCTGGTCCCACAAGAGAGTTAACTGCTCCAACTCAGACAGCTGGGCTGAGGGTACGAATTGTATCTTGAGCTTGGTCACCTTTCAGAGAGGATAGTGTGTATTTAGAGCCTTTTCAAGTCTTGACCCCTTTCCTATGGCTACTCTCCTCTCAGTTCCATGGTTTAATGATCTCAAACAAAGAGATGGCAATATATGTCAAGGATACTACCAAATTTGCTCCTCTCTCTTTTGTGTAGCTCTGCCCCCTTTCTGCAGTTTCCCAATGATTTTGGCTATCTGCTGCATCAGCAGAAGATGTGCTCCTGATAGGATCACAAGGTATATTTTGAATAAAAGAATAGAGAGAAAAAATTGGTCAGTTCTCAGCCATCTGAAAAAACTTACAAATGGTTATGTGTGCATGCTGAAAGGATTGGTTTAGAGTGGCATATTAAATATAGTACACTGGATTTAGTTCTTGGATTCCTGCTGTCCAAAAGGGCGCTGCCCAACTTGCATGCTCTTGCTCCTGCTTGCCTACCTGAGATTCTTTTGACAGCGTTAAGCATGCATTTTAAATTTCTCAGTCTGAGTGCAGTTGCCAAGTATCTGTTTCTGTAGCTATGTTTTGTTTAGTGAGGGTTCATGAAGTAATCTTGTTACTGTCTCCACAGTGGACATGTCTTCCTAAAAGAACTCTGCAGTCAGTATTTTAGGTATTGCAAACAAACTCAACCCTCAGTAGTCTAAAAGCTTAAAAAAAGGAAAAAAGCAAAAGGGACTTACTTCAGAATACTATAAATTCTTAAATCAATGCTTATAAACCTAAATTATATATTACACTTGTATTTGGATTGTCTCTTTTATGGCTATTTTTAACTTTGGCATAAAACATAATTCTTTGACTTTTAAATTCTGTTGTGGGAAGAAGTATGTGAAACAACTGACTGCCTGAAGACCTTGCAGAACAGTATTTTTCTTTGTTTCAGCATGTATTCATCAGTGACTCTTTGGTAATTTTTACAAGGAAATCTTTGAAACAAATACTAGTTGGAATTACATATGAGAGACTTCATACTTTAGAAAGAAAATATAGCAGTAGGATAAATAGAATCCATTTTATAATAATTGAAAAGTAACTGGTAAGCTGGCTGAAACTTTTTTCTTAAAGAATTCTGTTGGAAAATGTCAATTACAAGTGAAATTTCTGAATTTAAATATTTATACATACATTTTGAAAATCAGAGCTTTTTTGTATAAAGGGGAGTAAACCTAAATTAAAATTTTAACCTCAGTCTAAAAATTGCTGTTGCATAGAAAAACTCCTGAATAGACCTTTCTCATTTAATGATAAATACACATTTATTCTGTACTTTAATTTTGCAAAAACGTTTGGTGTTCTGTGGTCAATGTAGAACTGAAGTGCTAAATGAGTTTGCTTTCATGCTGTGTAAACCTCATTAGACAAATTTGGTACCATTATCCTCTAAGAAACAAATGAAAAAAGCAAAGAAAAATCTTAATTTGGATTTTTATGTCTTTCAGTCTTGAGAAATCTGGTCTTGGTTTGACAGGGAGGTTTTCTCCCTCTTCAATGTCCTTTCTGTTTTCTTAACTGTGGATTGTCAGCCCAGGGGAGCAAAGCATTGAGGTTGTTCCAAGATAACGTATTGAGGCTAAATATTTTCTTAAGTGTTCAGTGATGTAAGAGAACAGCTTGTGCAGCACTGATTCACATGCCACAGATACATTGTTAAAATTTAGGTAATGTTATAAGTAGAAAATGGATGTATTCCTGCAAAGTGTAGCTTTATAGAGAAAGGACATTAGTTTAGGAACTCATGATTACATTAGATAAAAACAATTAAGTGATAAAAGCTTTTTTAACTACTGAATTTTCCATGTTTCTCATAAGCAAAGTTGCTAATTAAAACTGCCAGAATTAGTAGCCCCCTTGACAACAAAAGTAGCTTTGTGAATTCTATCCAATACAATAGTGCCTTGCTGAGTCTCCAGTATTAAAAACTAAAAAGGTGAGGTCTGTTGCTGTGTTAATACAAATATGCCATTTCAAATACATTTAAAGATACTGTTGAATGCAATTTCCACTGATTTTGCTTTTAGGAAATTATTATTAATCATCACTCTTTTCCCCATGATAGCTAAAATGCAACCAACAAACTGCAAAATTCTGTTTCTTATCAGATTGTATTCACACAGAAAAACATCATCTACTAGTGTTCTCTGCACCACCTCTGGCCTAGTGCCTGGAACTGAGGGACTCAGAGTTTGATAGGGTTGCCTTGACTTACTGGCCAGTAAAGAGCACTGTTAAGAAAAGGATTAACTCATTTTTTGGGGAGAGGGTGGGAAGGAAGAGGTGTGAGAGTCATTTAAACATTGCTTATTAAAGTGTTTTTTCCAATAACTTACATAGAACTATATTTGTCACCTTAGGAGAAAGTAAGGAAGAAAGGACTTTCAGAAACTGGATGAACTCACTGGGTGTAAACCCATATGTTAATCATTTATACAGGTAATAATATTTTTTAAAATAATAATTTGATTTCCTTTCAATGACGGGAATAAAGAAGAAAAGAATTAAGAAAGGGAGATTGTATTTCTATTAGAATAGTGATTTTCAGGTTTCCACACACTGTGACAGGAACTGTGCTAGAGCCATGTAATTCTAAACTATAGGAGAAGATAGTTGTCTGCTGAGTAGACAGTAAGAATCTATGCAGTGTGGTATTCCCTCAATACAAAGGGCTTTTTAGATGCTTCTGATCGCTTTCAAATGGTGCTAGCAGTTGATTCAAATCCCATCAATAAAAGATGGGATATAGGAAGCAACTGGGAACATCAGCTTGCGTGTATACTTGCTGTCAGGTTTCATTTGTTTCTGTTTTCTGACCTCTGTAAAGTGATACCATCTGTAGAGAGCTTAACCTCGAGAATTTAATTTGGTGAGTAGCTGAAGGGGATTTTCAGGAATATAATTTATAATGTGAAAAAAAGAGTATTAGGAAAAGTATTCTTTCCTTCAGGTAAGTATATTGGCTTTGCTTATTCCTTAGCAAAATACATCTTTAGGTGCAGATAAAGCATGAGTATTTAACATCTTGAAGTTCTGAAGAAACTTAAACTGTATCAATAAATGAAAACTCTTTAGCTAGATACTTTATCTGTGCCTACCCTGTGAAAGGAATTATTTAAAGTGGCTGCAACCACTGGCTATGCTTAGTTTACTCAAATCTGTGGAATTAAATATCCAAATTAATGTAAATAATTGCAGAAATCAATCGAACGTAGGCCAGTTTTTCCACAGCACAACAGAAATTTTTAATTATGTGACTGGAATTTTTCAGCAGCTTAATTACACTTTGAGAAGTCTCAACTGCTTAATGTTTTCATTATGAATATGAGCCTTTTGTACTTAAAAACATTGTTCTATTCTGTTTTAGTGACCTCTCTGATGCTTTAATAATCTTCCAGTTGTATGAAATGACTCGTGTGCCGGTTAACTGGAACCATGTCAACAAACCTCCTTACCCGTTACTCGGTGGTAATATGAAAAAGGTGGGTGGATACTCTGTAATACAGTCCTGTTTCAGTATCTCCCATTGTGCTGTCTGTAGTACTCTGGTTTATCTAGATTTGAGTGCTACTGAGACAGCTCTGGCAAAGGAAGAAAATATCTTCCAAAGGAATCCAGTCAGGTCTGACACAGCTGTTGTTGCCTGATGCTCTTATAGTGTGAGGTGTTTCTTCACAGACCAGGTTATATTCTTCCAGGGGAATTTGTTGAGGACTTGAAGAATCTTAGCTTTCAGTTAGTTCTGTGATTGTTACAAAGCCAGAAATGCAGAGTGGGGAAAAAAGATAGTGTCAAAGATTCAGTTTTGTCGAAGATTCAGTTTTGATGTAAGCACATATGACTTCAGTGGAAGTGCACTTGTCTTTTTGAAAAGTGAAAAAAGGTAATAATTGGAATCTTGCACACTTGCATGTATAGTTAAAATTGTGTTGTTTGAATCTCAGTGTAGAAAGGCTAGAAACCTCTCTAACTCCGCATCTCACCATAGGTAGCAGTAAGCCAAAGTAATTCAGAATACATGTAGATTATGAGTCTGTATTATAGAAATATTAAGGTATCTTCGTTATTTGCACGTGTTTCTTTTTAGATTGAGAATTGCAATTATGCTGTAGAACTTGGGAAGGCAAAAGCCAAATTCTCACTGGTTGGTATCGCTGGACATGATCTAAATGAGGGTAATCCAACTCTGACTTTGGCTTTGGTTTGGCAGCTGATGAGAAGGTAAGTTAGGCACAGTATATGATAAATGTATGAATTATATATACATTAAAAAATCCCTTTGCATGTATGTATATGTGTCTATCTCTGTATAACAAGGCAAATTAAAGCCAGTATTTAGTTGACCCAACAGGTATTTTAGAAAGCCATCCCTAAATATCCCTCTTATCTAAGATAAACTTTTATACATCTTTTTCTTTTAGTTTTACATACTGTGTAGTGATTGAGGCCCCAGTAGTGTGTGTGTATGTACACATCCATTTATAGAGACAATTAAAACCTTGTATACTAAAACCTCTGATTCAAATTCTAAATCTTGCAGCAAGTAAAAAGAGCACAACTTAATTCAAGTTGATTCATGTGTCTTTCTGTAAGTAGAGTCATTTAAATATTTGTAAAATCGAAAAAGAAAGATAGCACACAACCCTTCTTTGTATTTATAGAAGTTTAAAATGGGAAGAAATTTTTAGGCCATCACAGCTACAGTGACATAACTACCATAAAACCAAAAGCTAGCTAGTGCACTGAGCAGGAAAAAAGAATTATAAATTGATTTCAGTAAAGAATATATTGCAATTATTGCAATTATTATTGCAATTTTTTCCATAAGTTAATTTTCTTAGATCTGCCACAAAGCACTCAGTGCTTTTTGTTTCTTTGACTGTTGAGATTCACTTCTCAAGAGGACTTGGATGGTGGGGAGCAATTTTGCTTATAAAGCAAAATAAGCTATGATGTGCTGAGTAAAACAAATATATAACAACATAACTGTGAATATTATGAGGTTTTGAATTATTTTTTATTCTGGCAACAACCAAAAAATTTATTTGAAGTACTAAATAGTTTATAGGATAAATGCACCTTATAAAGGTGAGTACTTGGCATTGTTACTATCCTGAAGTAATATTTTACTTCTGCTTGTAGCTTTGTACTGTTAGGACAGCCAAGTTCTACCACTCACTTGAACTCAGATTGTTTTTTTCTTTTATTAAAGGTATACTTTGAATGTGCTGTCAGACCTTGGAGAGGGAGAAAAAGTAAATGATGAAATTATTATTAAGTGGGTGAACCAGACACTTGCAAAAGCAAATAAGAAAACTTCAATTACGAGTTTCAAGGTAATCAAACTAATTTACTTTTCTTTCCATGTATAATCAGACATGGGATTCTTAACCTGATCCGTTAACAATTTGACTAACAGTGGCTTTCCCATCAGCTTGTATAATTATGTAAGAAAATATTTCTGATACCCTGGGAATCTTCAAAAGTATTTTTACAGGTCTATTAATAAAGAAACAGACAGAAATTCTGATTGCTGCTGTAAGAGTCAAAATACTCCTACCCCTCAAAAAAAAAACCCAAAACCACCAGAAATCCCAAATCAAGACTACACAATGTTCAAAGGGGCTTATGTCTGAAGTTGCCAATTTTGGGGCACGGCATGTCATACATCTTCCAGATCTTTCGATACAGGCATTCTCATGCTTGTTATAAGATGAAGAATGATTTTGGAAATACCTGGGAGTGGGGGGAAATCACCATTTTTTGTAAAAGGTGGTCCAAAATATGTATTAGTGTGTGACAGAGCCAGGAGAGGGAGCCCAAGTCAACCATCGACATCTTTTGCCTTCAATGCCACTGCTGATGTGCAGCAGACCCATAAAAACTGTTTTCTCCATATATATGGGGAAATATGAACAATGACAAAACCAAAAGAAGTACTGCGTCTGTCAGGTGTGTCATGCTGTGTGAATCTCACTCTTGAGAAATGCTAGATTAATAATTGCACTTGCATGCAAATATAACATTCTTACTCAGACTCATTGTATACTCTGGAGCAGTTATGTCTGTGGTTCACAAATGGAATATAAAAACCTAACAAGTTAATTATTTATGAGTTCACTGTGTTTTGAAATTGAATTAGGTAAGAATTAGGCAGAAGAGTAATATTAAATAATTTTATAAGACATAATGTTTAAATTTTACTCTAGGAGGTAACTTAGGCCTTTATCTTCTTAAAGGGACTGCTGCTTCTCTCTCTCTTTTTTTTTTTTTTTAATAAATAATATTGTAATAATGGTAGTATAAATAATTTGAATATAGAAAGATTGTCTGTCCCAACATCTTGCTTTTGGTATGTCTTTGAGGTGGGTTTTTTTTTTTTTTGAGGGGGTGGCATTGGTTGTGTTTTCAAGGTAATTCAACTGATGGGAGACCAATAAAGATAAGGAGTTACTGATGTAAAGTGACATTATTCAGTATACTTTTTTTTACTACTGATCTCACACAGCATTCACATATACATTGTCTTTCACAATTTGATGTTTTGTCTGTGTTTTGAGGTTACTGCAGCAGATTATGTAGCAGAGGTCCCTGATAGTTATTGCAGACTGTGAAAGCAGAGTTCCATTGAATTGCCATTAGTTCAAATAATAAACAGGTGTGGGTTTTGGCTTATGGTCTGGGGGGATACTCCATGCATTCAGCGTCTTCAGGCAGATTTATATTGCGGTTTTAAAATGTATAGTTAATGTGGTGGCTCTATATGACTCAATGAATTTGAAATTCTAGTTCTGACCCAGGGGGAAGGCAGCCATGTCACATCACAGGGCTGACGTGCTGAGCCCCTCCAGGAGCAGAGCTGGCTGCCCTGGCACTGTCTGCTGACTGGTGGCTAGACATCATCAGCTGCTCACCTGCCTTAGCAGCTGGGAAGAAATAATTACACCAATAGCACTTGCTTCTTTAAGAATAGAAGATGACACATATTCAAGAGCCATAAACTACTGCAGAAAATAGCTCCATTACAAGAAAAGGAGAAAAATAAAAGCAGTTGGGGAATGTAAAAGCTTTTTTCTTGTCTTGGAAGAAGTTCAAGGACCAGATTTTCAAAATTTCTTTCTTTGGGAAGGAGGGGGAGTTTCTTTCATAAAATGAATTTAAATCCTTTGTGTAATAATATAAAGACTGAGTGTGAGCCTTCTCATTTTGGTTGGGAGACAGAACATTTGACCTTATGGGGGGAGGAACCTTCACACAACAAAGTAACAAAGTGTGCTGTAGGTATGTAAGAGGTGCTGCGGGGTTTTTTGCATTGTGATGACAGAATGAGAAATGCAAATTCCTTATACTAATCTCTTGAGTATCTTTCTTTTAGGACAGATCAATCAGCACTAGTTTACCTGTCCTAGATTTAATAGATGCCATTGCACCAAAAGCAGTTCGTCCAGAAATGGTCAAGAGAGAAGATCTTTCTGACCAAGACAAACTGAATAATGCTAAGTAAGTTTTACATGAATGCTTTGTGTTTACCTAAAGTGCAGAAAATGCATGAATTTATGGTGTAATGAATGACTTAGTGATTTGTTAACACAGATTACGCTAGTAGTAGTTAATTTGCTTCAAATAGAATCTATTATTAAATCTAGTAGATAATTAGATAAAATCTAGTATCTAAAAGCATATTTAAAGTACAAACTCAAATTCATGGCTGATATGACCTACCATCACTGCATTTCTTATGGTTTATTAACAGCCTTCTATAACCCATGTGTTTTTTTACAAAAATAAATGCTTTGATAATCAGTAGCCAAACACCTGCCAAAACAATTACTGATGCAGGATTTTTTTTACATTAATGTTCATTTTCTTGGAGAGTCTTAAGTACTGACTGAGCAGGGGTGTCCTGCAACTGAAATCTGTTGTTGTGGATCTTGGCACTCTAGGAGATGCAAGGAAAATCATGTTCTATTTTCTCTTGTTTTCCAAGGTATGCCATTTCAGTTGCTAGAAAAATTGGTGCTCGTATATATGCTCTCCCAGATGATCTGGTTGAAGTGAAGCCAAAAATGGTGATGACAGTGTTTGCGTGTTTGATGGGAAGAGGACTGAACAAAATCAAATGAGGGCACGCACTATAACTTCCTGCCATGCTGAGCACGATGAATGCCTCGCAGTTTACAGAGCTCTGAAACCTAGTATAAAAGGAGAAAATTTGTATGCACAAATATGCAATTGCGTTTTAACAATGTGTTTATATTAGTTAAAATTTTATTCACTTTGATAACATTGATTATTTATGGGTAACACTGTTTTCAGAACATGTTCATTACCAAATTCACTTCACAGATTTGTATTGCTCAAAAACCCCACCATATCAATCAAGCTTCATTTGTATTAATTTCCATAGCATTGTAAGAATCTGCATCGTTTTGCATATGTTATTTCAGGACCTATTGTGAAACATTGTTTGTTTTCTGTGGGTTTTACTTGCATGTAGTCATACAGGTCTCAAGGTGCATTCCACTCCTGTTCTTTTACTCCAAACTGCACGAAAGTTATCATCCTTGCCTTATTCTTTTGAGAGTTTTACTCCTCTTGAAGCCAATGAGAGTCTCTTGCTGTTGACTTCAATGAGAGCAAGCGAAGGCCTGTGATAATGTCTGGAAACCAATGAATATTGTTAAAGCTGATGAAACTTTTTTTGTGGGAATAGTCTTTAAATGTATGTAGTAGTTCTGTTACTGAGCAGGAGCTTTTATGGTCTGTGTCTTAAGGAAAAACAGCAAATAGTAAGCAAAATGTAATCATCATGAAGTCTGACCATGTCTTAGCTTTTGCAGTTGGACTAAATGTCTGGGGTTTTAAAAAATTTTCATAAAATACTGTACAAGAAAATAATAAAGCGCTGGCTAGTCCAGTTTGGGTTTTCATGTTAATGTATTGCATTTCATAGAATCCTAGAATCATCAAGGTTGGGGAAGACCTTCAAAATAGAGACCTTCAACCATCAGCCCTACACCACTGTAACCACTAAACCACCTCTCAAAGCACCACATCTACCTGTTGTTTGAATGCCCCCAGGGACAGCATCTCCACCACCTCTCTGGGCAGCCTGTCACAATACTTCACCACTCTTTTGGTGATGAATTTTTTCCCAATATCCAATTTGAACCTCCCCTAGCACAACTTGAGAACATTTCCTCTTGTCCTATTTCCTTATAGTGTTACGTTGATTTATTTTTTTCCCTAGAATGTTTATTATGTGTGCAGAGCATTTGTCTAGAAAGACTGGTGCACTTTCTGGAAAAAGTGAAGTCTATAATTATTTTCTTATTAATTTTTAAGTAACTATTTATACTCCTCTCTTAGTAGTTGTAAATTTTCACCAAATATTCTGGAGTAAAGTTATTACCAGGAGCCAAGCAGTAAGAAAGAAAACTAAATAAAAATGAAAGACTGGTTTGTTTTCCAAGTATGAAGTTGCTACTCTCTCTGTGCCCCTGCAAACAGTCATAAGTGTGGCAAAACCCAAGAATCATGATGAGTGAACAGTTGGATTAAGGTTTACATCTTCAGTATTATGCCCAACATTATTAACAGAAGGAGGATACATCCATTTAGCTTTATCATATTAAGGGGTACTGGGAGGTGAGAGAATGAAGTGCCTTGGACTCAGATTTGTATTGTCTGGAGAAGAATAAATTATTTATAGTTGATAGTTATCTGTTCCCTGTCCCCAGTTCCAAGTGATGACTGAGCATTGTACAGAATTTGAGTTCTTTGTCCTGATTATGGAGACAAATCAGTCCTAGCTGTTATTAAAGATAGGCTAAAATGAGTCTTTCTTATTCTCTATCCTGCAAGAATAAATTCTCTTCTTGAGTTGCACAGTCCCAGAGTACTCTATTTACCTGCCTTGGTGCTTAGCAACTTACTGTGACCCTTATGGTGTTTCCAGTTGCATAAACTATTGTTGTACTGTTTTGTTCTCTTTAGGACAAAATCTTCTCAACCACGTGGCTTGTTATTCTATATCTAGGCCTATTTTCAACTTAAATTGAAATGAGTTTTCAGTGGCAAACATTTTATGCTCCTCAGCATAAATGGTTGATGTACATGTTAAAAGCAATGTCTCAAAGAACAACTGACCGCTGTCTCCATCTGAAAAAAATACTGGTTGTTTTCATGAGTGTTAACCAAGCAAGATTGTTATTTCCTAAAGGAGAATCAAAAAACAGTGAGTCACACTGCTCACAGCTCAGCTGCTGCCTGTAACTGTAACCTCGGGTTCTGTGTCTTTACTTGCTGCAAGCACAGACAGGCTTTTACCGTTTCTTTCTGTAGCATATCAGAGAGTAATGACCAAAAATTAGTTTTGTCTTTTTGAAGTTGAAGGACACGATACCATGCCCCGATCTTTACACGTGAGGAAATGAATGAATGAAAGATGAACAAACGGTGGGCGGGTGTGCCCACGGGGCTGTGCAGCCCGGGGCTAGGGTGAGCTGGGCTCCAGTTACTGGAGCAGCTGGGAGAAAAACGGATCTAAGGCAGGAACTGGGAAAATCAGTAATTGGATGCGGGTGCCGTGCTGCGGTGTGTGTTATCGATGTCCCACCGAGTGATGAGACGACAGGGCGCCCTGGGAAAGAGCCCGCAAACTCTTCTAGCTTCTTAGCTCCTGCTGGGTGCGGGCCGCGACCCCGGCCCCCAACCGCTCTCGGGCGGGAGGAGGAGCGGCCCAGCCGCGGGAGGAGAGGAAGACGGGGAGGCTGAAGCGGGGACTCGCTGGCTGGTGCCGGTCGCCCGCCACAGCCCCCGGCAGCGCTCCTCCCCGCCCACCTCCCGCTGTCCTCGCAGGGGTGGGGGTTCCAGCGGAGCCTGCGCAGTGCGGCGGGGAGCGTAGCCCGCCGCCTGCCGTGCTCTGCCTTGCCCGCCCGCGGGGCTGAAGGCGCTGGGGGTTGCGGTTCCGCTCCCCTCTGGGGTAGCAGCGGGTACCGGGGGTCGCGCCGTGCCGCCGTCCTGCCCACGCTCTGATGGGCCTGGCAGAGCCGGCGCCATGGCCGCCTTGTACCAGAGCGCGGACCCGTCCGCCTCGGCCTCACCGAACAAGCTGCTGGCCCTGAAAGACGTGCGGCAGGTGAAGGAGGAGACTACGCTGGACGAGAAGCTTTTCCTCCTCGCCTGCGATAAAGGTACCGGTCTCGCTGCCCGGCGCGGCCCCGCCTGCCGCGCCCTCGGGGAGTGGAGGCCTCCGCTGCTTGCTCCGTGGGCCCCAGCCCGCCTGAGTCCGACGGCAGCTGTTTGGCCGGGGATAAATCCGCCTCGCACCGCGGGTGTGGTGGGTCTTCGCAGTGCATCGTCGGGCGGCTGCTGCAAGGGGCACCTCGGTGTCTGGCCTCGTCTCGCCGCCCGGCTCCGGCCGCGCAGCCCTGCCGCCTCCCGCTATCCCCAGTACCAGCGGAGGCCAGCGCCTCTGTGAGGGAGTTCGGTTTATGTCGGAGAAGTTTGTGAGGTATCCTTTGCGTTCGTTGTTGTTCTGCGTGGGTCTGTAGTTGTTGAAAATCGGGGGCTCGCCTGGGCATCCCCGGAATGAGTGAGACCGGTTTCCTGTCATTTGCACCCGTGATGAAGGATGAAAATTCCCCACTTAGTTTAAGAATCTATTTAGTTACCCTTAAGTAGAGAAACAGCCTGAAATCAAACGTCTTAATATGCTCAAAACGTCAGACGCTGAGACAGGCTTTAAATCATGCACTGAACGGTTATGCGCATGTTAGGACATAAGCGTGGTTGTAGAAGCTGCTGTGTTTATATGCAGAGCTCTCTGCTCTGCGTGTGTTTAGGTTAGTTCACAACAGTATGAGTGTATCTGCTCCGACATTAGCCAGCGGGCTTAGCAAGTTTGTTCTGGTGCAATCTGTAGCAGGATGCCTTGCAGGTAGACAGACAGGCTGCCTTGTAGCCTGTCTCGCCTGAAGATGAGACCGAGCCACAGCTTTCCCTGTAAGTATATACAGAGGCAGAGGAGCTAAAAGGGTGCACAACAGAAAATGTAAAATAAATTGTGTCTGTAGCAGCTGGTTTAGTACTCTTGCAAACCCTGTATATGTTCTACTGCATGCAGAAGATTTCTGTGTGTTCTCCAGTAAGTACCCGATGTTCAAATCTGTCTTTGCTATGGTCTTGTATGTTGCAAAAGAATTTGTTGCCCTAGAGACAAAAATAATTCAAAGCTTTTACCGTTGGCAAGCGTAGGAAACAGGGCAGCTTGGGGTGCGTACACTTCAGTCAAATAGGGAAATGCAGGTAAAGTTAATCTTGCTGTAGTTTGGTTTGCTTGTTTATTAAACTTCTTAGCTTGAATTTTGTAACACTGCAGCATCGTACCATACCTTTTTTGATGGTATGTGTGTTAAAATTGGATATAGAGAAGGCTAATGTAGCTTCTTGAGGAAAATGCAAACATATCGGTAGTGTTTAGAGAGGGTTCCCTCTGAACCTGTGGTTCTTTTGAATGGAGAAGCCTTTTCTAGTGTAGTTGAACTTGACGCTTCCAGTGTCTCACAGGTAATGTATGAGCAATTGCCCCAGTTTTGAGAAGTGCCCATGCTTTTGCGTGTGTTTGGTTTTAGGACTGTAACTGAAGGGGTGGATTAAGGTATATGTCTTAGTGCTTTCCTGAAAGACCTACCAAAGTATCTTTAGTTTCCTCCCTAATGAGAGAATGTTTCTCTACCTTGACCTCTTAATTGTCTGCTATGGAGTGATGTCTTGTTTGATGGTAGCTGGTGCTTAGAACGTTCACATTCTTTTATTGCTTTATAATAACCTAATTGACAGTCATACATTACTTGTGCAGGTGACTATTACATGGTTAAAAAGCTCTTAGAAGAAAACAGCTCCGGTGAAATGAACATAAATTGTGTGGATGTGCTGGGACGAAATGCTGTTACCATAACCATTGAAAATGAAAACTTGGACATACTACAGCTTCTTTTGGATTATGGCTGCCAGGTATACAGCACATTGAAAAGCGTGGTCATTGATCTGTGTATTCTGTTCTTTGCATATTTCCTCTGTTAATCTGTCAGAATCTGGAAAGAAATAGAATCTGTCCTTCCAGACAGTTCAGTTCTTTTTCCATGAAGTAATTGTGAAGCTTTTCTTCTCACTAATTTACTTTCCCAGTGGGATTTTATTGGCATGGTAAATGTATAGTAAAGTTTTCAATGACATTAACAAATCTGAATCTCATTTTAAATGTTATTCCTGTTGCAGAGATAATGTATAAATTATCTTCAAGCAAATAAACACTGTCTAGTCAGGCTGCATGATATTCAAAAGTGTAGAATGCAGAGATGTCTTTGGCTGTGTACTAACTTTTTAAATGGTAGCATAGTTAGAAGAATGCACATTATATTAGAAGATTTTAAGTCAAGTGTGATTTCTGCAGTGCCTTCTTGTTAGACTTCATCTGTACTTGATGGCAGAGATCATTTCGTATCAACAGTACTTCCTCAACTATATGCAACATCTCTGCTGCTGCTGGGAGAGTTGGAGCTATTAAGGCTTAAGTATGTAAGACAGGGAAACATAGTATCTTCTCTTAGGTTATTTGATATTGGAAGGGGAAAAAACCAAACAGCTCTCCCCTCCCCAGATCTCTTTTTAGTGGCAATAATAAAAACTTTGTCTTTTATTTTTCAAGTATAAATTTCATTTTTCTAAAACTAATTAAAAAGAATAATATCA
Source organism: Hypotaenidia okinawae (assembly GCA_027925045.1). NCBI lineage: Eukaryota > Metazoa > Chordata > Aves > Gruiformes > Rallidae > Hypotaenidia > Hypotaenidia okinawae. The sequence goes on from BSDF01000010.1 coordinate 11,965,281, forward strand.
ACTCTAGGGAAAACAAAAAGCAGCTTAGTTCAACTGAAGAAGAGTTTCAGAAGTAGCTACCAGACCAGAAAGAGAGCTTGTGTTCCTAGCTTTACTACAGAACTATGAATGTGAGGCTGAAGTCTCATATGCCTGAGTTGTGTTACACAGATGCTTGCTTTTAACATTTTTGATAACCTGGTCGACTGTCCCTTACAACTTGCATTTTGCAAGTGGCCTGGAAAGTGATTTCTGCAATTGGTTCTTCTGCTGTTAATGCAGTTAAAAGTCAGTAATGCTGTTTTAACTCCTGGAATGGCAACCTGAATTTGAACCTGATCTCATGCATGGTGATAATACAGAACATTGTTTTGGTACTTAATTTTTTTTTTCAATTTTATTTTTAAAAATACAGTTTAGCTTCAGGTTGACTCTTTATGCTGTTTAAGTCACTACTGTTCTCGCGTATGATTGGTTTTGGTTTTCTTTCCGTAGTCATCAGATGCGCTTTTGGTGGCTATTGACTCAGAAGTGGTTGGGGCTGTGGACATTCTACTTAATCACCGACCGAAAAGATCCTCCAGACCAACCATTGTAGTTGAGTGTTGTTATTCCTTGGGTTTTTTTTTTGTTGGGGAGTGGGAGGCTGTGCTGTTCTGTTTTGGGTAGCCACAGTATTTAAAAGTGTTCTTGAATGGAATTCTGCATCTCTAAGGGATAAAATACGGGCATTAGGGATTCTTTTTTATAGCCTCTCTTGTCTTAAAGCATAGGATGTGTTATTTTGCTTTAGCACTTAAAGAATCCAGTGGCTTTATGTATGGCAAATGCTAAAGCATGCTTAGCTAGTCCAGAACGGGGGTGGAGTGGGGAAGTGGCTACAAATCTTTTATTGTTGACTGTTTGCAAGGTAATTAGCAGCCTTGACCTATAATGGGTATATTCATGTATTGAAGCTTTGTAGATTTTTTTAAGCAAATCTATAAACATAAAATTTACCTTAAAATTAGTCAGTTGAACTAGAAACATTTCTGTGGCCATTTCCCTTTTTCCAGTATTTACCTGAGAGATAGTTTAATGTTGTTACCACTATTTCCTTACTTTCATGTTCTGAAACATTGGAAAATATTTTGAAGGAAAAATTAATTATTGAATAGTTAAAAAAAGAAGACTGTAGTAGAACTGTCTGTAATAAATTTTGATATTTCCTGCATTTTATTCTAGAAGTTAATGGAACGCATTCAAAACCCCGAGTACTCAACGACCATGGATGTAGCACCTGTCATTTTAGCTGCTCATCGTAACAACTATGAAATTCTCACCATGCTGTTAAAACAAGACATATCTTTACCCAAGCCTCATGCTGTTGGCTGTGAGTGCACACTCTGTACTGCAAAGAACAAAAAAGATAGCCTGCGACATTCCAGGTGAGACTTAGCAGTCATAACCTAAGAATAAAAAAATTCTTAATTCTCTGGTATTGCTTGGGTCAGATTCAGTGTATTTCCTTTTTCTTGTTAAGATGAGGCTTTTGAGTATATTCCCTTAATATATTGTAGCCTGTATTGTGAAAGATGGTAGTTATTGGGTGGGTTGTGCTTGAAAGGGCTGGTGGGAGACAGTGGCTTTTTTTTTTTCATTTTGGTTTTATACTCTTAGTGTGCATATTAAGGTAAGTCCCTCTCTACCAGTGGTGTTGCAGACATTCTAGCTATCTTTGGCTTGGGAGCATTGGCATTATGAAGAGATAATTTTTTCTTAAGTTAGGTAATACTTGGGTTTTCTTGAACCAGAACGAGTGTTGTAAACGGCGGTGACAAATTGTTCACTTTAAATTAGAGTTCCCAAATCGAATTTATTTGAGCAAGCGATAAACAGGCGGAACAGCACTGGGCGGCCGGGGAGACTCCTGCTCCACCAACGGCCGCACCGTACAGTTCCAGTCCCTGGCTTAGATATTTTTACAGGGATGGCACCGCCCGCCAGCTTAAACTGACATGTTTGAGTGCCAGCCAGGCGACCCCCCCCCCCCAGACATCCTTTAGGTGAGCTCTAGCTTTTGTCTTGCTAACGAAATCAGGCTGTCTCTGCAGGCTTGAGGTGCCTTCTCTATTCTTTTCTTTTTTCTCTTTCATTCAGTACATGCAAATATCTTAAACTGTCCCTCCCAGGCCCGTGGCAGTACAAAGGTAAACAGAAGATGTAACAAAGATACAAGGAGTGAGGGGAGGACCTTCTCCTCTTCCTTATCTACCGGTTTGAGAACAAATTCTTGCACAATGATTATTACGCGAGGAGGTGGATAATTCTGTATCCTGTTTCTAAACGTGTTTGTGTAGCATAAATTGATGAGTACAAAACAAAGACAATTTTTTCTGGTTTTTTTTTCCTTCTGTATTTTTGAAAACAGCTTTTTAATAAAGGTTCAGATGAGGAAAGGGATTTACCAATCTGAATGACATTTCATCTGGTTAACTTGACCACTTATTTGAAGGTTGAGTACAACTTAATATGTGGGAGTTGTGGTAAAAAATCAGAAAGCTCAAAGAGCATAAGTGGACTGCAATTATAATATACAATTATTATGCAATTATTCCTGTATGTATCTAAATTACTAAAAATAAGGGAAGTGAAAAGATAATTGTTACTGGTGTTCAGCTACTACATTCTGGTATCGGTCTGATACTGTGTGTTATTAACTTCAGTATATGTAAAGGTGTCAGGGTATCCCAAGCAAACAAATAATAGAAACATTGGAAGTACCAGCCCTTAGTTTAAACTAGAATGGATAACAGATTTTTACTGTTAATAAGTTGCTAATTTTGCAAAAGTAAAACATCCCTTCAGATGCTTTCCCTGAAATTTTTAATTTAGTTTGTCAAAATATAAGATTGCCTTTAATGCTTTACTTCCCCTCTTATGTCCATTTGAAGAACCATAAGAGCTACTGTATAACACTTAAAAGGTCAAAAAATTCCAATACTGTTATGTTAACTGATGTCCTTCTGCTGATGTACTGATAACAGTTGAAATGATGAGGAAGAGGAGAGAACCAGTTCAGCCAGTTTTTGATACTGAGAATACAGGGATTGTAAGTATGTGAAAGACAAGATTTTCCATGGCCTATCACATTTAATGCTTGTAGTATCTGACTTAAAGAAACCAAATTGTTTTGTCTTTCAGCTGACTGTTTTATGCAAACTTTAGGAATTGGTTCCAATCTGAAACTGCTAGTCAAGTGACACTTTGTTTTGCTTGCTATCCTGTTGTCACAGGTTTCGTCTTGACATTTATCGGTGCTTGGCCAGTCCTGCTTTAATAATGCTGACAGAGGAGGATCCGATCCTGAGAGCTTTTGAACTTAGTGCAGACTTGAAAGAGTTAAGTCTTGTTGAGGTTGAATTCAGGTAGGAATTGAAAACACAAACCAACTTTAATACTTTTATGAAATTACATGTGTAGAAAAGGTTTATTCTTATTTTTTTTGTAGTAGGAATGTTTAATAATTAGACAAAATAACAAGTTAAAATGTATGCCTCATTAAGCAGTTATTTTGACAGTTTAATTACTTTACATCCTTTTAACTGTACACAATTCAATGTGTATAATTGACCAACAGTTCAAATTTCAGTTCTAGTCTGGAAAAAGTAAGAAATTATGCTAAATGCTAACTTATTTCAAGATCACATCTCTGTTAATCATATTAATATCTCATTAGTATACTACACTTCTTTTCTTCCCCGCATAAAAGGTAGAACTATGTAACACCTTGTTTATACTAATTTATTGGGAATTGTTTTAGGTCTTGTTTTTAATTTTGCTCCTTATATTATAAAACTCTGAACAGTGTGGATGTGTGTCTACATATATAAAATACATATATGTGTGCAGCTTTTGTGCTGAAAATGCCCTATTTTATGATAAAATGCTCAGTATGATTTTATGTTCAAACGATGCAGATTTCTACCATTTTGAAACCTGACAGCACAAAATAATGTATTTTTTTCATAGAACATTGAAGTAAATGTTTGTATGGGGTAAAACTCTGCTTTCCTACACAAGATAGGAATTTTCTGATTTTATAGCTGTTTGTCTTAACAGTCCAACTGTTAAATTTTTATGATAAACTTGACACTAAAATGGGCTGTGTGCCAGGTCAGACCAGCAGATCACGTGGTTTCTTTTTTTTGTATTTATTATGCTAATAAATAATATTCAGTTAATAGACTTTAATTTTCAGGTGACCGGAACATAGGAAAACCCAAAGCAACTTCCCTTCCAAGTGCAAAGGGCAGATGATGACTTATTAGTGCTGTGTTCTGTGACAACCATGCTTTCTCATCTCCTGGAAAGAATCTAAGCTTGAACTCTTTATATAGATTTAATAAGATAAGAAAGTGTATACTTTAGGTCTGTTTCTCAATTTTTCTCTGTCTAGTGGAGTTGCAAACCAAACTGAAATGTAATGGTCACGTTATGTAGTGAAACCTACTCAGAGTTGTCAGTTGGGGTTTTTTTGGTAGTTTGTCTTAGCATAACATACAATGCCAAATAAAAATGGATAGTTAATACTTTAATGGAAAAGTATGTGAGCACTGCTTCTGTGTCTTTCAGAAATGATTATGAGGAGCTAGCTCAACAGTGTAAAACCTTTGCTAAAGATTTGCTTGCACAAGCACGGAATTCACGGGAGCTGGAAGTTATTCTGAATCACACATCTAGTGATGAACATGTAGACAAGCGAGGATTGCTGGAAGAGAGGATGAACTTAAGCCGCTTAAAACTTGCAATCAAGTATAATCAGAAAGAGGTTTGTCTTTGCAGTAATTTGATAGGCTTTCCGTTTCATATTTGGTAGTGATTCATTTAATTTGTTGTTCTGCCCGTAGACGTAGAGGTGGAAGTAAATTTGTGTGGTAATACACAGAACATCTGGATGTGAAACAGGGAAATGATACTGCAATGTACTGAGGGTTTCTTCAATATTTACTAAACTATGTAGCTTATTCTGTGTTGGAGTATTAGACTGTTGTTCTCTTATGAACAACTCTGGTAGTGGTAATTATTTTTGCAGATCCTCATTAAATCATTGCCTAGGAAAGCATGGATCCATAGGTGGCATACATGATTTATCATCTTTGCCGTTGTTATTAGTTGTTCAGCTTTGGCTCAGGCCTTGTTTGTGCTGCTTGGTAATTGTCTTAGACCTATGCTGGTATAACTGAATGGTGCCTCTGGCCAGAACAGTAGCATGGTTTTATGCCGTCAGTATGGAACTTATGTGATGCGGTAGGTCATTGTTATCTCTTTACCATTGACAAACTAACTAGTTTTGCTGTACTGGAAGGTAAGTGTGATACTGGTACAAGAACTTGGGGTCAGGAAGAAATTTTCCTCTCCATTGAAAAAATCCATTTTGAGCTAGCATTTGCAGAAGGCATTTCAATTCAGTCTGTTCTACATATCCAGGCTTAAACTGTGAAACTCTTAAAATACATAGTGTTTAAAACTTGTAAGCAATAGTTTTGAAGTGTCCTAGAACCAGCATTACACGTTTCTGGTATGTGCTAAAGAAGCATACTGAAGCATTTCAGATGTTCTTCTTTACAGCAGTGGTTGGAGAATGAAAACATTTTTTTTTTGTGTAGTATGAGGAAAGTATCTTTGCAGAGTATGTTTTATTCCTGGAATTTAACTGTAGACAGCTTCTTCTGATGCTTTCTTAAGTGTGATGATACCATCAAAGTAGTTCTTGTTGATATTTTTAAAATTAAATGACAAACTGTCCTCTAGTGAAATGCATTCTTTCATAACTCTGTGCAAATAAGCACCTGGAGTTTGAAACTATCTTTGCATAATCTATGTATGTAGACTTCACACTGAAGTGATATTTTAAGGACTGATACAATAGCTTAGCCTGATCTAAAATTACGCCTTCTGAATAGAGCCATCATGATTTTAAGAGCTGGTTCATAGAAAACTGCTTGGCAATTTTACCCTCACCTTGCATGTTTTACAGTGTATATAGTATTTTACAATAACAGTATCTTACTCTTCAGATAAGATCACCTTATTTCGTAATAATAGACAATGAAGTTGTCTGAGGTATGATGTTACTTATATGCTGGATTTCTAAATAAATAGATATGAAAACTCATTCTTAATCTGAAAACCATTAAAATTCTAGAATGTATAATTCATGTTTAGTTGCTGGCTTTAGAAGGAAATGAAAATAATGGATGTTTATAATCATAATGGATCCATAGCACTTTTATTCCCGTATGAGATAACTATTGCAAGTTACTTAGTCATGCCTTTGCATTTGCTCATTTATGACTACACATAGTTTGAAAATTAATTTTAATAATGCAAATAAGTAAACTGTATTAGTAAAGCTGAGACTGATTTCTTGTTTGTTTCTTTTTTTTTTTCTTTTTTTTTTTTTTCCACACCAGTTTGTTTCTCAGTCTAACTGCCAACAGTTTCTAAACACTGTGTGGTTTGGACAGATGGCAGGCTATCGACGCAAGCACACATGCAAGAAAATTCTGACTGTTTTGATGGTTGGTGTTTTCTGGCCAGTTCTGTCCCTTTGTTACTTACTGGCCCCTAAATCTCGAGTAGGCCGAATAATTCACACTCCTTTTATGAAGTTTATTATTCATGGAGCTTCATATTTCACATTTCTGTTACTACTTAATTTGTACTCCCTTGTCGACAATGAGAATAAGAAGAATACAATGGGACCACCCCTTGAGAGAATAGACTACCTTCTGATAATATGGCTGATTGGTAGGTATGACTTGAGTAGATTGGATGACAATTGCTGATGTTTATCAAAAAATAATAATTTGTACTGCATCTTATTGCTTGTCCAAAGCTTACTTTCTGGAGAATAGTGTTATAGAAAACAAGACAGCTGTGCAGTAATAAGTTAATCTGAGATGTGTATCTTCCTAGACACTTTAAAATTCTGATCTTAATTTTAAACAAAAATAAACTGAAGGCAAAGCAAGGCTGTGTTCCTTTTACATGGTAGTAAGCTGAGGAATAAAATTGTCAGACATCACTTTAGACTTTTTCCAATAATTTTTATGAATAGGTATTGCTATTTTGGATGTGGGTGGCTTGTCATTCAGAGTTAAACTTACTTTATTTCTTAATCAGACAGCAATCCACAAAACTTCTAATTTATTCTGTGTCTCTTACAAAGAAGTGTTTGTCCAGCATTCTTAGATACATGGCTTAACTTTTAGGTTGTCCTGTATGGATTCAGTAATTGGACTTAATGATCTATGTGGGTACTTTCAAACTCTGGATATCTTTTAATTCTATAAATTATATTAAAACAGTAGTAGGAATGATTTGAGCTTGTTAATTACTTGTGTGTCTTTGTATGTCCTGGGTTTGGCTGAGATAGTGTTAATTTTCTTTCTAGTAGCTGGTATAGTGCTGTGTTTTAGATTTAGTATGAGAATGTTGCTAGAATCTGAACATTGCTTGTAAGGTTATTGTTTCTTTGAAAATATAGCCAAGATCTTTATGTAATAATAAAGTAGATAAGTTATTTGCATGCAAGTAAATTACATTTTTTCTGGATTGTAAGTAATTAGAATAAGCATGCATTTACAGTCATAAAATCACTTCCTGCACTGTTTTAATTTCTATTTTAGTGTGTTCTAACTAGATTGAAGTAGATTCTGTGCATTTTTATTGAACTAATCCAACTTTAAACAACTGCCAAAATTTAGGGTTCTGCAACATCTTTCATAGTTGTAAACATGAAATTTTGATAGCATTCTACTTTGCTCAGTGAGACGACTTTGACTATAGATACAAAATGGCAGGTTTATTTGTACATTTAACAATAAGTAACAGCTCAGTCTTTCATGACCAGTTTTGCAATACTTGATTTTAAAAGTAAATAACAATACAATTTGGACTTGATGGAGAGTTGGCACATTGTTAAAGAAATGAAGCTCATATTGTGTATGTTTATGTATCCATAGGTATATGCATGCATATTCCGTCTTAGCCTGACAAATTGAAGGCATGCAATTAGGTAATCCTTGTTTTAAAACACAGAAACAAGTGTTATTTTCTCACAACTGTCTTATTTCTTGATGTCATTATCGTAACTGTACATGAATGAACTGGTACATGTTAATTCTGGTTAGTGCAGTAGAGGGAGCACAGGTATAATCTTTGTTGAGCGCTCATGAACTCTTGTTCTGGTTGGAAATTCATAGAACCTTGTAATGTGTTTTTGGTTGGCTGGTGTGTATTTGGATTTACACCAAAATTTAGCAGATAAATTCATGGAAGTTTATGCCTTAATGTATGTAAATATATATGTATAATTTGGTTGACTGAACTTTTTAAAAGTTAACTACATCAACTTTGATACAGTTGAAAACACTGCTTTTTATCTAAGTAACTGTGGGTAACTTGTTATTTTAGGGTGTGGGTTTTTTGGTTTTGTTTTGTAATTGGGATTCCTTTCATTGTTTAACTGCCTTAAAACTGTTGAGTAGTTCAAGCAGGTTTTGGAAAAACCAATACCCCACACACAAATGTGTGCAGGTCTTCAAAGAGGCTTGAAAGCCTCAAATGTAGAGTACAAGTCAGCATTACAGACTCTTCCTCTATTTTGAGATTCAATATCTGATTTTAGAAATTCTTTTGTACCATCAAATCTACTGTAGGCAGGAAGCATGTCATTAGGTAGTCTTCCAAATTTTAATGAAAAGCTATAGAAACATTTTATTTTCTTCATGTAATATTTTATTGTGGGTTTCAGATAGGATTGAGAAATGACCTGTAAGCAATTGTGGTGGTTTTTGGCCAAATACCCACCATGCTGCTCGCTCACTCCCCCTTCAGCCGAAAAGGGGAGAAAATATAGGCCTTGTAATAAGGACAGAGGCTTAGGCCTTGAGATAGGGACAGAGGGATCACTCTCCAATTAGTGCAATGGGCAAAACAGACTGAGCACAGAATAAAGGAAAGTTAGTTATTACTACTACAACTTACACACCCAGTGAACCGGAATGAGGTGAGAATAAGAAGTGGCCAGGTCTTAAAGCGCCTTCCCCCCACCCCTCCCCTTCTTAGCAAACTTGGGTAAAGCTCATGATGGTTTTATTCCCTTCTTCCCCCTCCCCTCCCCAACATGGTGTGGGGAGGGGCAGAGAATGGGGAGTGGGGTTCCAGTGGTTCCTCACAAGCTGCTTTCCTTCCCCAGATCCTTACACTTCTACTTCCCCCCACCCCTCGCCTCTTTGCACACTTGACTTTAATCATCAATTTGCTCCCTTCTTCCCTCCCATTGCAGCACCAGGAGGGGCAGGGAATGGGGGTTTTCAGTCAGTTCCTCCCAAGTTGTCTTCTGCCTCAGCTGGGGGGGTCATTCCACACACACACACACGCACACACACACATAACTTCCCTTGGCGCCGTGGGGTCCCACCCATGCGAGAGTCGTATCCACAAACTTCTGCAGCGTGAGTCCTTTCCATCAGGGAGTCATCTCCTCACCACAGGCCTCTCAGCAGGACTCCCTTCCATAGGGTGCTGATGTTTGGGACCAGACTCCCCTGGCCTGGCTCCCCACAAAGTCACAAGTCCCCTGGCAAACCTGCTGAGACGTGGATCAGTCTCTTCACAGGGCGTAGATGTCTTTGCTCCCCGTCCTCATCCATGGGCTGCGAGGGGACAACCCACTTCACCATGGTCTTCTCCACCAGCTGCAGGGGAAACTATTTCCACATTCCTGTCCCCCCATCTCTCCTTTGGGCCTGGCCTTGGTGTCTGTGCAGCTTGTTACATCTTGTCGCTCCCTGCTCCTGTGGCAGTGTGCCAGCCAGCAGGTTTTTTTCTCCTATCTGGGGCTCACAGAGGGGCTATAAATCCATCTCTGATTGGTCAGAAGCCACTTTGGCCTTGAGTTGGCCAGTGTTTACAGTAACTGCCGCCTGCAAAAGCCATCTAAGCAGCACAGCTATACAAAACTGCAACAGTAATATAAATCATTAAAATCAAGGTATTTTTCACATTATTGAATCTTAAGGGGTTTTTTTTAATAGTAATTGCATTTATAGCTTAAATGCATATTTTCTAGTCACATATTGCCCTATTTCCTTACAAATAGTAAGTTGAAAAGGAACGTATTTAGAAAATGTGTGACAAATTCAACTGGGAGAAATGCAGCCACGTAACAGGATTTGCCTATATTATTGTCTTCCATAGTGCTATTAAAATACTTTCTAAAAATTAGTTGGTAAAATGGCCACAGCAGAATTTCTAACAGAGTTTAGCAGCTGATATTGTGTTCTACTAGATTGAATTTCAAAATCATCAATCTGGTAATTATCATACAAGTGTCATCTTGTATGAAGCAACAGAACTCAACTTCTTATGAGTGTTAGTAACATCAATTATAGCATGCTGTACTTCTCCAACACTTTTTACTGATGCTGTAACAAATTCAGAAATTTAGTGTAAAATACATAGTAATCATATGGAAGCACACAGGTTCCGTTTTAAAAATATTTTCTTTATAACTAGGAAGGAGAGAGATTTATAGAAGTCTTAACAAAAACTGTACACAACACAATTTGGATGTCTTTGTGTTTGTTTGGGGTTTTTTTTTTAATTATGATTCCAACATTGCTGTAAAGCTGGCTGAACAAATGAAGTGATACATAAATACCTGATTTTATTTTTTTTTTCCATTCACTGGATCTTGCTCACACTGGACCAAAGTTTTAGATAATTTTCAAAGTCCTAAAACCTGAACCAAATCTAACAGGTTTTAACTACTATTTATACACATCCTGCTTTTCTTCTTGTCCTAAATGTAGTAGCATACATCCGAAGTACTAAACTCCCCACCCTCCCCTCAAAAAAAAAATCCCCCCCAAAACAAAACCTACACACAAGAAACCACTGATTATTCCAAGAACTCAAAGGTGCTGTTACATTTCATCTAATAGTCCTTTCAAGTTTGATAAAAACCTCGAGTCTGTAAGACTCTTGGCAACTGTTTTTTACTATGCAATCAGACACAGTTAAAAATAGTAAAATTCAGTTTCCCATAAAGATCCTGAATATTTAAATGTGTTACTCTGAGTTAAACTTATGATTTTTTTAATCTTAAGTCATGGTCTGTTTTCTCTGCAAATCTTGTTTAATAGCAGCTAGAGTAGGAAAAGTTGGATCTTTTCTGATCTTTTCAATAGCAGTTACTGAGCTCATTATTCTTAAACACTTTGATACTTACACACTTCCAAAAAACACTTGATACGTTATGTAGCACTGTAATGCTGTCTTCAGAGCTTTTGGGAAAAGGTGAATACTTTTCATTCAAGAAAAAGCAATTGTATTTTGCCCTCTACCTTTATTGAAATTTGACCTTTTTGTGTCCAGTTTTTCTCCTCTTCATTTCTTCTCATGCCATCTTTTATTGGAGAATGTGTTTCTTAGTGGGAAAGTAGGCTTGAAAAGGCTAAACATCTTGTTGCCTTATAATTAATGCTTGTAATTCAATGCAATGTTTTCAGTACATTTACTTGGTTACTCTACTTCTTTCTGTTTGCTGAAATGTCATTTAGAAAAGCCAGTCAAGAGTGCTTTAGTTGTAAAAGAATGTCTATTCAGTGCAGTGGCGTGACTTCACTGGCTTTTTTTCTTTCCCCTGCAGGAATGGTGTGGTCAGATGTTAAAAGACTCTGGTATGATGGCCTAGAAGACTTTTTAGAAGAATCCCGTAATCAGCTCAGTTTTGTCATGAATTCCCTGTATTTGGCAACTTTTGCTCTCAAAGTAGTTGCCCACAACAAGGTGAGAGCCCATCTTCAGAGATCCAGAGCTCCTCTGGGACTGACTGGGACTGGCAAACAGAATTTTAGCATGTTGCTACAAAATATGTGTAGAGATGTTACGGGTGGTATGTTAGTAGATGTATGTTGTAGTTAGGTGTACACCATTGGTATGCAGATACAGTTTAGGCTTCTGAATGAAGTTTTTTATGTCTCTAGACCATGTAGTAGTCAAGACCTCTGGTCTTGTTGAATCTTGGGCTTGCAAGAGAAGTTAATGAGGCAGTTTGAAAATGCATCAAGACATCTCCAAGTACTCAGAGACCACAAACAGAGCTACTCTTTTCCTTATAAGAACTGGCTGTACTTCCAAATGGCTTGATTTTTATTTGGGGGAATCTCCCTATACTGCTCAGCTGATTTTCAGCATTTGAGTTCACCTGATTCCACAAAGCAGGAGTCTGTGCAGAAAGCTAATGGTAATCTCTGTGTTTAGGTTGCCAAACATTTTTTGTTCCAGAAGATTTTATTTAGCTTTTGATGACATATGCTCAGATGTCAGAAGTGGTTGTAGGGGGGCTTAACTGTTTTTGCTTTGGGTTTTTGTTTGTTTGGGTTCTTGCCCTGAGACTACAGAAGAGCTTTGTCTTTTCTCTATGAAAAGCCATCTGGATCTGATTGAAGATACAAGTTTTGAAAGTGATTGTTCCCATTCAGTTGCCTGTGTTGTTAGCCATCCAGCATGTGGCAAGCTGCCATACCAGTTGAATATGAATATTTTAGGAAAATACTGGCCAAAGCAGTAGCATCATTATTTTGCATTGCAGACTGCAAGTTGAACAGCTGTTTGGCAGTTGGGAGGGAAATACACTGGTTCAGTTCTTACTGACTTGGTGTTTGGCTCATTTCTGTATCCTTGGATCGATTCAGAGGCTGGTAATCATTTGGAAAGGAAAGCTCCATTTCTTGGAAAACAGAGAATGCCATGTTGGGCTGGCTTCACAACCATTTGTTGTGCAACCAGCACATCTGTAGCAGTAGTCCCTTTGCCACTAATTTAAGTTGTAACTTTTTTGAAGATGTAGCACTTCTGCCCTAGAAATGGGCACGTGATGGCTTTTTTGCCACATTTTATGGCAAAAGTTTAGCGATGATTTAGAAAACCAAATAAAAATGCTTGGTTTACATCTTATTCTCCATTATGGGTACTAAAGCTGTAAGAAGAGTCAGGAAGAGTCTATAGCAGAGGGATCTGTACAATATAGTTGAACTGTATAAAAACATGCTTGTCCCTGGTTCTTTCCATCTTTGTGCAGCACACTTTAGGGCAAGTTATTTTAAAGCAGCTTTGAGTTCCTTATTTTGTTTAATGTCCTTTTTGAGACAGCAGAAGCTGGTAATGCAAATGCTGAATACTCTCAGCCAAGCCAAAACTTAGGAATCTGTGAGTATTCCATGAATAGTTGAATAGTACCTAGTGGGTGTGTTTATACCAAGAGTTTACTTGTGACTTCCATTCTCTGTACATCTTTTGAAATAACCCCCAGGTCCTGAGTCTTTTTAAATCTTTCTAAAACTGGTAAAAACCAGCTGTCACTGTACTGTAATTGCATGCATACATTATTTTTCTTTGCAGCATTTCAATGTTATTTTTCACTGTGGCCTATTACACTGGACAGTGCACATGTTTGTAAAGTACATGAGTCCCTGTTTCAAACAAACCATGTGAAACAGAGTAGAAGGGAACATAGAGGAATAAACGGTTTGCTGAACAAGTGAGTGGGAGAGTTAGGTGTTGAATTTAAATAATCAGATTTCTGGCTCCCCCTGGAATGGCTTTAGACAAAATGCCGTTGTCTGAGAAGAATGAGATACATGAAAGAGGTAAGCCATCTGTGCATTGTATGTCTTAATTTATGCTATTGTCTATTTTGGAGGCAGAAGAAGGGAGTGGTAAATGGGTGCATTTCTGTATTTATAATGTTGGTGATCTCTGGTTTTGTCCTTTTTATACTGCAGTTTCATGATTATGCTGAAAGGAAGGTCTGGGATGCTTTCCATCCTACCCTCGTGGCAGAAGGTCTTTTTGCTTTTGCTAATGTTCTTAGTTACCTCCGTCTCTTCTTCATGTACACAACCAGCTCCATTCTGGGACCACTCCAGGTGAGTATCATTACTGCTTGAGAAAATGTTAAACTTGATCTTCACTTGCTATAAAGATTCTTATTGAAAAGAGAAAAATAAAGAATTTAAGAAAGACAAAGTCAGTTGTAGAAAGAAGTGGTACTGCCTTGAAGTCTGAATTTTTAATCTCATGTAAAAACATACTGCTTTAGGTGGAAAAAGGTAAGGAAAAGCATAGAAGTCCTACTGTAGCTCAATTTCTTACTTTTTTTTCCACGGTAACTGTATCTCTGCTGTCTTTTTGTTTTCAGCTGTTCTTAGCTTAACATTCTAAGTAAGTGTCTGCAGTTCAAAAACTGGGTCAGGTTCTTCCTCTAAAATTCTATGCAAATGATCATCCTTACTACTTATCTCTAAAAGATAGATAGATGATATGTGTAGCAAGGGAAGAGTAGTCAAAAGCCTTCTGATCTCACCAAAGTTGCACATTGAGTTGCATTGTGCAAATTGCTTTGATTTGAAAAACGTGTATCTCATGTATTGAAATAGTCATGTATTTATAGCCAGTTATAAGAAGAGAAAACAGGTTTCTTCTTGGAATTTTCTGGAGCCTTCCAGAAAACCCCACGTTTTAGGTATGTACTACATTTAATTCAGTCATAAGGAGATGGGGGGGCAGTGGAACATAAAACACCACTATGGTTTCTAAGCTGAATTCAAATGTTTGCTTAAAGTTGGAATTTAACCTGGTTTTGTGCGAAAAATTTAATTTTCTTTTCCTGAGTTGAGGGTAGATGTGTTTTCTGCTGCGTTGGCCACATAATTTTTTTCATTAGTTGGTTTCTTTTTTTTTTTGAAGCACAGACCCTCTCCATTTTAATCTTGGTGCTATTCATCATGATAAACTTCAGATAAACCAGATAGACCCAAGGGTGCAGTGTGACATATCTGATATGTCTGGTATCTTTGGAGGCAGGGGAGGGAACCTGGGCTAACACATTACATTTAGGATGCAATACCTCTCTCTCAATCCTTCTTGGATTAAAAGAAGGAAGAAAGCTTCCCACTAAAAAATACTGTGAGTAGAAGTGACCTCTTACTCCGCTAGTGATATTTTTTCTCTTCTGTGGGTTTTCTGTTCAGCTTGAGTCTTCAGCACTGTCTGATTTTGTTACTTTGCCAGTGAAAAGCCCTTAGAAACTAAAGCACCTGTTATTAAAAGCATAACTTACTGAAAATTTGGTAGGTTTACTTTCAGCCTCTCTGGCTGCACTTCCTTGGGAGAGTTACGACAACAAAGCAGACTAGACAATTTACTGCTGCCTTGTACCAATGATTATTTTTTTCCCCATTTATTTATTCTTCTCCTCATAGTGATACAATTTAGTTAAAGTAGCTGGTTGTCAACAGTATCACTGGGTTTCAAAAATTGCTTGTTGAATGAAAAGACCCTTGGGATAAATAGAGTAGGTATCCAGTGATTTGTCCTAGGTCGAATCAATGATTTGTCTTCTACTAAACAGGACTAGTTTTAAGAGCTTTGTGGCAGGAGAATGATCTGAAAGGATGCTGCAAGAAACACTGTCACTGCTAAGCTTAAGGGCAGAAGGCATGTTTTGGAACAGTTGTTTGTTTGTTTTTTAAACTTCTACTCTGCAACTAGAACTAAAGCAAAGGAGTTTCTAAAGTAAATAATTTTGGCTCAGATCACTGGGTCTTGTATCAAGGTGTTAGGATCTAACTGAAAACATCCAATTTGAAGGTTCAGCTCATTTTAATGAGTTAAGAGTACTTAATTTTGCTGCAAAAATAATTATCTTTTAGAGTATATTTCTTTCATACCAAATAATCCTTCAAAAAGAAAAACAATCGCTTGCTTAATCAGTCTTTTTAAAATCATCATAAAAAGTTCTTTAAAAAGTTCTTGTAACCAGTTTAGTATCACTGGAAGATGCCAGTTTCTCCCTTCACAGTTTTGTTTGGTTTAGTTCTTGCCCTTTTCTCTCTAGCTGTGTCTGTGTTGCTGTTACTTTTATATTTTTTCTTTTCTACATTTTTAAAATGGAAATGAACTTGCACACTTTGAAAAACTGCTGAAGTCTTGATGTTGCTGTAAGCGTTGGGCTTGTTACACAAATTGACTGAACACCAAAGTCTTTCCACATTTTAAAGAGGGTCACTGTTTAATGTGCATATTTATTTATGTACTAGGTGTTTCACAAGTTTTTTTATTAGGACACTATGTTATGAAATTTTCCAAGTAAATAAAAACAGTCAACAGGCACCCCATTCAGTGGCAGACTGAAGCACGCCTTATTACTGTTGGCCAGTACAGCTTGTGCAACAACCTTTACCGTATTTTCTGAAAGTAGGTCACAAAGTTCAAATGGTGGTAATCAAAGATGGCATGGAAACTCCCCTTTGGGGAGGAAAGGGAGCTACTATGTTCTGTTGACTAGGAGAGTGATTTTTAAGCGTTCTGTTACGTACTGGTTGATTAAAACCTATTTTAACACAGATTTATAAGTTGCCTGTGTTTTTTATTATTAACAGAAGATAAAATAATATTCCCCTAGGTTGGGTCATTAGATTTCAAATGCTTAGAAATCCCAAATACTTGGAAAGGAATAGCATGTGAAGAAAGCACCCGGTGTTTGGGCTGTGGTGTTACGCTCTATTCCAACCAAAATAGTTTGGAATGGTTTGCACTTCTTGTGCCTTCCTGTTTCACCTCCTCTGTTTCTCTCTTGCCCCAGCCATGTGTCAGTTAAACAGCAAATGTTGGGTTTTTTTTTTCTTTAAAAGGATAGATGTGATGAAACAGTGTGATGAGGATTGCATTCATCCTCTGACCAAACGAAATAATTACTGCATAGCTCTGACTTGAGTTGCAGATTCTCCAGGGCGAACTGGGCAAAGAATTGGAATCTGCTCTGAGTTTCCAGCAGACAGGGAGGGAGGGAGCAGGAGCTGGCACTTGTATGCCAGTGAACTTGTACTTGCAAAACCTGACCAGCGATGCAACCCTGGACTGTGATTTGGTACAGATTGTGATTCATATGGGATTAGGCTTTCCGCACGCTGATTTTTGTAGAGGATTAGATTTACTTGACCCCATTTTGTTTCTTTGCATTCTCCATGATAGTATATTGTTCTCTGAAGAAGTTTGTGGAAAGAGCAATTGAAATGCTGTAAACAGTTAATGCTGCATCTGTGTAAAAGAAATCATGCTTATAACAAAAGTAAGTCAAGGTCTTCTCTGCTTTGGAAAGATGTACCAGCATAATTTTTTTTTAAAACAAAAAAGACAGTGTATTTTTACTGTCACGAGCTTCTATATAGGGTATTTTGAAATGGACACTAATGATGTGAATTCACTGTCATATCTTCTATACTTCACAGCCTCCAATTTTTGTGTGCTTACACACCTGTATATAGTGTATATCTAAAATTTTACATAGACCAGTGAATGAATTCTGCACTCTGCAGATGGGCTTTGGTATGCTACCTTTTTCATTAATGTTGGATTACGTTGCCACATGTTTCATTTGGTGTCCTTATTAAATGTTTTCTTAACTTTCTGTGATGGTATTTATGTTCAAATGCATTTCATTTACTGCTTTTATCTCAACTCATGCATTCCTTACTAGCAATGGTATTACAGAGTGAGGTGTATATACTACAGCTTATGGCTAATTTAAAGATAGAAACTTACCAAGTGATGTTAAAATGACTTAAGTTTTCTTTAAACATTAGAATTTTTCACTGAAAAATGGTACAAGGGTACCTCCTGGTTTGGAGGTCTGGTTAGCATCTTAAAATTTAATTTAAGCATTTAAAATTTAAATCTTGGGTTTTTTTCCTCAATTAGAGGCTGAAGGAGAGAATGTATACAAAAATAAATAGCAGTTTTACTAAAATTGGAAATAAATCTATTTTGCAGATTTCAATGGGACAGATGCTACAAGATTTTGGAAAATTTCTGGGCATGTTCCTTCTTGTCTTGTTCTCATTCACAATTGGATTGACACAACTTTATGATAAAGGATTTACTGCAAATAAAGAGAAGGACTGTGCGGGGATTTTCTGTGAACAGCAGAGCAATGACACATTCCATTCGTGAGTCTGATACCTATGAAATAACTGTATTGTTCTAGCCCTTAATTCCTATTAATCAAATAAAAATTTGATTCTTTTCACTGAACTTGAATTTACGTTAAGTAAACTCAGTTTTAGTGTTTGTTTTACCTAACCAGATTTTTTCCCCTTATTTTGTAGGTTTATTGGCACATGTTTTGCTCTGTTCTGGTATATATTCTCCCTGGCACACGTAGCAATCTTTGTCACGCGTTTTAGCTATGGTGAAGAATTACAGTCTTTTGTGGGTGCTGTTATTGTTGGCACCTACAATGTGGTGGTTGTGATAGTATTGACTAAACTCCTTGTGGCAATGCTTCATAAAAGTTTTCAGCTGATAGCAGTAAGTGGTTTCTGATTTATTATCAATAATTGCTAGCTGTAACTTTGGATGTTTAACAAATTTGTTCCTGCACTGTGTAGACTAATCTCTGCGGATGAGCTCTGTCTCTGAGCTCCCAAGGGGTGCCTTTCCTTCAAATAGGAATGTTTTGTTTACTTTGATCTAAATACAATTGGTAGTTTGAATGCGGAATGTGTGCATGGCTTTGGCCCTCTGGGAACTGAAAAATTTCTTGACACAATGACTGTTCAAGTTGAGATGCTGCTTTTGATGAGGTGTGGTGCTTGGGCATTTAATGGGGGGGCTATGGCACCTTAGCTGAATTTTGTATTTACACTAGAGTATATAGTGAATTGAAGGTATTTATTTTGTATTTTAATATTGTTTATTAAAATACTGTATGGTCTCCATATTAAAATACTGTATCATCAAAGTTAAATAATATTCTGGTTTTAAGGTATGAGAAAATAAAATTTAGGAAATAGCCTGATAATATTTTTATTTCTGATCTTTGCTAATGTTTCTGCTACTTCAGAATCATGAAGATAAGGAATGGAAGTTTGCTCGTGCCAAGCTTTGGCTTAGCTACTTCGATGACAAATGCACGCTACCTCCACCTTTCAATGTTATCCCCTCTCCCAAGACTATCTGCTACCTTTTCAACAGTCTCAGTAAGTGGATCTGCTCTCATACATCAAGTGGCAAAGTGAAACGTCAGAACAGCCTGAAGGTAAGAAATGATTGGGAAAGCTGTAGGCTCTGCAGCTGGGACAGTGCTGCTTGCTGAAATGAATCTGCAGCTTTCTGCATGGAGCTGCCTGTCACGTGGTGAATGCCATTAACGTATACAGGAGCTATAGAACAATGTGTGTTGCATCTACAACACAAATTTAAAAGTGTTAACCTATTTCTACTTCAGTAAGATTCTGTTAACTCTCAGTTTGGGGAATTTCAAACCCCATCCCTCCCTCAGAAATAGTCTGGAAAAAATGCTTTGATTGATGGAAAAACTCATAAAAACCTCAAGGAAGTATGTGTTAATCTCAAAAATGGTGAGGTTAGAGAATTCTATGGGGAAGGTAATTGGTTTTTAAACATACTGCAGAAGTGTCAGACTAAATAACCAAGAAGGATCACTGAAGCCTGCAATTGCTTGGGAAAGTGATTTTTTTTTTTTAAATAAACATTTCTGTTGTACTCTGTAATTTTGCATACTAATTTTGCATCTTCTTGCTGACAAAAATAACATTAAATAAACTGAAGTCAAAGATGTTACAGAATGTAAACATTCAAGATTGTGGAACTCTTAATTGCCAACAGGATGATTACCAAGGCAGGGAGATTAAAAATTTTCAGGTTTGCTTGTATAACAGATTATAATTTAATTTAAATTTTGCTGGCCATTTCCATGCTTTGTATATTTGTGCATGTCAAGATATATTTGTATAAAATCTTTTTTATTTTGTCTGTGCAATGGTATTGTTTTGAGCTTTAGGGCTCAAAAATCCCTTTTCCAAAGTAAATGTGTAATGTTTGTTTAAAGGAATGGAGAAATCTGAAGCAGAAGAGAGATGAGAATTATCAAAAGGTGATGTGTTGCTTAGTCCACCGTTACCTGACTTCCATGAGACAGAAGATGCAAAGCACAGATCAGGCAACTGTGGAGAACCTCAATGAACTGCGGCAAGACTTGTCCAAATTCCGAAATGAAATGAGAGACCTGCTTGGCTTTCGAACTTCTAAATATGCTATGTTTTATCCCAGAAACTAAGGCATAACTTTTAAACAGGAAGTGTGTGCTTTTCAGGTACCTACGATTCAGTCTTGACCTTATTCTGTTGCCAGACCAAATACAAGATGATGGCATAATAATACATTTTAAAACATGTTTGCATGAGTTGCAGCTAGATAGGGAAGTGGTGGGAATAACTGCAGAAACAGATACAGTACATTTCTTTGTCTTAGAGTGTATATAGAATTTGTATATAGGATTTTTTTTAATGTTCCTCACACTGTGGCTGTCAGGTGTCAGAGCTAGCACGATGTGTTTATTTCTTCTATTTTTGCTGTTCCTTTTTGATACGTTTTTCAAGTCGTTGGAGAAGATAGGCTTTTTAAGACAAAAATCCAGCCTATGTTTATTTTTAATAGAAGAGTCAGATATAGAGTAATAGAGAATTTCCAGCACAGTTGGAAATTGTTTGACTGCAGGTTACAGTGCATGTGAAGACTGTAAGGGCTCTGAAAGAGGCAGTTCTAGTGCCAAGTTTTGTATGTTACCACTGACTGTATACTAACATTTATAGAATACAGAAAAGCAAATCATCAAGACTCTTCCCTTTTGTGGGAACATTGAAATTTTGAACTCAAAATAGACCAACCATTTCTTGAATGTTTATGGTTATATGTAAGACAATCAATTCCTGCTTGAGTTTTTCAGCGGTGCCTCAACAGTACATTTTACTGTACATGTTAGGAGTGGGAACAGAATTTTAACACTAACCTGTGACCTTTTAATGTTTAATATCTTGGAGTTTTAAAATCTGGATGATAAATTATTTGAGTTACTAAAACCTGTGATACAAAACCAATGAGGTGGAGCACGTGGGTGCTGTTTGCAATGCAGAGCAATTCCTGTGGATCACCATACACTTCTTTCTATGACAAAGTAATTGTATCTGGTCATTGGACAGATGTAGTTTAGAAGGTCCTGCTTCAGACAGGTTTTGCTTATCCTACTTTTAAACTTGTCTTTTTTTCCCTTTATATTATTTTCAACCACAGTAAACATCAAGCTGAATATTCTTTTTGTGTCAGGAATACTATGTTTTGTGAAAACATGTGATTTGACTTTGCTTACAATGGACAGTAAGGGCTTTGTGGATTTTCTGTGCTAGAGGGTCCTATATGGCTTTATATGCTTATATATAATTCAAGTTGACAAACTGTAATCAAGAAACATGAGATTTCTGTATTTTTAACTATGAAATAAGTATATTTATGACAGCTAAAGGGTTGATTGACAGTTTTATTGTCACGATGGTGCTCTTTTAAAATGGTCTTATGTCCAGAAGGCGCAGGTAGCCATCGTGGTCTTTGACTGCAGTTGATTTTGGGAGATTGACAGTGGTGGCCTACATGAATGTTTACTTTTTTGAAGGAATTCTTAGAAAACTCTTTCTTGTAAAGGTAATATATTTTCTGTACTATGAAATTATGTATATCTGAACTAGGGTTTAATACTCTGCTTCCAGAAGTCTTAGAGTATAGCAGTATTCTGATACGTCTGTTGGCTTTTCATGTGAGTAAGAAGCTAACCTCTTGTGTTCAAAGCAAAGAGGATCACTGAATTTTGTATTTGGACTCAGCTTTCACATTTGAATAATACACGAACATAGAACCTGTGTGCTGTTTGTTATGTGTATCCCAGAAAGGCAGCAGACAAATAAAAGCTCTTTGAAAAATCTGGTTGTATTAGTCATAATCGCAACACATATCATGTACCATATCAAAAGTACTTTCTTTGTCAAGTTTAAGGGAAGTAGCTGGTATTATGTGTTACTACCTTCTTTCCTTGAGGAACCATCCTGTGAACTTGAGGTTCATTTAAATGGGTTCAAGCAGTGCCATGAAGTGATACCTGAGGTAGTTCCAAACAAGCTAAATTGGATGCTAGATGTAACATTAGCTGCTTAGTGCTCGTCTCAGGCTGATGAGTCCTGCTGTGATGCTGGGTATGTTTCTCTGGCTGGAGCAGCATGCTCATGTGGCTGGCTGTAGTTGCTCTCCGTATGTTAAGCAGAATTGCTCAGAGCTAGCTTGCTCGTTGTCACGTGGCACTGTGGAGTTCTACAGTGGAGTGTGCTTAGGAAGAACTCAGTTCAAGGCACTTTCGGAGATTTGGGTTGGAACTGGGCGATTCAGAGTGTTTCTTTGTCCCTGGAATATGTACCAGAAGAATGACACAGAGAGAGAGGTTTGCTCTCTGTGGGAGCTTAGCTGAATGACACTTTGCATCTCTGCCTTGTTTGGAGACTCTTAGGGGTTTCCTACCTACTTGGCTGCTGCTCAGTACGGAGTGCTCAGTATGATTTAGTCCATCTTGTCCTTCCACTTAGATTTTCCTAGTTTGTGTGTATGAAACACACTATTGTTTTCTCATGTGGCAGATGAATACTGTTTCCCAAGTAGTCTGCGGATGTTGGGGCTCTGAGATTTCCTTTATGCACACTTACAGAATGGTTCTGGACATGCATGAACACAAAACTTGAGGTGTTTGTGCTACTTGTTTAAACTGGGATGCCAAGCAGTTTGGAGAAGCTGGAGATTACTTGTCTATAGGATTCGTAATCCCTTTGTAAAGATTCTAGTGCAAGTCACAAAAGGACTAAGTTGATTTTTTTTTTTTTTAAGACTACTGAGAAATACTGTTTTTTCTTTCATGTTAACGTTTGCTTTGTTTCAGTGCTGGCTTTGAATAAAATATTGGGGATGGAAATCTTCATACCTACCTCCATTTGCAACAGAAAGGTCAAAAACATTAATGAAAGTCAGCTTAGTTCATGCTCTTGCTAACTATGGTTTTGACTGTTATTTCTGAAATTATTCCAGAAACTGTATTGCAGTGAGGTAATTTCAATTCTGTTTGGTTGCAGGTTGGATTTTAAATGTCTGACGTTTGTAGTCACTACATCTGCTTTTAAAAACTTGTAATAGTTCTTACCTGTGTTCTATAACCAATTCTTACTAGAGAAAACTGGCACTGCTCTGTGTTTTAAGACCTGGCTTGTGTTCCCCATAGCAAGGCTACTGCTGTCAGTGCTTTGGTTTGGAAAAGAAACTGGTCTAAAGGGAGTGTTGAGAAGAGCAGGCAGGAGCTTTTCCTGCCTACCGTTTGGGAGAGGAGCAGCAGGCTGCCAGACTCCTATTGCCTCACTGAAGAAAGCTCCATGGCAGATGGTCATGTCATCATAAATAAAAATAGATTGTTAGAGTTGAAGACATTCTGAGCATAATTTCCACATCGCTTCTCCCCAGGCTGCTGCTGAGAAATGCAGACTGTGCTGTGCATAAACCCCCTTAATCTGCACAGGAATCAATACCGGAAAACTAAAATTTAAAAGTTTTAGAATTACAAAATTACATCTGCTTTGCAAACAGATCCTGCTGCCACTTCCACAGAGAAATGCCGTTTGGTTTAATTTGTAAGACAAAAGAGTCTGCACATCACTGAGCTGCTGATGTTAGCTGCCAACACAGCTGCCTTGTACCCTGTTGCCTCTCTCTGATTCTTTTGTCTCCTGCCAAGCTGCTGGTTAAGTCTTTGGAGGAGACACTGCAGTGCTACTGTGTTGCACTGTGGCAGTACCTCAGCATCACATGTGAGAATCAGTAATGGAAGAATGATGATCCACGTTCCACTACTGAGAGAAGCGAAGCCATGGGTGCTTCCAGTAGGGACTCTGTATTGCGTTACAGTTTCCTGACCATGGTTACAGATGACCAGAAAACTCTGGTATGGTATTTATATAGGAAGAAAACAAGTACTTAAAGGGATCTTAGATTTTGTTCCATCCATGTGATTTTTATTAGTGTGGTTTGAAAACGTGTATTTCGTATCTGCTGTCAACTAAAATGTCCTTCAGCTTCTCTATAGTGTGTTTCTTTTCCTCTCTTTTTGCTAGTAGCTGTTTAGTTTCAGACTAGCAAAGAACTGTATACAACAGACAGACCTGACAAAGATTTTTAAGCAGTATAACACTGTCTGGTACCAGTCTGTTCTTTCCCTTATTCTCAAAATAGCTACTGGTTCAACTTTTTGCATGTAAGAATGAAATAAATTAGACAGATATGCTACTATTTATGCTACTGGTGCCAGACTGGGCATTGGTCTACTGCTCATCCTTTCACAGTAAGAAAAATTTGAAGTATTTGCATGTGTATTTTACTGCCACTAAATTAATTCCTACTTTCCTTCTCCCTAATTTACCTTAAGAAACTTTAATCTAGTTAGTAAATGTCACTATTTAGTCATCAGTAGAGAAAAGCATGGTGCTGTTTTACAGTTCTCTAATTCTTTGAAGAGTAAATTTCAGCTCCTATTCAAATCAATGATTCACCAATTTCAATAGAAGAAAAATCAGGTCCGTAGTCAGCACGGAAGTGTAGTGTCATGTGAGACCCAAACCATCAAAAGCATGGAAATGATCAAAAAAGAGTTTTTATGTTTAGCTTTCCCCACTTTATACATAATGAATACTAATTGGCGTATGATTTAATCATAAAATAGTTTATTAAGCACAGATAATAATGCAGAAATCCATGTAATAAAACAACTTCAGAAAAAAAGCTAAGTTAAAATGAGTTACTATAAATATTGCACTTAGAATTCTTATTTTACAGATAAACTCCTTAAAAAATTGGACAACTATAAATTAACAGTTTCCAAGTAATTGGAATTTGGTATGTTTGAGATCAGATGGCTGTGCTGCAAATCTTCAGCTTTAAGACTTAGGCAGATGGTCTGGTCCTGATAGGTATGTGTAACAGATCCCACTTTGTGCCAGGGCGTGCATCGGTGGGTGGCGGAGCAGGAAGGTTGAGCATGCTCTTAGGGCTGACAGTTGTATCTTCATGACTTATGCTAAGTGAACGTTATTTTTCAAGAGAGATGATAGGATGCAGCTGCAGAGTTTAGTTTTAACATGTTTTGTTTTTCAAGGCATTTAGGATCTTTGAGTTCTTAGTTTTAAAACTCATGACAAAGCTGTTGGGAAGGACTTTGCCTCTCCCATCTTCTTCTACTTGGCCCATGATGATGTAGTTTAAACCTACAAAGGAGAGTATGATATTACAGGACAGAAATCCAGGACGTGATCTGGTAAGTATAGTTCTTTATCTGTGTACTCTGTTTAGCTGCACCGTTACCAATGCCTTCTAACAGGTTTGCCTTTAGTGTATAGCACTTACCCATCTTTGCCATGCTTGTTATGCAATAGACTACAGTTACGTAAAAATTAAGTAGACATGTAGCTGAGTATCTAGAACATCATTAAATACACAAGAGATATTCATTAAATGTAGACTGTCAAATGAGTCTGAAAGACGTTAGAAATGCCATATAAATGCTGGATAACTTCACTACCAACACCCAGAGTAGAATGGGTCTCATTCGTTCTAGATGTTTTCTCATCTGCCCAGCTTGTAGGATAATGTACTCAAGGGATAATGCACTTGTTTCTTCCATCCCTTTTCCTCCTCCAAAGACATAAAATGCTTTCTGGATATATAGAGGCAACCGGGCAAGCAAGGTAGGCTTAATCTGTGAGAAGCCCTAGCTGTGGAGAAATTGGATGGATTCACGTATTTCTATGTCTTCAAAGGGTTTGCAAGGTCTTCAGCTGTAAGGAGTGGTGGTGTAGGGGCATAAGCACGAGAGTTAGATAGGAAATGATATTAAATAATTCATGGAGATTTGGGAAGAGAAACCAAAGTTTGTGGTTTGGAGCCAGCAGTCTGCCTAAAAGGAGACCATTTGTTCCACCAAGAATGATACTGTGTCTCCCAGACAGATCTCTTGTTTCCAGAGAACTCGCAGTAAAACCAAAAACTAGTTTCTGACAAGGATTTTTCACTTTGGTACTGCACACGTTGAGTTAATATGCTTAAATACCAATAGTATCCTGAATGGTATCGGGGGGTTTGATGCTTATTAAATTGACTCTCCTGTTATGGTTCCGTTCATGTTCTGTTCTACATCTTTACTCAGGAGGCTGGGCTGAAAACTCTTCTATTTTTACTTAGTTACTTCAATGAAATATGGTATTTCTTAAAACACCATACAGGTAGCCCTTGTTACACTTACCTGGGCATTACCTCAGTTGATCTACTCTGTATGTTACTGTTTAAAGATAGCTTTAGAAATACTGGCTCTTTGCAGATACAGAGTGGGCTTTACAGTACTAGTATTTCTACAGTAAAGATGTAAATATATACGAGAGAAGCAACAAAAAGTGTTGGTTTTATTTGCTGTGACATACTGCTCTTCTAGGTTTAGCATGCTATTGTCTTTTCCTTCTAAATAACAGTGTATGAAAGCTAGCTATAATATGCATACATGTAAAACCAAACGCTGAGCTTCCTTTGAGAGAACTAAATCAGATGGTACTTTATATGATGTGAGTTTAAAAAATATTTGTTTCTAACTCTTTTTATCTAAGTCTAATCCTTTAGCAGTAGAACTTAAAACTGCAATATAAAGCTGGATAACTAGTTATTTTTCATCTTAAATTTATTATATGAATTAATTATAGAAATAATTACTGTCATTTTACTGATTTTTGTGGTCATATTTCAAATCACAGTTTTTAAAACTCTTGTCTTTTATAAACACACAAACCAGTTTTTCCTGTACTTACCTCTTCTGATGAGAGGACACTGCTTACATACAACAATAATCTTGGCACTCATACTCTTGCCAGCTTGCTGAATTGCTAAATTTCCCTCCTTATATACATTAATGATTGATATTGTTGCATGCAGACTGCCAGCCCGTGTTATTGTTGTGATTACGGTTCCAGTTATAACTAGAAGAAAAGGCAGTTGATACATTCTTTTCATTTTTAGACATACATCTTGAGGCATCATAACAACTGATTAAATACTATGTATTTGTCCATAATAAGGAAACAAACAATACTGGCAGCAGTTATGAAGACTAGGAATATCACCTGTAGTAGATAACTCACTACTGACAAACTGTGGTGGCACAAATATAAAACTGGTCCTAGAATGTATTGGTCTCTTGCAAGCCCAGTTCTAGGTTCTGATAATTTCAGTTAGATGATGCAATTTGATATTACTTTCAATGATTAATTTTAAAACAGTGGAGAAGTCCAAGCCAAAGGCTGAATTCCTAGGTCTCTCAAATGAGTAGCAGGGAATAGTTAATGCCCTAGAAGGTAAATTTTTATCTGAGACCTGATACAAATATGCCAGTTTCAGCTAAATTCGGACAGTGGTTAGACCATTTTATCTTCCAAGGACCTCTCAGTATGAAAACAAAGAAACCATTTTTTTCCTAGGATAACTAGATGAATTTGTAGGCCACCTTAGTTTATCAAAAGGTAATGGTTAATGGTATTAGCAATTTTTTCTTTCTTTCAGATCACCTTTTATAAAGAAGCTATTACATCCTAGGGCCAATTAGAGCTTTAGTTATCAAGTATGTGCAGCTGGATTTATTTTATAAATCTGCATAGTCCACATTTTCCTTAGGCATTCATAAATTTGTGCGTTATCTTCATTTAATCCAGAACTTTTCATTAAATGGGAATGTTCTAATTTAATCAGAAGAGTACTCTGGATGTTAAAATACTAGGTACTGCAGTTACATTTCTAGAAACAATAAAAATTAAATGCACAATGAAAAATAATCAGCTCATATTCTAAATGTATAAAGTCAGCAAATAAACTTGGAACAAATTCTTTTCTACAAACAGCACACTTTGTGTTCTTACTTTAACATACACTAGCATTCACAGTGTATATAAAATATTTTTACTCTTATTCATGCCATGGAAAAGACTGAAAAATTTCAATTATTTCACAAAAGGTGAGAGTGAGTGTGATTTATTACCCTGATGCTAGAGAAAAAAGAACCAATTCTACATAGTTTCATTCACCATTACCCTCAAGAGCTGAGGTATGGTCAGTAAGAGACCTTTGTATTTTAGGGTTTTTTTTCCTACCTCCTTCTTCTTGTTTTGGGACAGCCTGTACTGTTTGCAAATTAAAACAGGCTAGTGGGAAAAGGTCATACTGCAGTGACTCCGTTCTACTTTGGGGTACAGCCACAGCCCTCAAACATTTTTCTACCAAAATGATGCAAAGCTGCCCCCACTTTCCCAGGGCTGTTAGATTAAAACAAACAAACAAACAGTGTGTGGGGAGGGAGTTGTCCTATCAAATTTTTAGGCATGTCCTTAAAAAGGCCTTCAGTATAAATACGGGGAAATACCCAGAGATGTGATGGAATAAATCAGCAGTGAAGCTGCCATGTAAATACACAGCAGGCATCCTTTTTCTTGAGTGATTTGTGCCTGTGTCCAGAAAGCAGTGCTTGTCTGCTTCCATGCCTTCTAACTTCTTTTAAAGGCACTGTGGAGGTCTGTAAACTGAATTGTGAAATCGTCAGTGGGTACAGCATAAAATGTGTATTGGCTGGTTACAGACAAATGAGGTGATGATGCAGTAATAGGATCTACTGTCCTGCAGTAGGTTGTCTCCCGTCGTATCGTCATTTTCTTTTCAGAATGAGACAGCGTGTTTGTTTCAGACACAGGTGCCATGCCTGTTGCAGAGTATCTCCAGGAGTGTATTGAGTGGAACACCAATCCCGATGTCAGATACACCCATACAATGATACAGCCTGTATATCAATGATAACTCAGAACTAGATCTGGTAAAATTCCTGTAAGTCTAAAAACACAGTGCCAAGAAGAAATAAATTGCTTCCTTACCAAAGTTGCTTGAACAATAATTGCTTTCCAGAGTCCCGCTCCTCTTACACTTCTGCTGGCACAAGGCAACTGTCGGTTTCACAACTTTTTGAGGAGCAAAAAGTAAATTGAAATTGAAATGGGGCATTTGATACAAATGCAAAACAGTATGTTGTTAAACATCAGGATTATCCACATATATATTATTTTTTACATTAACATTAAATCTGGATTTGTAAGGGATGAACACCACAACAGCAATATTCCTGTTGTCTGCCATCACCTCCAATCACGTATCTTTTCATGCCTGTCTCAGCCATGTGTCTGCTCCACTGACTTCATAGAATGGGATGTTACAGAAAGTTTACATTTGATGGCAATGATCTTACACACCTGTTGTTACTTGTTGCCATACTGCCCTAGCAGTGTGCCTAAAGAATCATAATGTTACACTGCAGCAACGCTTCAGAGGGAGGGGGTGGCCTTTCATCTGAAATTACTGTACTGTGATGGAAGAGATCAGAGTTCAAATTCCTGGCTCTTTTCTTTCTAAATTTTTCACATAGCTTCATGACAAGTAGTGCTGTGTAATTTTTACTGATGGCACTTTGATATGCAGCAAAATGTTCAAAGTATCTATTTAATATTAGGGGTTGACATTTCCTTTCTGAAATGGAATGCTTTGTTTATAAACAAGTGAATACACTTTGCACTTTTTCCCTCCTTGGGTGGATGTTAATAGTCTCTGTACTTCACTCAGCCTTTCTACATAACACGTTAGCATGCAGTACTTTTAGGCCTTTTACATCCTTTTCAAATTTGTTTGGATTTAGTTCATGATATCATAATTACTGGAAACATGGAGCTGAGACAGACAGACTAAAAAAGCTAAACCTCTCCATAACCTTAATTTCCAAGAAAAATTAAACTAGTTTTGAAGAACATCTTGTCATTTTTTTTTACTTTCTTTAGAATGGAGTGTTTTACAGAAGCTTTATTTAGTCTATATTTCCTGGAAAAGGACTAATTTTCCAAAGAGTAATTTATATTTGTACTTTTTTTGAATGAATTGACTATTTTTATAATTTTCCAAGTTTCTGAGATTCAGCTGAATGGCATTAAGATAACTTTGCTTTCAGTGTTATGCCCATGACTGGTAGAAGATTTGGATACTCAGTGTTTTGCCTTTTAAAGTTTAAAAATGAAATCCATACTTTTCATTGATCTGGGGTCAGTTCGTGGGTTGGTTTTTGGGGTGGAGTTTTGGGTGGGGTTATTTTCAGTCTTCACACAATCAGTATTCAGTGTGACTCTAGAAAATTAAATGCCTCCCACAAGAAGTGTTTTGAAGGGCAAGTTACTATGTCTGTGGAAGCATATCTACTCATATTCTATTTGATGCAGCCTCAGTCCTACAGTCTGATCTACATAGTCATGGGAATGAAACTCCCAGCGCCATCGCTTCTGCTGCCTCAATGTGTCTGCATAGTTCTTTCATACCAGTGTGTATTTCTATTTTTAATTATATGCTGAATCGCTTTATCTAAAGTGTAGAACAACACAATGTAGAAATAATACACTAGGCTCAGTTCCCAGAACTTTAACTGACAAATTTTTTTTAATTATTATTTTAAATTGGCACTTGGCAGGGTGCCATGCCATTTAATTAGCTTCCTGTCTCAAAGCATCAGTTGCTAGGTTAGGCAAGTACCTTCTATCTCAGTGCTATACGCAGAACAACAAAGACTAAGAATTTAATGCTCCTTGACTCTTTCAATTCTATGTCCATAGCAGGAAGATGAGAAATGTAGCAAGTGGATGAGTCACAGGTGCATGCCAGTATGGTAGCTGCCAGAAACTTTATTTGCACTTTGATTTTTCTAAATTTAAAACTGGGGTTATACACTACAAAGTATTCTTGCTTGATCTTCTCAGGTTTTGGGTGGAGGTTTTTTGTTTGGTTGGGTTTTTTTTATGTTGAACACTTCAAGTTTTACTTTGAGTTTAGTAAATTTTGTTTGGTGACTAACTTTGCTATGATTTGTCAGTGGAGGCTGCCTAGTGTTGTGCAGGTGAGTATCAAAGTTTAGCAAAATATGAATTTGAGGAACTGAATTAAAAGTTTAGTTGCCAACCATTTTTCATATAGCCATACTGACAGGCAGATGTGTGACTTTATCCAAGGAAATAAGAAAATAACTGTATGTATTGTATTAATCTTAATTATTTATATTAATATATTGTATTGTATTTATAACTGCAACTACTAATATTTTAATGTAAGAGAGAGACTGAGGTAATTCTTGAAAGTGCATGCTAAATTTACATATTTTATTAATGCCTGGAGTTCTGTGCAAATTTGAACAGGTCTGATTTGCAAATTAATAAACTATGTCTATTTGAACTGGATACTTCTGAATGCAAATGATCAGAAATTTAACTAAACTGCAGAGGTTTGGTGTGCTTTGGTTTGTTTTTAAGATCAGAAGTGCCTGCACCATGCATAAGTGATCAGACATTGAAAGGGCTTCTATCTGTCTGCCTAACCACTGCTTTTCAATACTTTCCCTCTGTTGTCCTCTCTCAGATAAATTTGCATTGGTTTTATTTTCTAATGCTGGTGTTGTCATAAAAATTGATTTTGAATTAATTAGTAAATTGCACCTGTTCTTCATGTGCACACAAAACCAACTCACAGAGCAAAATGGCAAAAACCCTGAACACAAAAGCAGCGTGAGGTACCTGACAGCCTGGGTGAGCTGAGACCGAGTGTCTGAACTAACAATTTCCTCTAGAAGTGCTTTATAGTGAAGAAGAGCTGAATTATTTATTAGCAGAGTAGCAGTCACATCAGAATGCTTTATAGGTCATTATGATTTAATTTTTATAATGGTTTTTTTTGGTCTATTTTTAAAATCTTTCATTATCAGTATTTAAGCACCTTAGCTCCTTGGTTTCCTGCTGACAGGCCACTGCTGTCCTGACTTTTGATGTGTTTTAAGTACAAATCAGGTTATGTGTTGCAAAAACATCATAAATAATTTGGTTTCCTGCAATACCTGTATCTTAAATCTCTCCCATTTGGGTTATAGAAATTGTAAGAATTTATCCCTTCACTGTCTCAGTAATGAGGTAGCTTTGGCAATGCCTTCAGAGAAATCCTCCTCTGATCTTTCTTATGTGCTGTCTAGTCTTAAATAGAAAAGGAAATTTATTTTTAGTGTGACATGTTGCTTTATAAGTTCCAATCCCTGATATTTTTAAAATGAAAACAATTCTAGGAGAGTGTCATGTTGACAGGATGTCAACAGAATCTGAAGCGGACTCGGATGGCTTCCATACCATCTTTGCTTGATCTTATTAACCATATGAGAAAAATATCATATTTTTCATATTAACTTATATAGAAGAAACAGTTCCTTTAAATATAAGTATTTCCTAAAATACTTACAACTTCTTATACACAAGAATTTTGTTCATTCATTTTTCTATGGAATTTGCTAGTTAATTGTCAAAAATTAAGAGACAGAAAAATTCTCTCAGCTGGAGGGAGTTACACTGAACTCTTCCCTGGATAGATTTCCTTTTAATAATGTTAGGTAGATACTCCCTTGAGTATATTAATTTTAATTAATTCTTTCAACATTTGAAATACTAACAAACCATTCAACTGTGATTTTTTTAATGTACTTTCTTTGGCATTTTCCCATAGCCCTCTCCTTATCCTGAGATAATTCTTTTCCTAAGAAATGAAATAAAGCAAATAAAACTTACCTGAGGTAGCAGGGACTGTTGTGGTAGTAGGTGCAACTGTAGTTGGGGGTAATTTTTTTGGTCTAAATTTATAATGTCCAATAAAACCATCAGCTGTTAAGCTTAAATCAGACAAAAATTGAATGAGCAATTCATTTCTCTCAGACAGAATAGGCCTGAAATAGAAAAACAAAATAAAATGAGTGTCAAAGACAAAAAACATTAATAGCATTCTTCTTAGAAAACAGAAAGCACACTTTAAATATTAGTCTGAATGCAGCATCTGCCCCCACAGTAATACTGAAATACATGTTTCTTTGGCATGTCAGACACTGGTGTTATGAATGTGAAACTTGTTCTGATGAATCATCTAAACCTCTGATACCTGAAGGTTGTGTCAATAGGAGTATCTTTAAATTCTTCTGTGTATGGAAGGGGCTAGATTAACACAGTGAAAAATACATTGAAGAAATAATCAGTATGAAGCAGAGGTAAGTAAATGGGGAGGGGTTTATTTTTGGTTTTTATTTAATTAAAAACATTACACAATCAATGTTGGATTCTGTAACTCTTTGACAAATTGCTAGAAAGAAAATGGTGTGGGTTATTATATCTGAGGGCTCAATTTTTGTCAGTGATTGGATATTCATTACCAAGGCCTTGAGCTAATGGAGTCATTTTCTTAGGATCTGAAATGTCGTGAACAAGCACTGTTTAGTGTATCAGTTTCCAGATCATAAGCTGCTTAGTATCTGCTGTGACACTGCCTCTGGGTGTAGTGCAATGAGACTTCATTCAATAGTACTGTTAGACATGGTCATTGGGAATGCAAGTCCAGCCAAAGCAACACTTTTCTCCTCCTATTGAGCTTTCCACACACCTTGTCTCAATATTAATAATTAGTAACACACGTTTTTCAAGGAAAACTACAGTTCTGCTGGAGGAAGAAAAATAAAGAGGCAAAAGAATGTTGGTGAGGAGACAGGAAAACAGACAGTGGTTTTAAAATGTAGTTTTACTAAAATGGCTGTGTTGTTTCTCTTCAGGAAGTCTGGCAGAGCTCATGAGCAGGACGTCTTCAAAACAATCAGGCCTTTGAAGTAACAACTTGTGATTGTCTCCCAGTTTTTTGGCAGGTGTTTCAGAAATCAATTTACTGTGATGGCTGAGTGTGACATAACCAAAAGTAAGTGCCTGGTTATCTGGAATTGTTCAGATATGCAGATGCCATGGTAGTTGCACAGGTCACGCTTTGCTTGCTGCAGTACTGATACAGGCTGTGGACATAGGAGGGCACTGGTTATCAGCTGCCTGAGAGCTTTGTTCTGCTTCCTGAACACCAGGGCCACAACAGCAGATCAGAAACATCTGATGTTTCCTCCCTTTTTCAAAAAGGCTTTTTGTCTGAGAGGCAGGATTTGCGTAATTACTTGTCCTAGTAAGTTGTGATTATCATGTACACCAGGCATTTCTGTGTCACAGTAATTGCATTTCGGAACGAGAGACGTGGTTACGCTGTACGCTTGCTGGTCAGCAGCTGGATCTGAATTCACTGTGCAACCACCAAGAGTGTTCAGCATACCCACTTGTTCTCTCCTGACCTGTACGGTTTCTGTCACAGAATGCTGTGTTGGATTTTCTGTTCCTGCTGGTGAATGAGTTCCACCTTGCATAATTAGTGTCAGGCATGTAACTAAGACTCTTTATAGAAGGCTTGGTTCACAATTCAGTTTACATACCATGATTCCTGGTTCTTGTATAACACTGGTCTTGTCCTTACTGTTTTTCTGAATCCAGCTGATAAATTCTGATGAGAATTTTCAAGAGCTAGTGCAAAATCCCTAGGAGCCATACTTTCCCCCTTTCACTGGGTATATAAGCTGCCTACACACAACTCTGCAAGTGAAAGTGACTCTGTACAAGCTCTGTATTGGAAGTCTGGTTAGGAAGCAATGATGTTCCAAAATTGGCTTTCAGGACACTTATAACATTCTGTAACAGGAAATCTCATCTCTAAGCTATGTGGCCTGGTTCTGAGCCCAGTCTTCTGCCCTTATTTGCCTGTTGCATAAGATCCATACTAAAATGTCTGTATTTTGAAGCCCACTAGGGTTTGGCAGACCAGTTTACAACTTTGACATGCTGCAGGGATAGATGCTGAGCCACAGTTGAGAGGTGGTTTAGGAAGCTACTCCAGGTTGCCTCTGAGGGACTTACTGGCACTTCTTTTTGCACTGGCCTGTCAGCCAAGACTAAATCCAGACAGTGCAAAATGTACTGCACAGCTGGGCTAGGCTGTAGCTGGAAAGAAGCAGCTAACTCTCAGGGACTGGAGGCCACCAATCTCATTTGTAAGGGGTGTTGTTCACTGCTGCCTTTGGAGAACCAAGGGAAGGACAAGATCTTACAGAGTTCAGTTCTTACCTCAGCTGGAAAAGGTCTGAAATGTTACAACTTTATATACAGATTGAGCCAAACTAGATCCTAATCATTAAGCTTCTGGTTTAACTCTGTTCAGCTAGGAAACAAGTCCATATGCTCCACCCCAGTGGATCCAGTGTGTGCACAACAAAGCACTCATGGCAGGAACTAAAGGTATTTGTATGGAAGATCACTAGTTGAGTGTTTCCAATATGAGATTCTGTTAGTTCTGGGTTTTGGATTTTTGGTTGGGTTTTACAGTAGCTTGAAGGTAAGCACCTTATTGTTGTGCAGTACCAGTTGAGAGGTAAGGGATGGATCTGCAAAGTCACAAGAAGGTTCTCATGCTATGCTCATCAATGGAATACCTGTCTACCTCGTGATAAAGTATTAAGTAATGCAACATCTGTCCTCTAGTTGCTTTTTTTATTCTGTCTGAAGAGAGAGGAATGTTTGCAATAGAGTTCCTTTTGGGAGGCTATCTTCAGATGATCATGATTATTAAAAAAAAAAATCTAATATGTACAGATGCTTACAACACTCAGGTCAAAGAAACTTATCACCCATTTGGAGGCTCATTCAGTACATCTGCAAATACTCCAAGTGGCACAGTTGGGGCGGGTTTTGGAGGTGTGGAAGGCTTGGTATGGGTTGGTTTTTCCGGGATAGTGTAGTTGTGAGTTTTGGCAGGGAAGTACTGAGAAGGTTTGAGGGCAGGAATTAGATAGCAAAGCTGGATAACCAGCACACTCAGGAAAGCAGTCTGCATGAGGGAATGTGCCTTGGCACAGATAGAAGATACAGTAAGCAGGGATACAAGGAACTAGCAGAAGAGAAGTGTCTGAGGGGGAAATGACTATGATAAAGTGAATAATGAGCCAAGGGACTAGAGACTTCAGCTGGATTCTTGTACTTCAGAATCAAGAACCAAAACATATATATTTAGGCTATGGTTGGACTCGATCTAAAGGGTCTCTTCCAACCTAGGTGATTCTGTGATTCTGTATTAAGTGATATTAGTGTTCAACTACCATTGATACTAGTGTTATACCAGAATCAATAGCTTCAGTATCAGTGTTAGTAGACAGTGCTCTAGTAAGACTTGAGGGACAGGACAGAACACAGGTTGGAGCCAGGGCTAGTTGTGGAGGGAGAGAGGAAAGGGAAAACTTTCTAGGGACAGACAAGATACTAAGCAACTCCTGGAAGTCCAGCTGGAGGTAGAGAATGTCATATTTAATTTTTTGAAATAAAGAATAAAAATCTTTCTGAAGGCTAGTACAGAACAGTTACCAAAACCACAGACAGCAGTAGTGAAGCTCCTAATTCAAGAAAGTTACTTACGCTGGTGGACTGTCTCCGCAGTACTTCCCAATTCTTTTAGCATCATTGATTTCACCACCATTAAACACTGCCACATAGTCATATCTACAGTAGTTGTCTCTCTCCACATCAAATTTCTCAAACTTTAACTCTATTAGCTGCAAGGAAAGTGTAAATGATTCATTAAGGTTTTGATATCAGTATTTATTACTGTGTTGTACAGTAACTAACCTGTTCATATAAAGTACTAACTGATCTTCCTTTCCATAAAGGAAAGGTCTTTAAAACACTTGATTGTGGAGTAACATACTTTAATCCAAGTGACTTTTCTCCCACAAATAGTTCAAGATACGATGCTAATATTCTATGAAACACTTTCTTCTCAAATACATGCAAGGAAGTTCTGATAATTATTTTTATGAGTGAATGAAAACAGGATAATAGGTGTTAATGTTATACTGCTTTTAAAATAATTATAAAAAATCTAAACCACAGTAAAGAGGCTTTTAGAGTCATTGTATCATCCAAAATATGTTAAGGAAAAAGCAAGGGCAAACTTGTTCATGAGCTATTTCACTGACTTCATTAAGAGCAGGGTTTGGACTGTTGTGGTTGCCAATGCCACGTTTATTTGATGTAGAAATAAAAAGGCCAAAACCAAAAACCTTGATAGAAAGAAAATTAGTAAATAATAAGGCTTAAAACCAAAAGAAAGAAGCAGTTAAAGGTATGGCATTTCCACACACAATTTCCATAAATGTTGGGGCTTTACAAGCCATAAGACGGAACTAGTGTAACTCTGGTATTTCCAGTAGCGATGCTATTACCTCCAATGTGACTTGTATTCATGGGCTTTTCTACTTAAGAAAGAAAAGCAGCGGACAAGAAAACAGGAACAGCATTAACTGCTCTGAAACAAAGTCCTGAAGTATGATTCTGTCAGTTGTTGTGGCAGGAAAGGAAACACAACATAACTGCATATTGAAATAGAGGTAATACATGTATTTAGGTTGCTCCTTTATATGAAGCACAATAGTATTTAAATCGTCCTTCCTTAAATAGCACAAATAGGACCTGAATGAAAACACTGAGTTGTGTTGACTACAAATATGTAGGATTTCTCTTTATTGGTGTGTTTCAAAGATGGTATTAAATCATTTCAGACTGTACAAAGTCATTTGTACATCGCATACACTTCATTTGATTTACTGACACAGTTCAACATTCACGGTAATGATAGCCTGTTATCACCTGATGGCTTAGTTTTGCTTGGATATGCTTTTGCACTATTCAGATGTGTAAGGCATCATTTGTTTCCCATAAAGTATGAGTAACCTAGGGGGACTTGGTTTCAGAGATGAGTAATAGGTTTGTTTCACAAACCCTGTCATCATTATGAAAAAACACACTTTAAATGGAAGTACCCATCTAAATAACATGCTTATGATCACAAAACATGGTATAAAAAGTAGTAATGCAACTTGTAGCAGAAATGCTAAATTTTTCCATACGCAGGCAAAACAGCAGACCATAGTATCTACTTTACTATTATTTACATAAGTGCACTTTGCACTAATAAAGAAGTATTCTGTAATAGAATAGAAGCTCCTTGCCATCATGAGTAGCTCCTCCATCTTCTACAGTAAGTGAAGTAATGAATGTTTTTGTTAGAAGCAAAAGAGTGCCTTCTTTTATTGCTCATATGCTTGTGAAAGGTAAGTACAGACAACGGCACCTAAACTTTGGCAAATGGCAGAGTGAACAGGTCTCCGTGTGCTCTTGGAGAGCGAGGCTTATTCACTAGCAGAAATGGCTTTCGTCACTGTCAGAATTCTGCCTCATTTGCATGCAAACAACAGTACATGAAAAACATATTCAGAAACTCGTAGATTTATGGAAATGCACAGAATATAATGCCCTTACGTGTATGCTTAAATAGCCTTTATGCTTATATAGCCTTTTAAAAATCTTCTCTACAAGCTTAGGAAAATTTTTAGCCTTATCTAGAGATATTTGGAAAGAACTGAAGTAATCTGCAGTTTACAGATAAGGTTTTAAAAATCACTGCTTATCTATAGGATTGTTAAATGACCTGTATCTAGTAAGCAAAGAATGTGGATTAAAGAGAAGTACAGGAAAGACTAAGCCGACATACTGCTTCAGTTCAAGGGAGAAAATATGTTGGTAAACGGAAAAGTATGAAAGATCTGAAGAGTATATTTATCTGGGGCAGCTTTTTTTATTTGGAGGATTACAGTCATGAGCAGAAGATTAAGAGGAAAGTTGTCATTACATTTAGAGGAATTTAAAAAGCTGGATGTGGTTAAGAAAAACAACCTACCCAACATGCTCAGATAACCAAAGCATTCAATCATTGTAGAATTCCTGCCGAGGTACAGAGCAGATGGCTCCACAACCACCAGAAAATGGGAGGCTAGGATTCCCTACAGCGTAGGGAATGCATTTGTGTTTGCCATGTATGGCAAAAAGTGACAAATGAGCCCTCCCAGTCTGCCATCGCATCTCTTCAAGTCTTAACCAAGTGGTAACGTATACTCTGTCAGTATCTGACTAATTAAGCCAAGTAGATTATTAAATGGAGCCTTCAGAATATGAAGTAAAACAAGCTATTTGAAATGTACATTGAAAATCCCTGTTCAAGATACATCTGAGTATATTGCCTGTACTCTAAGCACAGTAAAATAATTTCTGCTTTTAATAAATTCAATCAGCTCTGCCTGGGCTCCTCATAATAAACCACAGCAACACTGAAAATGCTACAAATGTTGTTAGACTTCAAGACAGCATCGGTCATCATCATGTTTGGCCCTGAGATGATCACCTGCCCTAACTTAATTGGCATGACGTTTTCTTAGTCAACAGAATCATCTCAAAAAAAAAAAATCTGTTTTAAAAGCCTCACCAGACACAGAAGCCTTATAAAGTTTAACTTAGAGGAAAGTACCAATGCGCAGAAGAGGACATTCAGTGTTGAGAAAGGACAGGAGTGAGCCAGGAGATACAGGAGAGGAAGGCAGGTACTGCTGGAGTGTGTGTGCCTGCACTCCTTGCACATACCCAGCTTTAGATTTTGGCCAGATAGCGTTGCTTCAGCATGACACAGGCAGCGTGCTGTGTAAGTGTCCCTGCAGGTAATGGGAGCTGGGCCGCACCAGCAGGGTGGTGGCAGCACCTTACCTGGTTCTTTGGGGCGATGATGTGCCAGGAGCAGGTGACTCCCGCTGGGTAGTCTCGCTCTGGCCAGTTGGGCGTCTGGAAGGACCCTGATGGCTTCTCCAGGCGTCCCCCACAGTACTGATCACCTGCAAGCAGAATGCACTGCGCTGACCAGAGTGCCGCCAGGATGAAGATAACCCACACAATGCGCCCAGGCCTCTGAGATGCAGGCACTGCAGCCAGTTCTGGCTGCCTCTGCCACCACCCCACCACAGGCCAGGGCTGGGCCCTTCAGGTCAGCTGGTGGCAGCCCTGGGAAAGAGTAGTTAGCAAAGGGCAGAACATGCCAGATGCGGAGGAAGAAGAGGGTAAAGAAAAAAAGGGGTGAGCAGCATTCCTGTGAACAGCAGGGCAGGGAGAGCCACAGACACCAGGGAAGGCGTCCCCACAGCACGTGGGGAGCTGAGCCAGGGCTGACACCATTCCCAAAGGGACTGCAGCATGTGGAGAGCCCATGATGGAGTACGATTATTTTTATCCTTTTCTTCCTCCTCCCAGTCCCAAATGACAACATACATCAGGTATGTAATCCTTATTTATAATATGATTGTGCACCTTATTTATTAAATTAACTCTTATCATGTTATCAGTACAGGGATACAACTGGAAGGATTAATAAATTACACATGACCCACCCTGTGTCAGCCCAACAACCTGTCATGCCCGGATCACGCTAGTGGCAAAAGCCTTAAAAAAAGTCACTCAGCTCAGCAGGGTGAGACAACCTCCCTGTAACCTCCCAGCCTCTCGCAGTTCGTGGCCTTCCCGAACACAAGGCAATGCCTTTAGGATTAATCATTCCTAACAACTTTTTTTCACGTGTTTTTCTGATTGTTTTTAAACCAGCATAGAAATTGACAGTTCACAATGTCCCCTGGCACAGGACTCCATCACTTCACAGCTGAAAAACTGAGAAAAACTGCCATCTCCTTTCCTTCGCAGCCACTTGCTCATCTGTTTTTTCTATTAGAAGAGACAGTACCTGTGGTCCCCATTCCCTTCCTCCGTACTAATCATGACTTCAGAGCCTTCTCCTACACTCTCCTTGACCTGAAGAGATCCATGCTGTGCTGCTGCTCTTCATGTAGATGTTACTTAGCTCTATCATACATGTTGTCTCTGCTTCTGATAGTTTTATTACACCCTGTTCTGAGATTAGAATAGCATGCAGTATTCAAGACATAGAGGCATTATGGATTTATGGTTCTGCAACTCTTACAATAGTTAGCCCTCCTCTTTATTAGATTAACTGTTTAGCCACTTAGAGTTAGTTATAGTTTGCTATCTGCTGAGCAGATAGTTAAGGAATACATTGAACAGCACAATCCCTAGTATCTTTGGTATCACATCTTTTTAGCATTAATTTGGGTCTCCACAGAGTTGTACAGATATATTTGTCCTCAGCACATATATAACTGTTAATTACCTCTTTCATGTGGTTCTGCTGCAGAAAACTTTGCAATGAATCCACTTCCAGCAGTATTAGCATCTGAAGTCATCTGCACCAACATTTTATTGCTGTTGGATACAAGGGCACCAGGTTTCACAGTACCACAGAACCTGCCGATACGCTGTCCATTGGCATGGCCGTTGTATATATCCACAAAATCGTATCGGCACAAATTGTCATTTTCCAGGTCTAAATATCTAAAAGAAAGAACCACCACTTTTCCTTCTGGGACCTGCAAAGAAAGAGAGGGAGGGAGGGAGGGAGGCAGACATGTATCTTGAAGTGTGGCTGACACCACGTATCTATCTCATCCCACTATTTTCATGAGTATTTTCGTATCTTTAGCTTCTTGCCAGGTAATCTCTCTTTTTTTTTTGTCAGCTATACTCCAGGCAGAGTGGTTTTTAAAATCATATTAGATCAATCATAAAACCAAAGTTATGGCCATCTCTGTTGCCATTTTCTTCTTCCTAATCCACCGGATTGCCTAGCCAAGCTCATATAGTTGATAATACACCATCACAACCCAGTTCTCTTGGCATGTTTCTCTTCTGCTGAAAGTATCCAATCAGCCATGCAGCTCCCTATCACCAAGTAAGGTGAGGAGGATGAGATGAATATGTATGGTTAAAAAAAAAAAAGTTACAAGCAATTCACAATTTTGATAAAATGAAATTGTCTCTCCTGTCTTGCTGGTTTGTGTCATGAAGTTTCACAGTTTGAAGGATTCTTTTTTTATTATTTACTGACACATGACATGTATTATAAATAAAATGGGAAACTTTAAGGTTAATGCTATATTACACTAATATTTAGCTACTGGAGTGAGCACATTTAGCTTGAAGGCTGCAGTGAAAGAATTGTATTTGCAAAGAATATGTAAAATTATAAACAGAGACTTCAAAAAAAAAAAACCATTAGTGGGTGTCCTCAGTACAGAAGAGCGTTTCTTTTCTGTTACATCTGAGAAAACCTAAGTCCAAACTTACATATCTGTATCTGTGAACATTGCAAAAGAGGCAAAAGCACTGAGAAGGATGTGAATTAAGAGACCGTGGTAGTTTACTAGGAGAATATTTCTTGGGGTAGAGTTGCAAGCTTTGGAAAGAATAAGCAGCTTACGGAGAAGTGAAAAGTATTCTAACAAAGCATTCACTGCAGTGTGACAGGACAGGAAGAAGGGAAACAGTATTTTGAAGACCCTAGACAGGCAGGGTGTAATTAACTGTGTGCAATTCATAGCCTGGTTCATAGAGCGGTTACCTATTAAAATAATTGGAGCTGTTCTATTTTACTGAGATGCTGCTATTATTTTCTTCTTTAAATATATAACACACAGTATATCTGCAGTAAGTCCATATTTAAGCCACTTTCTTTAAGAGTTCATGATTTTTTTCCTTCCTTAACAGTGACTCATTTTAAAACACCACTTTGAGACAAACTGCAACTAAACTGTTCCTATATGAAATTGTCAAACAGCATTTGAATCCTGTGAGTTTCAACAGTTAAAAATGCTGCGTCAGGTATAGATGGAAGTGCTATAGACATCAGTGACCACCACTTAACCC
This sequence comes from Hypotaenidia okinawae, assembly GCA_027925045.1. Lineage (NCBI taxonomy): Eukaryota > Metazoa > Chordata > Aves > Gruiformes > Rallidae > Hypotaenidia > Hypotaenidia okinawae. Next base: position 12,007,934 of record BSDF01000010.1, read on the forward strand.
ACAGAAGATACTGAAACAGACAGCAGCTCCAGATGTAGTGGAAAATGGGTATGTTAAGGTTACTCATTCGTGTGGCTGGTTCTTACTGATCCTACGTGAGGACAGACTTTTGCATGAGCTGTTTTCAGCTGCCTGGGGCCCACGTACACACTGGCTGACCAGCCCCACTGCAGTTCCTGCAGCTGGTTTTGGAGTATTTACCTTTAATGCTAGTGCAAGATCTCTCACAAATGCATTCAGTTCCTGACATACATCACTACTAGTACTACATCAAAACCACAAAAGTCATCTAATCTTTCCCAGAAATTCCAAAGCACTATGCCTATGTTTTCTAAAACTTTAAATCCAGATGTTAAGTCTAAAACACACTGCTGAAATGTTTACATGACAGCCCTATAGCTGTTATCAGAAAATAACTCACGCATATAAATGTGTGTGTGTGTGTATATGTATATATAGTCAGCATAAGGCCAATACAGACACAGGGTCATATTGTAAGATACTCTGTGAAAGCAATATGACTCCGTGAATCACTGCTCTCATCTAAATCTCTTATTACTGCATTCGCTTGTCTTCTGGTCTGAATCACTAAGAAGCATTAAGACATGGTCATTTTAACAGAAAAAGAGCTAAAAGGAATTTGGTATTCCTGTCAGAAGGTCTGAATGTTATTTATGGTTATATTACAAACTCTATGTGACCAGACAAACCAGTTCAAAAATGCTGGGTGTAAAGTTAGATAAAAATGGATTTAGGCAGTTAATTAAAGCAGCCTTTTCTTTCCCAGAAGCAAGCACGTAAAATAACACATGGTTTCCTGGGGTAGGATACACATTATCTGTAAGTTTCTACAATTGGTACAACAGGATCCAGATCAGGCGACCTTTACCATGTTTTAATACAGACCGAGCTGTTATGCTGGCTGTTAAAGTTGTCCAACAATCTTCCCCTACCAAACTGTTTACAGTATCTTGCAGCTTTGGTAAAACTTACTTGTGTTTAAGAATTTCCCCCTTTTTCTTCCACTATTTCTGAAAGTTGAGCAGAAGTTGCTCCATCATATTAGATTAAATAATTTTGTCAGTGCTGATGAGATTTTGCCCTACTTTCTCAGCTTGAATTGCTGCTTTGAAGACACCTACTTCCTCCCTGAATTTGAAGAAGCTGAAATGTGGAAGTGGCTGGTTCTGGGGTAAGAAAAGGTCTTTTTACTGTCCTTCTAGAAACATATTCAGTTCAAATGTAGCCAAGTCGTTATCCCTGGCAATGCTGATGGGTGCTCACTGACAGCTTTGTTCCACCAGCACACTGAGCCACTGCTGCTCTGCTCAGGCCAGCCCTGCAGCATTCAGTCCTACCCTGGCTTCTCTGCTCTTCCGTGCTGCCCCAAGTGGGGCATGGGGAACCAAGGCACGGCACTGACCCATGCCCAGGAGGGACGGGACGCTGGCAAACTGAATTGCTAGCCAACCATTTGCTCAAGTCTTGGATTTTCTGCTTCATGGTAAAAGTAATTCTGTGCAGTGCTGTAGACATCTTTCTCCTCTATCCACCTGACTAGATTATATTATATTATGTTATCTAAGTATATGTCTTTATAGTTTTAAAACTCTATAGCTTCTGTTACTCCAGTCTGCTTGATTTTGGTCGAGACACTTCCCCACAGATGTGCTAAGCTTTGTTTCACGGCAGTTTGTAAGAAAATGCATAGGAAAAACTCAGCCACATGGTCATGAAGGTTTAAGGAGCCTACTTCAGACTTCAGTTCCCAGGATAAACCTTCCTCATATTTAGCTGAAATTGGGGAGTCAAGTCATTGACAGAAACGCGTGAACTGAGTGCCTTGATGTCAGTCACTCCTTACTGCCATTACTTTATAAAATAATGTCATTGCTTATTAAAATGCTATTTGCCATTATTCACAAAAATATAAATTTTTTTCCAGTGTGTGAAATCAATTAAAAGTTTGTCATCTGACCAGATGACATTACAGGGTGCAGAGGACATTCTGGCAGCAGCTGCTCCAGTCTGCAACTACTGCCAAGGAATCCCACCCTAAATGCAGGCATCTATGTAGAACAATACTTTAATCTCTACTGTTTCTCTTTGTAAAATGATGAAAACTAATGTGCTAAAATCTGCCAACACTTATCCTAGGACATTTAAAATACTGCTCCATGAGAAACACAGGGGAGAAAGTAACAGCCAGCATGACTCAGTTTTGTTTACTTTGAGCCACATCCGAGTCTGATGCAGTAAGATGTTGGGATACCTCAGAGGAAGAATTGGAAGGAAAATTCAGCTCTTAAAAAAAAATAAAATTGAGTAGTCAAAGGAAGAATATGTGATGCTTCCCCTGCAGGGTGTGCCTTATTTTTCTGTTTTGTCCATCCAGCTAGTATCTTTCCACAACAGAAGAACTTTAGCTTCTGCCTCTCGTTGTCACACTGAGGGTGACTGACCCATAGTTGCCCTTTGCTTCCCTTCTTATTTTAACTCTTTGAACTTCTTTAAGATCAGATACTTGCAAAGGATGCCTTACTCCTACTGAAGGCTAAAGGAAATTAGTGCTCCCTGAATTTTAAGGGAGAGTTTTTCTAGAGAGTAATTCCCTAAAATCATCTGTGAGAGATTAACCTTGTGAAAAGGGCATGATTATTTCATATATATACAACCCACCACAAAATAAGGACCCTACGTATTTTTTGTCACCGTTCATTGCATGTATTTCAGAGAGTCTTAATAAAAGTACACTCATATTTAAAGCAGTTAAGCTGGTTTTCTGTTGTTGTTCTGACTGAGCACAAAGTCCTCTTCATCACTGTGCCTCTTTCAGTTTCTGGGGAGAATTCCCAAACTGTCATACTTTTCAAAATTACTTGGTTTAGATTATTTGTTTTGAAAACAATCTTTTGGTGGAGAAAACCCCTTACATGCCAACTTTCTGAGAAAATATTTTGCCTGATGTTTAAGCCTGTATTGTTTAATATATTTTGGTAGATGTTTAATACCAAAATACTGATTGCATGTTTTGCCATAGCAGTCCTAGGTAGACTTGAAAAATACATCAGTCACCTGCAAGCTAAATATATTATAACTCTAAATATATAAATAACGTGAGTTATTTAGAGTTAGACCCTGGGAGGCACCACAGTTCCTGCCTGCTCACTGGTTCCTGAGCTCCATCCTCCCCAGCCACAAAGGAACGTTTTAAAATATTTTTATTATTATTCCTATTACTCTCCCTGACAAAGGCACTAGGTTCTGTTCAGCTATTTCTTTTCTGTCAGTACAAGCACGTGTAAAGTTCTTTACTGGTAGTTTAACAGCGATATGGGAAAATGATTTAAAATATTTCACTCCCCCAGGGCAGATTCCCAACTCCTCTGATAACTAAATTTTTCAAACTTTTCTTGTTGTCAAGCAAACCTGCTGGGACACAGCTCCTGAACCTATCAGTTCTACCCTTACATAACTCTGACAGTCTTCAGTATTATTGTTGCACATAAAGCTGTTAAGGATTTTACGGGAACTACATGGTCTGCCAGAAATACACAGGAGAGCGGTCCAGATTCTTCAACTGTGTGACACATTTATGTGAGGTGATGGCCAAGAAGGATTACAGAGTGTAAAAGTCAATGTACATGACATATTATAGATATAGCCATATACATTGCTATAGGAAATAGCTGTACAAATGACTTCTTAGCAAAGCCAGCTAAAAGCTGCTCGGTAGGCTGCCAAGGTTGTAATATGACCACAAGCATGTTCTGAACACTTCTTAAAGCTCTCAGAATAGGGAAGCGGTTTTCTTAAGCCAGCTGAAAAAGTCCCCATCTCTGGAAATAATGGAACCATAATTGAGTTACAGAGACTCTTCTAGCTTTAGCAAACCCATTGGAAAGATTTCAGCTGATACCTGAATATCACATTGCTTTATCTGTGTTACCCATAGCATTTTCCAAACCTATTTCCTTCTGAAGAATGAATTTTGTGTCACTCTGCCTCTCTGTGGATTTCTTCTATGTGAGACTCTATAGTTGAGAAAACAGGTTCATGCTTCGTGTGACCCAGGTGCAAAATTAATCAATGACTCTTGCAGTCTGGTCAGATCCTGCATTAGGCAGAGTGTTTTCAGGAAGGTGTTCACAGCCCTTGTCTAAAATAGGCAGGTCTTAGTTATGGGAAGTCTTAGTTTGAAAAATGGAAATGAAAAAGTCTTAGTTATACCTTCTAAAATCAGATGGTAAACGATGAAGCCTACTAGTAACTGCAGCATATTTGTTGATGGCAGTTTTACTGGCTTTCTTATGTGGATGCTATTGCAAGCTATTCTGAGCCTCAGCAGTATCTGGTGAAAGGATTTCATGGTTTAAGTTCAGGCTAACCAGATCCCTGAGTGTATCACTTTTCCTCAGCTTAATAAATCATCCTCTGTTTAAAGAGGGTCCAGGCTTAGTCTTGCAAGTTGTATAGTCCCTGTCTTCCCTGCATCCTTCCTGTGCATCTGGAAGACAGGGTGCTCTACACAGTTGATGGGACACATGGGAAAATAAGCTTGGCTTAGTGAACAATATTGTCTAAGAGGGGTTAAATGAGATGGAGCACAAGAAAGCCTAGACTACTACAGTTGCGTGGCCCTTCTCTGGCTTTAGGTGAGCTACAGAGAATAGGTATGCAGCAGTCAAAGAACAGGAATAAATGACAGCACAGCAGAAGAGTGGGAGTCAGGATGATACTGAAATGCCAGAAGCCATCAAGCTCCTCCCATGGTCAGTAAAGCCTTAGTGCAGACACAGTTCTGCTACAGCTTTCTGGTAACAATTCTCACAATGCCCAGCTTAACCTAAACGTTCACGTCTTGCTGGCAACAGCCACATTAAGTCTGCAATGAAATCACTCAGTATGGACTCTGTTCAATTGTTCTCCTCTTCTACCTCCAATATATAATGAAGGGCAGACCCATGGGATACTTCAGTAAATGCTGCTTCAGTGTTGCCTCCACCTGTAATCTGAATTTTTTTAATGGTAACAACTTTATGCTGTCATAATCAAACTTGTTTCCTTCCAGATTCAGTTTTGAGCTTTTGAAGATGTTCTACTGAGTTATATTGGTAAAGTAACTTTGCAGGGTTCTTTCCTATTTATTTAAGGCATGTGTGTATGATTCCAAACGCAGTTTGTGTCTGCTCTTCAGATTGTAAATTGGGCCAGGCTAATTGCTGTAATCTCAGCCCCTCAGCAGCAGGAAGCAGGTTTGTTCAAGAGCATACACTGTATTTCACATCATGCTCTTCTCGTTAGTCACAGATTGAAGGTAGCCTCAACCTTGGTCATAACTATAACACAGTATAAAGGCGCAGAAAGCAACTGTTGCAGCTTCACTGGTAATCCTGCAGATAAAATCATTAAAATTACACCACTCATTTGGTACAGGAGTTGTTTTAACTGAACGCTGTAAACAGATCAATGTCTCCTACTTTGCGTCAGCATCTCTATAGTAGCAGGAGACAATTACCCTGTGACATCCTATTCTACTGCCAACACCTAGCCTGTGTGCAGCCTTGGAGCTGAAGTTGTCTTTAGTCATCCTGTCAACACATAGACTAATTTTTTTTTAATTTTTCCTTACACTTTTTTCCTGCAAAGCCCATATTGTAGGCCTGAATGTCACAGGAGTTCTTAGTGAACCATGCCTAAACAATGTAGAGGAAATTTGGTGGGCGATTTTGGAGGGCTTAATTTGTGCAGCTGTGAGGAAAAGCATTCATTCAAATCCCTTTCTCTGCGTCTCTGGATAAGGACACATCCAGCACTGAAATGTTCAGTTGTAGTTGTTTAATGGCATTTGCTGTCCATGAACACCATGGCTCTGTCCTATGGTCTCATTTCAGTGTCAAAATATCAATGGTACCACATGCTTTTGTGTGGTCACTTATAAATGTAACAACACTTTCTTGTTGCTTTGTCAGCCTGCTGTATGACATACTCCAGATGTCCTGGCTGGCAGAACACTGTTACTAGCACACTACAAGCAAACCTGCCAGATTTTTTTTGGTTTTGTTTGAAATTTTGTCTATGCCTTCTTGCCAACAAATTTTGCTTTTCCTTATCTACACCTCAAAGCTTTACTTCAGTCCATTTGATCTAACTTAACTATTGCTTTCTACAGTGACTAGAAGGGTAGATGTTTGCTTTCAACCACGTGAATTTAAAAGAATTAGAGTTGTACCTATGGAAGTCAATGAAGATTTGCTTCTCACATGAGGGAAGGTCAGTTCTGCTTCAGTCACTATGATCATATTACAACCACCCTAAAAAGTTTCAGATAGCTGAGCTGCTCTGAGCTACTGAGTGCATTATTGCATATACATTGTCCCATGTAAAATACTGGCATTAATAACAAATTGCTCTTCATTGTCTTCAGCACCAATGTTGGGATATTAAAAATTCTTACTGTGATTTTCCAAGTACATTTGCTGTTTGGAGGGTAGACTCCAGGGAATCCTTCACTCCCAATAAACCCTGAATCTCCAGATACAACTCCTCCACATGTAAATGTAGGCCTGAGAATAACAGGAAAAATAGTGCTTAATTTTTAAGTATATTTCATTTATTCTTTTGTATAATAATGAGGCATGGACTGTCTTAAAAACACAGATTAAATACTTAAAAACATTGCTAACTTTAAATGTGTTTCATTACTTAAATAATTTCATTAAAGACATAGAATGTGCAAACTTAGGTGTAAAGAAAATTAATTACTTGGACCTTAATTCTGGGTTCACACAAACTGTTACCCTTCCCTCCATTTGTAATTCGTTAGATGGAAGGTGTGGTGGTGTGATACATCATTGCAAACTGCTATTATAGTGAACAAAACGTAATGACTTTTATAGTATGTATGATAGCAGTTCAAATAGCACAGCACTAACAGCAACTTATAGTTCCTATCTGTTGCACCTTGAAATGTTTTGAATTTAGGTATTTTCATCCAACAAGTCACTTTCAAAAGTTTTCTACAGCCCAGGAGCCAATCCACCATGAGCACAAGTCCAGGGATGAGTCCTACGTCCTGACTTGGCGTAGATGTGCCAGGCTCAAGAGGCCCAGTGCCAGCTCCCTGCTCCCACACCCCGGCCTGCGCTGCGGGGGCACGCGGGGGGCCCCAAAACCCCTGCGCAGGACCACCACTGCTGGAGGATGCGAGGGTGAGCGAACACTTCAGACAGTGAGATGTTACTTTATCTTGCATGTGTATCGCATCCGTGGTGCAGGACAATGGTGGTGCGCTCTGTCCTGTGAGGTGCCGCGCTCTGCGGGGCTGCAAGCGGCTGTAACGGGCAGTGAAACACACGCGGGGGCTGCCCAGTGCCAGCCGAGGTGCCCGCGCCCCCCGCAGAGCCGCGGAGGCACCGCTCCTGCGGAGGGAGGGGGAGGGGGCGCAGCCGCGCGCGGGGCGGCGCAGCGCGGGCGCGGAGGGACGTGCGGTACCTGTGCGGCGGGGCCGCGGGGCGCACCGCCCCCAGCAGCAGCAGTAGCAGCAGCAGGCACAGCAACGGCGGCGACAGCGGAGCGGCGGGCGGCATCTCCGGGCGACGGCTGGGGCAGGGATGGGGCCGCGGTGCCGCTCCTCCGGCTACCGCCTGCTCCTCCTGTGTGCGCCGGGGCCGGGGGAGGAGGCAAAGGCTTCCGCGGCCCTCCGCCCCCGGGGCAGGGCAGCGTCGGGCAGGGCCTCCCTCCTGCCCTCCCTCCCTCTCTTTGTGGGGTGCGGCGCTGCGCGGCCGCGGAACCGCGGGCGCTGCCGGTTTCCCCTTCCCCTGCGGGCCGTGCCCCGGGAGCGCCCGGCCCCGCCCCGGTGTCTCCCGGGGAGGTGGGCGGCGGTGCTGCAGCCTCGGCCGCGGGGGGCACCTCTGGCACAGCGTATGTTGCGCACGCAGGGGCTGAAGGAGCGCGCAGCGACGGAGCCGCAGTGGTCTCCTGTCAGCGGGATCGCCCCAAGCCTCGCTGCCTCCTGCGACGGCCGGCTCCCTGTCCTCAGGTGGCACAGTGGGGGTGTTTGTCCGGGGCATGAATGAACTCAGTGTCCCCGCTTGTGCAGCCGTGTACCTCAGCTTCTCCGGGGGCTGAAAAATAGTAATACTGCTTTAAAATTTCTTCTTTATTTAAAGTCTAAAGTAAACTTAAAATGCTTCGTTCTGTTTACCAGTTGGTAATCTTGCCCCGTTTTAGTAGCCTTTTCACTCTGTCTGTGAAAGATACTCTTTAAAGGGCTGTGGCAGAGCTCACAGTAACGAACTCAATCCTGGTGTGTTTGTAGGATCTGGGCCAAAGTTGTTTGACTGAGAAAAGAAACGAAGTAAGACAGTATATTTTGGAACACAGGTGGTCAATGGCTCTATGTCCAGGTGGAGGCCGGTGACAAGCGGGGTCCCCCAGGGGTCTGTCTTGGGACCGGTGCTCTTTAACATCTTTATCAATGACATCGATGATGGAATTGAGTGCACCCTCAGCAAGTTTGCCGATGACACCAAGCTGAGTGGTGTGGTTGACACCATAGAAGGAAAGGAAGCCATCCAGAGGGATCTTGACAGGCTGGAAACGTGGGCCCGGGTGAACCTAATGAGGTTCAACACTGCCAAGTGTAAGTGCACTTGGGCCAAAGGAATCCCACACGTAGATGCAGACTGGGAGGAGAGCTCCTTGAGAGTAGCCCTGCTGAGAAGGACTTGGGGATTCTGGTAGATGAGAAACTTAACATGAGCCAGCAGTGTGCTCTTGCAGCTCAAAAGGCCAATGGTAACCTGGGCTCCATCAGGAGAGGGGTGGCCAGCAGGGACAGGGAGGTGATTGTCCCTCTCTACTCTGCCCTCGTGAGGCCCCATCTGGAGTACTGTGTCCAGATCTGGGGCCCCCAATACAAGAAAGATGTAGAACTGTCGGAGAGGGTTCAGAGGAGGGCCACGAGGATGATTAGAGGGCTGGAACACCTCCCCTACAAGGAGAGGCTGAGGGAGCTGGGCTCGTTCAGCCTGGAGAAGAGAAGGCTGCGGGGGGACCTCATTGCAGCCTTTCAGTACCTGAAGGGAGCATACAAACAGGAGGGGAATCAACTTTTTAAAAGGGTAGAAAATGGCAGGACAAGGGGGAATGGACTACAGCTAAAGGAAGGAAGGTTCAGATTAGATATTAGGGGGAAGTTTTTCACAGAGAGAGTTAGTGAGATGCTGGAGCAGGCCGCCCAGAGAGGTGGTGGATGCCCCATCCCTGGAAGTGTTCAAGGCCAGGTTGGATGGGGCCCTGGGCAACCTTGTGTAGATCCAGCCTGAGGTTGCTGTCCCTGCCTGTGGCAGGGGGTTGGAGCTCTATGATCCTTGGGGTCCCTTCCAACCCATGCCATTCTGTGATTCTGTGAAACGACGTTTCAAAAAGTGTTCCCAGAAATTACATTGTTAGTGCTGTTGGATGATGACATCCAGCTTATTGCATGGATTGTTGGAAGCACTTCTTGCTTGAAGGGCTTCTGATGTACACCTCTTGCAGGAGAAGGTGAGTCTGTAGCAAAGTGTTCAGGCACAGCCAATTGAAGCAAAGACTGGAGGAACTAAATAGAAATTCAGCTGCGTGCAAGGCAGAATGTAAACCTATTATCTTATTTTTAGCTTATATATCAAACACTTGATGTTCCTATTCTTGCAAAATAAAAAGAAGCTCCCAAGGCTTTAAAGATATCCTGTGGATTGGAGAGGATGCTCTGAGGATTGAACAGAAAGAGGATGCTGCAGTTTAACAGATGTAATACCTGTACTCTCCTTTGTGCAGTGCTGGATGAAGAAAACAATAGAATAACCTGGATTTGCACTTGCTAAATCTCCAGGAGGATTTGTGTGGGAGAGGTGCAGCTGCTATTGGGATGTCCTAGATCTTTGGGGCAGCCTGCAAGACAGCTGGTAAGTAAGAGGTGCCAGCAGCGTTCCCATGCACAGAGGGGCAATGGAAGACAACAAAAAGCAGAGGCTGAGGTGTGCACTGGTTTTGCAGAGGCCTCAGTTTTGTATGAGTGCTTGTGTGTCAGCAGCCAGGTAAGAGTGCCTGGCCTGCAGTCTTGAGGAGGGGCAGCCCCATGTTTCCCAGCGGGGCTGGAGGAAGGAACAGGACACATCTTTACAAGGCTCAGGGAAGGACTGGCCCAGTCCACAAAAAGGGGGCTGTGGAAACAGGATTGTAACATGGCCAGAGCAGAGAGAGTATTTGCAGCTTTGTTTTGAACCAGTCTGAAGTGACAGAACTGGGAGATGAAAAAGCTAAAGAGATGACATTTACTTATTCCATAAGCAACAGTCAAACCCACTACCACTAGTATACTGATTTTAGTCATGAAGCTAACGTAACGGTCATAAAAATTGCTAGATATGGAAGCGTATATGATAGAGTTGTGTAATCCTTACACCACAGACACATGCATTCCATGCTGCTCCTCTCTGATTGTCAACATTTTTGAAGTCTAGAGAAGATCCAGTGTTTAGAAACAAGAAAGTATTTCAGAAAGTGTTTCAGGCCTTGTATCCATGGAAGAGCTGGCCTCCATGCAAACCCACCAATAAAGGCTGGTAGTTCCCATAGGTTATATGTTCAAGGACCCTTTTACATGTGGTCCCTGCAGACTTTTAACCTCTTCCAAAGGTAGCTTTAAACTTCCGAACAGTTAATGTGATAACAGGTTCTGCATTACTACCCAAGAATATCTCTATCTGTGGAGCAAAGGGAAAATTCAGGGCTGATGAGCAAACTGAGACAGAGAACAGGCTTCTGGGAAAGCCCTATTAAGCACATGAAGCCAAGCTCCTGCAACAACAGCAGCATCTTTCCCTGGCATTTGCTGTCTGGGAACATACCCTAAATTACAGGTTACAAATAAGGCATTCAATTTAAAATATACTCTATTTACTAAATGTAAATGATGTTCCTAGAGAGAATTAGTCCATGAACTAAACCAGAGGCATCTGGCTGTTTTCCATCAATGGCTGCAGAAGGAACAGAAGACTAAAAGGCCAGTGAGTAGTTACCCATAACGGTATTAGTATTGATATTGACCTTAAGTTAAATCAATATCTGTTAGGAACACAGAAATGGGAGTGACCTTTCTTCTTCACCAAGCCCAGTCCCCTTCTGCTGCAGGAAACCAAGTCAAATAAACCCTTTCATAAAATGATGTTACTTAATTGTTGAAGTCTGGAAGCTGCTTGATCAACATCTCTTAGAGTCCCTATCTTGGCGGTATGAAACTGTGAAATGCACAGTTAGGAACTGTGTGTAGGAAGTGGATGTAAATTAAGCTATACAGTTTTAAGCTCAAAACCAAAAAGATGACAGCTTCACAGTCTCTCCTGCAATCTTGATTATAGTGCCTTGTGTATGTATTCTTTGCATAAATGATACATAGGTTATGTGACAAAAATAGTATGGAGTTGCATAAGCAAAGAGTTTGTATTAATGTGCACAAAAATGTCAGACTTTTGACATTTGCCTTTGCAACACGAGTAATTTCCCTTTCTTTTCTAATGTAGTTTCTTTTTGAAGGTAGAACAAAACCTATATTCTGTTACACGTGTCCCTGAGATATGGCACCTACGGGCCTGGAATGATGACTCTTTAGTGATAAACTATTTAATATTTAAACTACAGAGGTAGTGTCACAGTAATTACAGAAAAAGCCCGCTGTCCTAGGGTGTCATTACCTCCTATAGTGGTCTGTCAGCAATGACAAGTCTGACTGACCCCTCTTCTCCCAGCAGCTTCTGCTAGCTGTCCTGGACTAAGCTAGTGGTGCTGGTGCCCCAGGCCTGAGTGCTTCTCGCTGTCAGTCATTGAAGAAAGATATTTTGCAAGCAAAGCTAACAAGAGACAAATTTCCTAATGAGTGTCTGGAAAGTGTGACCTTGTCTGCCTGAAAAGGAGACAGCTGCTGAAGTGGAAAGGGGAAACCTCGGTCTGAAATGTAACCCTGTGTGATAGTCTGCCACTGAGATGTTCTTTGAAAAGACGCTGCAAATGATGCTGCAAATTGAGTGGAGGTGTTCCTCCATGCATCCTTACCACCTTCCTGTACAAATTTAATAATGATGTTGCAGTGCAGCAACCATAATGGCCTGCTGATCTAACTGAAAACAACCCCCTCCCTAAAAGGTTATTTTCTTAATCTTCATGCTCCAACTTTCAGGGTTCTCACTAGATCTTATTTTCCTCTGCAGAGAATCACCTGTACAAAATCCCTTGTACCATAACAAAAAGATGTTAAGACCTCTTCATGCTCTCTTAGTGTTTCAGTACAAGTACCTGTTGTTGTGCCACTGTGAAATTAGTTTTATTTAAATGCTATCAACAAGAATTCTTTATTTCATTTTAATCATAAAATCATAGAATAGTTTGGGTTGGAAGAGATATTTAATGGTCATCTAGTCCCACTCCCCTGCAATGAGCAGGGACATCTTCAACTAGAGCAATCTTCTCAGAACCCTGTCCAACTTGACCCCAAATGTTTCCAGGGATGGGACATCTGCCACCTCTCTGGGAAACCTGTTCCAGCATCTCACCACCCTTGTCATTAAAAAAAAGAAAAGAAAATAAATCCTTATTTCTAGTCTGAATCTACAATCTTTTAGTTTAAAACTACTACCATTGTCCTATTGCCACAGGACCTATTGAAAAGGCTGTCCCTGTGTTTCTTCTAAGTCCCCTTTAAGTATTGAAAGGCCACAATAACATCACCTCAGAGTCTTCTCTTGTCCAGGCTAAACAACCCCAACTTTCTCAACACAGTCTTAAGTGCCAAAACGTTGTTATTTTCACTTCCAAAAAAACATTTGGTATTTCCTGGAATTGCAAGTTGTCCCTTTTTAATATAGCACTGGACAACATGCAACAGAGAGGACGGATCCCCATTTTCTTGATAAGTCTAGCACCTAAAATGACTCTTACTCACTGATGTACCCACCCAGTTCCTAGGATTCCCAAACTTGCTTTGGTTTGTAAGCCAAGGATTTGTCCATGTTATGCCTTTAATTGTATCTGCTACTTTATAGAAAAACCACACACAAGTTGTCACTGGAAAACTTGCAGAGCCTCCACCCTTCCCCAGGCTGGAATTCCCACTCTTCTCGCTTTTTGTATGTCAAGCTTCATTCTTGGTTCATTTATCAAATGATAATGTGGTTTCTGGCTTTATATAAAAAAATGGCTGTGATGAGTCATAGACCTCCCCCTCCCTTGCTTGCTTTTGATACTGAGATGCCAAGTACAAATCCAGTATTGACAGTATTCCCACGCTGCCTTAGGAATTATAGGAAATTTGAAGGAACTGAGCTTACATTCCTTAATTAACTTTTTGTTTTGCCTTTTTTGCTGGCCTTACGTCAAGTAATATATTTAATACAATTACAGAACTTCATAATTGGCATTATCATTTAGCAGAGAGACCAGATGTGATGCATTAATCATAAAAGTGTTGCAGATTTTCAATATGGCTTTTCTAAATTACCTTCTGGTACTTCCATTTGTCAGTTTGGGTAATTCTGACATGGGTTTCTACTTGTCTTTTCTCTTTATAGGAATACAAGATGGTATCCAATTATTCTTTTCAGTCTTTAATGTTTTATCCCCTATTGTTCAAAGTGAATTGCTTATTTGCCAGTACAAGAAAATATGAAGGAGAATGGTGCTGATTTATCATTAGTTGAATTGTTTTTCATCCTAATACAAAAATGATAAATCAGGCAACTATCGCTAAATTGCAAATATCCTTGGACCCAAAGAGATCTAATAATTATTAACCAGAGTGCCTACTATGAAGCAGGGTGCCTGAAACATTCATATTGTCATGAACAGATATGTCTCCATCATAGTCCACATCTCCTAAAGGACTGTTTCAGCATTTCCAATGAAGCATCAGAGTCCACTAAGAGCATGCACTTACAGTGACTGTATCGCACAGCAGGTGGAGAAATTGCCAAAGGACTGATCAGACAAATGAATTCTAAAAGAATATTTGTAAGTGAGAGCTATCTCCCTGATAGAGCATTTTAAACAGTATGTAAAAGGAATATAAACCATGCACTAGAAAGCCATCAAATGAAGAAGGCAGAACCACTGAATTGCCTGCAGACACCTGTGACTCAGGCAGTCCCACAGCTGAATCTTGCAGCAGCAGACAGGAGCAAAGCCCTCCAGTTTCTGCAGGACAGGCACGGGGCAGGGCATCATCAGTGTTAGTAAGTGCTGTTCTTATCTAGAGGTCTGTAAAAGCAAAGACAGATCAGCTATCTGGTCAGTCATTATCCCAGGCTCAATGTAACCTAAATCAGCAAGTGTTCAAGTAGATAATATTGTGAAAGAAAATTCCAAAGCAGGTTCCTTTTGCTCTGGCAGATGCGGGAAAGAAAATGAGCCCATTAATCTTGTTGTGCTTAGGGAAGGAAATATGAGAGGAGTTAGAAAATTATGTACACTTTCTGTTTCTGGATACAAAATAGAATTACTTAAATGAGGTATATATAAAAAAGTCATCCATGTATCCATTTTCCTCATAAAGACAAGACCAACTCATGTCTGTGCAGGAATGAATTTCTGGAGACTTAGAGCAAAGCCTGGTTTATAGATGGAGAAATGAAAAGAGCTGATATTTTGAACAATATATATGTATGATAGAATCCTCTCTCCCCCAGAAACATCACCAGCACCAGAGACTTTTAAGGTCAGCTCTGTCTGACCTGAATGAAGAGAGTGTGGAGTCATTGTTGAGTTACATGGCACACTGGGTGGTGCTAACAAACTGGTGATAGTCACTGCTACCTTCGCTTCCAGTTGGCTGCAAGAAACACTGGAGGTGTAAAGTAAAAGGACAAGTGAAGTGCTTTTTCATAACTCAGAAGTTATGAATGTGCAGTGAGAGACTTTGTTGGGTATGGTATGTGCAGAAGCAGAGCAAAAAAAGTTGGAAAAGACAAGGGTTCTCCAGAGAAGTCTCTTTCAGGCTTAGAGAGCAGTTTTGGGAAGAACACTGTCAAAAAGAGAAGTGGAACCATGAACAAATAAGATGCCTATTTTGTGTGTGTGTGTGTGCGCGCTTTAATTTTCTTGTGCTCATGGAAGAGCAAGTTTTAGATCCTCTATAAATAAGAAGGTTTTGTAAGAAGGCACCCAGTTTCAGGTATTTCACCCCCCTATCTTCTGAATACTGTAGTTGAAAAAAGGGAGGTATTTTTTAAGAGCATCAAATGTCTTAGGCAGTCATACTGCTGTTGCACAGGTGATACCTGGGGCCTGAGTCTCATGGTGCAGTTTCACAAACTATAATTAGTTTACTGTTACTGGCAACACAGATTGGAAATCAGAACTAGGCCCCATGACAAACTATCTCATTTCAGTAGTCTCCCTGCTTTTCCTGAATTTCCCTCTCTACTTTTATTTTTAAGACTAGACATAAAAAAGAACAGTTTCATCTGATTTATTTACTGCAGATGTTCTTAGGAAGAAAAGTGGTGTGAACAATTTTAGTTCAGCCAACTAAAATATTGTTTTCCTACTTTTACTGACAAGAAAATTCACTGTCTGCTTTCAAAATACCATAAACTGTATGGGAAGGGGACAATGAGGAAGGAAATCTTTACAAAATGTGCAAATGATATGATAGCCTGTGCAATGAGAGATGGAGAACACAATGAAATTACTATCAGACATAATCATTCCTGCACTTGCTTTCTTGACTTGAATAGGAGGCCCTAACATAACTGAGCTGCTCAACAGCTACATCTGAATGGTGAAACGAGGAAGACTACATCTGAAGGAATTCCTTCTGCAAAGATGAAGATCCAGAATAAAGAAAATACCTTTTCTTTGACAGGCAGATTAGATCAAGTCAAGAGAACGTAAGTACTTGGGAGGGAACATCTTGATACAGATATTCTTTGCCAGGTACAACATAAAGGTCTTACCGGATTCCTCATGTTGTTTATGCTGTGCCCTCCATTGTCTGCTTTGGAGTGCAGAGTCCTTGGCAGGAAGGAGGGTGTTGCACCATTGATGCAGATTAGGACTGTTCCTGTGCAACAATAAATTGTACCAGGGCTGGGCAGTTCTGAGTAGGGGAATTAGTCAGTCCCCATGGCCTCCTTCCCATCAGAGTACAGGGGTCATGGAATGCAAAATTTGGGCCAGATTATTTCACTGGTGGCTGGAACTCAGCTATCTGCCATGTGCCTTACAATGGTGTGTTCACTTTTTTAAATGCTGAATTACTGCCCTGGGAGATGCACACATGCATTCTGGACCAGAATTTGGAGTTCAGCTTAATATTACATTTTAAAAACACATCTGGGATCTATTATGTTACTGGGTAATGATTTTCACAGAATCATCATTACTCAATATGTAAAGAAATGTCATTGTCAGTATCAGTCTCAGCATGGTACTGCAGAGCAGTGCATCTGAGTGCTAGATAAGTGTTTCTTACTATGGACAAAAGACTATGTGTCATGAAAATGCTAAAGTATTAAGGCCAAAAGTTATAAAACATGGATGGAACCTATGTGGAAATTAGAGGAGCCAAATCCAGTGAATTCCAGAAAGTAGCAGTTTGTTTACAAAATATATCACAAAAATAACTTAAACAGTGGAAAAGCATTAGAGAAACAGCATTATAGGCTGAAATTAAATACATGCTTGGCGTAAAAAGGCTTCAGTATTTTTAGTGTTAAATGGAAACAATTTCATGAAACTTCTGTGCAGTTCTAACTCAGCAACAGTCCTTCAGTACTTTGGCAATCAAAAGTGCAGGGCCAGAATCAAGCAGCAGTTTATCCTTTTTGTATTCCAGGATTTACTTGTTTTAATTGCTTCAAAAGCCTCAGACTATCTTGGTTTTAACGGTCTCTGAGGAAATCTCCCATATCCACCAAACAAAATAAAGGCCAGACTGAGTCAGTAATATTGTCATTTCATTTCAGTGCTTCTAAACTATACTTAACTTCAGTTTGGAGGTGGGCTGTTGAGCACAGGCAACTGTTTTGAAAGAGTCTTTATGTTTGAATGCTTCAACTCACTTGTTGAAAGGGTACTTTGAGAGGAGAAAAGTAATTCCAGATTCTAAACCTGGTCTTTGGTCTCATTTTTGCAATTACAGTTTCTTTCTAATCCTTGGAGGAAAGGAAACAAGAATGCCCGGCTCTACTACATGATGTTTTCGCATGGATGTATATAGCATCTTTGAATAAAGAACCAAAGAATTTGCAAGGATTGGTAAGTATTTATTGAAATTTCTATTGTTACCTGTTCTACAGTTGGAGAGCTGAACCACTATAACTTCTTCAACTTAAAAAAAAATTATGCCTGGCTTTCACTGTGTATGAAAGACTAATCAGGCTCCTGTGCTCCTGTTTTTTGTATGCTATCATTCTTTAAGAGGTGCAGTGCTTTGCCTGAGGTATGCTGAGCCAGCATTCCCTCATATTTCCAGATGTACTGCAGTGTACTGATAACTATTCTGCACAGTGTCAAATAGTAAGGAATTCTTTGCTGTAAATAGGTACAGATGGAGATAAGTGATGCTAGGTATATAGATTCTTGAAAGGGAATGAGAGGAACCAGTATATATGGGCCTGAGTTACAAGTGCAGCCAATAGATCATGATCGTTATACTGCCTATCCAGCACTACATCTCTGTATTCAGCTTTCCAGCTAGGTTTTCAGAGCTCTCAGTTCTTCGGCTTTTAAACTCTGCTGACACTTCTCTCTGTCTTGACACCACCCTAAATAGAACGAAAATGGTTGCTGGCCTGTCTCTTAGCTATCACCCTTTCATGTTCACAGCTTATACCCTGGTGAAAGTGTGCTTCTGTGGATTCCTTAATAATTTTCTGCTATTACTAACCCTGGAGTCTCTTCTTCAGTACCATTATTCAATTATCTGCTTTAAATATAAGTGAAATTCAAATACATGTAATTAAACTAAATGGATTCTAAGCTCAGTGTATCTTCTGAAGCTTTACTATGTTTCTGACCTGCCCTGGATTTTTAATTTATGAATTTATAGCTGTAGTATCACGTCTACATTTTCTGTAATGTAGAAGACTCCAGCATATATTTCCAGACAAGCTCTAATGCAAGACTTATACCCAACAGGTTATAGCTATTAAAAAATTATCAGAGATCTGATCCAAACAGAAAGGTTTTTAACAGGACTTTTGATCTTACTCATGGGCTTCAAAGTTCATTTTCACAATTTGACTCCATTTCAAAATTCTTCAGATTCTTTGTATTAATATCAGAATCGGGGGTTAAATCTGCCATTCAAATTTGGGTAGTTTAGCAGTCCAGTCCACTCCTAATCCCAGTTTGTCTGTTTTGTTTAGTTGTGTTTGAATTATCCTCAAAATATTAATCTGTTTGTTAAACCATGAGCTGTATAAAGTCATGCATACCCCTGGTCTAAACACTTTCAAAATGTGAATGCAAGCTCAGTATTTATTAGAAGTGCAGGTGTACAAGAAACACAAAAGAAAATAGAAAAAAACATATTGCTTGTTTAAAAACTAATTGTTAAATTTTGTTTAAAAAACCCCAAACCAACCAACCAACCAAAAACACCCACAAAACCCTGCAAACTGAACCACTTGATTCAGGGATAAAAGTCTGGGGTTTTTTCCTTTTCACATCCAGCTTTTAAGTCCAGAAAAGAGAAATATAAAACTGTCAAACAGACCAGACCTTAACTGTGTGTCCAATGTCAGGTGACTGTCAGATAACTGCTTACTGAATTGTTGCAAAAAAGAGTTAATGTTAAAAAATCATTCCTATAAAACCTTCAGTATCTATGGGAATGGATGGAAAGAGCAAGAGGGCATCAGAGTGACCCTGCTTTTGCATATTTCTTCAGATGTTTTCCAGTTGATGGAAATGAAGTTTTTTTCAGGCTGTGAATTCCCAGGTTACTGTGTCTTCCACAGAAGCCCTTCACTCTATGACAACAGGTACAATCTACAGTTTTTAAAGTAGAAAGCAAAGATTACATACCTGAACTCTGATTAGACTAAGAGAGAAGGTCTAGAATTTGGAGAGCCCATACTGGTAAACAAGATATTATTTGGAAAGACTTTCTATGTTAGTTTGGGCTAACGATGGACTGGATACTTGGACAGGAAAGAAAATTTCAATACCCAGGAGCTTATTACGATTTTTTCATATTTCAAAATTAAATTAAGTCCCCAAACTCAGTTTCTTTTGGTACAAGCTATTCCATTTAATGCGAAGAGTATATTTTTATGTAGGTACTTGTCAAAATAATGATAAAAATTGATGTATAAATCCCACATAGAAAGAGAAGATCATATTAGTGTTGCTAAAGAAGTCAGAGTGCACCTTAGAAAATCTAATTCCTATCTGTCTTTGAGAGGAACTCCCTCATCTCCCCTCTGATTAGGTTTCTGCCTCTCAGCAGTGACCTGACCACCAGCCCCCTTGACTGGAACAGTCCCACTTTGTGAAATATATTTAAATATTCATGGGGCCAGCTGGTGAGAGAAAAAACAATGCTCTAGTTTGGTGGTTCAGTAACTCTCTTGGGGAGGGTGGAGGTGTTAGTCCCAGTCCCAGTGAATGTGTAATTATTTACACAAAGTAGAACAGTGTCAACAGCAGAAGCGACAAGTCCTGTCCTCCAAAAATTTCCTTGCAGGAATGAAGAAGTCTAAAGAAACAATAATGCATTCGCCAGAAATCTGCCAGGTATAGTTAACAACAGTTTAAACAAACTCTTAAAATAATTTACAGATTATTCCTGAAATAGCTAAGTTTTTGGATGAATAGATGTTCTTCCACATCTCTGAAACATGCCTTGTTCCTCATATTAAGTGAACAGACCTTTCATCCTCCAAAGCTAAACAGCTCTTAAAATAGAAATCATTCAGAATATATTTTAAAATCTTAGCATCTCATAACATCATACCTCTATCCTTGCTCCTATTGACATCAATGGAAGGAAAAAGAGTATTTATATGTCCCACAAGCAGATCTGTCTCTTGAAGAATGCTGCTCTATAATGGTTTGTGTCTGACAGGAATAAAGAACTCTTGAGACCTGCCTGCCAGTGGAATAGTCACGGCTGTATGGAGCTCTGGCAGTAATGTTTTTGCAGTGTGATTTCTGGAGACGTCAAGCAAAGCAAAGCTCTTAGGCACAGATGAGTTTTCGTTGGGCCAACTAAAAAGTCAGACATTTCAGGCAACAAATTCTCATTCAGGGCTAAGACAGAAGGAGCAAGCTTTAAGCTACATGCAGGCTGAGGAGAACTGCTCTCACTTTATCTTAATTTGTGCATCAGACAATATGGCACGCTTTTCTAACATTTTCTTACAGTTCATGTGAGTCAGCATTAAAGAACTCACAGAAAGCAGAGAGAGTGCCGGTGCATCACTGTGATTTTTTCAATATGCACATTTTTCTAGAGTCTGAACCTGAGAGAGACATTTTGCATGTAGACCCTTAACTGTTACTGACACAAAGATGGTATCTTATTGATGATCTGTTTATAACCTGAGTCCTAAGCCAAAATTCTGCTGATGGCTAATGTACAACAGAAGTAGGTATGTGATGGAATAAGAGAGTAGGAAAATTATAAAATCTGGACCAAAAGATAAATATGCCAAGTAATACTTACTAGGAAGCTGTTACACTGATAAGATTTGCACTTTAAGGAGATACATCCCCGTGACACCTCTGCTCCCACTGCATGTGAGAAACCTGGTCCTGAATAGCTGCTCTGGGTGTGAAACTCCTATGATTGGTGTTGAGGAGGCCTGGGGTTTTTAGCAGTGAGTCTCTGCTGAACTCAGGCATCAGATCCATCAGCATGGCTTATATGGCAGTGGTGTTACAGCTGCTAGCTGATAAATGCAGGGACACAGGCACCGCTTCTCTCTTTGGCCCCAGGCAACATCCCAGGCAGAGGTTTTAGTGAAGCAGTAGCAAGCCAAGATGGGAAGTGTGCCAAGAGCTCCTTGCTGCTTACAGCAAAGAGGAGTGTTGTGTCCAGAGCTGTGACAGTTGTCTCTGAGTGCCCGGGCCCAAAGCCCAGAGACCTTAGTGCTGGCACCTTGTTCATCACCCTGCCTTTCATCTTCCCCAAATCTCTGCTCACTTCCAGTTGGGCTGGTTCTGTGCAGCTAGACACTGGATGCAGGCAGTGGAAGGTATAGCACAAACACCATCTCTGGTCCTCCTCTGTCCTCCCTCTCCCAATTGCACAAGTGGATCATTGCCAAACACATCTGGAGGCCTGTGGTGGGTGACATTGGCTGCATGGTAAATTTACCCTGGGCAAAGACAGCCACTGTTACTGCAGTGAGCTATTCAAGTCTGAGTGAAGCTACTTACTTAAGGCATCAAAAAAAGGCACCTGAAATAGGAGCTTTTCTCAGGGCTTCCAAGAAATTCTCCTTATTTGTCTAACTTATACACTCCTATGCCTAGCCTGACAAAAAATGGCATCAGGAATTAGAAATTCACCACCTCTGGCTTTAAGAAGGGAGTAAGAAAACCAAAGACGGTTAAAGCTTTAGTCATCGAAACAAGAGCTGTCTGAAAATTGTTTTTAAAGCTCTGCTGTAAACAGTGTAATCATTCATCTTACAGGAACCATAGACTCATATCCCTTTTGTTAGTCATTTGTTTTGCCAATAAAATGACTTTTCATAAAACAAAATACCCAAAACCTTGTAGAGTGTGGATTTCAGGGGACTGTGTAATTAAAGCACAGTATTGTCTGGCATCTGGAAAGAAATTCTTGAGTACATAACAATACATGACCTTTAAGCTTTAAAAATACATTTTCAGAATAAAAGATTTTCAAAGAAAATTTTGAAGGAAAGCTGCTGTAAAAGCAGAGAAGTCTCTGTCTTGGAACTCATAGATGGAAGGGACACAGCAGATTTCTACATCTATAGATCGTATGTAGAAACTATGAAAGAAAAAGCAGCAGTCAGCAAGATGTAAGAATCTACCAAGCAATGTTGCAATGAATACTCAAAAGGTAAGGAGCTAAATATTACATAGGTTCTGGCAGATGGAAGGATAGTGACTGAAGAGCAAGAAGCATGCCATACTTGGTATATATAGCTTGTGTAATAGGTGAGCAAGTGAAAATTGGCGCAGAATCTGCATTAAAATTTAGATAAAAGGAGATGTGTGGTGGAAATATATCAACAACAAAAACAAGTTGAAGAGTACAGCAGTATGTCTCTCCAGGTTCTGTGCTAAAGATGATCAGAACTTAGATTATTACATCCAAGTAAAAAGTATTAATACTTCTAAAGCCATAGGAAGGCAATGCAGAATTACTGAGTCTGCTGACATCTTTCCTGCATGGGGCAGGTCAGCATCTCAGGCCCCTTAGGAAGAAATGGCCAATTCTGTCAAAGAGAGATTGAGGCAATTGCAGTGGTCATAAAACTAGATGCTAACACATTTTTTCCAGCACCATATTCCTATTGAAATTCAGTGTGAAACTAGCACACATTTGTGACTGGTATCTTTTCTGTGTGCTGCAGTGCCTCTCCACGGCCTTACTAAGTTCCTTGAGGCAGGGGCACACAATTTACCCAGTGTTACAGAGAAGAGATGGAGGCACAATTGTATACATATATTTTGAATATAGCATATTTTACTTTCACAAGTGAGGTCTAAAATTTGAGACTTAGCATCAGCACACCCTGTGGAAGGTTGTTCTTCTTACTATAAAGGGCTTTATGGAAACCCCAGAGTTCAGTGTATGCTGTGGTAATTTGTGTAAGAGGAACTGTAAATGTTTCACTTCAACTCACCCTGCTAAATCCTCTACAAGAGTGTTGTAGATAAAAAAGCTCCCCAACATATGAAAGCTTTCTGTTCTTAACCATGTCACTAGAAAGAGTCAGTGTTTACTGCATTAGCTATAATCTAATGAGATGCTTCCTGTGGCAGACCCAGGGCTGGAATAGCTGGACAGATTGTGGTGGTTCTATTATTAGAAGCCTGTTATTTTTGACATTGAGCATAAAAGATGGGGCTTGTACAGCAGAACATTTCTCACACTTAGTTGAGAGTAAAACCCTGCGGTTGGTTGTTACTGGAAAATATGCTCAGGCCTCCAGATTCTCATTGATCAGACTTGCAAGTCGATCAGTCATGTTGAGATACACAGAATCTGTTGATGAAGAAATGATGACTGATATCCTAAGAAAAATATCTAATGAGAAAAGACAATAAATCTTGCTACTACCAAAGCAAATTCTTCAGTTTAGAATTTCACTGTCAAGGATATTGTATGCCAATATCTTGTGTATAGACTTAGTTTATAGAATGTGTCTGAAACATCCAAAAAAGCTTTACCTATAGGTACATTGTGTGAGGAAATAAGTACAGTTTTCAATGGCATGTCAGAATAAATTGATTATTATGTTGTTACTGGATTCAACTGAATGTACAGGCATGATTGCAAGTTGCCTCATTTTGACCATACCTCAGAGTGGGATGTAGAGTTATTTATTCTTCTTTAATGCTAATACAAGCAATGGTATAAGACAGAAAGAGAAGATAAAGCAATACACATACTTACACAATGTTAACAAGACTCAGGCAGGGTATTGGTATGGCACTGACACACAGAGAAGTACCCCATATGCAATTCGGGCTTCGAATTTTTAAAGAGAAGGTGATGACCTAGTGAAGTTGGGTTAGAAATAAACATCTGGGGAAAACATTTCTGAAAGGAAGAAAACAGTGTAGTAAATTCAGAAACATTTTGATGAGATGCTAGATCTGCATCCATGCAGTGAGGCTGCTGACTTGCACAACTTGTGCCAGTACAAGAGGTAGGGGTAATTGGGCTGCTTCCACAGGAGCTTGTACTGTAAAACATTCTACCATATGGCAGTGTTAAATGAGAAAGGAGTGGGCCAGACTCACTCATATCCCAAGTTCAGCAAGGGCTGTGGAGATCATCTGACAGCCTCAGGGAAGCTCTGGCTTGTACTTTGTGCCCAGGACAGGCTTATTTGACGGGTCAAGAGTGGACAAGAAAGCATGCCTGTCTCAGAGGTACTGTGTGATCTTTGGCTGCAGGTTGGGAGTGAAGTGCTGCTGGCCAAAATGAATTGGAGTTCCCAAGGAGAGCCTGAACATCATGGCAAGCCAAGAGCTAGTATCTGTGTCTGTCACTGAGCAGTAGGGATATCAGCACTGCTTTACAAACAGCACAGCTAGTCCAACAGCTCCTGCTCAAAGCGTGAAACTGCGAGTAGGGGACTGTATATCTACTCTGCTGTTGAAGGAGTGGGGGAAAGGCTAGCTAGCTAGCCAGCAGGGATTGAACCATAGCACTGTTATAATGCTTTCATTGACACCTCAATGTTAGAACCAAAATGAGGACTGTAGTGTTTCAGAAAGTACTTTTTAATGCGTTAGGTGTTGAAAACGGTAGCATGAAATGTGTGTGCAGTTTGACAGTAGCTGGGAATATGGCTGGTGGGATGTACTAATATGGACCAGTTTGAAAACTGAGTGGCAGAATAAGAAAGCTGTTTGCATCCAGTAGGCAACAGGTCGACTGCGGCAGGGTGGATGTGGCGCCATGCCAGCCAGGCATGTGTCTCATGGCTAACCTGGGCTTTACCAGGGCTGGTCCTGCTCACTTGCCCTGAACTTGTTCTGAGAAACCCTCACAGAATGTTCTGGGCCAGGAAGGATCTATTTCTGAACTCATAGCTTTCAAATGCTTGATGTTGCAGCCTTCCAGGTACTGGAGGGGGAAATCCGGCATAGGGGATACTTTCAGAGATGTTTTTGACCTGTTGCACTTCTTTGCTTGTTTAGCACATGTTAGTTTTTAACTGGTATGTAATACCAGTTAATAAGTATGTTAATCTGTAACTGCTGCAGTATGTGTATGGTAAAGGAAACAGAACAAACAAACTTATTTTAGTCAATACGTTTAAAGAAGTCAACATGGCAAGATGCATGCTCTCTCTCTCTCTGACTCGCGGTCAGTTTAAGTTCCAGGAATGCCTAAGAGGGCAGCGTCATCCCCTCCAAAACAGTTTTTCTTTTCATATGGGATTATATCAGCAAGCAGCTGCCTCTAAGGCATTATTTTTGCCAGACTGTCAGGCTCTTTGCACCAGCTTCTCCCTTAAAGCATTATATGGATGGGGCATTCCTTCTAAATAAGCCCTGGGGCAATGGAGGTGCCCAGTGGAGGGGAGCCACAAAGGGCAGCGCTTTCACCAGCTCTGTAGTGTCCAGGGAAAACAGGGTGGCAGGCAGAGGTGCCTGATGAGTACTCCTCTGCTTCCCTCTGTGAGCTGCGAATGAGAAATACAGCAGCGAGCTACCATGGAAAAAATGTGTCCTTGCTGGAGCCATGCAATTTCCCACCGGCCTTGCTGGAGGGACATCCCTGCACCTCGGGAGCGGTCTGCATGCTCCTCCTGGTGGCTCTGCTGCCGAGCCTCCAGCCCTGCTGCCAGCCAGCCCTCTGGACGTGCCACCGTGCCGTCTGGCTTCCAAAATCACTGCTGATGGGTTGGTTTAAAATAGACATTGTACTACCCTGCATTTCATCTTCACACGCTAACATGCGGCTGTTCAGGCCAGTGCATTGACTGGGGCAGATAAAAGATCTGAATTAGCTGATATTTTTTTACGTGCCAGAAAAATTTGCCTTTTTTTTCATTTCAGGCTGGTGAAATGCAAGGGTTTGACCAAACAGATTTTGAAGGGCTGATGGATGGGTTTGAAAACTGAGCTTTGTTTTCATAAAACTGAGTAAGCCCAAACCTCGTCTAGGAAACTCCTGCTGCTTGACCTCAGTGTCCTCCACAGGTCTGCTGGGCACAGACTGAGATTGCAGAACTTTCTTCTGAACAGCAGGCCTGAATCTCTTTATTCAGAGGTTCACTTAGCACAGCAGGCAGGCAGGGCTGTAATTGCCTGGTTCTCAAGCTGCTTTGACTCATGTTGTGGGGGAGGTGACCCTGGTGGGATCATCAGAGGGGCTATGTGCCACATATGGATAAGGGCCAGGTAAAGATGTGCTGTGCCACTCTGCATTTGTTTCCTCTGTGAGCATCCTGGAGTGATATGATTAGGGAAAAAGTAGGGTAAAAGTACTTTTTACCAACCAGAATTGTTGTCCAGCCTGTTTGTGCCTTCCAGGCAATCTGCAAAGGGAAGACCATAGACACTTGGTGCTTGTTTGTGAATTTAGCTCATGGAGCACTTTTGAAGGGAACCTTACTACTGCAAATCTGTTATACTACACATGGGAAGTTTTCACCTCAGAGAATTAATTTTCCAGGCTGTTTGTTGAAGATTGTTTCATTCGTGAGATACTGTGTGACTGAAAAGGCTTTTGAAACACAGAGTGTTAAATGTTGAGTAATAATCTGGAAGTCACGCGTGCCTGGGACACACCTGACATGCAGTTCTGCCCTGACACTGAAGCTAGAAATCATGACACTTCCAGAGCTTGAGAATCATGAATATTTGTTAGTTATACATGCATATGTGGATAGTAAATAACATTCCTTGGTGTTATTCAAAAGCATCAATAAACTGCATTTGATACTGCTAGGTGAACATCCTGTACTTTCCACAGAGGACTTGCACTCCAAGCCACAACTGCTTTAAAGGTGAGACAGATGGATTCACTGTGGGTCTTCAGTAACTCTGCTTGGAGAAAGTCACTGTGACTTTCAGAAGAGGAAAGCGGTGGTTACTTCACTTGGTAATATTTATAAGTCCACCAGTTCCTTTGTTTTGTGCAAATCTATGTAACAGGTCTGCCAGCAAAGTCAAAATCAACTAATGTTTTCACCTCTATGGGATTAACTTTCCCCTTTTTTCCTTTAATATGGAAGACTTCTACAGTGTCTTGTTGGTAACAGCTGGAGACCTCAACCAACTTTTTAATAAATATTGCTGTCTGAACACATTTAACAAGTGAGTTATTCAGCCTTATGTCTAAATACAGGGATATATTCATCATAGCTTCACTGCAGTGGAGGTTTGTAGTACTTTCCATTTGTTGTATCAGTTCACTACATACTTTGGATTTACAATCATCTCAATAGAAGCAAATACACTGTCTGTATACTCCCTGTAAGGAGTTAGGGCTGCTGAGTGCTGAGTTAGATCTGACTTTACATGATCTTAATTACACAACATGAATATTGCACTTGAGTGGGTTTTCCGTTCTTGTACACCCTCAGTTCCCTATGTTTCAATGAAATCAGCTAAGTCACATTATTTTTATTGCCCAAAGTACATCCAAACTTTAAAGTAAAAGAGTTTATTTTAAAATAAAAATATGCCATCATGCTTCTCTTGGGGTGGAATGCCTACAGTCTGAAGGAGCGTGCTCTATTGCTGGGGACAAAGATACTTGCCCAGAAAACTTGGCCTCTATGTTTAATCTCTGAGTCTATATTATACAGACATAAACAGTCTCTTAACCATGTTGGCTACTGAATGTATTTTATATTCTGCCAGTCTACAAGAAACAGTGTTATTGTAATTGCTGCAGTTTTATTTTATGACTAAATTGATGTATTTCTAGCTTTTGCATATGTATTTTGCTCTGTTTCATATTAAAGTCTTTCAGACAATGGTCTGAAAGGAGAATGCTTTAAAGGACTAAGGCAGAGGAGGGAATGTGAGACTTGGGTGTCAAGGGTAGGACACTGTGCCAGGCTCTTGCTGGCAGCATTTCCCTGGCACTGTCTGCTCATTAGGGCCTTGCTTCTATAGCACACTTAAGCACAGGAAAAGTTCACCCCGTGAATGAACAAAGCTAAACGTATATTCATATTAAAGTTAAGCATGTGCTTATCAGCTTCGCTAAATTTGTGAGGGTAGAGAATTGCCTGTGTGTACAAAGGTATCAGAGAAACTGTCCCTGGGACCTGTTTGCCTTTCACTCATTGTTTGTATTATTTCTGTGTGCTTCAGATATTGTTGCTTGTTATTCACCCTGTTGACATTTCATAGTTGTCTTTCCAAGCGCTGCTAAAAGGAAAGCTGAGATTTTGGGACGCTACTGTGTGCCAGTGATTGAATTCCATAGCCCCAGGACAGGATGCAGAGAGCCCAGCATATAAAGAAGGAAAAAAAATCACCGTTTTTCTTCTTGTACAAGTGGCATTGCCCAATTCCTCAGGACAGGAGATTGACAGAGAATAGGTGTTTCCTAGCAAACAGAGGATAATAGATGAGCAGTATCCTGAATACCAAAAATGAAGAAAAACTATCTTTTTATATGTCATAAGTCAGGTGGGACTTAAAAAGATTAGATCTTGGGGGCAGTAGAGATTCAAATTTAAAAACTATAAAATTGTTTACTCTCCAAAAAGATTGTATGATAGTGTTGTTGTCGTTCTCCTGTAAAGCATGTACCATATACCCAAAGGCCATGCTCCCTGGCAAGGGAAATATTTCCAGCTGCCGAGTAACAGAAGTATACTGCCACTCTTGATAAGAAAGCTGCCTTGTAACAGAGAGCTTTCTGATGCAGAAGAGTGCATCTGTAGTGCCAGCCCCAGAGGCTCTCATTACTGAAGTCTAGGTTTAGCCTTAGAAAAAATAGTGATTTGCTTTTAATTTTTACCAGTTTCTTAATTTTTAATGAGTTTCATATCCACTCACAGATTCTACTAATCGTACATTATACTACAGTGAGAGAATAAAATCATCTGTGTATCACATGTCCCTTTGTTCTTCCACAAATACACTGTCCTGATTTTTAGGGCTGTTTGTCAGATAAATGAAGTTATGAGTAACAAAACGTAGATTGCCTTAGGATTTCTAGTTGGTTATCAGAGCAACTACGGAGCCATCTCAGCTCAAGGCTGAAGTACTGACCTCAACAAATTACTTGTCCCAGCAACAACTTTTGTTGTTTTTCATTCTGCTCAGTATTTTGCCATCCTCACTGGATCCATCAGTTTTGTGAGATGGTTTTTCCTCCAGCATGATCATGTCCAGGAGTCAGATCCAGAGCCTACTGATAACATTACCAAAGGCCTTAAACCTTAACAGTAGGATGCAGTCTTTTGAAGCATTTGTTTATCTGTAGGATGTGGTCTTTTGAAGCATCTGTTTGTGAGGAAGTAATGAATAGTTTTGCTGGGCTCATCAAATACTCAAGTCATTACCATATTTCAGGTAGGATGTACAAACTTTGCAAATAAGAGCTCTCAAGAATTTGAGAACTTTTGAAGGATTTCTACAAACCTCAGCTAGACGACCCTACTGTTTTCCATCGTGTTCAGCCTTTTAACAGTATCAGGGGCTGCCTGAAATTATGTTAGACTACATCATGTCCTGCTCAATTTTGACACAGAAGGCGTAAAGCAGATACTTTATGTAACTGCAGTTCATTGAGTGCTTTTTGGTGCCTGACTTGGACTGAGAACAATATTCTGCCACTTGGAACATGCCTGGTCTGCCAAATGGGAGACTTTATTTGATGCCAAATAGATCTCTTCATTTTGCAGTCAATATTTTGCTGTGATGCTTGACATAGCTGTTGCTACCAGTTTCGTGATTTTTCAGTGAGTACTTTATGATGAACACTGATTTCCTTATAGATATTAAAGAATTAATTAATTATCATAGATACTGGAGAACTAAAAAGGTAAGGGTACTATTTTATTGCTTTAAAATATGAAAAGCAGTAAAATAGCAGCAATACTTGTGCTGTGGTATAGTGTTTTCAGATTACCTTTTTTATAATGTATATTAAGAAATGAAAAGCCTTTATAAATGCATTTCTGCAAAAATGTACTCAGAATCAACTTTATTTATAGCTCACACCTTTTTTGCTAAAAATGCATAGTCATTACATATACAGTAGTCAGCATCCCAAAGAATACAAAGTAAATTTTCAAACCCTCCCACCAGAATCAAACAAAATTCACACTTTTTGTTCATTGCATGCACAGACCCTTAAATGCCATACCTCTCACTAAAGCGTGCTTTGAATCTCTAGCAGACAGAGTTGATTTGCTATAAAATGTTTCTCCATACTATTAACTCCCAGCTACAACTATAAATTCTAAGGCGTTCACATGAAATAGTAAAACCCTGCTTCAAAATTCTCCGTGTTCTGAGTGCGGCCCAGGAAGCGGTTGCCCTGCAAGCAGAAGTCTGCTGGTGGTGTTTCCTTACAGGGAACTTCAAGCAAATACCTGCTTCCTTTGTCTTGGTCATTATTACTGAAGTCAGTGGAATGAAGCAGCATCCATCTAAGCAAGTTGTGAAAATAACTTCATTCCACACCCAGCTACAAGACTCTAAATGTCTTGAACGGAGGTCCACGTCTCTCAGTGCGTGTGACACTTCCTCAAGTGCCTTGCATCTCATCTGAGGAAAGGAAGGTAAAGTCTGAGCCGTAACTTGGGTGTTGGTTGTGTGGCCCTGATTTACCGGTGTCTAACAGAAGCTAGGAATATATTTGGATAGGGCAAATTTCTAATGGTAGAGGCTTTGACTTAATGAGTCACTCAAACCCTTTGATGTCTTTGTGACCTTTTTGTTTGGTGGGGCTTTGTTTGGTTGGCTTTTTAGTCTCCACTACTGCTGCCAGTTAAAAAAGCTGTTGAAAACATTGTCCTCTACTCAGTGGGATGGACTGGGAACAGTCTATGCTGTTTATATCAGTCCCTCCAGAAGGGCAGAGTGGGCTACCAGGATGATTTGTCAGGGCTCCATGGCAAAGAGTACACATATGTGGCAAGAAGATCCAAGTTCCATTTTTGCTCAAGAGTCAGATTGGTTCCATGTCGTTGGTTTTGGGGAATGGGAGGGGAAAAGAGAAGGATGTTTGCCTGCTCAATGTAATTTTATGTTCCAAAATGATTACTTGTTTATTTAGAAGCTTAATTTATTTACGGTCTTTTTACTCTACTAAGAAGTAGCTGGAAGGAGACTAAAATTGCTGGTGGCAATTGAGAGAGTCAGAGTCTTACAGACACTAAAGGGAAATCTTGCCTCATTGTTTCATGGTAACTGGAATACAAGCCATGGCTAAATTAACATCGAGGCCTCATGTCAGCATCACAGTACCCCTCAAGGCAAGTCACCAGTAAGAATTTCTGAAGAGAATAATACTTAATTCATGTCTGTTTTCTCCTTACTCCTGATCCTTGAAGCATTTAGTCAGCCTGTTTGCTACTGCTTATGTCTTGGTTGCCCCTCACCTGAAGCCAGTGGAAATTTTGCCATTGGCTCCAAAGGACACAGACGAAGAGTTTGTCCCAAGAGTCTGTGCTCTAGAAACGTTCGTGTTCCCCTCCCTGTCAGATGAGGAGCTATGGAAAAATATAACATTCTCTCTGCCGGAGTTAAGTAGTATTTCTTCTTAGCACCTAGGAGGGTCTTTGCATTTTTAAGCACTTTACAAACATTAGCTAGTCTTCAGAGCAACCCTGTGAGGTAGGTAAGGTATATTCTCCCCATCTTACAGATGCAGAAACTGAGACACACAGGGTCAAATTCAACCCTGGTACAATTCCAGTGTTTTACATGAATTAAATTCATTCAGAGTGAACACAGTTTAAACAATTTGCCCTAGATTACAGAACAGGTAGAGGCAAAGCACAGATAAAAACCCAGGAGTGCCTGACTCCTTGGCTTGTTACCAGCCACTTGGTCATTTTTACTCTCATAGGCAATGACAAACAGTACAATCTGGGCGATTACTATACATATGATTTGCTTCTGTAAGGCATGTGGATGGGAATCAACTGAGTTAAGTGCAATAATACTTTATGAATGTGCTGCCTCAGAGAGTTCACTTAAACATGAAGTAGAACTTTCATGCTGTTGTTTTCTGCAGGGACACTGTTGACAGAAACCCAACATAGTAGCTGTAGTCAGCAAATAAATAATAAGCATGACACTTGGACAACTAAGCAGGACTATCATTTTAGCAAAAAACAATGTGTTTCTACTTTTAACTGCTAAATTTCTACAAGTGCAGCATGCAGATAAAACCCTTCCCTTTGTTGCCAGGCTGCAGATTCCAGTCTTGCTAACGACGCAGCTCCAAGCTGCACAGGTAACCTGGATAGTGACATTCAAATGAATACACTGCATAAGAAGAAATAGTGTATTGCCACAGAATATGGGACAATTTCTACAGACCAGGTATGTCAGTCTCACATGAAGATGAGCTCAAAGCTTGCAGGTTACTGGAAGTGGCCAGAAGCTATTGAACATATGCCAATGTGTAGACCGCAGTTCTAGGCACATGCTGATTGCAAGGGGGGACATGCCACCAACACTCTGGGAACTGGCCCCATCAACAGTCAGGTCACACTGACACAAGTATGTCAGCCTGAAGCTTCCTCTTGACCAACAACAGAAAAACTCATAGGCATCTTCAGGCTGTCCCCTTGTGTTCCAGCCCTCACCCTGTCTCCCACCCCCATGCAGGTTCTACCACAAAAGGCCCAAAAAGCCTTTTTGGTATTAAAGATGAGCTGTGGAGTCCACAGTGTAGACCTTATAGCAGGTACCCAGGCAATAAAAGCATTATGAAAAGTACTTATGCAAAAAAGTTTGTTTTCTAGGCTGTCCTCATGCATCTAGTCTGCAGGTTAGACCTCCTGTACAAGGTCTGGACACGCTTACAGATGTTAAGCCACGTGTGCCTTCACACCAAAGAGATCCCTCTCCCTTACAAGCCACAGAAATGCTGACATTCACTTCTACACGAGCAAATTCAAGTACTTGTTCCACTTTTAACCTCTTTAACTCAGTTTTGTTCTGTCCATATTTACAGAGGCTGGCTATCAGACATAGCAAATGGAGCAATTATTTACATACATGTCCTTCACTGAACAAACACAGTCAGGTAGCATTTCCCTAGATATTATCCACGCTT
The DNA here is from genome assembly GCA_027925045.1 of Hypotaenidia okinawae. NCBI lineage: Eukaryota > Metazoa > Chordata > Aves > Gruiformes > Rallidae > Hypotaenidia > Hypotaenidia okinawae. The sequence continues at coordinate 12,040,902 of BSDF01000010.1, forward strand.
ACTGCAACTTTCTCATTTCTAGTCACATTTTAAACAAACAGACAAATGAACATGTTAATTAGAACTTTTGAAATCTAATCACATCTCCCTGTACCCATTCACTCCTGATTCATACAGCTTGTTTATAGCGGCTCAGAGAGCAGTACTTGCAACCTCCATTTACAAATAATTCCACAGAGTGCTCAGGCCCATCCATGTGCCTCAATGTTTTGCCAATAAACTTTTAAATGAAGCAATATTCTTAATATCAGAGCCAGGTTTGAAATGTGCAGCGTGACTGGGACTCACATGCAGCTCTTATAACTGCAGGAAGATTCCAGTAAAATTGCAGTTGGTTGCAATCCAACCTTTATACTGTTATCTGTCGTTGAGATATATATAGACGACCCTGTGTGGCCTAACTGCAAATATCAAATGTATTTTTACAAGTTAGCAACAGCCTTTTTTGACATTGCCTCTTGAGATGTCCTCTACATTGTGACTGACAAGCACAAATATAATTCACTCTACAGTATGCTTTAAAAGCCTTTTTTTTACATTTGGCTTTTAATGTTCCTTGTTTCTGAGTTGTCTTCTAGTGCTGAGATTTGCTGTCCCTGGCTTTTTTCTTTCTTAGTTTTTAATTGCTGGTTGGACATGCTAGTGGCATCTCCCAGGCAAACCCTTTCTACATAATTAGTTTTGAAACTTGGATGAGTCATTGGGCTCTAACTAGTGTGCTTCTATTATTTTAAGTTGAATGCTGCACATCTCAAAGATTTTGGCCTCTTTTTACAGTTGTGAAAACTCATAGGATGACATGGTTGCAGGTCTTGATCCATTTGCTTTCTATTGTGAGTATCCAGTGGTTTTTTGACTATATAAAGCCCATTTCAAAGCATGACAGAGTTGTGAAGCGGCCTCCCCTCTCAGTGGTGCAGATCATTTTCCGCTTTATTGGCAGCTGAAAAAAGCAATTTCGTATTTATGACAAAAGCTCATTAAAATATGTAAAATTAAAAATACTTCATGTAGTTTTAATTTTCTTTTAATGCAGGTTGGCAAATGAAAGCAGAACAGAGCCAGCCACACAGGGCCATGCTGGTTTTTATGGCCTATCAGTGATAACTCAAGAGGCCACAGTTCGGGAGCTGTTTCAGAAATTCTCCCCATCTCTCTAAGAGACCACATGTGACCCTGCCACAAAGTACATGTTAGTAGAATTGTGGCTGGCAAGGAACATGTATTTTTGTTAGGTCATTCTCATCATTTGCTGAGAATCTAAAAGTTCCAAACCCTTATAGTTAAAAAAGGTTGACATAAAAGATAAAATGAAGTGGCTGTAATTTTCTTTTAGTTTAAACACTTTCATAGGGAGATTTTCACAAAGCTGACATCGGTACAGGACATATCAGTTATTGGCTTCTGTGATGATTCTGGCCTATATTAAAGATTTGACCTCATAATACCTAGCTATAGTCCTTCCTATATTCCCATTATAAACAAAGGGGGCATTGTTTTACAGAGGGCTATGGGACTGGACTCAAAACATCTTCTTGGGGTTCGGATGCTATGTCTGTGACAATAAGAGAGATCCGAGCAGAAATGTATTTCCACAATAGGGGCAAAGGAGGCTGAGTTAAAGAGCCACTACACTATTGTGTGCTGTGACACCAGCGTTTCCTAAGTAAGTACCACCCTTCTTTTTGAAAATGGAGCATACAACCTGAACTTCAAGTTGTAACCCTCATCTTTAATATTACTGCACACTTGTTCCATCAGTAAAATCCAAAAGCATCTGTTTAAAATCCACATGTAGTTTATAAAAACATCTCTATATAGAGACATAGTTCAATCTCTAGTTACCTGGGGTTTTTTTGTGTGAGAAGGATAATACCTGGGTTGCTGTGAAAAGATAATTGCTTCGGAAAATCACATAATTTTTATCTTTGAGCCCCCTCAAAGCTTCCGAAAGAGGACTTCAGAACACCCAGCTGCAGCCACAACTCATCAAAACAGGAAAAGGTGGGAAATTATGAGAAAGTGCCAATATCCAGTACTTGTAGAGACAGATTTTATGTCCTGAACAGGACCTTATTCAGCAGTACCTTATTCTGCAATTAATTTTAGGACAGTAAATCTGACAGAGTGCCCTAATTAAAGAGCAGAAGAAACCAGTTCCATGTAATTCTTTGAGATCCAGAATGAGATCTCATGCATCGGTTACTCTCTTTACATCCACAGAACTCCCATCAAGCTTGGCAAGGGCATATAGAAAGTCTGGCATCTGACTTTGACTCTAAAGGGCTGATCTGGGGGTGATTTACCAGGGAAGATAAAGGGGCCCCTTAGCAACCCCCATAATGCCACAGATGTTCCTGACGTGCTGGGGGAAGAGCCAAACCATTCTGCAGTGCCCTTCTTCTACCCCTGCTCCAAATGAGTTTGACCCCTTTCTGGTTCAATTATTTTACATATCCCTTTATTTTAGTATCCGAGTGGCTACGGCAACCACTTACCACCTGTCTAATTAAAGTGTCTCCATCAACGAGTAATTCTGTAATAATTCACAGCTGTTTTTCCTCCCTTTGTTAAATCTATTGTTCCCTGGCAGAAAAGGCTGCAAGACCTTAGAAACTATAGATAGCCATCGATTTGTTTGCATTTAAAATCCAGTATGTGGCTGCAAAGGCCTGTTACAGTATCACAGAGAGAGATAAATGTCAGTGCATAATCTGCTAGGAAATTTCACACAGGAGTTGATTAGAAGTCTATGAGTAATCATTGCACAAGTGTCTTCAGGTGTATACATATATATACGCGTATATATGTAGCTAATAAATATATAGCTATATATATAAATATATATATGTCTATACAGAGCTAGTTTAAACCTAATTGTTATGAAATTAGTAAGTGGCATTCACAGTTCATGCATTCTTCCTAGTAGCAGAGCTAAATTATTTCAGCTTATACTCTAAGCAGCAACATACCAGTAAGCGTTTGCTTGCTTCCCCTGGTAACCTAGTAGTTTAAAGAGCACAAGCAGTTCTGCCATGGTTGTTTTCTCTGACAATCCTTTGCAAAGGGAGCCAGCTCTTCCACAGGTGCGTTTCCCCCAGGTTTCACAGCATCTTCAGGACACGGTGGGACCAGTCTGAGGGTTGCCAGTCTGAAGGTCATCGGCCTGAGGGTCTCCAGCCCAAGGGTCATTGGTGTGGTGGCTGCTGTCCCAAGGGTCGCTGCCCAGGCTAGTCCTGCTTGCAGAGGTCTGCAACGTTGAGGAACCTCCTGACGACCACGGCCAGGCAGACCGTCAGAAGCAGCATATATCCCACGGTGCCCAGGTAGGTAGGAGCAGCCAGGGGTGCCTTGAGGAACTCAGCCAGCCCATCCTCCACATAGTGTACCTGGTCGTAGATGCTGAGGAAGGTAAAGATGTGGAAAAGCTGGTGGCTGTGACCTACGATGTCAAAGAGCCCTGGCTGGATCCGCTCAGGGATTTTGCTGACGTTGAAGAATGCAGCCACAAGCAGCCAGCAGTAACGCCGGTAGAAGTAGACGAACAGTGTGGGGTTGCGGGTGCGGAGGTCAAAGAGAAGGCTCTCCAGCATGATGGGGCACGCCATGCTGAGTGGCATGGCGAAGACGAAGGTGCGCACAGCAAAGGGGTAGGCGCAGCAGGCAGCGCGGCTACGGCAGCAGGCAGCCGTGCAGCCCACGGCCAGTGCCAGGGCCACGGGCAGCACGAGGGCACGGTAGGCCGCGATGGGCAGGCTGCAGTCCAGCTGCCAGCCCAGCCGCTGCTGCACATAGCGGCTCATGGCACTGGCATCCAGCAGGCTCAGCCCTGGCAGCAGGTAGTAGGAGTAGGCCACAGTGCTGGCAAAGCCGTAGTAGCTGATGGAAGCATAGTCCAGGTAGAAGAAGGCAGCGCGGAGGCGCGGGGAGAGGCAGCTGAAGAGGTGGGCCGTGCAGCTCATGGCGAAGGTGAGCAGCACCCCAGAGGCGTAGCACCAGAGGGGCAGCAGGGCCGGATGATGGAAGGGCACATCCCCAGCACCCCGCAGCAGCAGCAGCTGCCCGAAGCGGCTGAGGAAGAGCAGCAGCGGAATGAAGTGGGTCCAGAAGTTGAGGGTCTCATTGGTGGGCTGCAGCACCGAGGCCAGGCACTCCTGCGCCGAGCAGTGCAGCCGCCGGTAGCCCGAGAGGATGAAGCACTCCACGAAGTCCTCGGGCACCTCGTCCCACCGCAGCAGAGCGGCGGAGCGAGGAGGCGGCGCCGCCTCCTCCTTATCCCCCTCGCCCGCCGGCATGCTGCTATCCCCGGACCCCCCGGCCGCCCCCGGCCCGCTGCCCGCCGCCGCGCTCCGCCGCCGCCGCCCGGGCGAGGTAGAGCCGCTGCTCCCGCAGCCGCCGGCTGAGGAGCCGCGGTGGCTCTGCGCTTCGCCGCCGCCCCCGGTAGCATCACTCATTGCAGCAGGAGCAGTGGCGGCACCGCCACGGCTCCTCCCGCCCCGCCGCCCGGCATCGCGGTAACTGGAAACCGGCGGCGCATCCAGCGCGCCCAGCGCTCCGAGGGAGCGGGGAGAGACGCCCCCGCCACCCCGGGTAGGGTTTCCCGGGGAGGGAGGCGCTGGATACCCGAGCCGCCGTTAATGATTGATGCGGCCGCAGCGGGGAGGGGGGCCGGGCCCGGGAGAACCCCGCGGCCGCCCCGGCCGAGCTTCGTCGCAGCAAGGTGCGGGGCCGGGCCCGGGCCCGGGCAGCGCAGACCTCTCAGGGCCCCGTTCCGTCAGCAGGTCCCCCCGAGTCCAGCGCGTAGGGACCGCTGGTGCGGGTACAGCCGAGCAGACACGCCCGCTTTGTACGGAGCTCTTTCCACGGGGGTGTTTTGGTACGAAAAGCACAAAGGGGCACGGGCATGGGCTGTCCGCGGGGCTGCTCCCAGCCCTGCGCTGCGGCTGCGCCAGCGCGGGTGGTCAAAGCTAGGCAGAACCCCGAGAAAGGGGAGGGTGACCCCGCGGGGTCAGGAGATCCCCAGCGGGCCAGACAGGACTGGGAAATACCCCCAGACAGGGGACACCTGGCAGCCGGGTGGGTTTCTGCCGTGTGTGCTTCTGTGAGGCAGCCCGAGACCTGGTTCCTTCGGCGACATTATCTCATGCAATGAAAGCAAACGTAATTTCGGAGGCTGAAAGGGGCGCGTGTCACCCTGACACATACGGCACCCACCTTCTATCTGCACTCCAAGAGGGGTGGCTGGGAGGGAGACGTGGTAACAGGCTGACAGTGGCTGCTCTGTGTTGATCCTTAGACAAATCCTACATTTGTCGGCGGTGTGGTTATGCAAGCAGCACACTTACATAAGCTGAATATAAAAATACAGAGAAAAGTGCCGTATGTGTGTCACCGTGCCTCAGCACATCTGAGGTAAATAGAAGGCGGTGCAGAGAGGTAAGCAACTGTTGCAGGCGCAGGTAGGAGCCAGCGTAAGGACTTGTTCTCTGTTGTTCCCACTTGTTTCCTTTTTGGTTTCAGATGCTTGTATTACACGATGACATTCAGATATAGATATATGGTCCTACGGCATAAACCGAGGTCCGGTGGAATTAGGACATTCTGCTCAAAGGTTTTTCTAAAAATCTTCTGTTCGATAGTGAATCATGACAACATGCAAAACCTCCTGAACAAGGACATCATCAGAAATACCGTTTTAAAAGTTGGCACAAAAAAGTAGTAAAAATGTGTTGCCAAAAGCCATTTTCAATGCATTTTTCATTACAATAAAAATACTGATTTTACACAACTGTCAAAAGTAGGGCAGGGAGACCAGTGACACTGCTTATAATCTTTATAAAAATTACACGGGAGTCCTGATAGGAAAATAAACACACTGAACAGTCCGGAAAAGTCAAGGGGAGGCATGAAATATTAAACTAAGAGACTTGCTTTTTAGGTAACAGGCTTAATGTGCTCTGATGTCTGTGCGTTTTAGAGAGGGTGCCTAGAAGCATGCAGGGACATACCTGCCAGACATGGCCACTCCTCAAGGAATGACTGACCAAGGGCTTTGCCTAGGCCACCTGAGCTGCTGTGGGCTCTGTCGTGTGTGATTTAAGGAGAGAAAAGGCTCTCTGGGACTAAATGAGAAGTGCTCAGCCTCTGTTAGAAGTCAGGCTTCTCATGGGGCTGCTCTGTACTAGAGAGACCACCCTGAGAAAGAGACATGCCAGATGCTGGACCGTTTGCCACGTCACTGCAGATGCACTGCAGAGACACATCCTCCCCGTCCCTGCTCACACGCAGGTGCTCTCAGTAGGGCTCTGGCAACCATTTCTCCCAGTCCTTAAGTGATACTTTCATTTACGGTTGTGAGTGCCATTGCAGGCCCTAGGGAAGAGGACTGAAGTGACCGTGATCTTCAGCCACCCTCGTCAAGGTTAGATAAGGAGAGGTGGTTGACTGGGAGCAATCTGGTTTTAGATCTGCGCTAAAGAGCCTGTTGGAAAGCCACCAGCAGCTGTTGCAACAGATGGTGTCTAAAGAACAACAGCATCCGAAGCTGATTGCGAACTGCTGGCCTTGCAGTGGCAGCAGGGCTTGTCTGACACGTTCTGACTTTCCTGCAACCCCCAGACTTTCAGGGATGTGGGAGGCAATCAGCCCTCTCCCCTCAGGGAGTACCAGGCTATCACCTGGCTTCCTGGGGAAACACCTGTGGGGTTGGTGTCATTATGGGGGCAGCCCAGGCTGGGATTTGCTGGTGGGGTTTGCTTGTGGCTCAGTCCCAGAGGCCACTGGACTGTCCAGGTACTGGTGGAGATAAGCACTAATGCTGCATAGGAATGTCTGGAAATTTCTCCCTGCTATTGAGTCTTCTGTAGTATTTTAAGATGCTTTAAAATAATATTTATGGGGATGGGGGCTTTCTGCTTTGCAGAGCCAAGAGTCACTCAGGAGACCTGCGCATACCGTCTCCTCTGGAGGAAGCACGGGTCTGTGGTAACGATCCAGCTTTGTCCTCTTTGTCCCTCGTGGGTTTACATGGAAGTGTTGTGCTGAAGATAAATACAAGTACTGTAAAATGAGTGTAAATTTTCTTTTCTCTCCCTTTGTGCAGAGATCCAGCTTTGGCTTGTCCCAAGAGCTCTGCTGATGTTGCACATACATAACCTGGGTCTCCTTGTCTGGCCACAAAGTGCCATGGAGATCTCAGAGCTTCTAAAGAGCAGAGTTTGCATCACTGGTGAGTGACAGCAATGTAGCTTTAGCAGCCACAGTAATGAAACTCATTACTAACAATCCGGTTCTTTTGCTTTTTTCCAAGGCTGCCTCCTCACAGGGGAGAGTGTTCTCGGAGGATAGATTGGGCTTTCGTAAAGACAACTGCATACATCTTACATTGAGTTAATTATTCTGTTCCCAAGCCAGCTGTGGAGTAGTGTGCTGGGAACCTTACAATTTAAAGCACTTACAACCTCAAAATAGCCTCTTATTCATATGTAGTCCATCAAGGTTAGTATTACATGACTATTATGTGGTAGGCCAGGGAAAATCAGGGCATCTGGAGGTCACAGAGATGAGTCCACGTAATGTAGTGCATGAAGAGGCCTCTGCATTTCTCTAACCAAAGTTTATATTTAGAAGTGCATGGTCAGCATACACCAGGGTTTCTTCTCACATGTGTAGAATTTTCAGCAGGCTTTCTCTCCAAATAACCTTTGAGAGACTCTTAAAACACTGATGAAGGCACTGTCAAATGCGGTTTGGAATGTAAGATAATGTTAATTAGTGCTGGCTGAAGACTCAAAGACGTGCTAAAATAACAAATGTGAGTTTGGTTCTGTATTATTCTTTATTCATTGAAGTCCTTTCACAAGTTACCATTTTGTCTGAAATATCAAAAGATATTCTGAATTACTTCAACCCTCCCCAATCAAATTATGCCTTTTGGCTAGGAAATAAAAGCTAATTTCATCTTTTGCACTCTGACATACTTGTCACACTAGAGGAGGTTGTACTTAGCCTTCCTATTATCCATTGCCTTTCTGAGTGAGCAAAGAAATTAACTTAAATCTATCACTAGAGAAAGTCATCCTGTGAAAAGCAGTGGTGGTGGTTGGAAGATTTAAGATGCTTTTAAAGCTGTACCTTCAGCTTCACCCAATTCAACCCACTCACACTGGCAAACATCAATCTTAAGAGCTCTTGATTGACATAATCCTTTGCCATACAACACTGTCTCTCTACTTTATTTTTCTCTTTTTTCACCTTCAAAACAGATTTCACTGATTTCTTTCTTAAAAACAAGTTTTATCTGAGTAAAGATATTTAACCTCTTTGTTTGCTCTGAATTTTTGTCCTTCTTCACTAAAATCCCTTTTGTAAATCCCATTCTGTTCTGCTGTCTTCCATGGAACCCCACTAACCATAAGGGTAGACTTTAGCTCTATGTATTTAAAAAGAGTAGGTGTTAGAGAGGCTTTAGCTTCATCTAACTTTGTCTCATGTAGCTCACACTTGCAGTTTCTCTGGGAGAACATCTTAAAAGATTCACACACAAACATGGTTCTTTTGTTCCGATTTTTTAAAATCCTTTTCAACTGTGTATCAATCTTCTGAAAATAATGCCTTGATAGGCAACTCTCTACTGCAGCTTTTGTAATAATTGAGTGGGCACAGTGCTTTGATTGAATATTGAAGAGATTAACTTTTCTTTAGAGATTCTCCCCCACTATCTTTTTCAAACTGGCTAAACAGGAATCCTTGCATCATTTTCCCCTTCTTGAGTAATTAATCAGAGACAATTATACTTTACAAACATATTTCCTTAATAGATAAACAAAAGTGAAAGTGATACTTGCATTCTAAAGCCCTACTGAGAGGTGAGAAAAGCTAGATTTGGTAAAGGAAATAGCTGACACCATCATGGTTGCATAGCAATGTTAATTTAACCTCTCTTTCACCAGGAGATTCGAATTTTCTCCTCTCTTTACTTTCAAGTTAAGCATTTTCAGGTTTGTGCTCTTTATGCTTTAAGAAACAGCAATAAAGCCAATCCAAAATAATCTGGGAAAAAAACCCATCTAAACACAGAAAACTGGGAAAACACTTCACATTTTAAGAAAATTTCTCTGAATACTTGGTGGTTGATTTTTTAGGTTCTTGTTTTGAAAGATCAGGGGTTGAACTTGTTTTTCTTCTGGAATCAGCAAATCTGAACATATTGCAGTGCAATTAGTTTCACCATGATGAAGAATTACATATTGAGTGTAAATATATTTTACGTATGTTTTCCATGGTCAGAATCCACCACTGTCCCACCTACCAGAGGCTCACAGCAAGAGCAAAGTACAACTTGTCCTTTGCAAGTGTTGCAGGACTGAACCTTCACCTACAAAGCGCGTGGCTAAGAAATTGTTTTGGTTTTATGTGCTGAGTGAGAGCCTCTTCCAGAGCACAAATTGCTACTCACTGCTGGTAAGGTGAAAGGAGGGACTCTTGGTATGGACAACGGAAAGATGGGTGTTGCACTCATCTTGAACTTCCATGATTTTAAATAGGTGAATAAATGTGCACATCTGGATTCCAGCCATGTAGGATAATTCTTTCTGACAAGAAGCTGCAGAAGAACTTTTGGAATTAAGCCTTCATTTGATACTCACACTAATGCCTGGAAAATACTCCACAAATGACTGATGTTTCTCAGCCAGTCAGTACAAGTCAGGTGTTTCCCCTATGACTGGTTTGTGTAATGGGCCTCACTGCTTGAATCCCAGGGAGAGAAAGAACCCTGGTTCCCTAGTAAGACACGTGTCCCAGGAGAGCAGCATAACCCTGGAAGGGAAAGCAGCTGCTGAATGGCAGGACTAGAGCAGGGCTTGCAGCTCAGAGGAGGGCACCAGCACCAAGAGATGGAGCAACACACACAGCTCCAGTCACGGGCCAGAGGGCAGACAAAGCAGAAGCAACAAATACAGGCTGCTGGGAACCTCGGAGCCAGTGTCCTTTCTGGCTCTTTTTTGTTATTCAGCCCAGACTACATGTGCTCCAGCTCTGCATGCTGCTGCCTTCTCCTCTCATTTCTGCCCAGCTCCCCTCCTGTGCTGCACACCCATAGCTTCCTAGCAACATGCAAGTACATGGGGGAGCCTGCATCCACTTACTGTAAGAATCCTTGCCTAGCGGTTTTCAGTCTTGGGGTGGGAGGAGATGGGGGTGGAATAAAGGAAAAGAAGCCGGAAGAATTCTACCTAAGCAGTGAGGAAACAGCACGCACAGCCTGTGACTTCTGAGATCCCTGAGCCACCACTGAGAGCATTAAGTGACTCATATAGTTACAAACCGGTGTGCCCAACAGCTTGACTTCTGCCCTCCTCCTGATCTGCCCACCTCATGCCCTCAAATGTGCTTCCTTTGCTACAGGGTAGGGAATTTCCACAACAATTTAAATCCTTCCTTTCCACTTTCCTCACACCCACCTTCACCAAAGGATTCCAGTAGTTCCGCTGTGCCCTGGCCTGGGCTGAAAGCAAGGGAGGAGTGCTCTTCTGAAAGAGGGGAGAAAACAGGCAGAAGAGAAGGGTAATGCACTGTGCAGCATGTGGTTTACTTAATGTAGCTTAGTGTTAATTATTTATGATAATTCATGATTTTCCCTAGTATATTGCCTAATGATATCTGTCATTGTAGCAACAGTTAATAACTCCCAAGTCTGCATGCAACCAGACCTACTGCATTATAATGAAAATATCTAGTAGTTCCTTTTTAATATTATTATTAGCCTACCCTTTTCAGTATTAATTCTCCATAGATTTCTGTCATTTCCTCTGTCCTCCCTCCTCTTCCTCTCCCATGAAGCCCAAGACACCAATGTGCTGTCATTCACTAACTGTATGCAAGTGCTACTGTACTATTGCAGTGTTATAAATAGAGATTCAGAAGTACAGTTCATTCTGAAAAATTATCTTTAGCGATGACCTTTGAAACTCTTAACTGTATCTTTCCTGTTTTTCACAGCATGCTCTGGATCATGATGCTCTTAATTTGCTGCAGTTTATTAATTACAACAGAGCGTAGAGGCTGAGCAGTAAGCAGAGGATTTAAACAATGAGGTGGATAATTAAAAAGGATTAATGAGGTGGATTAAATAAAGGGATTGAGGCCAAATGGAGCAAAAATTTTCTAAACAATAGGGGCCTCAAAACTCTAGTATCCAAGGGCACACTCTTCTTTGCAACTAGATGTTTGTTTTTTATCCAGAAGCGTCTGTCTTTTTTTTTATACTGTACTTATTAATGCAGTCCCAGGAGAGCTGTGCACCATGTACTGTCTCCTCCTGTGGCCCTAAGTGCTCCTTCTATCCAGTACAAGTTCCCCAGCTGGTTTACTCCCAACTTATTGCTACACCTGTTTCTACTACCATGTTGAAAAAATCCAAGAGCAGCTCACGGATGACGCTGATCTTGCGTCTTGGCAAGCTGGTGAAGCGGTTCTAAAGAAAACAGTGAAAAAGATGGGCGAAGAGAAGAACTTGACTTGGATTCTGAAGCAGTAAGATCCTGCCTAATCCATCTCTAAAGCGCCTTGGCAAACACCATTCCTTCCTGTGGAAGGGGTCCTCTATGGGCATGTTTGGAGCTCAACAAATCCAAAAAAGACTGATGGAATTATTCCCTAATCCTGCTGTCAGGGTGTGGGTTTTATTTCTTCCTCCTTCCCTCCAAAGCCAGTAGCGATTCCACTTAAAATCTGTGCAAAGCCTTGGGGTGCCCGCAGAAAGCTGTGCAGGTGGTTGCCAAAATGGAGAGCTGTCCCGCAGAGCGGAAGGTGAGATCCTAGATGGTAGGGTACCGTGTCAGCTGTAGGTATGAATTACTGCTGTTGAAGGGAGCTCAATAAACATCTGATCTCTCTCAATCTTTAGTTGCCAACCAATTATCAGAAAATATTTGCATGGTTACGTTGCAAAAGGTGGAAGGAGACTGAAACGCCGGGAGTTCTGCCGCACGACCCTCCCTGTGTACCTCACCCTTTCCTCGCCGCAGCGCTGCCTGCACAGCCGCGTATCTGGCTGCAGCGGAAAGCGGCCTGCACCTACAGATTTTTGTGTCACTTGGGAAGTTGAAGTCATACCAGCGCAATGAAGTTCACCTCCGGCGTGCCGAGGTGCAGGGGGAGCCGGGACAGCGGTGGTGCCGGTGCGGGCCGGCCCTGCCCTGCCCTCTGCCGGAGCACGCACCCGGCCGCGGCGGACGGCCCTTCCCCAGCTCCCCGCAGTCCCTGCGACGTTGCTCTTCACGGGAGGAACAAGAAATGGTCCTGGCGTTTCCTTCTGTCCTCACCGCTGGCCTAGCGTACGGATCCGTGTTTCCCGGCTGCGAGGAAGGCTTTTCCCTTTCTCCCCAGCTCCTGGGAGAGGGTTTATTCTCTCAGCGCTTTAATGTTACTTCCACTCACCAGCCTACCCAGTCCTGTTAAAATCTGCATGACAGACACATCAGCAGCTGTAGCTGTGAAAAACCCTCACTCTAAAGACAGCTACTGGCAGGGTAACACGCTCTTGTCAGCCATCGCCCCGCACAGCTAGCTGTGCACCTGCACCAGGTGAGGTTTCCTCAGGGGTCTGCCCTACTCTAAGCTTCCAGTCCTGAGTGGCTACCCCTGACCTCCTTTGCCTGTTCTGGAAACTCCCACCTCACTCTGCTGAGTGTAGGCCCTGCTCCCTCCTGTTGCTCACCAGGCTTCGGGTGTTGGGAGTTGGAGGATTTAAGGGTTTCAGTCATTTATGTGCACCTACGGTCGTTTTCTTACGTGTAATCTCAACTCCAGCAGTTTAGACGTTATGCTGAAAACCCATGAAAGCATGGGAATGCAAGACGCAGGACAAATACAATGTGACTGATATAGGGAAGCCATATAGAAATAGAAAGAATAGCTCACAGGATTTAAGACAAGTAATTGTGTAGCCTGAAACAATTAAAGAAAAGAGGCCCACAGGAACTGGTTTTAGACCTTCTGGTATCTCAAGGAAGCATTGTAGGAAAACAGGAATTCAGGATTTAGGAAACAAGACGAAACAAGATGATATTGATCACAGAGATGTCAATGAAGAAACAGATGGCCGGAATACATCCATAGGCCTCCTTATCAGTTAGCCCAAACAGATAAGAACAGTGCAAGCTTGCAAGACCCTCGGATTCCAGACTAAAAATTGACCCTCGCCCACAATTCCTGGAAGGATCTGCATAAACGTGAAGGATGATAAGCTAATTAGCATACAAGGCGAGAGTAGGCGGGTACAGGTAATTAATATGTATAGGCGTAAAATAAATATTCATTATCATGTTGTATAAGTAAACGGACGGCTTGCTGTGTGTGGTGTGCGTGTTTGTGGCGGAGCGATCCCCCACGCACCCAGCGCTGAATAAACATACCTACTTTATAACTTCCCAGTTATAGAGTCTATTTTCCGCACGTCATGACCTCTGGTTAGTGTTCAGTATATGTTGCTGTGTCCTGTGCTATCAAGCCCTGTATTGGAGGATTTCCTTTGCTGTCCTTCTCAGCTTTTATTTTTGGGCTTCTCTGGATTTGCTTGAGCATTTTAACCTTGCTTGGAACGGTATTCTGTTTCCCTATGCTAAATGTTTAGGGGCAAGCCGTGCCTCCAGACTGCACCACCCCGCACCGCTCGGTCCCTGCGGACTCGGCCCTGCGCACAAGGAGAGCGGCGCACCCCGGCCAAGGCGCAGCACCCCGCAGCTGCACGACACGCCGTCCGTCCTGCCCAGCCTGGCCCCGGGCGATGCTCTCCCACCTGAGAGACACCGAGAGCCCTCGGTGGACGGAGCGGTGCATGGCGTGTGCCGGCAGGACGCGCACGCCACAGCCGGCGGCCACCGCGCTGCTGCTCTGCGCGTCCCACCCGAGCTGTTGCCCGCTGCCACCTGCTAACGCCTGGCGGAAAAACGCCGGGCCAGCGAGGCAGGCTCCGCGCGATCTGCGCGGTCCCTGCCCCTCGGGGGGCTCAGGGCTCCTGCTTCCATGCCGGCCCCTCGCGTCAGGGTCTCTCTCTCGCGGGACCGTGCGTCCTTCGCACGGGTGGGCGGCGCCCGGCAGCGCGGCCCGTGCACACGCTGTGCCCCTTGCTGCTGCCGGCTGCCTGTCGCTGCCTGCTTTACCGCAGCTGGCTACTAGGCGGATTTGGGTTGCCTAGCGACTTCGGTCAGATTGTCTCCCGCTAACGCGAGAGCAAGAGGCCTGGCGGCACACCGGCCGCCCACGGCGGAGGATCGCGCGCCGCCTGTCGGCTGAGGGGGGACGCGGAGACAATCCCCGCCCCGCCCGGGCGGAGAGCCCTCCATCGGTGGCTCGACCATCGACTTCCTGTCCTCCGCTCGCGGGCTCGGTGCGATCGGTGCTCGCTTCCTCGCCGCCAAGGCTAAGCGAAGGGAGAGGCAAGATGGCGGATAAGGCGCCCAGCGGCTCGCAGAAAGCCAGTGGGAAGGTGAGGCCGTTCCGCGGGGCGGTTTGCAGCTCGCCGTCCCGTTCTGCCGCCTGAGGGGGAGTATGGCCGCCGCCGACTGGCGTGACGGCAGGGTCCGGGAGCGGCGGGGCGGTGAGGCGCCGGCGGCGCGGCCTGCTCCGTCCCTGCTCTTTGCTCAGGGTGACTGCAGGCCCCGGGCGGGGGTGGGGAGGCGGGAAGGGGGCGGTGCGGCCGGGCCGGGGGCCCCGGGCCTCTTGCAGGGCATCCCCGCTCCCTGGGACCGCCCTGAGCACGTTTCTATCCCGGGCCGCCGGCAGCGGCCTCCTCGCGTCCCCGTGCCCCTGGCGGAGGGATGCGCGGGCGGGGAGGGGGAGCGGGGTCCCGGTGGAGCGCCGGTGACTGCTGCCGCGGTCCGGCCTGTTCTAACCGGTGCATCTCCGGGTCTGGATGGGCACGGTTAGTTTCGCCCCGGTCGTGCCCGTATCTAACGTCGCTGCTGCCGGAGTCTGGATCCCCCGTGGGCAGAAGCCCGCGTGCGGTAGTTTCCAGCGTGAGAGTATGAGGGGAACTGATAATTTGGGATCGAGTCTCTTCTTTTGATTGCAATGAAATGACAGATTTCACAAAATGACTGTGGCGTTCCCCGCTCTTTTTACCGTATTCACTGTACTTCCTGTAACTTTTTTGTTGGGTTTGCAGACCAGAAGTCGGGGTAGTGCAGGGATTGTGGCAGACTTGTCCAGAGCTGTGTGCTGAACCAGTGCCTGGCTGCGAGTAACAGCAGCACGGAGCTGCCTGCTCGCTAAGTATCCCCCTCAGAGGGTAAGGTGTGTTTAGGGGGATGCATTGGCAGCTGGATTAGCAGTTGGTGACTCTTCCTTTCTCTCAGCATTGCTGCACATTTTAGAACAGAGGTATATAAATCTTCTAGGATTTTTCTGTGAGTAAACTAGTCCAGGAAGAAGCCACGTATTTGGCTCAGGAATTTCCAGTGTTGTATAGATTTTAATCTGTTTTTGTATTCTGCTAAACCAGGATCTTAAAAAAAAAAAAAAAAAAAAGTTGGTTTTTTTGAGAGGTTTTTTTTTGGTGGTAGGAAACTAGCTGAAATGTAGTTACTGAGAGCCTTTGCATGTTTACCCAGCCTGTGTTATTAGAGTAGGAGAGTTTTATTTTTGTTTCCCTTTTATGATCTAGTCCAAGTGTTGCCAGGAAACTTTTTTTCACGGATCTTGCCTTTGGCTTGGAATGGCAATTGAGAGCTGGACAGAAAACTTCAGGAGTAAAGTAGGTCTTAATTTATGGAGAGTAGCTTGCAGGGAATAAGGCATTTTTGGATTTCGAGTATACTTAGATGTAGAATAATAACTTAATCATTGATCACTGCAACTGATAACTTTGTACACGAAACCAACCCATTTGGATCCTTTTCTTTTCACAGTTTAATCATAGACTTTTTTTGGTCATTTACTATTTCTGTACTGATGAAATTCTTTTTTTAATATATAATAATAATTAATTTATAAGAATCTTTTTTTTTTTTGTCCTAGATGTCAGTTCTGCAGAGGTATGTGCAGACTCTTAACTCTTCATGCAAAGTCATCCATCCCATTAAGTCAGTGGGACTATTAGAGAATGTAAAGTCTGTTGAGGCATCTTGAGGAAGTCCTGTATCTTGCTGTCTTTGTGCAGTTCCCCTTCATCCCTCAATTTCCTATTACTCTAGAGACATATGTTGTTTCCAGTAGTCTTTTTTTTTTCTTTTTTCCATGATTTATATCTGAATCTTACTTGTTTTGTATTGCCAATGCTATTTTACGTGCTGAAGAAAATAACGATAGTACATATTTGAACCCATGAGAATGTATTGGTTGAAAAATGGAATAAAGTAAGACATAGCTGTTGGGATTTACTTCCTTCAATTTCACCTTTCTTTGGGTGTATGTCCTGTCTCTTTATGAATGCTTGCAGTATGTATATCCATAGAAACACTTTTCAGATGTCAGCAGAAAGAAGTATGACATTATGGTACTGAAATTAATAATATTCTTATTTTTAAAATTAATTTATTAATCCAAGGATAAAATGTGTATTTTTAGTTGAACCCAAATGAAAATGTTTATGGATAAACAACCTGAACAGTGGTTGACCAAACAGCTATTTTGCTGAATTTCTTGAAGTAATTACTTATTAAACATTTCTATTTAAAAAAATAATTTAAGATTAATCGTTAATATTATTTACATATGAATTTTTAAGCTCAATTTCTTCTTGTGTTTACAAGCTTGAAGAGTAATGGTACTTGCAAGACAAGTATGCCTGGTAGACTCCATAGAGTATGTTTCAGTGGCAATTCCAAGATGGGCCTTTGCTGGCTTCTAGTCTACCTCCTGGGAAGACACAGCAACATTCTGTTTTCTGTGTCTGAAGAGCTGTGGCCTTGTGGTTGAAGGGTTTAACACTTAAAGTAAGATATGATATGGTTTCTCACCTTCAGAACATGTGTTATGTGTTTGGTCTTAGTGTCCAGGTATTGATTTTGAACATCTAGCCAGCCAGTTACTCTGTTCTGTGGTGTATAACCAAGCTTACTTCAGTCAGGTATTATCTCTTTGATTTGGTTTGAAAACTGTCAGTGGGAGGCGGTATTAGGACCAGGAGCACACACTGTCTGTGTTGTGGTGGTAGCTGCTTTTTATGAAACTATCAGCTTCTAAATAAGTTTGAAAGTCTCCAATGTAAAATATGTTGCAAAAGCATCATCTATTCCATTGTCACTTTATGATGGCAAGGTATGTGCTTGAGATTTCCAGAAATTTAAATAGGAAAGAAGAACAAAATTAAGACAAAAGAGAGATTAGCCAAGACTGCAGAGGAGATAACTATGGGACATGATTCTAAGATCGTAGATACTGATGAAGTTCAATTAGTATCTGAATGTAATGAAATACTAACTCCTCAGTGATTCTGCCTTTTTTTTTTAAAATCTTCTGAGAATAGTAACTACATTGCATGACCATTGCTCTTACATATCATACAGTATGAATTTGGTACCGTGTGGCAGAAGGCATTAACCACTCAGACAAGCTGTAGGTTTCCCATTTTTTATTCTAGAAGATGTTTTAACAATGTTCCCTAATCTTAAATGCATTTCTCAGGCTTTTGAGTAAGCTATGTATTAATTAAATGTTGAAGAACAGTGATGACGTGGCTATGATGGTAGCATCTAGAGGTAGATGCTACCTCTAGTTTGAGGTAGCATTCTGAAGGATGGCGGAACTCCTGATCTTAACTTTCCCTGTGTCGTTGTTCACTTGATGACCAGGAGATGCAGGTGTTTCACCACTGGTGGAAATGTAGAAGGAGATGTCCATCTCATTTCCTCTCCAGAAGCAGAAAGTTAAATGTTGGAAGCTTCTGTTCATCTGAGTTTAAGGTTACAATGAAATAGCATTCCTTCCAAGTACATTGGAGAAAACCATTTTCTATTTACGTTTGTGTTTGCAAGTGATGTCTATTTAAACAGTGAATATTAATATATGCTGTTCTAGTAAATGTAATGAGCAAATAGATGAGCTATAAAATAATTGGCAGTGTTTACAAGCATTTTTTTCTAGACAATTTCGTAGCGGAAGGAAGAACAAAAAAACCCAGTTTGGGCTTCAAACCTCTTTGCCACTGCTGGATTTTAACATCTTAATTTAATTTAATTTTCCTAGTCCATCAGTTAGATTGGGCAGAAATAATCTGCTTGAGTGCAAATAGCTGCCCAGAATGGGGCAGAATCAATGGGAGGTGTTGAAACAGGGTGAGAGTGACTTGTAGCAGAGTTTCTCATAAACACTTCACCCCGAAGCTATGAATTTTTGCAAGGGTAGGGCTTTTATTTGTGGTTAAGTTTTAGCCATTACAGTTGTAAAAAAAGTCAAGCTGAACATCTGCAAGACCATGGGATTGTCTTATGGGTTTTATTGGCAGCTTTTGTTGCTCTTTGTTGTTTTACTAAATGGCACCGATAATAATGAAAGAAAAAATACGTTTGCTTATGTTACACAGTATGGTTTAGGTATTTGAGAAATAACATGATCATGCCAGTTTTACCCAGAGATCATTAAAGGTGGAAAAACTATGGAGAGCTGGATTTGTGGGCACTTGCACTGCTGACAGCAAAGAAAACTTGGGAGAGCAGTTGTTTCTTTTCTGTTTTCTTTGGAAGCTACCGTGGAGCTGGAAGAAAACTAAACATCACAAGCTGCAAGAGGGCTCCCTGCTTTGGTTTTCTGATACAATTTTGTCATAAATTTAATTTGTATGATCCTTTGAAGAGTTTTTTGGTGGTTTGTTTTTTTTTTTTTTTAAAGGTTGAGTAAATTTGGCTAGACTCAGTACTGGAGCTTGGAGTGACCTGACCTCCAAGACTGTGGTTTGACAGGGCTGTATTTTACTAGAATACCATTTCAGTGGCCTGCATTGCTGCTACTGTTATGCTAGCACAATTCTTTGAGGGACCTGTGCAGTGAAAGAGATGGAGAAAGTGATTAAGAGGACACTTGTTAGTGTGTGTTTTGAGCATGAGGGAGCTGTCTTCATATCTTAGACATCTTCAGGTGGAGGACAGAGCACTGGGTATATTTTTTTTCAACAGTTAGTTCAGCTACTTAACACGGTGAGAAGAGAAAAAAGTAATTTTGCTCTAGGTTTTAACACAGGTGGGCAACGTCTTCTGAAATGCCCCCTCTATGAAGGTTAGAAAGACTGTGATTCTGCTTAGTCAACTCAGCTGGTGTAACTTTTGAGGAAACAAAACATCTCCTTTTGTGAAGGTTGTGCAGACAGATGCAACGTGCGAAATTTAGCTAAGAGTAATTTTGTTGAGAGTCATTTAATCTTGTGCTCTGTGGGTACAGTTGCTTGGATGGTCGGAGTACCAAGGTATGAGCTAAATTTATAGATGGAAAGAGAAGACCTTAAAAATAACTGCTTAAGGAGAAAAATACTGCTCTGCAAAGCTGCTAACTGCAGTTTTGTCTAAAAGCTAAAACTGATTTTAGTTTACAGAGTACACCTTAGGCGAAATAATGTTGCTTGGCTAATGTTTGGAGTGGCTTGCCTTCACAGTGCCGTCTGTAGTCCTTGTTGGTGGGTTGGGGAGTGCTGCTGTACTTGTAGCTCAGTGACTTCCAGACTTTTGTGATCATTGGCTTGCTTTCCTGCTGTTAGTCCACAGAATCTCTGTGTGCTAGCACAATTGAAGGGCTTTCTGAGCAGTATCTGCACTGTTGCTGGAGAAACAGATTAAGTGCCTGTTAGTAATTTTTTTTCTTTTTTATGATATTCTCAGGATATTGTGTCTTAAGTGTCACTGTACTGAGCATCGGTGTGTTTGTTGTCCTCCCTGTAAGCAGCTTTAGCACTCATCCTTGTTGGCAGGTGTTGCTTTCCAAAACTTATGTGAAACAGATGTGGAGAATTGAGAAATGTTTATTTCATTCTGCTGTTGCCAAACAACTTCTGCACCCCAAGCAGAAGTCTTGACTCTGTCAGTGTGCTAGGGCAGCATCAGCCCATCTTTGAAGTTTCTCTTTTTAATGGCAGGACTGAATTATTTTTTTTTTTTGGAGGGTGGAATTGTAACTGATGCGTTGGTTGCCGCAGGGTAGCAGCTGGCAGGAGGAGGAATGCTGTTTTCAGGCTCTGGAATTCTTCTGTGCAGCGTCTTTCTTTTAGCTCTGTGATGTTGTGCTATACATTCATAAACTCTGTGGGGGAGGATAGGGTTCCTTAAGCTACAGTTTTGCAGTATGTAGAACTGTGGATGAGAGATTGTTGATTTGAGTGCCATAAGCAGTTGAGAATCGCAAAAAATTCTGCACCAAATACAGAAGAAGAGTTTGCGGGAAGCTATCAGTATTGGTAGAAGATGCTTGTGCTGGTTGCTTCCACATATAGTGTAATAAACTGCTACTGGTACATGTGAACTAAACTTATTATTAATTTCTGTGTAAAGATGCTTTGTGAGTAATGTATAGTGTTGCAGGTAAGTAGAGTTGGAATGTTTTAGAGTAAGACATCATTAGTGGGTTTTGTGTCTTCCTCCTCCCCTCTCCCCCTCCCTTAAACCCAATATCTATTCCTAGGAGCCTTTTGCTTCTTTTTAAGGGTTGTAGCTTTGTGTCTCTATCTTTTTGGACAGTTCTGGTTCTTGAAGGGCTGTCTATCATTTTTTTCTAGATTGATTTAACTGTAAAGTGTAAGACTAGATAAATGTCTCTTAGTTGATGAAAAAACATGATGTGAAATTAAAATGAGGTCTAGTAAATTATCTTTTAGAGTAGCATTTGGTGCTTCTTCATTTTTGAAGACTGGAGATAAGCACCATACTATTTGTGGAAAAAAATATAAATTACTGGTAATAAGGAGAAGTGTTAATGTTCTGTAACTCATGAACAGATTTCACCTAATGGAAATGTTTTATTTTGACTTGAATTTCCATTTAGATATAAATTGTATATCAGGCGGTTATGTCTTAGTAGATGTTATGTCAACAAGGTTTTCTGGATTTTGGGCATTACATAACCAAAAAAGCGTGTCCAGTCCTGCTTGTTGGAGTGTTCTCCATCACTTAAACTCATTTAAAAACCTGATTTTACGACAAGCCTATGCAAATTTTGTATATATGCTGGTTTATGTGTTGAAGTTTAGTTATAGCTTAAAGTAATAATGTTTATGAGCGCCTACTCACAAATTGAACTTAGTGTTCTTGAGCTGGCCAGTTTCCATCTATACACAGTATATTAAGGGCAGTTTTGGAAATGATTTTATAGTAAGGCAAATATAATCAAGTCCTTTATGTAATCTTTAACTGCTCTTAATGACAACTATTGCAGATTCAGCGAAGCAAGTTCTTGGGCTTTTTTGTTGGTGGTGTGGTGTTGGGTTTTTCCCCGTGCAGTGGTGGTAGTGGCATGTTTATAAAATCCAGCTGTGAAAATTTAGATTATTTTAATGGTAACAAGAAGAGTCTGTTTTTAATTTCTTTTTGCTTTACATTGTTGTGAACCTGTTCAGATACATTAAAATACGTTACATGTATCTTTATTAGTGCGCATTTAGATGTTGAAGTATTTGCATTCAAGGAACTAAGTAAAAAAAAAAAAAAACAACAAAACGACAGAGATGGTTTCTTTCTTTTTCTGTGCCTCACCACCTCTTTATTCTCTCCTCAGGTCAGAGTGCCAGATGCACACACCACTGGATCTGGGGATACACATGTAAGTCCAAAATACATTAAAGAATTCCCCAATAGCAAAAACCCATCAAAAAAATCCAGCCAAACCCACAAGCTCAAAATAAACCTATTTTCCAAAGAAACTGCCTTGCTGCAGGCAGACTGGTGCATTGTGTAGCTATCTATAGGTGTTTTGTAAAGGAACCATTGATTTTCATGTTTAAAAATACTCCTTGAAACTTTCAATCATCAGTATAGGGAGCTCTTCTGCGAGATAGAGACCTGAACAGGAAGAAGCTGTAAGGACTCTTACATGTTTGTACTAAGGAATAGTTCAAAATACATGGTGATTAATTGTAAGAATCACTTTATTAAAGTGCTCTTTTGTATACAGTTGGCATATCAAAAATGAGATAGTGTGCCGCTTATTTCATCCTTTATTGTTACCTTTTCCTTTAAGTGTATTTTATTAGACAGAAAAATTACCTAGTCTCCTCCACCTGCGTTCCAAGAGACCTTTGTTGGATCACGTGGCTGGTATGTTTCTTGAAGGCCTACCTATTTCTGAGTTAAAATTAAACAGGCAGCAAGAGCTGCACAGAGGGTTAATACAGGTTCGCTCTGTGGTTTGGATTTCAAGATTTCTATTTGATGTTGTGTATGAAAAAGACAATTACCAGCTATTAAAGTGCTTGTCAGGTAACATTATTCAAGTTGCAATGGCAGAAACTTTTCATAAAGAAGTAGATCCTTTTATTGGCTTGCCTTGCTACAATTGTCCGTGGAACTGTGATGCCTTATAGTCCACACAGTAATGTTATTTTTAATGGGAGTTTGCTTTCATACAGTGGTTTGATTACTCAGCTAGCAAGTTTTTGTTTCCATCATTTACTTTACCCTTTTTACTGTATTCCATTTTTTGAAGGAGGAAAGTATTCAAGTTTTTTAGAGGTCTGTTAGGAATTCTATAAAGCTATATATATGGCTAATAATAATGTTATAATTGCCTACTGGAATGTAACTACTAGGCATAAATTAGTTCAATCCTATTAACTTTATATTGCTCCAGCCAGTTGGAATGTGTTTTGTTTTGTTGTTGGTTTTGTTGGTTTTTTTTCCAAGACTCTTTCTAAACTGAAGAGATGTTGGAGCCAGATATCTTACGGCAGCTTCCCCTATGTCACTAAAGCATATATTCATATGGCTGTTGTCAGCTATCCTGTCATGTTACTGTGAGAAATTATTTCATGATGACAGGATAAACCTTAGTTAGGAGTGTGGTATTTGTTTTGTTTGCATTGCTGTGCCATAATGGTACGTCCACCTTTTGCTAAGGTTGTGTGTTGTTTGTCATACTGAAATACAAGCTGTCTTTCAGACTACAGGAAAACTGGATGTCATTAGCTTTAAAGCCCCACAGATGCATGAAAAGCTTCTGATAGACCTGTCGCAGTAGCTTATCTTGACAGTGTCATAAAACCATGGACAATGCTGCATTAACTTATAACTGATAATTTTCCTTTTAATGATGAAATAGGGAATACTTTTCAAAAAATATGAGCTGCTTTCATCATATGCATGCCACAGATCTAAGACGAATTTGTGATACTAAACAAGAACTATAAACTGAAGGTATATCAGAGAGTTGTATAACGCCGTGCTTTTTCATATGTAAAAAATTCTGAATGGGAAGGTGATGCTAGAAATAAAACCCTTTACAAATAAAATTAGTGCTAGAGAAGATGATGATGAAAGGATTGGGAAGCCAGCCATATGAGGAAAGGCTGACAGAACTGGGTCTGTTCAGCCTTGAGAAAAGAAGCCTTAGGGAAGACCTTGTAACCATCTTCCAGTATTTAAGGGATTGCTATAAAGAAGGTGGAGGCTCCCTTTTAGAAGGAAACATGTGGAAAAGATGAGGTATAGTGGGAACCTGAGGACATTGCAGTTAGACACAAGAGAAAAATTTTTCAAAATAGAACAGTCAGCCATTGCAGGAAGGTGGTGGATTCCCCAACATTAGACACTGAAGATATAGCTGGACAAGGGACTAGGCCATCTTATCTGGATGGTGCTTTGGCCAAGCAAGGTTGGACCAGATAATCTTTGAGATTCCTTCTAACCTGGTATTCTGTGATTCTGTGTCTCTGGGAAAATGTTTTTGTGATTGGCATCAGAATTTTTTAAAATAATACTACAGTTAAGTTGTTCACTGTATTTGTCTTGATATTCTATGACATTGAGCTGAATTTTTTTCCCTGTTTTTTGAAGAACAGTCATTGCAAAAATGGTAGTTTAAAGCATCACTATCATTGTGTTAATGCATCAAAATATTTTGAAGATTGAGGGTAATAGCTTATGTTTTGCCTTCTGAGGCTTTTTTCCTTGTTCTTGAGCTGATTCTTTATGAATTACTGAGTTAAACTAGGAGTTTCCAGAGAAGTTTCATATCTTTTTTTCTCCTTCCCATTGCCTGATTCTTTTGAACATGGTCTTCATCCTGCTGTCTTTCCTCTCTCAACACTTCACTGTCTGTTAACTACCTAAATAGAATCTCAGACTTCTAGTCCAGCACTCTGCAGAAATGACTGTTCTGTTGAGTTCTTCCTTCATCGGCGCTTCAAGAAAGGAGGAATGGAGGCTGAATTACCTGAAATAATAACCATCCCTCACATTGAGCTCCTAGATTGTAACCATTTTATTCAGCTGAAAACTTCTAGAATAAGTTCTGTTTTTCAAGCAAAAAGATTATATTTAACCTTGAAGTATAACTGAAATTTAGCATCCACTTCAGTTACATGTGTTCGACCTTGTACAAATATTATTCTGGCCAAAATAGCCAGAAAAGCTTTTAGCATTTTTCTCTCTGTGGGCGTTTGGTGGGTATTTTTGGTGGTTTGGGGTTTTTTGGTGGTGGGTTTGGTGTTTTATTAATTCTGGAAATTGCAAAGATCAAACAGAAATTAGTGCAAAGCATGTATTTCCAAAAGCTTAGAAACTGTGTTGTATAGTAATAAGATCGGCAGGCTCTTAAAGCAAGCACCCTTCAGATTGCAGCTGTGTTTGAATGGTGTATTAAAAGCTTTCTCATTAAATCAAGAATGATTTGTGCTTAAAAAAAATCTGATTTTTTTTTTTTGTTGTATTAGGTAAGGGCAAATTCAAAGAGAAGTACAGGAAGCCTTTGTTTTGTTTAGGTTAAGTCACTTCAGGTAGAAAGTTCTGGTCTAGATCAAGGTAAAAAGTAACATTATTTTTAATAGTTTGTATAAAGAGTTTGATGTTTTGTTTTTTTTATCCCTTTTGCAGCCTCTAATGGAAAGCAAACTTAAAGCATTCAGTATTGGCAAAATGAGTGCTGCCAAACGGACTCTAAGCAAGAAGGAACAAGAAGAGTTAAAAAAGAAGGTAATGGTATAAAATGAAAAAAATTTTGTACACAGAGCTGAAGGAAGTTTGCTTTTACAACCAGCTTTGTCACCAAATTTACTTTTGGTAATTGTAGCTTTCTAAGAAAGAACGTGGGGATTGTGTTTTACACGTATAATTTATTCTTGGTGTCCATGGCATTGAGAGAGAGGAGCTTGCTTCTCCCTTCTTTAGGGGATGTCAAGTTCTTTAATGAAATTCTGAATTAAACTCAAAGGATTGTTGTTTGCTCAAAATGAAGACAGCTTTGACCTTTGGTTATTTTCTGTTCTTTCTTTGCTCTCTATCACTGGATTTCAGTAATTAGAGAGTACCAGTCCTCTGAAATTGTTTCAATACGCACCTTTATTATTCTGTAAAACATATCTTTGTCTAATTACTTCTTTTGGAATGAATAAAAAAGTTAAAATTTGAGAAGGAATGTTAAGATCCTCAAATTTTAGGAAATAATGTAGCTTTTAGTTGCTAACTGGAAGTTTTGGAAATTCTGGGCTTTGAGTTTTACACACGCAACTTACTATCTTTCAGTGGGCTACCTCCTGCTAGGTAACAGCCTCACCTAATGCTAGCCTCAAGATACGCGGTAACGCTACATTCTGTAGGAAGAGCATAAAGTTGATCCTGTTGTTAATCCCCCTTCAGTCACATAGGTTGGCCATAATGAGAAAGATGGAATGCATACTGTTCTCTGATGCTTAGGTCAACAAAGCTCCAGTCTTGTAATGCTGGTCTTTCATAAGGTCTTTTGTTTGGCATCTTTTGAATATTAAATTGCCATGTAAACTTCTGTAAATGAACAGTCATATTTGAGCATACCGACCTTGTTTGCTATATGTATTATGTGCTGTGGTCTTCCCACATTTCTCAGAAATTTGAATTCAGTCTAAAATTGAAACTCATTTGGTGCAGTTTGTAGCATGAACTCTAGAAAATAAAGAGTGTCACATAGCTAATTTAAGAATAGCTGTCTAGTGAAGGTTGTTCTGTGGTGATAGTAAATTGATTAACATTTGCTATGTAGGAGGATGAGAAGGCTGCTGCAGAAATTTATGAAGAATTCCTTGCTGCCTTTGAAGGAAGTGATGGAAATAAAGTGAAAACATTTGTAAGAGGAGGAATCGTTAATGCGTCTAAAGGTATAACTCATCTTTTTTGGGAATAGTGGTGGTGGATCATTTGGCTTTGAGTGCAGATTAAGGTTGACTTTGAATTGTGTTTTAATATTAATATGTTAGATTAGAAGCAGCAAAGGAAACTCAGTGTTAAAATCTATATGCTTTGACTCACCGGGTAGATAGTAGATTCTTTGTTCTTCACATTAAACGATGTTAAATTACAAAAGTTAGTATTACCACTTTCTTTTATGAACTAATATCTTGAACTGAATGAAAACTAAAAAAAAGCATTCTTTCTAATGAGCAGTATTAGTTAATGCAATTTGATTTTAATTATTTGCCTTTAATTTCAGAGGAGCATGAAACAGATGAAAAGCGGGGTAAAATCTATAAACCTTCATCGCGATTTTCAGATCAAAAAAATCAACCAAGCCAGCCATCTAATGAGAAGCCTCCATCCCTCTTAATGATAGAAACCAAAAAGCCTGTAAGTTTCATATTTGAGTATTAACCCATACTTAGGGGCTATTTAGAAGTGATTAGAGAATGGTCTGTGTGATCTTTCAGAGTAGTTTATCACATATTAAAAGAAGGTGGGAATTTTTATTTGCTTAATCCCATAGTAGATAAGAAGATCATGAAATGCAGTGGTCCAGTAGCCCTGTATCCAGCATATGATATATGTAGTCCTGCACTTCGATTTGGCTGCTGTATGGTTTTACTGAGTTCCTGCTAGTTGAGACAGACTGTTCATGAGTGCAGGTTTAGTCACTGTTGTGAAGTGACAGTTTCTCCAATCCTGAGAATTTGTGAAGTTTTAGAAACAATTCTTACTGCCATCTGTTTTTAGGTTTTTATAACTGAAAAAAAAACCCAACCCTGACCTTTGCATTGATCCAAGGTTTTCATGGTGAAGTTTTCTTATTTTTGGGGTTTTTTTGTGGTGATGTTTAAGAAGCCCCTTTAGCTCTTAGTTGTACCAGTTTTGAACCTTTTTTGAAGCTGAACACCTTGTTATTATTTATTTTGACTTCTGCATGGTTTGTTACTTTTTTCCTCTTTAACTGAAATTTTTTTCCCCCTTATTGTAAAAAGTAATGGAAATATGAAGAAACAGTTTGCAAGTCAAGTGATAGTTACATATGATTACTGTTGCTACTGTATATATGTAATGTGTAATTAATGTCTTGAACATCTTTAAAAAGTCTTTTAATAGAGCTTGCTACAATTTCTTAAGCTTAAAGTTAATCATATGTGATACTGCCTGTTAGGGTGGGAAATGTATTGTGATAATGGATAATCCCCTCCTAACTTCCCTCCAGTTTTAAACAAAACTCAAATTTAGGTGAGTAGGGTAATACTGGATGGGAATTTTGAATATCATTGTATGTAAAACTCTACAGTTACATAAATGAATTGTAGCATTTTTTATTATGCCAAGCTCTGTTCTGTCATATGCAAGTATTTGCACTGTAAGAATATTACTGCTTTTCAAATTTGTCATAAATACTTATCAAATAATGCAATCAGTTTACTCACTTGCCCTGTCCCATGGTAATTGAAGATAATGAGGTAAAAATGATTTTATTTATTTGGCAGACCCTCCCCAAAAACAAAAACAAACAAACAACTTTGCCTGGGGTGAGTAGGAAGTCCAGTTTTTCCAAAGCTGTAGTGTGTAACACAATAAATACTTTGTATGTCTGCCTATTGGAAATGTTTTCATTTAAATTTGGTTATATGAAAGCATTGTTGTTGAAGATAGAGTTCACGTGAGTTAGTTAAGGTACATATGTTACAGTAAAAAAAAGAATCTAATATCCATATTCTTTGTCATTCAAAGGTGGGTTTTTTTGAGGATCTTGAACTATCTAGAGTAACTTTCTTCAGATGTATTTGTATCTGAGAGGAAGCAAAAAAAGGAAATTCACATAGAATGTTTGTGGATAAAATAACTAAATATGTATGTAAAATAACTTACATGTACACTCAGTTTATTTAGTGCATGACAGTTGGCTATTAGTATAGTCAACTTCTAAATTTCTAAGCAGAACAAAGTGACAAAATGCATCACAGATACTTTAAATTTGTATGCTTTAGAGTTCTGCCAGAAAAGACTTCTGTTTTAAAATCTATCATCACACATGCTGCATTGCAATAATGAGAATTAACAAAGTTTAGTTTATCCTTAATTGTGTATTTTCTAGCTTTGTGTTTGATAGTGTTCAGTCTTAATATTTTCAAGTCTGTCTTTTCTGTGTGTGTGTTGTTTTTAGTGGTGCTTTTTTTTTTCTTTCCTGTAGTTTACTTGGTTTGAAAGTTGTGGGTTAACTATGCATGGAAATTTTCTTAAATTCTGTTATATATGTACTTTTTTTTTGTTTCATTTTATCTGATGAAATGTTGGCTGATATATCTTTACTTTTAGCCTTTGAAGAAAGGAGAGAAGGAAAAGAAAAAGAGTAATTTGGAACTTTTTAAAGAAGAATTAAAACAGTAAGTTCGACTAATTTTTACTGTAAATAAAAAAGATCCAAGACCCTAACCTTGTTCTTACTGGCAGTATTTAGGATCATACTTGCTAAGTACTTTCCCAAAGTAGGATTTTTTGGTTTTGTTTCTTTTTTCATCAAATGCTTGTGGAGTAGTATGACTTAATTAAAAATGGGAACAATAATAAAATGCAGTATGAACCCATGCAGTTAGATGCTCCTTACAGGTATCTGTGATTTGGCTGGATAATCACAGAATGTTAGGGGTTGGAAGTGGCCTCTGGGGATTCTCTAGTCCAACCCCCGCTGGAGCAGGATCACCTAGAGCAGGCTGCACAGGACAACATCCAGGCAGGTTTTGAATGTCTCCAGAGATGGAGACTCCACAACCTCTCTGGGCAGCCATGTGCTATCTAATTAGTTATCTGGGGTTTCTTGAT
This sequence comes from Hypotaenidia okinawae, assembly GCA_027925045.1. NCBI lineage: Eukaryota > Metazoa > Chordata > Aves > Gruiformes > Rallidae > Hypotaenidia > Hypotaenidia okinawae. The sequence goes on from BSDF01000010.1 coordinate 12,070,076, forward strand.
ATTTCTCCCCTTTTATACACTGGTTGGTGACAGGAAGTGTTTACTGCTGTTGCCAGAAAAGACTTCTGGTTTGAAATGTATCATCAGTCAGAGACTACAAAATAATCAAAAAGAAAGCAAAAAAGCCAAGTACACTGGCTTCAGTCTTTGTTGAAGTGAATGGATTTCTTTGCATGTCAGAGATGTTTGATTGTGACTTTTGAAAGAGTTTGATATTGCCTTTATAAGCAGAAGAAGATCCAGAGCAATTAACCCGAAAAAGTAAATACAAATGCTTGAAGTATTTCAGAGATTCCAGTAAGTGAATGACTGGCTATGTTTCCAAAGCTACTCAAGATGATTTTTTTGATCAGTTATGTGTGAATAGAAACTTAGATGATTGAATGAACCAGCCATCTACCAGGATAAAAAATGGAAACCTGTTTTTTTTCCTTTGACATCTGCTGTCAGTATGTTACTTAAAAGTGGAACTTGGGATACAATTCATTTTTAGAAAAGCAAGTGTGAACCTGTAAAGAACACTTGTTAACGTGGTCTCATGCATTGTTAGTGACATGCAGCAGGACAAGTAGGTACTGTAACTGATGAAGATATTAAGGTTTTGGGTGTTGGCTTCTCTCTTTATGGGGATGTAGCAAAGGCATTGTTAGCAAATAGACATGTGTATCAGACTCAGAAGGAAGAAGTTTTGTCAGTGTCCCTAAAACTCTGTCTAGAGGAATTGTAGTATGAGGTTCAGCTTTTCTGTTAATGCAGAAATAAGACTTGTAATTGAAGCTGAGAGGTGTGCCTTGGCTTGCATAATTTAGAAAAAAAGCTGAATAATGCTTCAAAAAGCAGATTCTTTCACTTCTGAATGTGTAACACAACAGAAAGAGCAGCACATGTATGGAGTGTAGCAGAGTGCCATATATGTGCCCTGATGTTAGAGGTAGAAAATAAAATAATCTGTGTGCATTAATAAAAAATAGGTACTGCTTTATAAATCCGTAAGTGGATCTTGTGAGTAGTGTCAGAACTTCACTGCTGTCTGTTTGTTCGTTATTGTAAGTGGATTGAATTGACAACTTTGCATTCCTGGTACAGTTTCTTGTAACAGAATTCAAAGCCAAACTACAAAGAACCAAATAGTTACTTTTATGATACTATCTTCAGAGATATAAATTAAGATGAGGTCCTGCATGTTCTGGAAATGGTCATATGGGGGTGTCTGTCAGCCTACACAGTGGCAGCCCATACCATTAAGTCTTGTAAGAGGTAGGAGGAGAAACAATCACTGAGGAGTTGAGGAATCATCTGAACACTCAGTGGATCTCTGGCAGTTGAATGTGCAATTTGGGTCACTTACTCATAGTGCAGTTCTTATTTCTTGTCTTGTAAACTGCTTCTCAAACCAACTTAGATCTGTTTGAGATTAAAAACCACTGACATTATGAGTGAGGAAGCATATAGCTGTTAATTCTGGTAGGTATGTTCTAGTCGATTGAAAAGAAATTAAAACATACTGGCAATTTGGATTTTTTAACAAGCAATTTATTTTTTAAACAAGTTTAATGTTAAAAATTCTTCTGTTTCTAAAGTTAATTGAAAATTTTAGAATCAGAACTTCACGATGGTATTAAGTTGTTACTCTTGTTAAACTTGTTTTATAGAATACAAGAGGAGCGTGATGAAAGACATAAAACAAAAGGTAGATTGAGCCGTTTTGAACCACCCCAGTCAGATTCAGATGGCCAGCGTCGTTCAAGTAAGTAGATGCTATTTTTCATGTTTCTTTGGACACAGTATTTGTAGACTAAATTATATATATTTTTCTTCTATTTATTTAGTGGATGCTCCTTCAAGAAGAAACAGATCATCTGGTGGTAATATAGATTCTTTTCTCAATTCAGTATAGTGTTGTCACTTAAATGCATAGCAAGAATTATGACTTCTTTTTTCCCCTTTGTTGTAGTACTGGATGATTATGCACCAGGGTCACACGATGTTGGAGATCCAAGCACAACAAATTTGTATCTTGGAAACATTAATCCTCAGGTAAGTTTGGAGCCAAGGAGTGAAGTGCAGTGTTGGCGTGTGTGGGTCCAGCTGGATTTTTTTTTTTTTCAGTGGGACTTTCCTCCCCTTTCTATTTCAAACCATATGTATATTTAAAGCCACATACTAAGTACAGTTGGTGACTGTAGAGACAGTATTAATTTGAATAAAAGCTCTGTACAAGATGCTGCACAACTTTAAGGTTTAGGCTATTGCTTATTACATGTGAAAATGCTCAGTTAAAACTATTTTTCCATGGATGTCTCCATGAAAGGTGGATCATGTCTCTAAAATATCAGTGTGTTCAGTTTAAAATGCAATTATTCTAATTATTATTCTGCATTAGATTGCACTGGGAAGTATTGATGGATTGTTGTGTTTCAAGAAACAAAAAATTAAAATCTTGACATTTGGACAAGAAAATGACTGAGCATCTTAAAAATGCAGTAGCAAGATTCTAATTTTCACCTCTTTTATGTAGATGAATGAAGAGATGCTATGTCAAGAATTTGGACGCTTTGGACCATTAGCAAGTGTTAAAATTATGTGGCCAAGAACTGATGAAGAAAGAGCAAGAGAAAGAAATTGTGGCTTTGTTGCCTTTATGAACAGGAGAGATGCTGAAAGAGCATTAAAGAATTTAAATGGTAAACAGATTTCTCTGTTGGTAATTATTTTTGTAGGAATATGGAGAAATAACTAAGCATATGTTTTTGGTAAATTTTTGGACTAATAAAGCACTGGCAGTGTTTTTAGTTTACACTGACTTTTACTGGCAGCCAAATGTCATCACACTGTAGCATACATAAGGGTTGGGAAAAGTGGCGGCTTTTGCTGTGGGTAATTATATGGAATTTCTGACTGATTTGAAGAAGTGAGCTGGAGATAATGTTTGATAATCTCTCCTCTGTAAACAGACTATTTTAAGAAGAAATTTATTGCTTATAGTTGTCTACCAACTGATTTTTTTTGTGGATAAATTTAACTGGTGCACAGGATATAATTAGTAATTGGTTATGAGGTAACTTTACTACCCCATGCATCTGATTTTGCACATGGACTATCTTGCCTATCTTGTATTTGAAGGGGGGGAAAGGATAAAATAAAATATCTTAGATGAAGAAATCTGTCCATACAGTTCAGGAAAAGCCCAAAAATAAAAAATGGGCATGGCATCCTTGACAAAAATAATAGAAAATGAAAGGTTGCCCTTGCAATGGTTACTCAAAACGGTCCTTTGCTAGGATAGTTAGTACGTAGGCTTACAGTATATAGGTCTAAATTAGATTTGGTTTTTTTGTAACATAACTTGTATTTGTTATTATGAAGAAAACATTTATAGGACAAGTAACACAAATAATATAGTTTAAAGATTACTTTGTTCATTCTAATGTGCTGGATGTCAGAAGTTTTAATTGTTTTTCCCCAGTAATTCAAGGAATTGTGTATTGTAGTCTCCTGAAAATGTATGTTGGTGAGGGCAGATTAATAAGATGTGTCATGTAATAGGCTTTCATTTGCACATGGTGTAGTTGCTTAGATATGATGCAGTAATCAACAACGTGAGCAGAAAGTAAACCATGACAGGTAGAACTGAATGCTACACTTGCATGGAGAAATCTCAAGTGATGCTAACAGAATGGTGGCTTTGTGGTTTGTTTTTGGTTTTTTTACTTTCATTTCTTCAGGCAAGATGATAATGTCCTTTGAAATGAAGCTAGGATGGGGCAAAGCTGTACCCATACCACCACATCCAATATACATTCCGCCTTCTATGATGGAGCATACCCTCCCGCCTCCTCCGTCAGGACTGCCTTTTAATGCCCAGCCTAGGGAGAGATTGAAGAATCCTAATGCTCCAATGTTACCACCACCAAAAAACAAGGAAGATTTCGAGAAGGTAACTTACAGTACCCTGGGCCATATCTCATTGTTAAATACTACATCTGTGGCAGTATTTCAATGGCTTCGTAGATTTGCATTATTCAGGCTGACTTTGGCGGCCCTTAGTACGCAAGCTCTAGTTCCCTGCTGTAGCCCAAGGGAACATACTTAATTCCTGAAGCTCTGTTTCATGTCTGTGTTAGGGCACAGCATATTGGGTCTTGATTTATTTTAGTGCTGCTTTAAATCTGGCTATCATTTTCCCCCTCCAGGCTCCCTGGATTTTTTTCTCCTACGTCCCCCCTTTTGTTGGCTGCCAAATTGCAGTATCTAAATTGTTTTCTTTAGAGAAAATACTGTGGTTTAATTTGGGTAGCATTATTTTTACACTAGAGGAGTTGATGTATTTTGTGTAGAAGGTAATTAATCTGGACATTGAGTAAGTATTTTATGCTACTTATGGAGTCAGTTTTCAATCTTTTTTTCTGGAATATTAGCTGATAAAAGGGTAAGTATCTTGTAATCACAAACCAACTTGATTTACATTTGTAAGAATTTGTTGATTCTTTGAATGACCCTTAAATGTTAGGGCCATTTTTGTAAGACTTGGGAATAAAGTAATACCAACAACTTCCAAGTCAAATAGTTTAGAATCTTTTCATAAATCTTAGAACTCCTTTCTTAATTATATTCAGCGTAGTACCTATTCAGTACAACGATGTACATTCTGACAGGAATGTTCTGATACTTTGCAATTGGTGAACCTTTATGGTTCACTGACACAACCATTTGCTTTTTGTGTAATTGCTTAGTTATAACTTCACAGCAGTGATTGCCTGCAAAACTTGTGATAGATGTGTAGTATTTTCATTGCATATGTATATTTTTGCTTGTTACTTGTTAACAATACTCACATATTCTATGTTTATTATCTGATGTGACTTCATATACAGACTCTGTCGCAAGCCATAGTCAAAGTGGTTATCCCAACAGAAAGGTACATGTTTTTCTTTATTATTACTGATCTAAATATAGAAAATTTCCCCTTCGGAATTTTAAAGAAAAATGGTGATGTTAAGGAAAAGGTAATGGCTTGACTGAGCAATGGTTCTTGAGAAAAATGTGTGCATCTTACAGTCTTATTATCCTTAATCTATTTTTTTAAGTGAGGATAGATTTAACTAATTGCCTTTTGCATTGAGTTTGAGCACTGGAAATAGTTGCAAGGTAATGCAGTTACCTAGTGAAGACTAGGGTGAAATAGCTTATTTTAGAGACAATGTGTAAGTCCTGACATAAACCTTGGAGTACTGCGTAGGTAGGAGGCAGCTGGATCCAGTGTGGTGCTGTTGGGGTTTTTCCTTTTTCCCTTTTTTTTTTTTTTTTAAAAAACTTAGACAGTTTATAACCAGTTCAGTTAAAAAAATCTGGTTTTTGTTTTTTGGTGGTGTGTTTGTTTTATTTTTAAAATGTGCAACAGTTAATATTTTTGGTGACTGAAGAAGGTAGTTGTGTAGTACAAGGGTATTTTTACATTTTGTTCCTGATCAGTCCTCCTGCTTTCACACTAGTCTAGGTATACTCTTGCTCAGTTAAGCTAAAACCTTTTCCCAAACATAGGAACACAACACTGTTTTAAAAGTAAATAAGCACAAAAGATTACCAAATTCTCTTTGACATTGGCCTTGGTGAGCAACACCAGCTGAACTGTCTGCGGCAGCGGGGGACCAGGAAAACATCATGGGATGGATTGGGAAAGTATACAGTTTTTGACCAGACATTGGTACGATCGGCTCCAATAAATGTGGTTTTATTATAACTGAAAAAAAATTTTTTTTGTTGGCCAACTTAAGCTAAATGACATTTTAAATAATGCACTTAAAACTATCATCTTTTTTTACTACACTGTTTTAATTGTCACAAAGTCCCTTTTTTCTTTTTCTTTTTTTTTTTTTGCGTGTGTGTGTGTGGGGAAGAAAGAGATTTGTGAAGCTAGCTGTAGCAGTGTGCCAACCTACTTGTCAATAGATGCTCAAATGCACTAGTGTTTTTGGTGAGATTTTAGGACAGTACAATTTGTGTTGAGTAGAGACATGAATAATTAGGGTGATCAGGAGGAGTCTTGATTTGAGAAACATTGAGTAGGAGAACAAGCACTTATAAAACTATAGTGCTTACAGACTACTTAGCATTCAGAGAAAAATGTTTCCATTTTATTTACCGTAGCATTTTGAAAGCTTGTATCATAAGAAAAGCTTATGTTAATTGAACTGTATTTGAAAATACTTTAAAGAATTTTATTCCTGATGACTTTCAAAGATGCTGATGACAGCTACTAAGACTATTACACAGTGCATTCTGTCTCGAAAAAAATCGACTGCTTTCAGTGGGATATTGCATTTAATTATTCTCCTTGGTTTGAAAATGTTCAGTATATTTTTTTAACATCTCTGCTAAGCAGAAAGCCTTGAGTATATACAATCAGGTTTTTTTCTGAGAAACTCACTTTCAAGTAGTCATACCCCAAAATGCATGTCACATCCTCTTTCAAACATGGGATGTACTGGATCTGTTTTTATACATTGAGGTCTCTTAAAAGCAGATATTCTTCAGGCATGAACTGTTCTTATGCAACTTTATTGTACCAGTGAGAGAAAAATAAGGTTAAAACTGATGGTGTGGTTCTACAGGAACCCAAAATTGATAATGTTGAATTTGCCTTAAGGTAAACAAATGGCGTAATAGCTCAGAGGCTTGAAAGCTATTTGTCTTTTTTTTTAACTGATGTTTTCAAATACAGTTCATATAATAAGAATAGTCTTGCTATTTTGACTTTCAGAACACTGCTGTAAATAAAATGGCTACAGAATTATTGAGACTATGTCCTCTTTACAATGTTTCTGAGATCATAAAAAGCAGACAGGAAGTGTGAGCTGTAGTTAGCTGTCTGGGGGATTTTGTGTAATATTTGAAGCAAATGTAGATCTAATAGTAGCTGGTATAAAACAATTTACTAAGTTTGCAGATGGTGGGTTTTATTACTATATTTTTAAGTTAAAATTTTATCTAGTGCATTAGATCTGGCAGATCTTGATTATTCATGGCAGAAAATAAATCACCTCATTACTTAATAGAAATTCTGCATCTTTTCAATGTAAAAATTCTTGAATTTCAGTTATTAAAAAATGGTAAAAGGAAATCTACTGAGATACATGTAAAGGGACAATATTCATTTGTTACATCTAAGAAAATAGAAAATATAAAAGTCTGTATTTCTTGTTTGCATCACATTCAAAGGACATGTGCTGTGAAGCTTTTGAGGTATGTAGGTTCTCTATATTTGAAAATTCTGGATTCTGTTTCTGTAAGAGTCTGAAAGGTTGGAAACCGGAGCTCACTCCTCATTACAAAGCTTATATGACCATCTCCTGTAAGCATGCTTATAAGTGGCTTTGCATTTTCAGATGTGGCTTGAAAAATGCTCACTTAACATCTGCTTCTCGCCTGTCTCAGGATGTAATGCTGAATGGAAGAAATACAGATTTTTATTATTTTTTGATTATCATTTGGTTCACTTGAATGTGTGAGGGAGGGAACTTGGGTGGTATAACACAAAATGATGGAGTTTTGTTCTATTTCAATAGTTGAGTCTTGACCAAAACCAGGTTGATTAATGAAACCATTGCCTGGTTTGGCATCAAGAAGGCTTTTTGCTTTCACACATGAATAGTGCGAAAGCTGAATGCAGTTTCTATTGAATATTGAAAAGCATGTGTGTGTTCAATTTTGAGCATATTACTCAGCCAGTTGCTCCTCTGTAGAACTTAGCTGTTTGGTCTTAGTTCTATGCAATTTAGATGAGGGCTTAGTTTTTGATAGTTAATTGTACTTCGGTGTTCAGCTGCCCGTTTTTATGTGCAAAGACTATTAAGCTTTTACTAAGCCAGTGATGGTTGTAGGCTAAGCCGTGGAAATTCAGGAATGAGTTCTCCTCTCAAATTCTTACTCCACCACTCCTAGGCATGTTTTATTTTAGAATGCCCGTGTCTATGATGCAAGGCTATGATATGTTCTATGTTACCTTATCTCTTATACAGTTTTCTTAACAATACAGCAAAATAATCTCCTGTAGTATCTTAGGTGGAGTGTAGTTTTATATAGTGTTAGGTCTGAATCAATTTTTCTTTAACTGTGTTGTTGTTGTAGGAATTTGCTCGCTTTGATACATCGCATGATAGAGTTTGTGGTACGGGAAGGGCCTATGTTTGAAGCCATGATCATGAACCGAGAAATCAACAACCCAATGTTCAGGTGCTCATTACTTTGCTTCAATTGGAAATAGCACTGTTTTCACTGTTGCTAATATTTTTTACTTCTGTAGTACTAGTAAGAGTTGCTTTTATTGTGCCTGACTTTGTGCAGATTTAAATTTTACAAATTGTACAAATGCTTATGCTAGCTTTTCATGAAGAAGCCTGCACTCTTCATTGCAGTTGTCACTGTTTTAAAATAAGAAAGGAAAAAAAAAAAAAATCCTCCCCCCACCAAACATGATGTAAAATTCTAACCTTTAAGAAGAGCTGGGAGTCATTTTTCTTTGCTGTCAAGGCAAAAAGGATTGAACTTTAGCTGACATAGTAGAGTTTTCAGAATTTCCAGCTCTTGTTGTTATTGGAATAGAAAAGGATCAGTTTCCAAATTCCATGTGAAATGGAGTCTCTAAAAAAGTATTTTCAAGGAAATACCTGATGACATTTTAAAAATACCTTACTTGTAGTAAGGTTGAATTGCTTAATTTTTATTTTTATATACAAATTGAGAAAATATACAGGTCAAAATACCCTGGCCATTAAAGGTCAGATGACCACCCCCACCCCTTCCCCTCAATATTGGCAGAATGTTCTCGTGGATAATTTACATGTGGAAATCTTCATTTAGTATTCAATCTCAGCACCCTGACTTGATAAGATTCTGCATCACGTGTGCTGAGGTTGCAGTTGCACCTGTATTGACTTTTTGGACTGATGAATCTTCTGCTTTCCTGTGGGGCTGCACAGTTTTTCTTTCTGACCCTGTTCTTCTGTCTCCTGAGATGCTATGCATTTGTGAGATTCTGCTGTCTGCTTTGGAGTTTGCATGTGTATATGTGTGGCGTTGTGTTTGTTCTGTGCAGCTCTGTTGTGGGTGTATGTGATATTAGTTATCTTGAGTTCACGTGGTAGCTGAGGTGGCATTCTGAACAGGGCTTGATTATGGGTTTTAATTATTGCTTCCTTTGAATTTCTGTAACACGTTTTGTGTCTTTGCTCTTTGGTTTAGGTTTTTATTTGAAAACCAGACTCCAGCCCATGTATATTATAGATGGAAGCTTTACTCAATTCTTCAGGCAAGTAAAATTTTAGTGACAATTCATAACAACTACAAGCATGATGAAATAACATAGAAATAAAAATACTTCTATTCTTTTTTAGGGAGATGCTCCAACCAAGTGGAGGACAGAAGACTTCCGTATGTTCAAAAATGGATCCTTCTGGAGGCCACCACCATTGAATCCATACTTGCACGGGATGTCAGAAGAGCAGGAAACGGAAGCATTCGTGGAGGAACCGAACAAGAAGGGTGCACTTAAGGAAGAGTATGAACTTCTATCAGTTCATAGTGCTGTTTTAACTACTGAGTTGCTTGGGTTTTTTACTCTTGGGTTTTTGTAATTACATGTTGTGCCTAAAATGTTGTCATGCCTATGATACTGTTACTTAGAAACCCTTAACCTCAGAGCTTTTCAGTTAGTCTTTCTTTGATTATACTTGTTGCTAAATAAGTTCTGTATTTGGTTGGATTTGTCATCATTGAACAGTGAGTCCTTTCTAGCCAGTCATTATTAACCCTTTATTTGAAGGGGATTGCAAAGACATCTGATGGCTGAGGTCCTTTCTCAACATTGTTATGATCTCATGATGTTATAAACTCATGAGCTAAACAGTTGTTATAAACTTAAGCAGGAAGAGACAGATCATCAGAGTTCTTTGCTGTGAATTCTAAATGTGGTGGGGGTAGCTACAGGAGTTGAGAGATATGCATGACTTTCTTAATTTTGCGGTTACTCTTCCAGCTGTGTTCTTAGCATGAAGAATTTTTTCTTGTTTTATTTTTCTCATAGTTACGATACCAGTCATGGTTCTGGAGTATTTAATATGTGATATATTTCTTATATCTTCTTTTTTGAGAGGCTCCTAAATATATTCATTTGAGAGGGTTCTCTGTATATGGAGATCATGGAAAATCTGAAATAAATGCTTCTTACTAGCTTTCTGAATATAATGCTGCATTTTTTGCAGCAGTAATTACTTCATGGTTTCAATTTAACCATTTTTATTTAAGCTTAAACAAAATCCAAAAAGGTAATTACTTCATTAGAGATACTGATCTGCTGCATTAGGATTTCTGTATGTAGTCAAGACTTGAGTGGAAATTTTTTGCACTGTGTTTATGTAATGTGGAGGCATATGCTCATAAGTCACTGAGAAAACTCAGGCAACAGAATATAAAAATACTTAAAATTACTTTTGTCCTAAAGATGGAAAAATCAAAAACATCAGTAAGTGGAAATTCTCCAAAGTGCTCCATTCTATTGAAAGTATTAAAATCCATTTGATTTCAGGCAGAGGGACAAGTTAGAGGAAATTCTGCGTGGATTAACACCTCGGAAGAATGACATTGGTGATGCGATGGTTTTTTGCCTAAATAACGCGGAAGCTGCTGAAGAAATTGTAGACTGCATTACAGAGTCATTGTCTATTCTGAAGACTCCTCTTCCCAAGAAGGTGTGGAGATTTTGTATAGTCTTGTATTTTACAGGAAGAGCTCACTTAACAGCATGTGCATGTAATTTAGGAGCAGTGTTTCAAATAGCATTGAGGTTTTGTATTAAAACGTGGACTTGAATTTAAATAAGCTTTTTTCCCTGTTGGAATTTGTTACATACTTTATTCCTTCTGAACCTGCTTGTAAAAAAATGTTCTGTCTTGCAGTAAAGTTGAAAATAGCAGAATAGTCTGTTCAAACAAGGAAATAAAATTGGAATTCCATGTAATACTGAGTAATACCATGTTACAGTGGCTAGTACTATGTAGCTTAATGGGGCTAATTACCTCTTAACATGTTTATTAACAATGTGCCTGTGTTACACTTAGTTTATCTATCAGTATCAAGTTAGAACTATCCTGTATTCTTTCTGGAAAAATGCATGTATTTTCAGGATAGTTTTAAATGCTAGAATTAGCTTAATTTGAATGTTCTTTATTCTAGATTGCAAGATTATATCTAGTGTCAGATGTGTTATACAACTCTTCAGCTAAAGTTGCCAACGCGTCCTACTATAGAAAATTGTAAGTATAATATTTTAGGTAATTATTTTAAAGAATATCCTTATATTCAGTATTGTACAGCTCTGGAACAATGTTGTTTTAGAGAAGTTAAAACTTTTCTATGAGACTACTGTTAGAGCACTGATGTTTATATCTCTTTACGTGAAAATGTATAGGAGGGTAGCATGTTAGGGCATAGGATTGCTTTGTGATGCAAGGTGTGTATATGCCCTGTGCAAGGGACCGCTTGTGTGGGCCTCAGAGGTGACAGTAACTTGTGCCTTTTCTTTACAGAAAGAGAGCCTGTAGAAAATATTAAAGATTAAGGTATAGCAAATAATTCATGCAAATAAGTCCATTTTTGAAATGGATTCCTTTTTTTTTATTAAAAGGTGTTCTTAACTATTCATGAAGTTTGTAGAATTTATAAGGGGATTGTTTCTATGGTGCTGAGCAGAATTTAAGAAAAATGTCCAAGGGAGGAGAGTACCTTTGTCTTAGATATTTGATTGTGTTTACTACCTGAAGTTTCTCTAGTGTTAAAATAGCATGATGAATATTCAGCATGTTACAAAGCTGTAGCGATTCCAGATGATGTTTCTTGTTGCACTGTTTCTGTGGTGTGGCATTGCATTTTTTTTTTTGTATGTTGAGAGAAGCTCAAAGGAAGCTAGACAGCTGTTTCTGCACTATCCTTGAAGGCACTGAATAAATTAGAATAAAAAAATAACCAAGAATCTTTAAAAATTCAAATTGATTTTTTGAGGCAATTCTTTCATTGAATATAAGGTTATAAAACTCCTTTTATCCTCCTCCAATCTTTCCAGGCTGTGTAAAGAGACTGCAGCAGATGTGAAGATCTCCCTTCACAGTTCTGTTGTTGTCCAAGGTGATTTAATATATAGTAATCATATTTGCTTTATAGTTCAGTTCATGGCTACTTATAGGGATCAGAACCTTGTGCTTTTGAGTCCTGTGTCCCAGGTATTTTCTTTAATTATGTATGTCCAGAAAACAGATATTACGAAGTTTAACTAAAGAAATGTATATGTTTAATTCTAGTTTTGAAACAAAATTATGTCAGATATTCTCTGATCTCAATGCTACTTACCGTACAATACAAGGCCATTTACAGTCTGAAAATTTCAAGGTATGTATTTCACTGTTATTTACATGACATAGCAGTCCAATAAATAGATGTTCCTGCACAAGAGATTGCATACTATAATAGGTAGCTTAGACCTCAAGCTTCCTAATTAAGGTTTTTTTGTTCTTTAATAATAAATTTTCTCTTGCAAAGATAGCCTTCACATTCAGGAAGAAAATTAGCATCTTATAGCCAAAAAGCACTGGTAGATAGATAGTTGCGGAGTTGAGAGGATATCTGTCTAGTACTTGAATTGCACACAAGGCCTTCTAGCTTTCTGACTGGTTTTGGACCACCTATATTTCAGTTTCTAAAATAAATCTGGGCTGCTCAGTGAGGTAAGAAACTGCTGGACATAACAGTGTAGTGGATCACGCTTTTGTGATATTTAGGCCTTGTTTCTTGAGGTCTGATAAACAGTCTGACCATGGGTAGTTGAGAGTGTATTTTTAAGACAAAAGGCTCTGCTTCTTGCCATTCTCATGCCCAGCCTAGCTTTTCCTTTTTTCTTCTTCTGTTTTAAAGATGCCTCTGCAGTTTGCTGTGGTTGGTTTGGCTTTGGTTGGTTGGTTTTGTTGGGTTTTTTTAAATCAGAAGCTTTAAATACAAAGCTTACAGTCTAGTCAGGTTTTTTGTATTAAGGTCTTTATCCTGGGTTTCCTACTTGCTCTGCTCCCAGTTGCTTTTGACTGAGAATCAGTCTTAGTTATCTGCTGTTTTAAAACTGTTTATTAAATTATGCTGTAAAGACAGGTAGTGGAATTTTTTTAAAAATACGTGTATCTTCAGATACTTACAATGTGTTAAAGTTGAGCTGAAGCCCATCATTTCAAATACATTTCACTTCTCCAAAAAAGAGCAAAGTAGAAACATTATTTCATTTGAATAACATTAATAAGCCAGTGCTAATTTTAGCTATTTTATTTTACAATGGGAAGTTACTTTCTGTTACATTTAGTAAAGGCACCTGCTTACCCACATCTGGGCAGAAGGAAATTAACTATTAGGATAGGAACTCTGAACAGTGGCAGTTGATAATATAACAGGAATTTACAGGGAAAATGAAATCCAAATGAGAATTTTAAGAGCATAGTTCCTATATACATATTTTTGTAAAATGACTAGTCTTGCCCAGAATGGTGTGATTGTAATACACTCCAGTGTGGAACTACTTAGGAGTAGCTGTCTACCATAGTAGTTCTTAGTGGTGTCTTTCCCATCACTTTAAAAGTTCTTAGTGCAAATTTTTCAGCTTATTTTTTTCCTATTGCTTCTAGCAACGGGTAATGACATGCTTCCGAGCATGGGAAGACTGGGCCATCTATCCAGAGCCATTTCTGATCAAGTTACAGAATATTTTCTTGGGGCTTGTAAATATCATGGAAGATAAGGAGACAGAGGTAAGTGACTTTGGTAGTGATGCTAGCAGATGGTGAGGAGAAATGTGTAAATATAAAATCAGCCTGGCAAGGAGTATTTTGATATCTCTGTTAAGGAGAATAAGCCTTTTTCCCCCCTCTGAATTCTTGCTCTTAAATACAGGTGTTACAGCTGTTTTCAAATGTAAAAAGTGTTCAATCTGTTTATGCATTTGTTGATTAGGTGCTGTAGTGGCCTTACATTGTGAGACCATTTCAGAGCAAAGACAAAATGATGGGTATTTCTGTTGTATAGGAAATACTCAGTAGTTATTTTTCTGTGAGTTTTGAGTTATAGTTACAGGCATGAGTTTAATTTCTAAGTGTTTAAAACAGCTGTGAATCTGGCTGCCTGAATCACCTGCTTTATTTTTGTGTGAGTGTCAGGCATGAATGTAACAAAGCTACCTGAACTTTCTTAGTTTAAGGAAGGTTGTGCCAGATCATTTACACCAGTAATATACTACTTTGATGTTTGCCGTGTTGTATCAGAGCAGTAGGTTGATAACTTGCTAGTTACACTACAGCAAGTTGTTGTAGAAGTTTTTAGGCAGGATGTGTAACAAATTTTAGTAGTTGCATGATGACACGTATAAATTCTTATTTGGTATTTTGAATATGTGAATGTGTGAATCTGTTTAGTTATGTGTAAAGATTATCTAACAGTCAAGACAGTGGACACTAATAAACAACTGTCTGTTTAGTATAAATACATTTTGTAACTGTGGAAACATGCCTTTCGTAACAGTGGGAGGGAGACCTACAGTATCACTGGAAGGTTAGCTTATTTCCCTTAGCAGCAGAGCAGGGTGAACATGTGTGTCAGAAGACAGTGTCTGCACCTATCAATTTACAATATTTAGGTGTATTAATCATTTGTGTTCCTTAAATGCGTATTCTGCCAAATAGTTGATTTCTGTCAGCGGTTCAGATTACTGGTTCTCAGGGCATCTTTTATATGTTGTAAGTATAATTTATCTAATTGGCTCGTTTAGAGCTAAACCTCAACTTCATATCTTTTTCTTTTGAATATAGGCATTACAAAGTTTCCATTACATAGTAGAAAAATTCCAAGCTCTTGCTTATATTTTTTTTTATAGGATGTTGTTGTTATGGATTTCCTCTGCAATAAACAACTGTGCTTGGTAGCAGAAATTGTTCAGGTTGAGGGCTTTTTTTTTTTGCATTTTGTTACTTTTAAAGCTACTTCTTTTTAAAGAAATGAATTGATAATTGGAGAAGTAAAGAAAAGCAATGTAGGTTGTTTTTTGCTTGTTTGTTTGGTTGGTTTTTTTCCCCTTGAAGTTACTATTTATTCTTTCTTTTCAGGAAGTACCAGATGATCTTGATGGTGCTCCGATTGAGGAAGAGCTTGATGGTGCTCCACTAGAAGATGTGGATGGAATTCCTATTGATGCTGCTCCTATTGATGATCTGGATGGAGTCCCAATTAAATCGCTAGATGATGATCTTGATGGAGTTCCTTGTATGAAATGTTTCAACTTTAAATTTGAATATTCAATTTTTTATGATTTCCCCCCATTCCCCCCCAAAAAATAATGTTTGCAAGTACAGCCAAGAGTATCTTTGTAAAACATTGAATTGATTAATTTCAATTTGCATTAGGAAGAATTACTTCATAAGCTGCTTTGGGATTATAATTGCTTCAGAGAC
The DNA here is from genome assembly GCA_027925045.1 of Hypotaenidia okinawae. Classification (NCBI taxonomy): domain Eukaryota; kingdom Metazoa; phylum Chordata; class Aves; order Gruiformes; family Rallidae; genus Hypotaenidia; species Hypotaenidia okinawae. Next base: position 12,085,603 of record BSDF01000010.1, read on the forward strand.
ACCGTAGGTGTCTTCTGCTATTATAGACGTTAACTTCTAAATCCTAATTTCTTTTCTTTGCAAATAAGTAAATGGTATAATATGCTTCAGTGTTTAAATCTGATCGTTAAGTTATCTTTCTGTGAAATTTATGCAGAGCTTTGGTAACTTTTTTTCTGTGTCTGTTTCTCCCAACAGTAGATGCAGCTGAAGACTCAAAAAAGAATGAACCTATATTTAAAGTTGCTCCTTCAAAGTGGGAAGCAGTGGATGAATCAGAACTGGAAGCTCAAGGTTAGTTTTCTAAGTATAAACTAAAACATTTCCCTAAGTAAACTGAATGCTTCATGTCACCCTAGGTATTTCATGAAAGCTGGAGAGGGACTGCTTACAAGGGCATGTAGGACAAGGTGTGATGGCTTTAAACTGAAGGAGGGGAAATTTAGAGTAGATAGATCTAAGAAAGAAATTCTTCCCTTTGAGTGTGATGAGGCCCTGGCACAGGGTTCCTGGAGAAGCAGTGGCTGCCCCCTCCCTGGCAGTGTTCAAGGCCAGGTTGGGCAGCCTGGGCTAGTGGAGGGTGTCCCTGCCCATGGCAGGGGGTGGGACTAGATGGGCTTTGAGGTCCCTTCCAACCCAAACCTGTCTGTGATTCTGTGAGAAATAATTTCCAGTTCAATATGAACAAATATTAAAAAAAAAATAATCTGGGTGTGTGTTTGGCAGTCTTTCTAAATATTTGTTTGGAAGATAGAGTTACACAAGCTGATAAATACTTGGCTACTTTTGAAGGACTTATCAAAGCATGATATACTGTATAAGTGAATAACTCTGTAAATAGTAATGGTTCTGATAACATGCAGTTTTTAGTATTTCTGTGAAACTGTCTTAAGTGCTAGATGCTGGTAAATATTACATTGTAACTTTTACCTACAAATACTGATTTTCAGACTCTGATGGCTTTTTCTTACTGTCTCTTCTAGCTGTTACTACTTCGAAGTGGGAGCTTTTTGACCAACATGAAGAATCTGAGGAGGAGGAAATTCAAAAGTAAATACTTCCTAATTCTGATGACAACATGTTCATTTTCTGTGTCTAACATGCAGTGTCTTTAGAGCTCCCTGTAAGATACATGTGTATTGTAAGAGCAGAACAGAAATGAAATTTTGAAAGCAAGAACATGCAGTAAAATCAGGATTTTAGTGAAGCATGCTTTCAGTCCCTATTGGAGTTTTCTGACACAGTAAATTGCCCCTTTTAGTAGTTAGCCATGATCTTCAAGTTCATGCTGATTTTATAACTTAATGTCAAATCGTAAGAAATAAAGTGGTAGTATTTTCAGTTGACAAATCTTAATTTCAGGTATGTATCAATGTATCTAAACCTTTGCCTCTTGCTCTTGAGACAAACACAGTTGAATAATATTCTGATGTGTAGGGCTTTTGGATGCTAAAAGACTCCATGCCATCTGTTGTTTTTCAGCAGTCTTTGTTCTTTAGACAATTGAGAGCATATATTAGTAATGCTGTCTTGTGTTGTGTTAACATGTAGTCCTGCAGCACTCTAGTGGCCAGTCTAGGAATATAGTTTTGAATATCTGTTTGTCTCAGGTTTGCCTCCAAAAAGTAAAAGTGTAGTAAATTTTGTTCTTTGATAGAACATGATTACAGCACTTAAATGTTTATTTTTTTTGAGGTGGTGGAGTTTTATAGCTGAGCTACATACAGATTTGGTGATTATAAATATAAAGAATTCTTCTGTACTCTTTTTATATGTAAATTATGTGAGCAATAAAACCTAGTATTAAATATTAAGATACCTATCTCACAGCTGGAGAGTGTATTGTAGCTGCAGGCTGTTATGTAACAAACTTACTTAACAGATTTCAAAACTAGTAATCATAGAAGATAAGTAGAAAAGATGGTAAATTTGTGACAGATAATTGTCTTTTTATATATCTATATATATCAGTTAATTCTGTATATTTTTTGTACAGTCAAGAAGAAGAAAGTGAAGATGAGGAAGACACTCAGAGTTCTAAGTCAGAAGAGCAACACATGTATTCCAATCCTATTAAAGAAGAAATACCTGAATCCAAGTCATCAGTCAAATATTCAGAAATGAGTGAAGAAAAGCGTGCCAAACTCCGAGAGATAGAGGTCAGCCTGTGGGGTTTTTTGTGCCACCCTGTGGTACCTTTCCAATCCTTCCCCCACCTCCCTGAGTTCTCTACATATAATAGGGAATTATTTTTAATGAAGTAATTACAGTCCTCCTATATAGTGATTTTTTTTTTTGTTGTTGTTGTTTGGTCCAGTGTATTTTTGTAAAGGTATGTTTGTTTACAGCTTTGCCCTAATTTGACTTTCAAAATATTGCAGGAGAAATTGAGTCAGGATATTGCATGTTGAGAATTACTCTTCTATTTCAGTCTCTTTTTTTGGTACCACTGGTGGCCTTTGGTTGCTTGGGTTCCACTACACTTTCCTTCTCTTGGCAAGCAGGAGTGACTTTTGGATGTGGCCTTAGTCCTATGCCTTTCTTGTTCTTTCTGTCTCTTGCCTTGGAGTGTCTGTATTTGATTGTGTTTAACACTTTTCACTGTGTCAGTCACCAAAGAAAGAAGTAGATGCAACTAAGTCAGATGGTCCTGGAAATGGGGCATTTTAATTAAAGACCTTCAAATAAACCTGCAGTTTATTAGGGCTTACTTGATCTTTTATCCTTTTTTCAAGCATAGGTGTAAGTATAGCTGGTAACAGCTAATAAGCACAGATTCATATATCTTCATGCTGGCTTCTGAGTTCATGGTTGGCTGAGAAGTAACTAGAACTCAAATTTAGCATGAGCTTTATCTAGCAGTGAAGTTTTTCTGTCCTACATTGCCATTTGAAAACAGGCTTGAAGTTGCCTGTGTCTTTCAGCTTGTATTCAGTATTAAAATACAATGAATACTGAAATTCTTGTACCTTCTGTTCAGTGCATTAAAATTATGTTAAGAGGCTGCTAAATTACTTGTCACAGTTGTAGCAACCAAGTGACAGATTATTATTTGGTTAATTTTTTTTTAAAAGGAATGGTAGCTGCCTACTTATTTATGCTATAAAGTACTAGTTAGCTAAAATCAGACATTAGCAAAGCCCCATAATACTCTTCTAAGATACGCAGGCAATAATATTTTAAAATATGCTTCTGTTTAATAATTTAGATTATTAAAATTAATGAACTGTAACTAAGCAGTTAGAAACATCTTGCATTGCATAGCAGTGTTACAATTCATGATGCATAGCCATTTGACTAAATTCTGGATTTGAGAAAAACTAAATGGGATTTTTGTCTGACTTGACTCATGGTGGCAGTAGTTCTGTAGAAGATAGGTGGTACTGGGCTAATGAAAGTACAAATGAGACTGTTTTTTATTTTGCTGTAATAATGATTGCAGAGCTTATGGAAAAGGCTTCTTTCAGATTGAGTATCTATCCTGGCAGTTGGGGGGAAGTGATTTCCTGTAACCATTGTCAAATTTACACTGCACAAATGTTACAAGTTCTTTCATCTATGTATCCTGTCACAGGTTTAGACAGTAAGTATTTGAGGTTTTCAGTGCCATCTCTATTATTTGTGGTAGTTTCAGACTACTGGAAATCACCAGAAAATTACTGTAATTTTTTTCATTTTCTGAAAGTTTCAGGCACTATGGAGAAGTACTTAAACTTTAAAATTTCTCCTCAAGTTTGTCATTGATGGGAAACTACTCCCTATATTACTTTGGAGTATTCATTCTCAAAGGTTCTTCTTGGTATGTATCCAGCCTCTATCAAAGAATACATCCAGTATTAAATTTGAGGAACTGAAAGGAAAAAGAAAAACCCAACCAACCAACAATTACCAGCCTTAACAATTGTGCCATCTAATTTACAGTTAAAAAATAACTGTGTAAAACCTTTGGCAAAAAGATGTCAAAGTCTCATTCTCTAGCAGTTTACACAGTGACTGCCAAGGAAGCTGCAGCACAGGTATTTTTTTCATGAATTTTTAAAAAATGTGTGATAGAGACAGCAGTTCTTTGTCTTGGCACAGTTAGTAAATTAAGTTGGTCTGTTGGAAGGGGAGAGCACATTACCTTGCTGAAGTGTAAATTCTTTGCTGGACTTAAGAGCAGAGATTTTTGTGCTTGAAGTCCCTAAAGAAGAGTGATTTCTTTATTGCTTTTTTCTGAAGTGTAGAAAGGCTGGTACTTTGCTCTACATTGACTCAAATTTCAGAGTGCAGTGCATGTGTGTTTCTCTTTCCCTGCCCCAGGAACCTACGAAAGAAAGGCACTTTGACATTGCTCAAATTGTTCATTAAGCTTATTTACTCAGAGCATACAAAAACTGATAGACAAAATGAAGCAGCATTGTCTTCCTTGGACCTTTCTCTAAGGTACTTTGCCTCTGTCTCCAACTTGCTTCACCAGATTTTATAATTCTGCCCCTTACAAAGCACAGCTCAGGCTTCATCTGCTGCAGGACACAGGCACTTCACGAATGCAGATGTATCAATGCTTCCAGAAGGGTCAAACATGAGATTTGTCCTCTCTAGTAGTTCCCCTTGCTTCCCTTTGTAGTGCTGTACCATACAAGGTTGAAGTTTCTTTAGTGTAGTATTCAGTTTCCAACAGAGAATGACAAGAGCACAAGATAAGAATAGATTAAACATAGTTCACAAGGGTAGATTGTATCTGAGGCCTGTTCTGGATTTCAAGGCTCTGTATACCTTTGAAAAGAGACTGAAGATCAATAGAGTTTCTGTTGTTTCTTTCTCTGGATTATAGTCCTCAGTATGCAGAATACTCATGTTGTGCATTTGTTCAAGTCATAGAACCTGTTTGAGGCTTGCAGTCATCACTAGAATGATAGAACTCTTTGGTCTGTATAGCGTACAGAGGTTTCTCTACCTAGCTGCTTTGATGCCTCTGCAAAATAGCAAAAAGCCAATTAAATATCTTGCTCACTGATTTAATAATAACAGATAAGACACACAGGCTTTCACTTGACCAATAGTTTTGCCATTTGTAGCAGTTGTTACTTAGAAGATAATAGCTATCTTTAATTCAGCAAATCCTGGTCTATTTTAAATCTCTGAATCTAGTTCTGTTTTACATGAAGACAAAAGTTAGGAATTGCTCAGCTTCCAGACAAGTAGCATCTTCTAAGTGTGATTGAATGTGCCAGAGGTTTGTTACAGCTGAAGAGGTGCTTCATGTATGTACATCAGTATCGCTGTCATCTGGTAGTATTGCTGCTGCAGAAATTCCATTGCTCATAGACTCACTGGAAAACTAAGCTTTCAAAGAAATGTTCTACTCTGCTTCTGGCAAAGGCTAGAACTTGTTGCAGACATGGTTGAGGTGAGCCTGTTATAAGGAAAAACAAAACACTTTGGTCTCCTTGGAACTCTGTCCTGTCAGTATTCAGTCTAGACTTGAGTGCAGTTATATATCAGCAGAAATTCCTAACTTTCATCAAGCATCTGGTGGTTAACTGTCTAATTTGTCTTGGTGTGTAGTATACAGCTAACTGACCTCAAATAAATTTTGTATGACCCTGGCCACTTGATTTCTGAGGCTGTGTAACTGTGAAATAAGCTCTTGTGACAAAGCCTTTTTTCCACCCAGAAGACCACTGTGCATGGATTCAGATAGTATTAGCAGAAGAGTAGAAAACCAAGAATAGTTTCTGCACCGAAACAGATTCATTTTAAGCATGGGAGGCTTCTCCCAGCACACCTGTTTGTGTCGAAGTGCAAAAAGCTACTGGCAGGGCTTGAGCTGGTGTCAGTCTGTGGTTTCCATGGACCATAGTAGCAAGATGTTACCCTCTTCTGTAACTTGCTAAATTACTAGTTAGTCTGCAGCCAAGGCCTCAGCTTCTAGGAAAGGCTGAATCTTTTAAACTCCTCAAATGAGTTTGAGAAGAGAGGGGGAGAATTTCCAGATGAAAACCACTAGACAGGAGGCATGTTTTGGAGCTGTTTATCTTGAACTTGGGAGATACTTCCTCGTGGTTAGTGAGAAATGCAGTCCCTGCATAGGAGCTTTTAGTAGAGGTTGCCTATGTGAACTCCAATGATAACTGATATTCCTGCACTGCTGGAAATGAAAAGCTGTAAAGTCTCTGCTGTGGGAGACTGCTGTGTCTAAGAAATTAGTATTAGAGAGTTTTGAAATACTTTCTCCCACTGTATTGCTGATTCCAGGGAGTCTAGATGACTCAGGTGTCAAGTGTCTCAACTCCTAAGGATAAGCAGACAATTTTTGTCTGTTGGACAAGAATATTTAAAGAGGGACCAGTTCAATGAGAATGTATTAGTTCTTTCTGAATACAAGTTTATGAAGTGGTATACTCAGAAAACTCATTGAGATGCTTAAACAGATTTAAGCCTAACATTTAAGGAACTCTCCTGGGGGCTATCTGGAACTGTCTGATAGGAATAGAAGTGCCATATTGTCTACATAAAAAAAATAAACTAATACACTATGGCTGATACACTTTGAATAGTGAAATAAGTGAAGGGAGATAACCAAACATGTAAGTAGCAAAAGCTGCTCTACATGAAGGTGTAAGATGAGCTGAGCTGTTTTAATGGTTCATCTTTGCTGAAAGGAAATATCCTGATCCCACCTGTGGGCTCTGGCAGTTGCTTATTCTTCCACTAAGCCAGTAGATACTGCTAATGCAGGGGGAAAAACTTCAAGGTGGGGGGTGGGTTTCTGCTGGGTTAGTGAATTGATCTGACTTACAGGAGGCTCAGCCAAGCACTGCAGATACTGAAAGGGCAGGGTGGAGGAGGAACCCTTTGCTTGGAGTGCAGGAAGGGAGAGGAAGCTGAAGAGAATGATCTTTCTGTAGTGAGCTGTTAATACCAACTCGGTGTTTTGTAATACTTAGTCTCCCTTTCCAGGGGATACACTAGAGCTGATTGCCTCTACCCACAGCATCTTTCTAAAAAGGGGCCAGTTTACATGGGCTCAAAGGGTGTGGAAGAGAGATCCATTGATGGTTGGTCTGTAAAAGACCTCAGCTGTTTTAAGAAGCTATGCGATCTTTAAATAGGTGGAGTTTGGGGGTGTGTTGAGTCAGTAGTTTTTGCACAGGCTTTTCATGTTTTTCTTCTCCCTTCAGGCACCTGCTGATGGCGCTTTTTTTTTTTTTCTTTCTTTCTTTATCCTCTACCCACAGTTATTGGAAAAGATACATGCAAGTAGTTCCTCTTGGAGTTTTAAATTCCATGCTAGCAGTGGGTTGCGTGACGTGTGTAAGACGGGCTGCTAGAAGTTCAGCACTTGTTTGCATCTGGATTACTTTAAACCAACCTGTTGATTGGATTCCTATTTTTCCTTCATTTCAAATTGCTTTGGGCTATAGACTTAGGTTTCCTTTCTTTTGAAATATGGTTAAACAGGTAGGGTCACAGCTTTGGCTAAAAATGTGAAGAAATCAAACCTTGTACGAATTGGTGGGGTTTTGTTTGTTAGTTTAAAACAAAAAACAAAACCAAACCCATCTGGGTAACCATGTTATCACCTACAGAGAGGGGCTGGTGGGGAATGTGAAGCTCAAGGGCAGCCTTGGATACAATGAGCATGAAAGGGTGAAGTCTGAGATAATTAGGGCATCAAGGAGGGCATATAGCAAGCTCACTGTCTTGGACTTCAGGAGAGCAGACTTTGGCCTCTTTCAGGGATCTACTTTGTAGACTGCCATGGGACAAAGCCCTTGAGGGGAGGGGGGCCCAAGAAAGCTGATTAGTGTTCAAGAATCACCTCTTCAAATCTCAGGAGTGATGCATCCCAGCAAAGAACAAGTCAGGCAGAAACACTAACAAGAACAAGGAGCTCCTGGATAATCTCGGACACAAAAAGTAAGCCTTACAGGCTGGTCAGTCTCACCTCTGTGTCAAAAAAGATGATAGAGCATATCCTGCTGGAAACTGTGCTGAGGCACATGGAAGATATGGAGGTGATCAGTGACAGTCAGCATGGCTTCACTATGGGCAAATTGTGCCTGGCAAATTTGGTGGCCTTCTACAATTGGTTTAAAGCATTGGTGGATAAGGAAAGAGCAACAGACATCATCTACTTGGACTTGTGCAAAGCAGTTAATGCTGTCTCTAAAGTGGAGAGAGATGGATTTGATGGATGGACTGTTCAGTGGGCAAGACTGGATGGCTGCACACTGAGTTGTGGTCAACAGCTCAAGGTCCAAGCGCATACCAGGGATGAGTGGCAACTTGGCCTAGCGGAGGGTGTCCCTGCCCATGGGTGGGGTCTTGGAACTATATGATCTGCAAGGTCCCTTCCAACCCAAACCATTCTATAAATCAGTTGGGAAAACAAAATAGAAATCTTATAGGAATAGTCAGACCATGACAGCGCAAGAGGCCTTCTGGATCAGCTAGGTCTCTTCTGTATTCCTTCAGTACTGTCTGTGCTGAGCAACTAATGGCTTTGGAATTTACGTGATGGTAGAGAATACAATCCTGATTTCTTATCAGATCATGTAGTACAGGCTGACACTGAATATATAGTTCCAGGAGATATTCTTGCTTTTGGAACTTCTCATTTGAAAGGATGGGGTGGGAGGGAGAAGAAAAAATGCGTTTATGGAAGGTGGAGTGGTATGGGACACATGGCAATGTCAGTTTTCCATTCCTACTGACTGTAAACAAAAATGAGAAATTCTTGCCCATAAGTAGAGTATGATCTGTTTAAGAAGGAGGTAAGCAGAACATTTGTCAGAAATTTACCGTGGTGCAACATAGTAGTGCCACATGAGTTGCTCCACTGTGTTTGAGACTGAAAGGAAGAATATGGTGTTGCTCTGTAACCAGAGGGGATCCTGTTCCACAGTAGTCTTATCCTTCCCTGAGCTTTGTTTCTTAACATGATTAGTATGGTTTTGTGATACCCTCCCATTCTTTGCAGTCAGGAATTGGATGGGCTGATTTAGAGTATCTGGTATCTTCATATCCAGCTGGCCTGCTGCTTTTGAGAGGGAAGACAGAACCTTTAAGGTTTAATTTTGTGCCTATTTCATATTAGGGAATCAAGGACCTGGAGAATAAGAATCCTTTCAGATAATGAAAATGGAGAGAGTTGTAAAGTCTTTGTGTGTTTGCAGCATGGAAGAGTTAAGTATTTCTAAAGGAAAAAATACTTTGTACGTTTGCTGAAAATGAAACCTCAAGCACTGGAAAAAATCTCAAGTGTATATAACTCTGCTGGTCAGTATTGAAACAGGAAATACAGGAGGGTTAGAGCATAAACACTTGGGAGAGGGCTGACAAATACAGCATGACTTATTACCAAGCTTCTCCGCACCCTTCCCCCAAAAAGACACCACCTCATCTAAAAAAATATAAGGATCGTTTTTAAAAAGGCCACGTCAGTAAGAACAAAGAATTGACCAGAAAAAAAAAAAAGAATTAACAGATGATAAGAAATGGGAGTGAAGTTTTTATGGTGTGAATCAACTTGGAAAAAAGGTTCTTAGTGTATCTGGACCCGCCCAAAAAATAATCCAAATGGAAAAATCCTGACATTTGCTTAACTTTGTGACTCAGTTTGGGATAGTATTGCAGTTAATTTAGTGTTATGTTTAGCAGCACTAGTGAAACTGATTTTGCTTGCTAAGCTTGATAGCACATGAAAGAATATTATGTTAGTAAAAATTACTTCCTTCAAATCACTCTCTGCAAACAGCCCTGAAGAGAAGATGCATTGGTTTTACGTTCTAATTATATCAGTCATTTCATGTTAATATTTAGGTTTAAATGGAAAAAAAACAATTTCTGGAGGAAAACTTGGAGTAAGCAAAAGAAGTTGAATATATTGAGGCATACACTGGGCAGTAAATGATCTCATTTTGAAAGAAAAAAAACAGATAACGATATAAGAAGTATAAGGCTGTAGTGTTCTAATGATGGGAACAGAATAATGGAATAGAATAACAGAAAAAATCCCTTTATTTTTAGTTCTTAATGTGTCTGTAAACAACTGCAGGTGCCTGCAGATGTGGTTTTGTTGCTTTGGTCCAGTTCAAATAAAGTTAGTATCTTTTTGTGCACAGACTTGTATAGAAAGAATGAAAAACACAGATTATAAATCGTGGAAATTTCATTTTCAGCCACCTGCCTAACTGGATAATAATAAGCCCAATAACCTAATGGTCAGTATTATTTTCACAGCTTAAGGTGATGAAGTTTCAGGATGAGTTAGAATCTGGGAAAAGACCCAAGAAACCAGGCCAGAGTTTTCAGGAACAGGTTGAACACTATAGAGACAAGCTGCTCCAGAGGGTAAGAAATGTTCTTTATGTTTGGCTCTGATTCTGTGATAGGCTTTTATTGAGTTTATCAAATGTAAGGTGGCATTAAGTATAACAGCACGTGGTTCTGATGAAAATTCTACTGTAATGTCAAACTGCATGTCTTGAGTCCAAGTGCTTTCTGCAGAGTAGATAATAATCTCTCTTTTTAATCAAAATAATGTAGTATTTCACACTGTACAGATGGGTATCAGTAGAATGTTTTGAAACCTTAAAGAGGTCACTTCTGGATGTCCTACGTAAAGCAAGCTGATAGGTGTGGGAAAGGGAGAGCTGTCAATTCAAGATGTTTGTCAGACTTTCCATTTTGTGAGTTGTGCTAAAGGAAGAGAAAGAATGGTATCGAGCAGCATATGTGCTTCTGATTCTCCAGTGTCTAAAGATTTCCTGGATAACTCCAGCTCATGCTGTCACCCAAAAGTTGATTAATTCTGTGTCATTACTATTTTTAGTAGTCCTCTCTGGACTATGAAGTCACAGTGGCTTTAAAAATTAGCATCATATATGTGTTGTCATGTGGTCTTCTATCTTTGAAACATAAACCAAGGAACGCATAACCGTTTGGATGATGCAGTTAGTGAGAGAGACTAAGTGGCAGTTGCTTCTCTAACACACTTTGACAGCCTGACAGATCAATGATGAAATGGGGTACCCATGCAGTTCCTGGGAAGCTAAGTACAAACAGGCAGTTTTCACTAGGTGTTGTCTGTCACTTGTTCTTTGCATTATTTAGTGCTCAATATCGGACTAATTTGCTGAAGTCATTTCACATGGTACAGGAAAGAGTCTTGTAAAAAATTAAAAAAACTGATCCCTGAAGGAGACTTACACAGTTGGAGGTAGATGTTGGCAGTTAAGTCTTACTTAGTTAAAGTTACTTTTGTAAGTAACTTTCCTCTTAAAAATAGCTGTATCCCACTTCTTCAGTGTTGTCTGTAATTGAGGAAAGAAGTGGAAAGAAGTGCAAGTACAGTAAGCATGGGATGTTCAGAGAGACTGTAGCATGAAAATCATAATCCTGTTAACTTTCTTAGCTGTCTTGCATTGAATTAGTTCAACTAGCTTACAATATGTTACATTTTAAATAATTACCCCACTTAGCCTTTTGAGGAAGGTGTATTTAGTTGATATTAAGTGTATGTTTAAATAACAACCACCCCATATTTCAGGAAATAACTTCATATTGCTTCAGTGCAATAATAAAGTTAGGGTATTTAAGAATAATGCAGTTCTGGTTCTAATTGAATTTCCCACGAACTTGGTGGTTAAACATTGTTTGTATCTGTTTCTAGAATAGGCTTTCCAAGAGTAAACTTCCTAGTGTTATTGTATATTATGAAGAGAATTGGAACATAGCTATTTAAAATACTGTTTATTCTTATTTAGCAAGCTGAAATAATGAGTTATGCTATCAAATAAGCTAGGCATATCTTAAGAACCCACTGATTTTAGTGGAATCTAACAGTAGTTTACAATAGTAGGTATAATGGTCAGGGCCACTTGAAAATTTTACTGGTAAGTCTTCCATGTAAAGAAGATGTGAGATCAGATTAGTATACTTGTCTTGGTATTTCCTGTACTTGTGTTATTACCTCTCCTCCCTCCTTCCCCCTCTTTAGTTTAGCTGAATCACCCCCCCTTCTTTGTCATCTTATGGGGTATGCAGGGCATATCTGGGGTGTTTTGCCACGGAAGGAATTTTTTTAATGCCAGTACTGAAAGAAGCACATCTTTTCACCTCTGTGTTCTTATTTGCTGATAGTTTAGGTTTGGTTTTGTATAATTAATATTCTAACTACTTGACAGACAAACAAGGTGTGCTCAGGGTATATATATTCTTTCAAATTGGTCCTGTTGTTATATAGAAATTGGCTGCTGTTCTGTTGTTTGTTTTTTACAGAGTAGATACTACTGCAGAATCCTGTCTGCATTTTTGTTTTGTCTTTAAATGTCTTACAGTTACGAGATTATCTCACTTTTCAGTCTGGATTAATGAAGATGAATACATATGTTTTAAGTAGAAAGTGGTTCCTGGTGTTGTTTCATGTTTAATTTAGCTTAGAACATCTATTGCAGCTGTAAAGTTTCCCTGAAATATGTATAATTGATGACTGTTCATTTCTGATGAGATACACAGACTTTCTCACGTAGGGTGACATCTTTCATGTTTTTGTCAGTGTCTGTGTTACAAAAATATTTCTGCTGTACCCAGAGCGGTAGCAAGCATGTAGAGGAGTGAGTATGGAGTGACCATTAGTTCCTTCCCAGATTATGGGCTGTGTTCCTTCAGTGCTTTTATGCTGTTTGTGATTAGCTTGATTGTCTTTAATAATGAGTCACACTTCATCTGAAAACATGAATGCTTCTAATAATTTAGGAAAAAGAAAAAGAGTTGGAAAGAGAGCGGGACAGAGACAAAAAGGACAAGGAAAAATCTGATTCCAGGTCTAAAGATAAGAAGGAAAAGGAAGAATGTACACCAACAAGAAAAGAGAGGTATGGCTTTCTGTGGAGTAAAGTGGATGGAAGAAAAAAACCCCTCACAATTAATATCTTTGTATACAGTGGCAACCTTGAAACTATGTTGTATCGCACATCTTATTTTAAAAGAAAAACATAAAACCATTCAACCAAAAAAAAAACCCCTCCAAAAATGGTGCTTTGGATATTAGAACATGATTCAAAAATCAAAGGAACTGTCATTTTCATCCTGTCCCAAGTGACATACCCTTTTAACAGAATCCCCTTTTGGCTAATGTGGGCCATGAGGAAACATGTTAAAATAATGACAGGTTGAAAGCAGAGTATATTTACAGAAAACTGTACTGTAACCATGTCACAAAATATTTGTGGAGGTTTAAATGTTACTAATCTCATAGTGAAAATTCATCAAAACAAGCTAGTCTTATGGTAGCTGATCGTACACTCTGATCTTCTAACACTTGTAAAGCCAAACTCTGCTGTGGTGTTAAGCTTAGATATGGTAAAATGCCTTGCTGCTCAGGAAACGGTGACAGAATGTCTTTATACTGCAGTAAACAAAGATGAGTCCCAGGCCTTAATTTATTTTTTGTTTTTTAATCAAAGAAAATCTGGTGGACATGTTGAACTTAAAAAAAAATATAAATAAATCAAGTAATAAAAAGCCTACTGCTATTGAAATCCTTAAAATGATCTGATCTTACACTGGCAAAAGGAAATCTCTACAGAAAGGAATGTTTTCTGAGGGCACAGTTTCCCTTCTCTGTGTGTGCTTGTACTTACCTGCCTTTGATTTCCTCACAAAGGAAGAGGCGGCACAGTGCTTCCCCGAGCCCATCGCGCAGCAGCGGCAGCAGGCGAGCAAAGTCTCCGTCGCCAAAATCGGAACGCTCGGAGCGCTCGGAACGGTCCCACAAAGAGAGCTCACGTTCTCGGTCCTCACACAAAGACTCTCCCAGAGACGTCAGTAAAAAAGCCAAACGGTAAGCTGGTATCGTCTCTGTTTTGTTGTAGAGAGTTGTGCACAAAGGGGTATTCTGCTTGGGGTTTTTGTTCGTGTGTTTTGCTTTCTTGAGTTTAGCAGAGCACGTTTGACAGGGTATTTTCTTTAGTAATATTCCTGGTTAATACGTTTGGACCTTGGTGTCTGAAATGTATACAGCCTTCTGTCTTGGTAGCTCAAGACCCTTTGCTTGCTTCTGCATTCTCATTTACCTGAAAAATACTGCTTTAAACCAAAGCACCTTGGTGCTTTATTAGCTCTGTATTTTCAAGGGATAAATCTGTAGCCCGTAGAACTTGTAGATTTACAGTGAGCATGCAGTCTTTTCACTGGTGATTTGCTTACATGAAGCTCCTCTCGCAAGGCGTGTTTTTTTGCTGTGGTGGGTTCTTTGTGGTTGCTTTGGGTTTTTTGGTTTTTTTTTAAATTTTAAAAATTATTAGATACTGCTTACAGTTTTTTGTTTCCAAAGTGTAGGTATTTATCTCCAGACTGACAATAATATTTGTCTCTAGTTAATGTTAAATTTGGGGTGAGATTTTATTACTGTATTGTATTGATCCTTCTGTAGCTCAAAACTTGAAAGTTCAGCTGCCACTTCTTTGAGAGGTGTGGAATATCTTACTGATATAAAATTCCTCAGATGAGCTGAGGAAAATTCCTTTGCTGTCAAAAAATCCTAGTACATATTTGCAGTAATCAGGTTCTTGTGCTATAAGGAAAACAGAATTTCAAATAGAAGCAGAAAAGTATTTGTGTGGATTTTGGGTGTTTTGGGTTTTTTTAGAGTTAATATGCTCATTTGATTTAGATTGTATCAGATTAGATGTGGGTTAGATGAGAGTAAGTTTGTTCAGTGTCCTCTGTAGGATTACATCACAAGCTGAATATGCTTGAGAAACAACAGTATTTTGGCACAATTTAACTTAACTTTTCAGTTCTGTTCCTCTCTATATGGATATAGGCCACTAGTAATACAAGAGCTGAGGTGGTTGAGGCATCTGCAGAAAGGTTGTGAATTCCTTATGTTTAAGAAGGACATGAGTTGGTGTTTTTCTTCTTTTTCGAATTACTGACATTAAGCCCAAAATGTATTAAATACCTAGGAATGCAAAAACTGCTGCCTTCTCAGGAGGAAGTTACCATTTTGTTACTTCCCTTTACTAGAGGAAAATACTTTCTACCTTGTTTAGCTCAATAAGTGAATGCCAGGTAACTGCAGAAAAAGTTGGTATCATAAATTAGTATTTGACATAAAACCAACTTTACTTGTTTTGCAGGTCGCCATCTGGCTCCAGGACACCCAAAAGATCAAGAAGATCACGATCCAGATCCCCTAAAAAGTCAGGGAAAAAATCCAGGTCTCAGTCCCGTTCTCCTCACAGATCTCACAAGAAGTCAAAGAAAAGCAAACACTGACAATGTTAATATTTTTTATGATGCTGTCACTTACTGGAAATGCGGTTTTGTTTTTGTGCCTGAACAGTCTGTTAAAAAACAAAAAAGCATTCCTGATGATTTTTTTTTGTGAATGCACGTGTATACTCATGAGTATCGGCATCTGTAGACCTGTCATTGTTTTATATTGTACAAAATACCTTCATTGTGACTATTTCCCAAAAGAAACATTTTTGTGTTTAGAAGTTTCATCAGAAATGTGTGTAACTGATCTGCTGGCAGTAGTGATATTTTGTTTTAGAATGTTGTGACATAGCAGAAATAACTCCAATGTTCCCCCTTTTTGTAGCTTTGACAATTTGAATTAGATTTCAAATAAAATCTGAACAGAAAATTAAGATGTTGTTTTCTTGCCCCACTGGTGATAGAGATCTCTAAAGGAATTCAGTCTGTTTGGAGGTACCATGTGTTTCGGACATGCTGTGGTGCTTAGACCTTTCAGTAAAGTGGTATCTCTGTCCCTGAGTTCACTGGTTTGACTATCCAGATACAAGCACCTTCTGAATCCAGTGGATGGGTTTTCTTTCCTGTCATGGTATTTCATTGTAAGAGCAGCTGAGCAGCCTGGTACCCACCAGGACAAGCTTTACAAGAAAATTTTTGCTTTGGATTTCTCCATTTAAGAATTGCAGGGAATATTGGTAACACCAGAGTCAAGTTTGCTTTTGTTTTTTAGACAGGGCCTCCCTCTGCAGAGATGCATCATATATAGGTGTACGTATGTGATACATGTGATGCATCAGTAACAAGCCATGAATGGGGAATGATAAAAGGACAGCGAGCCTGAGGCTTTGTGACTTCTTCCTTAAGCACAGGCACAATAATGGCAAGCTACCGTATGATGTTGTTTTCTAAAACTGATTTTTACTCCAAAAAGACAGCTTTTACATTATTTTACTGAATTTATTCCTCTGTTGTGGAAATTCTTCAAAATGCAAAAAAAAAAAAATTAATTACATATTTTATTTATTAATTTTTAAAAAATGCCAGACTTTCCCTTCTCCAGATGTGTTCTTCGTTAGGCATTGAGGTGGCTTTGAATTGCTTCACCTTGGTCTCTCATCATGCAACCTTTTGGGGCGGGGGTGGGATGTGGGTTGAGAAATGGGGAGGGTTCAATGTTTATACTTGGAGGTGCGGGCAGTTTTTAATAAAAACATAAAATTAAAAGGGATCTGGCCTCCTGTGAACTGTTTCTAAAAGGAAAAGCTGTACTTAATACAGGTGCAGGGTGCTGGATGATGGCTTGCTAATGTACTTGTGTATCTACAGGTCTTACACTGTTACGAGTTTTGTAAATGTGTATATAGCTTAAGAGGCAACACTTGCAGAAGCAGGATTTAAAAAGTCTTTGCAAAAACATGGGTATTGAATTTTTAAAAAATAGACATGTAACTTTTTCTCTTTTTTTTCCTGATAAGGAGACTTTGTTGTAAGATTGTATAAATTGTTGCAAATGTGAGACTTGGGGGGCAGTTCTCTTTGATAATGGGAACGGCGAGATGATCTGGAATGTAGGAAATAGGAGAATGCACGTGTAGTGTAAAGACTTCCTTAGCGTTGATTAGATGTATTAATGATGAGAAAAGAACACAGCTTACCTGTTCATATTCCATTATATGTATGCAGAGTTGATTTTTATATCATTTTCTTTCTCCCTGCAACATAAGGTGTTTCAGATGTACAGGTTTTGGTGGCTGAACTGTGAGAAACTTAAGTTTTTTTTTGGTTTTTGTTTTTAAATGCAGTCTATTCACACCTGGCACAGGCTAGATAAGGTTTTCTAGATCAAAAAGTAGGTACTATAATCAGTTTGGGACAGGGAGAAATCTAACTTTAGAATAGGAGAGATCACTTCAGATCCAGTTAACTTCTTTAAAACTATTACTTCTACTTTGTAGTTGTTTATAAATGGAGGAGTGATAACTGGCAATGTTCTAGGTGAAGTGAGCCTAAATATAGTTTGCCACAGGAACACTCTATCTGCAGAATCAATTGTGTATTTGATTTAAGAGCGAATTATCTTCAGGGTAGAAAATCACTTGGCATTATGGGTTAGCCGTTCTTTTCAATAATTAATTTTGATTTCAGCTTTTATAAAACTCTCGTCAATGATTATAACAGGCTGAAGCCAAGTAGCTAGAGAGCTAAAAGAGGCATGAGCATTAGATTTATTTTGTAATGGCTTTATTATGCAATACCTTTTTTCAGTATCTTTATTCTCTAAATACTGTTCTCATACCTCTTCTTTGCTTCATATCCTGGGGTTTAGAAAAGGTTTTTTGAACCTGATATTCTTTTAAGAGCAATTAAGTCTGTATACTTAACTAGATGCCTGGGTTTTTTTTCTCTTGTTGAAAGAGCATTTTTTGATTATACTTTTTTCATTTTCTTCCCTTCTTTTAGGAATAACTTTATTTATAACTTGACTTCTCTGCAAAGAAAGGGGTGGGGGAGACAGTGTCTGTCAACAGATTTTTGGTAAAAGATGCAAATTAATATCGAAGGCTGAAAATTACGCTGCCTGTGAAATTTATTTTTCCTTGGGTCATGTTGCAGTGACCAAGGTGCAGTCACAGTGTGCTATTACTGTGTGGCTTGTTTCTTCTGCTTTTCAGGGTGAAATGGTGAAAAATCACCTAGCTGATGTAGGATGGGGTAACTTAAATATTGATCCCGGGATTGAGATGAATCCTTGTGGGAAAATGCTATGGCATGAGCAGGGGTGGTGCAGTGTTTCCAAGTGGTTTTCATGGTTGTGGAGGAGAAGGAGAGCCCATGACATTCCCAGATACCCCCAGCCAGTGAGTGTTGACTTAGGGAGGGGGAGGAGGCATGAGTGGGTAAGGGGTTTCCTTGTCCTCTCCCGCCCTGACGTATTGATGTATATCTGAGGGAGATATTCTGCTGTAGCATTCAGATTTGTCCAAAGCAGGGAAGCAGCATGGCTGCCTACTGCCAAGCTCTAGCGTGGCTGAGTGCCCTGCAGCCTGCCAGAGCGCCTGTGTGAGGTCACGACGGAGATGGATGTGGTATATTCCCAGGTAGGTACTGGAGATAGCCATGCTGGCATATTTTATTGAGCCTATCCAGCTCTCTCTAGGATGCTTGGACATTTAGGCAAAGGTCTTCCAGGTATGGAGCTGCAAGTTCTTCTCTGGCTCTTCTGAACCAGTCCTGACCTCTCTGGTTTTCTGTCAGACTTGAACTCCAGCTTGGCATGTGGGACCTGTCGCAGTGGCGAAAAACTACTTGGTTGCATAGTGTCCTTCCAACGATTAAATCTTTCCTTACCAGTGTTCCAGCAGCGTTTATATTTGAACTGATTTTTTTTAAACTCTTGACTTCCTTTGACTTCTCCGCACACCAGTTGCGTGTACCTTTGTTATACTATTTGAGGAAGGGTTGGTTTCTGGTGTCAGGTTACTGGCACAGGGCACCGTGCATGTGTTCTCCCCCCTCCCCCTGTCTCCCCCTTGAAGGTTTTGAGGTGTAAGAATAAACCTGTTAGGAACAAGGGTAACAAATTATGTTTTCCAAAGCATATATTTAGAATCGCAACTATCACATGAGTTGGTCTGTCCCAGCGGCACTGAGTGTACTGCCACTAAGCAGCTCTGCTTAAGCCCATGTGAATGCTTCAGAGTTGTTGGTTTTTCTGCATATAAAACTGCCGTTTTCAGTTATGAATGTTAGAATTATGCCCACCATTGGGATAGCTTTCAAACTTGTACTGGTTTTAGTAATAAATTGGAGGCAGATTTTATAGCTGGAACTATAAAAATTGTGTTAGATTTCCAACCTGGCATGGGTACTGCCCAAGGCATCTTGCTTACTAAATGGGAATTCCAGTTTTATACTTAGGGGGTTGATCTTGGGGATCAACCGGTGTTTGAGGCATGGTTTTGGCATGTTGAGAAGAAAATCTGTGCTGTGTCTGAACTGTGCCTGTGTAGCGAGCTCATGTAATGTGACTTACCCAGCATGTTGTGATGAAAAAAGCAAGGTCAGCCAAAAAGGGCACGTCTGCTCTGAGCATCTTTGACTGTAGGCAGCTTGCTTGGGGGTTTTTCTTCCACTTACATTTAGAGTCTGTTGGTAGAGTTAGCACTTAATAACTAAAGATTAGAAGCATTGTATTTTTGCAGATGGATTAAGGTCTGAGCTTTATATCTAGTTTTAGATTGGTGGCTTACTGTACTTTCGTATAGCTGCTTCAGGAATCTGGGGAGATGCTTCTCAACTGTTGGGGTCCGCACCGAGTACTTAGATAAGGGCACGTGCATTTGACTGCATGAAGGTAAAGGTAGTTTTGTAGGATATTTGAGTTGCTTGTCTTTTCAGTAAAGATTGGCCTGCTACCTATGCCTTTTCTTTGTGGAGAGATCTAGATTTTGGGGTGATTGTGAAGGTCCAACAAGAAGTGGTGGATTATCTACATCTGAAAACTGCAAGAGTGCAATAATCTAGACTTTTAAAATCAACTTTTCAGTACCATGAGATTTGTCAAGTTACAAACCTGATATTAGCAATCAAACCCTGCAAATTATTTCAGTTTACTTTTCTGGATGAGGCTGTTGAGTTCATAAACTTATATTTTTATTAAAACAGTATTTAAAACTTTTATTCTTGTTACCCTGGCTGCATGAGCTATTGCAAGACTTTGAGGTGTTCATGTTGCTGCTGTAACTGCTGCTCCTCAGTAGGCAAGCTGCTCTTGTTAGTCATAACTAAAATGCTAATTTAATTTTGTCCACGTGTATTTTTCCCATGTAGGACTTAGAAGTCTGAAACAATCACATACTATTTTTTCCTCCACCTGCTTCTGTCAGCAGTCAATTTTGATGGGTAAGCCTGTTCCATTTGTCAGTTCTGGTATCTAACCTTTTGCAGGGATGTTTTGCTGTCAGAAGCTGGAAAGTTTTCTGTTTGTGGTTATTTGAAGAGGAAATGGTAGTATGTGAGCTTTTTTGTCTTACTTGCTTTTGGTTTTGTATTTTACGCAGAAAATTTTCCAAATGCCATGGTGACAATAAAATTGTCAATTTGCTAATACCCAGCAATGGTTTTATTTTCAACCTGGAAAAGAGCAATGCTTGCATTCTGCTGAGGGCAGCTTCCTGGCCTCGCCAGCTCTTCTGCTGGAGATGCTTATTCTGCTTGTGTTGTAATTGCTACTGCTGTTCTGCTGTCAACAGTGACCTCCCTGCTTCTCAAATTCATTAACGAGGCACGGGCTGCTCACTCTGGAGTTGGTTGTATAATCCTCTCTCAAACAAAGAAAACCTCCCGCTTGGAACTGCTGCTCGGATATTGAGATGATGAGCAGCTTCTCAACAGCTAGGACAGTTTGTGGGAGCATCAGGCAAAGGAGAAAGAGCCCATGTCAGGCATCAGCGTGAGGTTCTGTGTTACTGCAGTGTTGCAGCTTGTTGCTGCTGTGGGGTGCAGGTCCCATTCCTGCCTTCCCTGTGCTTCCCATTCTCTTTTCTGTCTTCTCCGCTGCCTTTTGTGAGGAGCCAGCTCTAATGTTAAAGGAAAGCACTTTGTGCGTGCTTCTTTTCTCTTGGTTAACTTACTGCTGGCTTGGTGAGCTGAACTGGCTCAGTGCAGGGAGCAGTGGAGGCAGTGAGCAGGATGTCTTCGCTTTTGCTTAACAGCAATTCCTCCACAGCAATTTAATTTGGAGCGTGTGTTTGGTGAGATGGGCTGACTTGATGCTGCACTCTTTATCACTTACTTCTGCTCTGGTCGTGTTCTCCTGACACTTTCTCACCACCAGCACTAGCACGCGTCTCACCACTTCCCTTGTGGAATGGTGGGGTGACCACAGTGTAGACAAGTTTATGATGAGGTGCATGGAGGAAGGGAGTGCAGAACTGGGGCCATCTCTATTGGCAGCAGTGAGCTGCTACCCTGGCTGTGCCTCTCCCTCTCCCTTTTTCTCCAGTGATGCTGTTACCCATCAGTGAAATCTGAGTGAAGCAAATGCCTCTGAGATAATTTAGTGTCTGCAAGATCTGTGAAAGACTGAAAAGAGGAGAGAGACCTCAGGTGCTCCCACAAGAAAGGAAACCCTGACATGAACTCTGGATGTTCAGAGGCCAGAGCATTCATCTGGGAGAGATTACAAGTCCCGGTTACTAACCATCTTCCCTTAGAGCTCACAGTCAAGAAACACAGTCTGTTGTGGTATCTCTGGACTCGCTTACTTTGGTTTTTTTACTGCTGTGTGGACTGGAAAACTTCCTGTAGCTATTTGCCTTAAGTATAGACCATAGTTTTAGTCCTCAAGACCTGGTTAAGGCAGGAAGAGTCAGCATAAGGCCTATGATAGTTCTCAGAAACCTTTCATGAAGAGAGTTAACTTAACCAAACAGGTTAATTGTTTGTGACAGACTGTTCTGGGTATAGAACTGAACTGCCGTGGGAGGAGGAGGGTGGGATTCATGCATGCAGTTTGATTGGCAGTAGATGGATCAGGGAGTTTGCCTGTACTCAGGATTCAACTTCCAGGATCGTTACCAGCAATCAAGATCATCACCAAAGCCATCATTGGAGGTGGAAAGCGGTTTTCATCTTTTTAGCCATGCTTAAAGGGTGCTGTTTCGGGACTGATTTAGCCAGATGTTTGCACCTGCTAGATGTAATGCTCCTGCACTGCTGCCAGCAGAGAAGCTCAAAGACGGGAGATGAACCTTCTGAACTTATTACAGCCTATCCTTGTCAGTCTCACAATAAAATCCATATCTCTTGGGTTGCCAGGGACTTACTTTTTTCCTGGCATGTTAGTTTATCTCCCCTGTGCTACGGGGAAAGGGCTGCCTGCTGATCAGCTGGAGGGAGAATGTTGCCTTGGGCTGACTGGAAAAGAATTGTTTATAAAATGTAAGGTATGAGACTGGGATTGAATTCTGGTCATTGTGTGAACAGAGAGGCTGTAGATTCTCCTTCTCTGTTTTTAGAGGGTAACTGCAGCGGGGATTTAAAGAGGAGTTTACAATAAAGTCTGACTTCTGGGTGTTTAAGTTTTACTGGGGTGCTCATCTTTCAGGCCAGCCTGCAGAACTCCTCACTGCCATATGGAGTAGCAATTTGATCGAGAGTCCCTTTTTCTCAAATCCTGAATGTAGTTGAGAGTTATTAGTGAATGTTTTATGTTACTTAGATTTCAAAAGGTGCAATTGATCAAAGATCTTTCCTAGATGGCCATTTATAGCATATTGCATGTTAGTTGTGAGAAACGCTCAATTCTCACTCTCCTTTTTGCCCTAAACTCTGTATTTGGATTTTAAGACAAGAGCTGAGGACTCTCTTCCCTGGGATTTAAATCTGTCAGATCTGTAGTCAAATGAGGATCAGACATTTTGGAATGCTCAGACCCAGAGGAACATTGTTGTGGGACTTGAGCTGCCCACTCTTCTTGGAGAGGCAAGAGGCAAGGCAGGCCCCTTGCACCCTGCAGCGCAGCAGGAGGAGTGGGGTGATGCCCCGAGTGGCACTGGGCAGAGCCCCCTGGTACAAGGATGCTAATGAGGGCGAGAGGAGCACTGGCCAGCTCAGGAGAGTTAGGGGGCCCTGGGCACTGCAAGCTGTGGGACTGGAGAATTTAAGACACTAATTAACCCAGATTGTGGTTTTGTTTGTAGGGAGCTTAGAGATACCCTTGTGAGTGGCTGAGGTAGCTCTTATGTGTGACCTGCCAAAGATTTAGAGGTTGTTGATGTGAAAAAGTACATTTCCCATTGCTTTAAGGTACACAGTTATACAAGTAGAATAACTTAATTTCCTTTGGACCATAAACCAGTTATACAACAGCTGAGAAGATTTCTAATTTTAATAAAAGCCAAACAGAGACTTAACTACACCACGGTGTCCTCGGGACATTCATGAAGTTCTGGAATTCTTCAGGTGCACAAACAGGAATTTATAAATATTTATTGAAATTAGCTGTATTGAAAATGTCACCTGTGCAACCAGAGGTGAATCTAAAGGAGCAGTGGGGGGAGGGGAGGGGAGCAGCTTGCCACAGATAGTTGTCTGCTTTGCTACATATTTCTAGGACTGGCTGGTTTAATTTTGGTCCGTGCTGGCTGCTGCTGCGGCACAGCTTCTGCACACACCGTTCAGAAGGAACATCCAAGGGAAAATGAGTATTTTAGAAGGCAAATTGCTGCACCCATCACTTAACAGAGTGTCTGCTGAAGATGCCAGCATTACTGCAAAGAAGTGCTCTTCGAGGAAAATCAGCTGCTACTACTGCATGAGACTTTGAATAAGGTGTTAGAAGCTATGCACAGTATTAGAAGGAAGGGTACAAAATACAAACCTCTCTAAAGGTTTCTGTGCAGCTTTTTCTCACCTGTTTCTAGTGCTGACACCAAAATACAGGCTTAAATAAATTCATAGATCCCCAAGTTTGGGCAGCTACTCAACTGTGTATACATTTTGTTCACATTTTGTTATCTGTAACTTGCACTTTAGTTTTGAGAGTCTCGCTTTTGAGTATTGTTTGAGGAACTTGGCATCTATATTTATCCTGAATAGATTAGGCCAGATACAGGAGTTGTTAATCAACACCCAGAACTATGTGTTATAGCAACATAGACCTCATCTTCCATCCAAAAACCTACTTGTTTAAAAGATAGTCTTGCTGGAGCTTGAGGAAAAGCTCCTTCTTGTGCCTACTCCATCCTTGTGAATGTGAGAAAAGGCAAGTCTTAAAATCAGGAAGTCAGGGAGCATTCCAGTAAGGGATCAGACTTTTCACAGCCCCATTACTTAAGTGCAGGGATGTCAGTGGGGGAATCTCAGAGAATTCTGTCTGGGGTGGTACCATGAGGTAGCCAGCATGTGGGTCATCTAAATATTACATGTAAAAATATCTAAATATTACATGTAAAAATAATAAAATTATTTGCTAAATATAAAATATTAAACTGTAACCTAAGTATTACCTGCAAAAAATGAGGTGAATTTCTGATTGTAGTTAAATACACCTCACTTTATACATTGCTCATGGCAGAGAGAAATACAGCCACCTTATTTATACTGGGCTGTGGTGTGGAACTACCTGCACAGGAAAAGATGCATTTTTTTTCTGCTCCCTTAAAGCAAACAAGATGTAATGTTTAAAAAGTGAAGGCGCCCTAGAAATCAGTGCTGGGCTCTTTAAATTTTAGTTTTCATGTTTTTAAAATTCTATTTCTTTAATGGTGAATTTTCCTTACTGAGGAAAAGAAAGTAAGTTTTATTGTTTGACCTGAATGATCTTGAATACTGAAACTAATGAGCCTAATTTAGACTGGCATTAAATAACATAGAGAGTGGAAAATGTACGCTGAAGTATCTGAACAAATTTGTGAAGGGTTATATCTGTTCAACTGCAGGATGTTCCTCTTTCACACAGCTCATATATGAAGTGGTCTTATTGCTTAAGCTTTTATTCTGATGGTTTTGCACAAAGGCAAGACAATGCAGAGCCTGAACTGTCTGCTGAGATACTCTCTGAACAGGGTTTGAGATACTAAACTTAGCTAAGACTAATACTTTACCTCAGAAATTATTTGAGAGGACATAAAATAACACTTTCACAATGATACTTACTGACCATGATTAAAATGAAGCAAATATTGAAGTCTTGGGGCAGCTGTAAAATTCAAGGAGGTACCTCTGTAAGTGGGACAAGTTGTCAGGGTGCTCTTTGGTGAGGATCTTGTCCCTGGGCTCGTTACAGAAGTCTGCCTCAGCGCTTTCTTTTCTATTTTTTTTTAACTAAGCAAAGTTCTCAAGTGCCAATGACCTGCTGTTGATGTTCTGGTTTGGGTTTTTTGTTAGCACTGAATTAGGTGACTGATTCACCAGTACAATCTCTGTACACTATTAAGAATGTGTTTGCTAATCTTGTGTGTGTGTGTGTGTGTGTGTGTGTGTGAACTGTTCAGCTACTGGTGGGACTCCCATTACTGCTGCAGCCCATGGCTCTGGGTGTGCTCGTGGCTGTGCTGTACTGAATAACTGACAGCTGCCAGAGTGCAGCCCAGCCAAGAGCTCACAGCCCTTGAAAACTTCTGCCCACTTGCCTGCCTGCACACTCACTCTCCGAGAGAAGCAAATGCCTTAAATCCCAGACTGCAGAAGGAAAAAGAAAAAACCAGAATCCCTTTAAAGGAGATTTCTTTTGTATGCAATGGCGATGGGCTTGAAACAATGTGCTCAGCTTCCTCAGGGGATCTGCAGAGTGAGGGATCTGGGTTTTGCTGTCTGTGTGTTCAATACTTTGCATCAGGTGTCCGTACAATCTAAAACAAATCTGGTGTGAATTGCAAGTTGGCTGTATAAATCTTTTCCTTATGAACTCAAATATCGATGGATACTGAATTGTGAAGTGATAACTTGACTACTGGGTCTGAAACTTAGACTGGAAGGATTGAATATTGCAGCTGCACTGAACCTGATTGATTTCAGTTGGGTTTTGCATGGGTGCGTGAGTCCACCTGCACAGAACAGATACATATATAACTCCATATATAACTTACTTGAAAAATAAAATTCCATTCTGCAATGTGTAGGTGGAATTAAAGAGCTGCTGGGACCAAGGTAGAGGTGGAGCAGCGTAAGGAAGGCAGCATTACTGCCAGCACTCGCATGCTTCCCCGACTCAGGGAGATGTACGTGGCTGCTGTGTAACAGCAGGGAAGGTGCAGGTTCCAATCACGGCTTTTAATGTTTTGTTTACTGACTAAGTTTGCCATTTCACATGTTATACTTGCAGATCATGTTTGATTTTCTTTATTTGTTACTTGCTAAATTTTACATTATGTGAGAACTGGAGGTGGCTTTATAGGGCTTACAAAACTTCATACGTGTCTTCAAACGAAACGGGAAGAAGGGATTCATTTGAACTTCATGGTATTTTAATGATTTTTTTTTTACTGCTATGAACTGGTTTTGCTTCTATAGTCTCTGTTCTTTATTGCATTAGGGCTGCAGTACAGTGTTGGGGGGATACTGTTTTATGACCTATGGTGCCTCAGAACTGCTGCTCATAATTTAATACAGACCAATTGCTGCTGCTACAGATCATTCCGAAATTAAACATGTCTGCTTTAGCTGGATGAAGGTCACTGCATCTTCAGTGAGTGTGGAAAGTCAAATATTTGATCTGTACTTTTATAAACAGGATATAAGCAGAAGCCCTTTTGGATGTGAAGAACTCGAGGATTAAGACTAAAGAATAAAACGACTGCAAGACTTTTATGCTGCAAGGTGCGTCAGAGGCAAATCCTTTTTCATTACATACCATGCTTCAAAAGTAACAAGTTGATTGTTTTAAGCTCTTTAGGTTTAAATTTGTGTTTATTCTGGCAGCCTATACAAATTATTTTTGCGGAATGTGGCTTTCAATGCTTCCTCTAGAGCCTTCTATGTAAAAAATCGCTTCCCCTTTTCCCCTACTGTTTGATGAAACACCGGCGTTTCTCAAATATTTAGGGGTTGTTTAATTCTGCTCTTAACGAGCTACTTCGATAGGAAAAGCCTCAGTAACATTTTAGCAGTGCTAAACATGTGAAACGGTTCCCCTGCGCTGTCCCACGCAGCTCGGTCGCCGCATCCCGTGCAGGGCAGTGGGGTGTGGGTGGCAGTGGTGCCGGGGACCGGCGTTCGTTCGCTCCTCTCACGCTGCCACCCAGCCCTGCCAAGTCATGCGGCTTGGGGGAGCGAGCAGGGAAGAGCGGAGCCCTCCTGCCATGGTTGCCACCCTGCACTTTGGCGCTGGAAGGAGCTTAGAAGCTTTTCTGTAGAGGCAGCTTGGCTGTTAATAGCCCTGCAGAAAATCTGGGAGGAGTATAGAAATCCTTTTGATAAGGGACCTACAGATTGCATACACATTTAGCTCTTTCACCCTCTTGTACGGTTTTGTTCCTGTTTTTAAATGAAATGCTACCAGGCACGACACACGGCGGCTGAATTTGTGTTTCATCCCCTCTGCGTGCACAAGTGTGTGCTGCAGTGTCAGATCCACAACATGCAGGAAGCACCAACGACTTGGCTGCAACATCTGAGCGTCATCCATCACGAAGGAATTGGTCTGTCTGTGCCAGGTGCAGCCCTCCAGCAGCCCAAACCTTCTGCCTGCCCTATGGTGGTGGGCTGTATTTATCCTGTGGATGATGGAAAAGGTAGAAGGAAGTGAGAATTGCTGGATGAAGAAAGCAATGGAAAGAACCACATTTTTTCTGTGCCTCATGACTGCTCCCAGCCCCTCAGCCTGCTCTGATGTCCCTTGCCAGGGCAGAGTCACTATGTGTTGCCCAAAGCCCCAGGCTATGGGGAAGTTAACTCACTTTATGCCCTTCCCCCGTATGTTCAGGGGCTGTGTCTTGTCTTTAAAGCAGCCATGCTACCTGGCGCTGCCCCACTGCTTACATTACGCTTCATATAGCGCTGAGGCTATAGAGCAGAAGGCAATGTCTTCCTAGGATGTGATAATCACAGTGGGGGGCAACAGTGTGGTGTCAGGCAGGGGAACGTGGCTGAGCCGTGTCAGCCCTTGCTCACTCTTGTCATCGAGCAAAGCTGTGGCTGGCAGCACGAGCCATGGCCTCTCCGTGCTTGTCCCAAGTAGCCACCTCTGGCCCTGGTGCTCCATGCCCGGACATCATCCCGGGGCGCTTCACAAGCCGCTGCTTCAACCCAGCGCTACCAGCGCCAGAGCAGTAGCCGGCAGCGAGCCCTGGACCGCGCCCGGTTACTTCACAAGGCTCACAGCCCCACAGTTGTAGGCTCAACGGTGTGTTTAAGACACAGAGGCAGAGAACGTTTCTGTCCGCGCTGTACCAGCAGCCTCCGCTCTCGGGCTTGTTGCCGGTCTCAGGGAAGTCGCGAGAGGCCCTTTGGAAAAAGCCGTCTCTCTGCCGTACCAAGTGCGGGGGCCGGGGCTGGGCTCAGGCCCGTGTCGGGCCGCAGGGGAACCCCGCTGCCTTTTCCCGTTTGCTGTCACCGGTCAGCAGCTCCGAGACGCAGCTCGCGGGCACGGCAGGCGGGACCCCCGCAAGGGGACAGCTTTACACAGCGCGCGACGCGCACCGGCGCTTCAGAGCCGTAACGCGGCCGTTACTGAGCGGGCCGGGCTCTCCCGAGAGGCGGGAGAGGACGGGGCGCCGCAGACCGATGCCGGCGCGCGGCTGCAACTGGGTCTGGGCAGCGGGTCGTTCCCGTTCCCCCCCATCCGCCGCCGCGGCGCGCACAGGGCCCGGCGGGGCGCTGCGGTGGCAGCGGGACAGCAAAGACGGCGGCTAGACGGGGGCGCGGGGCGGGGCGCCGCCATTTCGGGCCGCCCCTCCGCGGCTGTCCCTGCGCGGCGGCCGGGGCTCTCCCCGCTGCGACGCGGGGCGGGGGCGCCATGCGTGCTGGCGGCGCTGCGCCGCGCAGGGGCCCGCCCGCCCTTCGCTCCCGCCCGCCCTTCGCTCCCGCCCGCCTTCGCTCCCGCCCGCCCTTCGCTCCCGCCCCCGCGGCTGAGCTGCGGGGCGGAGCGCGGTGCCGCCTCGCCTCGGCGGCCGCCGTGAGCTGGGCTGCGGCGGCGCCCGCGGCCGCTCGGCGATGGCGGCACGGAAGAAGTGCGGGTGGCCGTGCGGCTGCTAAGTAGGGCAGTGGCGGGGCGGGGGCGGCGGCGGCGGTGGGGCCGTCGCGGCGGCTGCGCCATGAGGACCGGGAACAGGGGGCCGGCCGGGAGACGGCGCCGGGGGCGGCGCGCCCAGCTGCCCGCCGCGGGCCCCGGGGCGCCGGGGCGCTGAGCAACAGTTGGCCCCGCCGCCGCCCAGCATGAAAGCGTGCCGGCGGAAGGCGCTGGCGCTGTGCCTGGGCTACGCGCTCCTGCTGCTCCTCGCCGCCCTCAACCTGCTGGAGTACAAGTGGCGGCGGGAGCCGCGGCGCTGTGGGGAGCCCCCGGCTGCCCCCCGCCACCGCCTCCCTCCACCGCCGCCACCGCCGCCGGCCGGGAGCCGCGGTCCGGCGGGCGCCCGGCGGCAGCTGGTCTATGTCTTCACCACCTGGCGCTCGGGGTCGTCCTTCTTCGGGGAGCTCTTCAACCAGAACCCCGAGGTCTTCTTCCTCTACGAGCCGGTGTGGCACGTCTGGCAGAAGCTGTACCCCGGAGATGCTGTCTCGCTGCAAGGGGCGGCCCGCGACATGCTGAGCTCCCTGTACCGCTGCGACCTCTCCGTCTTCCAGCTCTACAGCACCGCGGGCGCCGGCAAGAACCTCACCACGCTGGGCATCTTTGGGGCGTCTACCAACAAGGTCATCTGCTCATCGCCCCTCTGCCCGGCCTACCGCAAGGAGGTGGTGGGCATGGTGGACGACCGGGTGTGCAAGAAGTGCCCCCCGCAGCGCCTCAGCCGCTTTCAGGAGGAGTGCCACAAGTATCGCACGTTGGTCATCAAGGGCGTCCGTGTCTTTGACCTGGCCGTCCTTGCCCCGCTCATGCGGGACCCGACCTTGGACCTCAAAGTCATCCACCTGGTGCGGGACCCCCGGGCCGTCGCCAGCTCCCGCATCAAGTCCCGGCACGGCCTCATCCGGGAGAGCCTGCAGGTGGTGAGGAGCAGGGACCCCCGCATCCATCGCATGCCCTTCCTCGATGCCAGCCACAAGCTGGGTGGAAAGAAGGAGGGGGGTGGCTCGGACTACCATGCCCTGGGTGCCATGGAGGTCATCTGCAGCAGCATGGCCAAGACCCTGCAGACCGCCCTGCACCCCCTGACTGGCTGCAGGGCAACTACATGGCTGTGCGCTACGAGGACCTGGTTGTTGAGCCCATCAAGACCCTGCGGCAGGTGTACGGTTTTGTCAACCTGGCTGTCAGCCCAGAGATGGAGAAGTTCGCCCTCAACATGACCAGTGGCCCCGGCTACTCCTCCAAGCCCTTCGTGGTGTCGGCCAGGAACGCCACTCAGGCACTGAGTGCCTGGAGGACTGCGCTCAGCTACCAGCAGATCAAGCAGGTCGAGGAGTATTGCCACCAGCCCATGGCCCTGCTGGGCTACGAGAGGGTCGGCAGCCCCGAAGACGTAAAGGACCTCAGCAGAACGTTGCTCAGGAAGCCGCGGCTGTGACGGGGCAGCAGGCGCCCACCAACCATCCTCGGGGGTGGCAGAGCCCCGCCGGGGAGAGGAGCTGCTCCGGTTGGCTTGACTGAGGGAGGGAGCTGGGAAAAGCAGCCTGGTTTCCGATTTCCTCCAAAGACTGCTGAAGGGTAACATACAGTAATGTGATGATTTCTTTCTTATTTTTATTCCCCCTCCTCGCACTGGGTTAGATGCGATTAAAAAAAAAGGAACTCAAAATATGTGTAAAGCCCCTTCCCCTTTCTCTAAAATGCCAGGCAGTGATTCTGTACCAAAATCTTGTTCATGGAGTGCTTGTGCGTTTGAAGATGGTAACAAAAACTCTTGCACAATTCCTAACACATCTTTATCTCCTGTGGTGCGGAGGGGATGCCCTTGGAAAGCATAATGCTGAAAATCAGACTTTTGTATGAAAGCAAATGTTCAGACATGACAGTAATAAAAAAAAACCCAACCCACAATAAATGATATTCATTTTTATAATTACCTCAATTGTTTGGGAATTACAGTGTTGCTTATGTACAGCTGGAGGGGATGCTTGCTGAAAGTAGCAACATGGACTTTTTTAAAGGTATGGGTGGAGGGCTGGAGTGCAGCATCTGACATGTTCAAAGATTAGGAGCTGCTCCTGCAGAAACAAGTACAGATCTCACAACTGTAGTGCAGGTTTTACAGCTTTGTCAAAGCAGGTTTCTATTTAACTATTGTCTTTTTTGTTGTATTTAAAAAGTCTTTCAAGTGCCGCTGTATTAGTGTCCTAAGAGTTTTAAAACGTTTGCCATCACAGCAGTATTTATTTTTGTCTTGACATGTATGTCCAGGAGTCACTGTCAAATAGAAGTGGATCTACAGGGTGACAAGAAGTGCAGGATTTAAAAAGACATTGACCGTACTGGAAACATTAGCATGTGTGAAAACAAAAATAAAATTCTATATATTCTATATATTCTATAGTGCTAACAATGCATATAAGATGTTTAAGATATTTCTTGACATTGATTGGTAACAGGCTTAACAGGGAAGCATAGAAAAATGCATAAAACAATTTATTTTTCCCCATTATCGAAGTGTCTGAGGGTGTATTTATGTCCAAGGAGGGAGGAAACGTACAGCTGTGTGTTCATAGCTATAATGGAGCTTTTACAGAGTCAACCTAGCGTTTGATTTCAGAGCGCTGGTTAGATACGTGTTTGTTGTGAAGTGTCATTGCTCTGCGATGGAGCCAGATGGTGGTCTGGCTCTTTCTGGGAGCTTTGCCTAGAGACTCTGTCCCATCATTAAAACTTGATTTTTTTTTTTTTAAAAAAAAAAAAGCTAAATTACTTTACTACCACTACTTTTATAATATCCTGGGAAAACCCATGTTTATTAAAAGTGAAGTGGTGTGTTGCATACGAGAAATGCTGACACCTCAGGTAGTTTTTAATCTTGGCTGTGTTCTCTGATACTCTTTAAAGGCTCGTTTTGGAACTCGAGTTTTTAAACAAAAGTGATTTTGCCAAACTGTTCTCTTAGGAGATTATCTACTTTTCTAAGGAAGTACGTTTTACATTGCCTATCTGGGTGTTGTGCCTTCAGCAAATGTGAAGAGTATGAGTAGGAAAAAGGAAACTGATTTGTGAAAATAAATTGATATAAACAGGATGCTGACAAGTGTGTGCGTGTGTATGTGTGAAAATTTTAGTGATGTGTAATATGTCTGTTTCGTGTATCAGTACTTTAAGTTAAACAGGTGATAACTGGCTACTAAACTTCTGAGTTCTTGATGAAATTTTGGCATTAGATGTTGAACGTGCTCTGAAAAGGAAACACATTTAATAAACTAGTTAAAAGATTATTGCATAAGTTTGCCTATACACTTGCTGAGTAACTGCATTACACGTGTCCATTCCCTCAGTTCATCTTCGCCATCAGTACAAGCAACGTAAATATCTGTTAATAGGAGATCTTACAATTGGCCTGCTAGGACGTATTCCCAAATTCCAGATAGCAGTGCTAAAAATGTGAAATGCAGATTAAGGTACTTGTGGAATGAAGCATTTGATGTTGTTACTGTACATACTCTGGTGCGGTGCTGCGTGGATTGCAGACGCCCGGGTTTGGGCTGTACCCTGGCTGGGGGGGCGGTGGTTGGTTCTTGGGGGGGGGTGTTCAGTCAGTGTGTCCTGGGGCAGTGGTTGAAAATCTGATCTGTGTACAGAGCATGTCGCCTGCTTTTTATCCACCAGCTGCCTCCCACCGCGGTCCTGTCCGGCTGCCTCCTAAGAGGTTTGCGGCGCTGCTGTGCCGGGCAGGCTGCGCGGTGCCCGTGGAGCTGCAGAGCGCTGTGCTGCCCGCGGGGAAGCGAGCGCAGCTTCCCCTCCGCGCTGGGACCCTGCGCTGCGATGGCGGCTCCCCGCTGTCTTACGAAACTTGGCTGCTGTGTCTAAGCGGGGCTTTCTCATGACGGCGCGTTGCAGAAAAGCTCTTCTGATTTGGGGGGGCTGAAGCAAGGTCAATTATGTGTGCAGAATTCCTTGGTCTCTTCGGGGAAAGTTTTCTGGGTAAAGTGAACAGGAATTATTTGTCTCTGGGCATGTCAAATAGATGAGCCCAACTGATGTAGCTTCCAAAAATCTCCTTTAGATTCTAATTATATAAAAAAGCTCATCCTTTCATTCTGAGACAGCACTCACTATTCTTCTGATAATGGTGCATTGCAAGCATCTGCTTTGCTTTACTGATACGAATGGTGTGCTGGTAGAGTTACAGCGTCTGAATCTGGTCCATAATTTGAGCTCCACCTACTACATTGCAGCAAGGAATTACCCAACATACTGTACTATTGTACCTAGGCATGTTTTGGTGAGCAGAAGTAATGCAAAGTTAATTTTGTGAAAATAAAGGACTGCAATTTTGTTAAGATAAAGCTTCAGGAAAAGTGAATGGGACTCTGCTTGTGTAAAATGCTGGTGGGCTAAGCCCTGTGTTTAATGCTACTCCATTAAAAAAATAAGTATGTGAACAACTGGCAGTTGAGAGGCTATTTTTAGTCCTTTTTTATATTCAGAAAAGAGGATTAGTGGAATTAAAAAAAAAAGCCAAACATAGTTGGAAAAAAAAAGTTTTAGATGTGGAAAATTAGAAAAAAGAGTATCAGAAAGATTATGAACGTGGTTACGAAAGACCTCTGCCTGTTGGGAGGAGGGACATTGAGCTGAGGTCAAAATACTTAAATAATACTTTAAAATAGTGCCTGCGTTTGCTTTCTGTCTGATTTGATAATTACAGCGTGCTTCCTCAACTGAAGCTAATGCTTGTTTTAGTGAAGAATCAATAGCATGCAGAAGGTACAGGGTGCACTAAGTTGCACCGAACTGGGAGGGAGTCTGTTTTGAAGACGTGGCACTCTGTTTTGATGGAGCGAAAGGCCAGTGCACAGCTATGCGCTGTGTTCTGTGAACAAACCCAGAAAATTGTACCAGTACTGTAAATGGTAATCACTCAGTGCACAAAAACGCAGGAAAACCCTCTGTCCTCCACTGAATCGGCTTAAAAGACAAGACGTTTTAAGTGTGAAAGTTGCTGCAGCTGACCTAAATGCTGATAACAAAACATGGTTAGATAAAGTATCTTTCAGTCTTTCTAACAAAAGGAGGAAGTTGTTCATTCTGATCGCTTTGTAATTTGTCAGGTGTTAAGCTTTATGCCCTGACAGGGAAGAGGAAGATGATTGACTTAATTTAAAACCACAAACCTTGTTTTTCAGTTATGATTTGAACTCAGGTCTCTAGAGATGAAATAGTGGTGGTTATAATAAATTCTGAAACAAGTGTTTTTCATCCTGTAGGCTGTGAGGAGTGGGATTATTGTTTATTTTCCCCTTTGTTTCTTCTTGCTGGGGTGTTTTAAATATCCTTGACGGTGAAGGATGTTTAACATGAGCTTTTGCACACTGCAAGGGGTGGTCTTAGAGTCTGTGTTTCAGTTTTGCTGCTGTACTTCCCTTTAGGTTCAGGCATGGGAGCAGTGGAGGCCAATTGTGTCAAATTGTGTGGGGCTGCTTTTCAAGAACAGACTGACCATCGGGCCGATGCTGCCTGTGTTACTTAATCAAACAGATCAGAAATGTTCTTGGTCTAGTGCCATTTCAATTAAGGGTGTTGTATAAGGATAAATATGCTGGAATTATGCATATGAATAAGGTGAGGAGATTTAATTTGGAGGCTCTAAATGAGCGTGAGACTGCTTACCATTGATGTATCCAACTTTGGTGGTCAGTGCTGTCTGCTAGTTATCCTGTCAGTCATTGGATGTGATTTATGTTTTGTATCAGAACTACTGAGCAAGATCTTATGAAAATGTGTGCTTGTTCAAAAGTAAAAAAACATGTGGAATAACATTTCAGCAACATTCATTATATTGCATGCATTTCAAGTAAAAAAAAAAAGGTTTATCTGGTTTATTTGGATTCACTGGTGTCAAATGAGTTCTGTTAATGTGTTTAAATAAGAGCTCTTGGCTGTCATGACATCTGTGATTCTCTTGTAAGTTATCAATTCTGCAAAGAAAATGCATAGATTCTGTACAACACAGGCTGTTTTAACTTGTGACTTGGAAAATTTCCTTGTTTTTATTTAATTTGAGGCATGGGGTTCCCTGCATCATGAGGTCATGAAAGGATCACAGGAATGGGTCTGTATTATTGAGTGTTTAGTGTTTGGGTCAATAGAAATCCAATGAGAATCAGTGTGAAACATAAGGTGTCCTTTCTTCCTTTGATGTATGAAGAGCCAAAGTTCCTCAGACACATCAATACCATGAAAGCTATAAGAAAAAATAATAATATAAATGGCATTGCACATGTAAGAACTAGGATCAAAGAATCATCTGCTGCTGCAGTTAAACCTGGGGCTGTAAAATGCATATAAAAATAGATGGCATATTCCTTCACAGGACAAAATTCTGTATGTAAGGGGCCCCTTTACACACACTGATGTGGGTGTGATCCCTGGTGCCCTCTTCAGTGTCTGATATAGGAATATGCTTGTTATAAACAGGGTGATGAGGAGGGAACTGAGGCCGAGCTGTAGGCTACCTTCTCTGTGTTCCTATCAGAGAAGGTGGTGAGTGGGGGCCTGTGGGTCTCTCAGTATGAGGTACCACAAACTTGTGTCTGGATACAATGGCATTATTCTGATGGTGTCTGAATGAAAACAGGACTTCCCTGCTGAAAACCACGATGAAAATCAGATTGAGGAACCCACCCCCAAAGTGACAAAAATTATTAACAGAGCAATCTGAGCAAGGAAGGTTTGTAGGAGCTGCTTAGCAACCTGCTTCTAACAGCGATAGTGGAAGCTCAAGTTGCCGACTGGAAGGGGTCCTGCCGCTTCAATTGAAAGGACTCTGAAGATGCTAGTGAGCTTTAAGGATTTTCAAGAATGCCTTCATGTGTCATTTTTATTGGAATGGGAATATTATGCATGAGTTATATTTCAGGGTGTCTCTGAAAATCATGGCCTCATAAATCCATGTTGAAAGGGGCCTTAGGATGTTTCTGGCCCAACCTCCTGCTCAAAACAGGGTGAGATTACAAGATAAAACGGGTTGCTCCAGGTGTTATTCTGGTGGGTCTTGGAAACCTCCAAGGACAGAAACTTCCTGAGCAACCATCTTCCTGAGCAACCTGTTGCAGTCCTTGATGGTCCTAGTGGTCAATCATGATGCTTCAGAAAAACTGGCCCCAAATCACTTACTATGTTACATATATTCCTTCTCCATTTTTTGTTTGTTTTATGACTACCAATGTGGGTCATGTCCTTGCTTCCGTTTAAGTGCAGCAGGTGTTGACTGCAGCTCAACTGTTACGAAGGGTCAGCAGCAAAATGGTTAATGAGCAGTGATCTCAGTGGAAAAAAAATGTGGATTCACAATTAGCATGCTGCATCCAGCAATGTCCCTTGTTTTACCCAGGAGTGATAAAGAAGAGAGCAGAGGCAAAAGAAATTCACTTCGAAGAAAAGGAATACAAAGTGGACTCTATTGGAAGATTTTCTGCTATAAGAAGAAAGAAATGCTGCTAAGAAAAATGGAAAGAAGCAAGTGCTACCACACAGCAAGGTCAGGAGAGGATGAATAAAGGCATTTGCATGTTAAAAGCGGAGAGGATAGAAACCTGAGGGATGTAAGATAAAATGTGCTGATGCTGTGTGCTGTAACCATTTGTGATTAATCATGATATGCAGAAAGAATTCTTAACACAATTTTAGATTCACCAGGTTTGCTCATAATTTCAGGATGAATTTCAAACAGGGATCATTTTCATAATTATTTGGATACTTTTGGTGTTCCAGTTTGTTTTGGATATAGATAGAAACAGAATAGCTGACCTTTTGTCTAAATATTCCTTTCTTCAGACCTCTATGCATAAATTCTCAAGAAGCCCCTAGTCTGCTAAATTCTTGGCACCTTCTTTTTTCCATCTGCCAGATGGTTCCTTCTCCCACCAGTCAGGATTATCACTAATTACCTGTTTCAAGCCATGTGCATGTCTCATAACAGTTTATCATGGGAGATGTAAAAGGGAAAAGGGACATATTTAGTGTTTACATAACTTCCCGAGTCACTTCTGGCAGCTTTCAGTGTTTGCTTATTTGCCACTGATGCTTCCTGTGGATGCCTGCTGTACTGGTCTAGGATCAACCCTTCAGATGTCACATTATGTGGTCCATTTACTAAAATCAGACATACACACAGCGAGGAAGTGGGTTTAGATGTAGTAACTTAGTCAGTTGAGTGGTGACCTGTTTAGTTCTTCAGGACACCCTTATATCTGCTTGCCCTCTCCCTCATGTACAATGCGATGGCTGCTTTGGACCCCACCATTGCCATACTGGGGTAGTTGGAGGCATCTGGGGGCTTTAAACCCATAAAGCAGTGAAAAAGGTCTGTCTGCCGGAGAAGAGCTCAGAGTTGAAGCATGCTTTTCACCTGCTTTGCTGGCTATAGCTCTAGCTCTAAGCATCAGAGCAGGCAGTGGAAGGATATCTGTTTCAAAGAGTTTTTGGTACAACAGCAAAAAGTGGTGGGAAGCAGTTATTTGTGCTTCTCTGAATTACTGTGGGAATGAGCATGAAGCAGACAGTGCTGACCATAATGCTTTGATTTTCTAAGAGTTTAATATCTGGTCCCTAATTGCACATTCTTTTGTGCTGAGCAGAGGTAAATATGTACAGTATAAAAATAGAATGTTGTGGTTACTGCCCAGAGGACACCTGGTATGCTGTTTTAATCCAGGAGACCTCACCACAGGGCACAGCTCATGCATCCACAAGCCCCCTCCATTCTATTTTGCTTTAAATAGAAAAGGTCATATCTGATGCCACACCAGAGATGTAACCACCTTCTGAGCCAGAGCCCCACGGCTGCTAGTGAGGCATGCTGACACCTGACAGAAAAGGGCCACCTGTAAGTGGTTGAGGGAGTGTGCTGCTAAAGCTTTTCGAGTCTCAGGTAGGTAACAGGTTCCTTGGGAAAATGAGATAAAAGCAATTGTTTTCCCAGCCCTACTGGGATGCATGAGGCTGAGCTGCCTCCCATCCTCCTGCTGTCCGTGGTGGTATCCGTGGTGGTATCCGTGGTGGTATCCGTGGTGGTATCCGTGGTGGTATCCGTGGTGGTATCCGTGGTCTGTTAGTGCCTGCCTGGCTTAGCTGACTCTCAGGTGCAGGTTGTTTCATGTGCAGTCATCAGCCTCATGGGCAGCAGCTGGCTGGAGTGGGGGTGGCTGGTGGGTGCTGAGGGGAAGGAGCATTCCAAGGGAGTGCTTCAGAGAGGGTAAGTGTGGGATGTGTGGCTTCCTCCCTCTTGGTCAGAGGGAATTTGTTCAGTGAGTTTGTGTGGATTTGTCTGGAGGTGCTTCTGAGGGGAAGGACTGTTGCAGATGCCTGTGGTGTAGCCCTGGAAATGCAGAAAGCCTGCAGAAAGGAAGCTGAGGAAAAGCACTTCTCAGTTCTGAGGCCTGGCTGTGCCCTGGCTGCCAGAGAGG
Organism: Hypotaenidia okinawae; assembly: GCA_027925045.1. Lineage (NCBI taxonomy): Eukaryota > Metazoa > Chordata > Aves > Gruiformes > Rallidae > Hypotaenidia > Hypotaenidia okinawae. Next base: position 12,124,051 of record BSDF01000010.1, read on the forward strand.
GTTGGTGAAGCTACTATGCTCAGGCACCACAGAAAAGGTGTGCTTTGGGGTAAAGACTCAACAGAACACATTGAAGAGTCTTGGTTGGGACCATGTAGGTTCTGAACTGAAGCAAGAAATGAGACTCAAAAGAAATGGAAGTAGCTGTACACTGTACAGGAGAGAGAGCTGTGCGAGGAGCAGCTTCTGAAGCACGTTGGAGCGGTTGGAGGTAAGGCATTGTGGGGCGGCTGTGCTGTTTTAGTAGGGAGGGTGGTGGGGGGCTGCAGTGTTGGGGTATGGTTTCGGTGAGGCCTGTGGGTGAATGTAGGTTGTGTTTGGGTGTGCTATTTGCTAAACTGTGCTGAGGAGATGAGCACCAGTGATCTGACTGTCTTGGTTGCAACAGGGGTCTAGGAATGTTATTTTGGACTGTTAATTGGAGGGACTGGAGCTTAAAGAAAAGTTGTCTCTGGGGGTATTAAAAATGAGTTACTATGGCACAAACCATAGTCTAGTGGCTTCTCAGGGGTGAATGAGGTGTGTAGGGAAGGATTCCAGGGTGGCTGAGCAGCATTGGTTTAGGCTGTTGACAATGCTGTGGAAGCTGTGCTGGCAGCCAGGTGGTGGGAGGCTGCTGAAGTTGCTGATGAGGTTGCTGCTGTTGGTGAGCCTCAAGCTTATTTTGGGAAATGGTATTAGTGCCTATGTGGAGTGGTGATGTCCATGGCTGTTGGCTGTAGGCAAATGGCGGATTTCGTTTGTCTGGGGTGTTGCAGCATAGGAAATGGGCCTTGCTTGTGTTCTGCTGCTGTGAGAGCATTCGGTTTGTGTGTGTGCTGTGGCACACTAGTGCACCACTGTGGGCTGTGTGGTACCACCATGTCCTGCTGGTGCTGTGGGCATGCTCCCCTGCTGGGCTCTGGCTGCCTGAGCGCTCCTGCTTACATCCTCCCCTTCATGGACAGGCAACAGCTCAGGTAAGGAGAAGCTTTGGAGATGATTGTTCTTTACACGCATATATACTGAATGACAGGAAAGACATCTGTATGTGCTTCCTTGCCATTTTTAGCATCTTCTTGGGTTTTAATGTGGAGGCATTTAAAGAATCCAGTGGCAGTCCTGTCCCTTACCTGGTGTAACGGGTAACTAAAGAAAGTGGCTGTATGTCTCTCCCTTTTCTCCCTGAAATGGCCATGACCTCATCCCTTTTGCACAGGTGAGCTCTCATCTCTTTAATTCTGTCTTATTCAGAACTTGTAGGTGATCAGGCTCCCTGTTGCTTAATTAGTCTTTTCATAATGAATAATTTGGGTGAGTGCTTTGCTCTGAGTGGTAACCAGCCGTTTGTCTTTGTTGCTTTTATCTGAATAATGAATTAGCTTGAAACTTAACGCTTCACTATTGCTGACTCTTACTGTGGCAGAGCCCATAAACTGTATTTAGACAGATTCCTCAAATGATATAAAAAAATTTGATGGAGTATTTCCTCTCTGCAGTCTTCAGACCTTGGTATGGTGTCTAGTAATGGCTCCTAATTTTCTCCTGTAAGTCTCTACATAAAAGATGCTGAGAAAATGTATGTGTGTGGGCTCACAGCTGAAGTCCTACTGACTGCTCTGACCACTGTGGATACGTGTCCCTATAATCTACAACTCCTGGATGAAGTAATAAATTGGGCGTAAATTATTCTCACTTGCAAACCTTGGCTTTTCCTGGTTTAAGTGTATAGGCAACATGTAACAGCCTTCTGGGTAACTGCTGAGTTTATCCCTGTGGGAAGGTGAAATGAAAAATCTAAACATAATTTTAGAGAAAGAGGAGCTAACTGTGCAGGCAGATGATGCATTTAAAGTGGTTTGTGTTTAAAAAAAAAAATCCCTCATAACTATTTAGTTAGTACTTCTGTTCTATAATTAAGACAATTATCTCAAGTGTTCCCAGCAGTTCTTCTGTGTTAGGTTACTGAAGCTAAATCAAGATGCCCACTCTCTTATTTCTTCTATGACTCATTTGTAAAGGGCTAAGAGGGAGAGCAAAGGGCTCCCTTAATGCTGTCTTTGGAGGCTTTTAGTGCCTGGGCATTCTGCTTTCCATGTTATGCAGGTGGGCTGGGAGGGAGCGGGTGGGAGGGTGGAGTGGTGTCCCATGATACCCAGATGGTGAATAATCTCTGTACCCATGCTGGCAATGAGGGAGTGCAATTGATAAGCAAGTGGGGCAGTGAGGAGATGATAACATGACCATGTTATTGTCTAAAAAGTTAGATTGACGCATGGTTATTCTAACATGAATAGTAAATACCTCATTATACAAAGCTGTTACTGTTTCTAACTTGGCTCTCTGATACTTCAGTGAAAGCAATATATCTTTTGCATTTATTGAACTGCAATAGTGACAAAAATGCAGCCAATTACATCCTTATGGATGTGTGGAAAACCTTGTTTTTCCAGGCCCCTGGATACATCACTGAAGCAGATCTGTGTCTCTCCTTCATTGTCCCTGTACTTAGCCATAAAATCGTGTTAACTCTCCTGGTGGTGGTGTGACCTGGGAGAGGCACCTCAGGGCTTCTGCCTGGTATTTCTTCTGAATCTGAGTGAAGCTTCTATGCAGAGGGTTTGTGGTGAGGGCAGAAGAGGACACTGCTCCCAGAAAACCCTTGGGGAGTGGGTTGTGACTGCCTTAGGTAGTGGCTGGTAAGACCTAGAACAGCCTACATGGAGCATGGTGCCAGCCCTGTGTCTAACAGCTCATGAGTTGTCCCACTGCCCTGAGAATAACCAATGGTTTTGAGTGAACAGCTGTGAGACAGAAGCCATTAAAATGCAGTTAATCACTTAGCTTATTTCCAGAAGGACTTTAAAAATCATCCAGCAATGTTGCTAAATGCATATATGCTTGCATTCCAACTATATCCAGGCCTGGCTGATGTGATAAACATACAGGGGAAGGTGTTGTGTTACAAGAGGTTGTTCAGTGGCTGGAGGAGCTGGTTAGGCACAGGGGAGCAATTTAGCTCATTGATTTAGCATACTCTTAATTTAAAACTTACACTTAGTGAAAAATATTATTGCATTAATATTAGAATATGGCCTGAACTCATAGACAATTCTCATATAACGCCTTCTTAAATAAAGAGAGTATCTGTATTTAAGGTAATTTAGAAAGGGAGGAGACCTTTTCTATGTTCATGTAAGGTATTAGGGAACAAGTGGTGCATGAACAGGACACACAAAAGACATGTCTGAGGAACAGAAACTAATATCACCTTAATTTATGCATGTAATGTCTAGAGCTTATCAGGCAGCAGAATCCAACAAAACTTCTGAAGGTTAGGACTGGGAGTTGAGGCAGGACTGAGTATGGATTTACAACAGGGGCTAGGAAAGGAAATGACAAATGTTTTTGTATAGCTGTTTGCTCTTCTTGTAATGAAGCATTTGGGACAAAGTGGTGTTACTATGCTCCTGTTGAGCAGTCTTTAAAATATATATACCCTCTCCCTGAACTGGAATTGAAATTCCTAATAATTACCTTCAATATATTTAAATTCTGATTTAGCCTTGCCTTTCTTCAGAGTCATTGGCACTTCATCTTGCCCTAGGTGTCCCTGCAAGCTGTGTGCTTTGCTCTGCAGCCTGGCACAGAGCACTGTATGTCCCAGCACTTACACTCTCTTGGAACTATGCCACATCCTAGCAACACCTCTGTCTGGACGCTGTTCTGCAGTCTCTCATGTAGAGCCCGTGCAGTACAGGTACAGGTAGTGTTTACAACCTTCCCCATGATGTGCTTATGGGGATAGAGAAACATTTCTGGTCCTAGCAGGAATTTAGTATGATCTCATGCACAGAAACTAGGCTGCTTTACACACAAGTAAAGAGAACTTGTCTTATTTTTACCAATAATGTTATTTTTCTCTTTATAAAAGCAGTTACTTTTCTGAACACTCCTGTTATTTCTAAGGCATTGTAGGAATTGGTGTTGTTGATCTGGCACTCTTGCTTTCTTATCCACTGCTTCATTGTGATTTCACTGTAGTGACATCTGTTGTCAGAAAGTCAATACAGTGAATTTGGGAAGAGCTACAACTGCATGGGAAGTGGATGCATCAAGCTAAACAGTTGATCTATCAAGTTCACTTGCAATATTTGTTTCAGTAATGGATTGCAGTCAGTGATCCAGTTAAGTGATGGCCTTGGCAGTCACCTCAGTATTAGCTCAGGCTGACTCTGGTAGTTGGTGCTAGGAAAAAATCTCTTCAGGCAATAGAGAAAATACTTGTGTGGAGTCCCATAAGGAAAGTCAGAAAGCCAGGCTTCAGGCAGGGGACATGCAGCTTGGTCTCTTCCCTCAGTAAACCATAGACAGTTTGTGTGCCTGATACATGGCTAGGGTTGGCTTTTGGTGACAGAATATACTTGCTGAAGTGCTACCCTGAGAGACCATGTCTCTTCACCCTGTTTTTTCACTGTTAAAAACTTGAAGAGAGCCTTTAATATGCAGATTGATTGAGTGAAAGGACTAAAAAGTATACCCCTATTATCACTATGAATCAGGATTCAGATTTGATTTTGTATTATATTCTTAAATACATTCAGCACAAAATGCTTGTGTTTCAGTATGGGAAGGGATAGGCAGGGCATCAGCTGTAATGGACTGTGAAACAACTCATTAGACAATGCAGCTGATTTTTTTACTGGGGGCATCTATTTCAATGGCAAGTTTAGTTCTTCAGATGGAAAGCAGAAATGTTCAGTCAGTAATATAACAAAATTGGTTGTCTGATGGAGCTGAGAAATGAATGGCTGCTTTAGTTCAATGAAGGAAGAATATTTCTGAATGAAGCTCATCAGATTCATAACCCTGCCAAATCCAAGCCTAGCTAGCTGGGATTTTTTTTCTCTGAAAAGCATTGCTGGATCTTCTAGGAAGCTTCCAGTGTGTTGGTTCTGAGCCTAGGTATGTTATCCTGTTTTAGTACAGAGGTGATCATCAAATGTGTTATTGGAGTGTACTTAAGAGCTTTATAGAGTATTTTTTAAGGTTAGCAAATTTCTCCAGGAAAAGCTCTGTTCTCTGGGATCAGTTGTTCACAGACACTGTCTCAAAGGTACAGTTCTTCAACAAGAAGGTTATTGAAGTTATAACTTTTAAATAGTGAATGTTTAAGATAGGTATCTATTAATTATGGCATGTTAATATAACCTCTTGGTTTACTGTCCTTTTTAAAATCATGTAACTTGAATCTGGTCATATACAGATCTTTAAATCAAGAGTTTTCCTATAGACAATGGAGTCCAAATACTGCCTAATAATTTTCCTTGAGAGCAGTGGCTTATGAATTCTGTGGCTCAGCTTTCTAGCATGAATGCTGTCCAAAACTGATTTGAATTTGCAGGGTTCAAGTTGGTCATGTAACATGCTTTGTCCCCTTCACTCACCAAGGTCTGGTGTTACAGATAGCGAAGGATATTCGGATTGTGTTGAAAGAGAGTAAGGGGAAGAAAGTGAGATTACTGAGCACAGCTGAGGGATAAAGCTGTTTCTGGCTGACTATGAGGTACTAAACATCCATGGCAGCCTAATGAACAATGCAAGACCTGATTGCTGTCAAATCAGAAGATCTCGAATACAGCTACAGGAACACATGTTGTCTTCTAAGAATTGGCAACCATCTGCTCAGTTCACACTCTTTCTTTGTGTGACATACCGCCCCCTCTGAAAGCATTTGGTGGTGGAGAGCAAATGAGTTATGTAGTCAAATATGTAGATCAGCTTTGAGAGAGGGAAACCCAGTATAGTGTTATGCCAGTGCTTTGCAGACAACCGTGTCTGTGCATAATGTACCCTTATTGGTATGTGGGGCATATGCTGTGTTTCTGGATGCTGAACCAGCAGCACAGTTGTCTGTCCATCTCTTTACATCTTCTGTGATTATAACTGTCATTATAACCACTCATTGGTGTAAATGAGAGGAAGGGTGTAATAAACTTATATAATTTGTTTTCTACTTATCGTCAAGCTCTCCCAATTGTAAATAACATGAATTAAACCATGTCAGTAATCTAGTCAATGTGCACTAAATCAAATCTAATGTATGTTTTAGAGTTAGACTACAGATCCAATCAGAATGTGTTTGTAACAGGCGTGCTGAACTTGTCGATTCTCTTACATACTGAAAAACATGAAAAGCAATGTTAAAGTTGAATATATAATTTAAGCTTTCCATGTTTTTATATGCTAGACTTAGTAGTAAGAATCACAGTATTTCAGGTGATTCAATTTTTATTTTGTCTTTATCCTGTTTCTCTGCTCTGAGACTTGATTCTGATGCTTTTTGTACCACAAGATTTTGGGGCAGAGCTTTACTTGAACTTTTGGGAACTTTTATTCATTTGTAAAACTCAATGACAAAAGATTCTGTTTTACACTCTTATTCACACCATGCATATTTGTGGATAAAAAGCAAGGTGAAAAATTATCATTTAAATAATATCTATCATTCCAAGAGTATCTGAACCTCAGTGGAACAGCACTAGTCTCTTTGTAGGCCTTGAAGTTGTCAATAACTTCTTTGACTAGAAAGATTGTTTTGAACAACACCTAGATAAACATCTGATATACCAAATATGAAAAATAATCTTCAGGAAAAAGGTTAACTGATATTTGACTTGCAGTGGACTAAGTAGCCAGTCAATTACTGTCACAACCTGAATTATTTGTAATATAACCATAAGATTCTTATTTTCTGTTCAGAGCTGATACATAATTCTCTGTTGCTGACATACTCTTAAATCTGAAGTAATTTGGGCATCTCCATCTTTATTGGAGAACAGTATATAACCTAGGTGTTTGAATAGGACTTGTGCTTTGCTCTTTAAGCTATTGATTAGTAACTAAACAGCTGGCTTGATTTTTGGAAATGCCCTTTAGAACAATTCATCCTATAGAAGTAGTGTGCAATATGTGAACTTATGCATTATATAGCAATAGCTTATTAAATACTGTTTAAACTTGACCACGTACACGTAGATTAAGTCTTTTGGCTGTAATACCAAGAAATCAATCTGAAGTCAGCAAATATCAGCTTTCTGATTTTAGACGCTTGAAAGGCTAAAAGCTAGAAGAATTTCCTTTTAGGAGGGAAAGGCAAATGAGTATGTCAGTGTATGGCTAGGGCAGGAAGCTTTCATAGTGCTAGACGTAAGTGCTCTGGGGAGGTAGTGCTCATGTCTTTCCTACAGTAAATGTCATCTGCGGGATCCTTCAGAGGGATCCTTCAGCCCTTCTGTGATAGACTTTATGCAGAGTTCAGTTTCTCATCGTACAGAGCTACTTGGAAGAGGGGAAGGAGAGAGGGCTCGAGTTTTGGGTTCTATCACACTTGTAGGAAATAATTGTATGCAAGGAGCTTTTACATTGGTCCTTATGACTTGGTACTGTCTGATAATGCTAGGTTGTGACTAATGCCTTTTCCTGCTTTATTGTTACTGAAATCAATGGCAAAACTCCATTTATGTTTAAGAGCACCAGACAAGAATCAGAGTAAGTGACAGAAGCCGATGACTAACAGTAATGAAAGCAATTGGGAAAGAACAGCCCTATCAAAGTGTATGTTCAGAGCTGATTTAAAGTAGCAAGTAAAGTCCATTTAGTATCTGACTCAAAACAAGATAAAGGTAACAGCATGTGAAGCCACTGTGCACAGTGCAAGAGTCTCTTTAAGGAAGAAAAACCTTTAATTCCAGATGGTGGTTATGCAAATTATCTTTTAATTGGTGAGAAGGAATATTTCAGTTTGGCCATATTTATTTTTGACTATAAACTTTTGCTTGTACAAACAGTGTCCACAGGCTGGTATGCAGCAATGGACAGCTGTGCTTTTTCAAATCATTAGCACTTAGATTAGTAATTTTGGCTGAAACTGAGTGTTGAGTACTAGCTTCCAATACCTGATTTCAGTTGATCCCTATTAGGGTTGGGCAGTAGCCATTCTATGGCCAATATTCCTTAACCAATTTTGAGTCTGTCTTTTCTTGCAGTGATCTTCCTTTTCATGGGAAAGGTGTTTCAGGTGTGCTGCCTTCTGCAGTCTCTTGTCCACAGCAAGGAGTTGACTGAAATCTGCAGAGCAACAGAGTAACTTGTGCTCCTTGCTCATGTACTGTGTGAAGGGATTGCCTTGTAGGTTACAGATGAGCTATTTAAGGAGTGGCTATGAACTTGGTCTCACATCAGTATAATACCAAGCACTCCTTTGACCACATGTAGTGTCTGTGGTATCCCTTCTGAAAATGTGTGCATGTGGACAATTGACTGGTGTAGCCATGAAATTAGGCTTCAAATGTGGAGAAGACTAAAGCTGGGATGTGAGCAAGTTGAGTATTTGCCATTAGCCTTTAGCTGTGGCTCACTTTGCATCAAAAGCAGTTAGGAAGTTTAAGTCACTGCCTTTCTTGGTGTGATGCTACTGTGTTCAAGGAGTATTAGGAAGATGCTGTAAGTCTGGAACTGCTTGGTAACCTGGTTGGTGTCTCTAATTACAATAGAGATTCATGTCGCTAGCTTGATTTCTAGGAATGAATGGACAGAATTCAACTGCTCTTATGTGTCAGTGTTGTGCAGGGGGAGTTAAAACTCACGGAACTGCTACTTTTAACTTGATTGGGTGAAGGTATCAAATGATTAAATTTGGAGTGTTGCCAAGATCCCTGATACAATCCTCAGTCCTTATCCCCTTTGTGAACTGTCTGGGCACTGTTTTCTTCAGCACTGAATCATCAAGTAAGTTAGGTTAAGAATTGTATGGAAACACTGACGTTGTAGAATGGACAGTTAAGAGCAAACTTCTGTTTAAACATTTAAGCAGTAAAGACTGGCACTTGAAAGCTAGAGATGTCAGCAGATGTTGAGGTAAATCTGCAGCCCAGCTTACCACTAGCACAGATCTTGGGTTTGTTTTGTCTATTTGTGGATCCCTAAAGACTTTTCAGTGGAGGTACAGAAATCTGACCAGTAAATTTATTACTACTGCATCTAAAATGCAGGGTCTTTTTTTCTTCTGTTGGAATTCTGTTGGTCTCTGACCTTGAGGGTTCACTACTTAGTTGATTATTTTAAATTAGGACAATTGCTGACTTGCAAGAAAATTTGGTAGAAGTAGGCAGAAATTTAATTTCTGGCTGCTGGTTCATGAGAAGAAACTATCCTGTGTATTGGGAAGAAAAAGGTGAAGCAAGTCAATTATAATGCAGTGCAGAAATGAGACCTGATATTCCTGATGTACTTGGAGCTGTGTGGGTTAAAGGTATTGCAGCATAGTTTCTTGCACGTGTTTTCTGGAATCCAGTTGTTGTCATGTTCAGCACTTCTCTCTGTAGCAGAAGAGTGGTGTGTGAAATCCTGCCTCAGCGGGAGGCAGGGACACAAATTCTGCAGTGGAGACTGCAGCAGTCAGGGTCTTACTCTGTGAAGCTTTCTCTTTTGCTACCTGAAAAAGTGATGTTATTCAGCTGAAGGGGATGGTGTAACTCCTGGGTCTGGTTGGTGTTATTCCAGTGAGCTCAGCAGTGCTGCGTTTTGAAACAAATAGGCTGTATGAGCATGTTGCAGGGATGTGGGGCTTTCCAGCAGCCTCATTGACATGTGGTCTCATCACACTTCTGAAATCATACAGTCTTTTACACTAATGTCATAGTGGCTTCTTAGGGAATGCAGAAACATGGAGGGGGATTACATGACATGGTGTTATATCACATGTGAAGCAACAGCTCATGGCCTCTGCATAACCCTATGTTTCCCACAACTCCAGCAGTTCTTTCTCCTTGATTGTGCCTGGCTGCCCTGGTACCTATTGATATGACTGTGCTAAAGCTAGTGAGCGGGGGCTGGGTTAAAAATATTCTATTTGAAACCTAAACTATATCACCAATCACATGGCCAACACAGGGATGTGTGCTTCAGAGGTGTGGGTGTAGGGAGGAAGGGACTGAGTGCCTGGGAGTCAGAGGAGAGGTGACAACCTGTCAAGCAGGCTTGATGCTGTAACTGTGTATTGTAAAATGAGATGTTAAGGTGCTGTGCATGTGCAGATGTGGGCTGCTACAGTACTGCATTCAGATCCCCTGTACCAGGCATGCAGTGTAGGTGGTGCAATGCATATAATGATGATGGCTGGCTCCTGAAATGGGGCTGTGCAGCAGCCAGGTTGTGTGTGAAGGTGTAAGCAAGTACTCTGAGTGAGCATGAAGGGCTGTGTAAGACAGATGTTGCCTCAACATGCTGGGGAGGGAGGTGCTACCACAGCCCTCTGGAAAAGGTAGGGCTGAGCTGTGCCTCACCTGTCTGCTGTTCATGGGAGCCATGTCAGGTGTGCACATTGGGCAGAAGTAACTTATTTCCAGGGATACTGAGCAGTGTTTAAGTCTCTATTTGGTGAGATAGCCAAGCTGCTGGAGTGCCTATGGAAGTATTAAGGATGTGTAGGCTGACTTTTTTTTTCCCCTCTTTCTAACTCTCAGCCTACTTCAGAATCTGGAGGGGTGCTGTCCTGGCCTTCTGAAAGTCAAATCTAGTTCTTAGAGCTGGAACAAGACTCAGAATGTGTTAATGATGACACTGGGGAGAGTGGGCCTGCAAGACCTTGGCTTAGTAGCCTACTAATTAGAGCATTTGGCTGAAAGTAGTCACTGGCTTCTGCTTCAAGGACTGTTAGGCACTCAGTAAAATGTAATCATCCCCCAGCAGTGAAGCAGCCACGTCTTCCAGATGGTTTTCCTGAAGGTGTTCTTGCCCTAGCATCTCTAATGTTGTTCAGAGTTTGTCAGTGCTCTCCAGCTTCTAAGTGACTGATGGATCATGGGGAGACTGGCAAGGCAGGCTAATAAAAGGCTTTTCTTTATTAATAGTTGAAGTTTGGAACTGATTGAGCCAAAGTTGAGAACAATTAAGGTATCAATCTGTTGCTTGGAACATTTTGTCCTTGGCTTGGTGGGCACAGTCACATAGCTGGACTGAAATTAATGACATGTACAGCTCTGCAGAGGGTCATAGGATGTGGTAGGTGTAAAATATTTATAGTAATCATGTTTACTAAGTGGAGTATTTAATATTTGGCAGACATGTGGTGGTAATTAAATTACTGTAAAATATGCATTATGTACAAAGTTTAAAACTGGGAAAATAATCTATGGTTGCTGTGTTTGGAAATTCCTTAAATTGTGCTTTAATACTGCATATATTAGTGGGCTTTCAGTCTTCCTGCCTTTTGACTTTGTGAGTTATATTTGGCTATTTTTTGTTTTAAAAGTGCAATGTTAAAATCAAACGAAAAAGTTCAGCTCTGTTCAGAGACACATGTAAGAGGAATAATGGCTGTTATCCAGAATAATTTAGCATGTGTCTACACAGTGCAGTGCTTAACGAGGTAGGTCCCAGAAACAGCATAACTGCATTAGCATTGTGCTCTGCCTCTGCAAACATACCCTCCTTCTCAGTAGAGCTAATTAGCCTAAATAGAAGGCTGCAATGATGTGTTTATACTGTTTCTAGGACTGGGTAAGTCTGACTACATTTTTCAATACAAACTTAGCCATCCTTTTCATTGTGTCTCCTTTTAAAGTTAATTTCCTCCATCTGCAGTGCCTCATACTTTCTATTACTGTTATCTTCCTCACTTTCTCCAGTTGACAAATTTTAATAGAGACTGGGGAGGATTTGTGTGGGTAGTATCAGTAGGAACAATGCTGGTCTTGAAAGTTTCTTTAGATTGTCAAAGCTATTGGTATAAACTAATCCATTATATATTGATACTGATTTTTCTTTTTAAAAAAAGGTATTACATAAGTGTCATTACTCAGCCTTGTTCTTACAGCACAGGAGTTTCTTTACTATTAAAATAGCCACACTTAGGCTTAGTTTAGCATAGCTATTCCAGTAAGATTGCAAGGTGCAGTTAATTTTTTTCCCTCCTCCTTCTGAAGACACTGGCATGGTATTACGTCTAGGTCCCAACATAGCTAATTTGAACCTTGCATCCAGAAGAATCTTCTGAGAAACCTTCTATATTCTTCTTGTAGAGAAGAACATGTTTTATGGTTTTATGAATACAATGAGGTATTTCATTATTGTGAAATAGCTTGATGGAATCTGGACTAATTTATATATAAACTTTATCCTTATCTGTAACTCCATTTGTTCTTTTCATGCTGCCTCTGACTAGGAATACTCACCTGTAAAGTCAGGTTTTTTTTCCATATGGAATATTGCAGTTTACCGAACTTTTGTATTTTAAGGAAGTGATTAATCTTCCTTGTCATGATAGCTCTGTTGCTGTTGGCTTTTTATGGAAGCTTCATTCCTGAATCCATTTCTGTGTATTTGCTTTTTCTTTGCTTTATTTCTCTTTATGCAGGTCCCATAACACAGCTCAGCTGCAGTTGCCACGCCTGTGCATGGAGTAAGATAGCCTTGAAGGGAGAGTTTTGCTTTGGGGTGTATTATGAACAACACTGCTCTTGTCTTGTCAAACCTATCAAAAGGCTCGAAGCTGAGGATCTGTTGTGGGACTTTGCTGTCACAGTATATCTCAGAGCAGTTAGTGGAGTGGCTTCTTGAGTCTGGCGTGTTACATTGTAGTGATGTCGATTTCCTCTCAGGCTTGTTTATTGCGAGCAACTACAGGCTGAGGCTATTCACTGGCCTCTTTGAAGTAAGGTGTTGATGACTGCAGATACTGAAAACAAGGACATCAACTGTAAGGATGGACTTGTGCCAGAATCAATGTCAAAGAAACCGTGTGTCTGCAGAGATTGTCCCACTTTAACACTCCTAATTTCATACTCTTCAGAAGCTTAAGTGTTCAGGGCTGTGAACCTGTTGCTTCTCTGGAGTCCGAAATTAACGATAAAAGGAATATATCAGTTGTTTAAATCTAGTAGGTGCTATTGTTAATAGAGACTTCTCTAGCTGTCTGTCATTGTCCTCACCTTGCCACTTCATACCTTGCTATTAAACACATCACAGTGATCCTTCTCAATGACTTTTAGTTGCTTACTTTCATACGTGTTGACTAGACTCTTTTCCTTTCCTGTGCCTGCCCCAGGAGAGTCAAGTTTGCATTTTGATTTCTACTGCCACTGGATTTAAGAAAACCCCTGACTGAATTAGTCTATATCTACTGTATATCTACCTGGCTTACAGCTGTCCCTCTAATCTATAGACTTGGCTGAAAAGTTGCTTCCTGATAAGACAGAACTGTTACTGATGGTCATTTGCTGGCAGAGGCCTGTTATCTTCGTTGGCTGACAACGATGACAACAATTTGTTTCTGTAAAACCCATTACTATTTTTTACTTTGAATGTTCTTAGGAGGCTCATATTTATTTATTTGACTTATTCTTTCAATTTACACAAAACTGGTAGCTTCAATTAACTGGCATCCATCTGTGCTCTTGGCACCTTGATGGTAAGTAATATTAAGCATTTTTGCATTGTCCAAAGCAATATATAGAATCCACTTTTTCAAAACATCTCTGGAAATGTCTAGGTGTAGGGGTTCCCTCTCCTGCTGCCATCCCTTAGTTTGTGGTGTTGGAGTGCAATCATTGCTGTGAATTAAGCATGTATTTTAACAGCTTCACCTGCTGCTTCTTGTCAAAGCTTATAGCTTTTTACAATAGCAGTACTTCACCATACATACTGGAGTTCACACCCCCTGCCCGAGGCTGAGAAGTCCACGAGCTCCTGTGAAATGGCAAGCTGTCGGGAAAGCAAAATACAGTGACAATGCAGATGTTTTGTGCTGGTTTGACCAACAGGCTGTCATGTTAAAGATAGTGCTGATAGCTTGCTGGAGGCCTACCAAAGGAGGCTGTTTCTGGAGCTTGTCGTTTTCAGCACAACTTTAGTGTCTCCTTCATTTGACCAACTTACCACAGTAGGGAAATAACTAACCTGTGAAACAGTTGTCTTACTCCTGTTCAGTGTCTTAAGTTCTAATGGCCTTTAATCATGAAAGGGAAACGCTTCTCATGATTCTCTCTTCACTCTTATGCCAGAAGCTTAAAGTGCTTTTCAGAAATATTATTAAATACAAGCGATTATGAATTTTTCTGTGTTGCCATCTTGCTCCATCAGTACTAGCTCTTTTGACTGAACTTTCTTAAATATGCAACAGGAGAGACCTCTTGGCAATGAAGAATATGATGGGCTTGAGTATGGTGTCAAGTGTAACAACCTCACTTAAAGTACATGCTGCTTGCATTTTGAGACTTGTTTTAATGTAAGTGCAGCCTCAGTTGAAAGTTTAGTCCCCTTTAATCTAGTAGAGGACAGGCTGCAGTACAGCAGGTTGGAGGGGTAATTCTAGGACACTGGTTACCTGTATATAAAACTCCTGCTTTGGTCTTGAGGCTGGCATAGTTTGCCTGGGAACTGTATAACCAACTTCTATCATGACATTGCAAACACCCCAAAATAAGCAGCCTGCTTAATATAGTCTAATGGTGAATTTTATCTTGAAGGTGGCTGTACTGGTGAATTACTGATAAAGATAATTGGAGTTAGGCTGATAAGCAGAGCCCCAAAACTGGGCTTTCTTGTACTGTAGGCTATTAAGGTCTATTTTGAGGTTTTAAGCTATTAGTTTTTCTGTCCTGAACATTTTACTAGACAGAATGTTTTAGCCCAAGTTCCCTCAGCATTGTTCAGACAATGCTTTCTTCTGGCGGTCTTGGAACAATGTACCTGATACATCTTGCATCCATTAGCATTTCTGCTGTCAGAGAGTAAGATCTTGTGAGCAGCAGAAGAGAAGATAGAGTGAGGAAAAAGGTGTTAAATACTTGAGATAAAAATGTGTTTCTAAGCTATTATTGCTTTGGAATACACGTTTTCACCATGTTCAGTTTTTTCTGATGATGTCTGTTAAGCTGGCGCATAGGTTTTAAAAATATTTGTCCTTAAATTGTAAAGTACAATTTGTTCAATTTAATACTTTTAGGAGTGTGTCAAAAGAAGAATAATAATAGTCTTAGAAATGACTTTTGTTCAGTTACTACTTAAAATTGCTTCTGACTTGAAGATCTGGCATCCTTAGTGTATTGATTTTTGGATTTTTAAATATAGATTGGGTAGTACTTATAGCAATACTGATAGGTTTGGTATCCTGCAGTTATTCATATTTAAGATAGCAAATCTATAGGAATGCCTGCAGCTGGAAAAAGTAAAAAACTTTTGGGCACAAGGTCCCTATGTTATGCTTGACAAAACTAGAGCACCTTCAAGCTAAGGACATTAGCTGAAGAGCTATTGCGCTTGGTGTAACCTTCCTTGTTAATCAGCTGAATTTGAGAAATGTGTGGGTAATTGTATATATCTAGATGTGTTGGTTTTATGTAAAACTATTCATGTGACTGTTTTGAAGGGCCATGAATGTATTTGAAGCAGGCATAATTGCTGGGAAAAACCCTTCAGGTAAAAGGGTTTTCAGGTTGTGTGGGTTTTGTGATCTTAATTTTTTTTTTGGGGGGGGGGAAGGGGAGGTGGGTGTTACAACCACAGGTTACTTTGAGGATAAGAGCTTTGGGATAGTTCAACAAAAGCTTGTTGGCCAAAACTGCGACAAACTGAAACATGTGCATGTTTAATTTTCCATGCTTCAGAGGGCTCTTGAAGAGACCTACAGATTTTGTACTTTCTAGGAAAGTTGCTTGGCAGACAAATCTGAGCCTGTGAATAACAGCAGGATAAGCATGGCAGTTGTTGGCTGACATGAAATTGTCAGTCATAGTCAATATTGTTTTTTAATGAATTAAGATGTGGAGTTGTAATTATGGTGCTGGTTCTGAAGAGGGAAGTACTTAGTTTTAAGATAAGTAGTATGGTGGGTGTAAAGCCTGGGGTCTGATTGGTTAATCCCACTCACAAGGAGATTTCAGAGAAATCACTTGTTTCAGCATGTGCTCGGAGGGCCTTCTTGTTATCAGGATGTTCTGCCTCTAGTTATTTCCCCATCACTCAAACAAAAAGTTGCTGATTTATGCTAGACAAATACTGAAGTTGGGAAAGTACCTGGTTCTGTTTACTGTTTCTGCCTATTTGAGGATTCTGATATGTCTTGTGCTTTTATGGAATGGGTTGGGTTGGAAGGGACCTTAAAGATCATCTATTTTCAACCCTCTGCTATGGGTAGGGACACCCTGCACTAGACCAGATTGCCCAAAGCCCCATTCAACCTGGCTTTGTACTGAGTGTGTATACATCCAGTCAAGGTCTTACCCACTGAGCATCCATCAGATCCGTGTCTCCAATTTAAAGATAAGGATTTGACGTCAGACAGTGTGACTTGCACAAGTCTAGGTAGATGATGTCTGTTGCTCTTATTAAATTGGGCCTCTGATGTTGACTTACTGGCTGGAATTCTTTTGTGCTGTGCTCAGGTATTCTCTTACTGACTTGAGATACTTCTCCAGGGTCTTGGCCTCTGTTACTGGCACTAGCATCTAACTGGTACAAATGGGTGTTGCATTTTGGTGTAGCTGTGCTGCTGAGATGGCTTTTGCAAAGCAGCAGTTACAGTTTTCTGCAAGTTCCAGACAGTAAACATTGACCAATTCAAGGCCAAAGTTACCTCTGACCAGTCAAAAATGGATTCATAGTGCCTCTGTGAATCACATATAGGAGAAAAAAACCCTGCAGGCTGGTGCACTTTGCCACTGGAACGCAGAGTGGGAAGATGTGACCAGCTGCACTGATAGCCAAGACCAGGCCCAAAGGAGGGGGGGGAAAGAATGTGGAAAGTTAGTTTCCCCTGCAGCTGGTGAAGATCATGGTGAAGCAAGTTGTCCCCTTGCAGCCCATGGAGGAGGACGGGGAGCAGACACGTCTATGTCCTGTGAAGAGATTGATCCACGCCTCAGCAGGTTTGATGGGGGACTTGTGACTTTGTGGGGAGCCAGGCTGGGGGAGTCTGGTCCCAAACATCAGCACCCTATGGAAGGGAATCCTGCTGAGAGGCCTGTGGTGAGGAGATGACTCCCTGATAGAGAGGACTCACGCTGCAGAAGTTCATGGATACAACCCCACGATGCTGCAAGGGAAGAGTGTGTGTGTAGAATGCCACCCCCCTCCGCCCCCCCGAGCTGGGAAGGAAGACAACTCAGGTGGAACAGACTGAAAACCTCTGTGGTATGGAGGACGATGGCTGAAATACAAATATGGAGAGGCCTGGCAGATTGATTACATCACACTCCCACAGACAGGCCAAGGGAAGCGCTATGTGCTCACAATGGTAGAAGCAACCACCGGTTGGCTAGAAACTTATCCTGTGTCCCATGCCACTGCCCAGAACACCATCCTGGGTCTTGAGAAGCAAATCCTCTGGCAACATGGTACTCCAGAGAGAATTGAGTCAGATAATGGAACCCATTTCTGGAATAATCTCATAGATACCTGGGCCAAAGAGCATGGCATCGAATGGGTATATCATAAACCCTACCATGCACCAGCCTCCAGGAAGATTGAGAGGTACAATGGACTGTTAAAAAGACTGTGGAGGGGGATAAAGTCCCTGTAGTGCACATGAGAAACCTGTTGGGGAAAACAGCTGGGCAGGGATCATGTAAAGTGGGTGCGGGTTCACAAACCAAAGCCACATGAACAGACACAAAATATCATTTATCTATTATGTAGAATCATCTGCCATGGACTGATTTATACACCAAGAACTTAATGGCTATCCTCACCTAGAATTATACCCCCTTGGGATATACACTGGATTTCTCCATCCTTTTGCATCACCCACCAAGTGCACCCAGGTCCTTGCACAAAAGCATTCCCACAAATGGATTTGCCTTTGCCTGAAGCAGGAACAACCCAGACTGTTTTCCCCAACGGGCCTTTATCCCCCTCCACAGTCTATGGGACTCTTGACTGGACAGGGCCAGCTCAATTGGTAGATCCCCTGGAATTAACCAGCCATGTGGCTTTGGCTAAATGCATATCCTAGTTTTTTAGGGTTCCACTACCCATTGCTTGAAGAGTAGTTTTTAGCAGTCCATTGTACCTCTCAATCTTCCTGGAGGCTGGTGCATGGTAGGGTTTATGATATACCCATTTGATGCCATGCTCTTTGGCCCAGGTATCTATGAGATTATTCTGGAAATGGGTTCCATTATCTGACTCAATTCTCTCTGGAGTACCATGTCGCCACAGGATTTGCTTCTCAAGACCCAGGATGGTGTTCTGGGCAGTGGCATGGGACACAGGATAAGTTTCTAGCCAACCTGTGGTTGCTTCTACCATTGTGAGCACATAGCGCTTCCCTTGGCCTGTCTGTGGGAGTGTGATGTAATCAATCTGCCAGGCCTCTCCATATTTGTATTTCAGCCATCGTCCTCCATACCACAGAGGTTTTCAGTCTGTTCCACCTGAGCTGTCTTCCTTCCCAGCTCGGGGGGGCGGAGGGGGGTGGCATTCTACACACACACTCTTCCCTTGCAGCACCGTGGGGTTGTATCCATGAACATCTGCAGCGTGAGCCCTCTCTATCAGGGAGTCATCTCCTCACCACAGGCCTCTCAGCAGGATTCCCTTCCATAGGGTGCTGACATTTGGGCACAGACTCCCCTGGCCTGGCTCCCCACAAAGTCACAAGTCCCCCATCAAACCTGCTGAGGCGTGGATCAATCTCTTCACAGGGCATAGATGTCTATGCTTCCCGTCCTCCATGGGCTGCAAGGGGACAACCCGCTTCACTATGATCTTCTCCACCAGCTGCAGGGGAAACTAACTTTCCACATTCTTTCCCCCCCCTCCTTTGGGCCTGGTCTTGGCTATCAGTGCAGCTGGTCACATCTTCCCACTCTGCATTCCAGTGGCAAAGTGCGCCAGCCAGGAGTATTTTTTTTTTTCCCTCCTATATGTGATTCACAGAGGCACTATGAATCCATTTTTGACTGGTCAGAGGTAACTTTGGCCTTGAATTGGTCAATGTTTACTGTCTGGAACTTGCAGAAAACTGTAACTGCTGCTTTGCAAAAACCATCTCAGCAGCACAGCTACAGCTAACTGCAACAATGGGATGGACTGAAGTTCCCTTCCCCTGGCAGCTTTAGTTTATATGCTCAAGTATTTAACCAATATAAGTAAAATAACTTAAAAATTGAAAGCTTTAAAATACTATTCTAAGATTTAAAAGGAAATTAAGCCAATAAAACACAGTAGTCTGACACCAGTGTCACAGTAATTATTAATGTAAGTGATCAGATGATGCTAGATGAAATAGATATAACACTTTCAAATTGAATAATCTCCAGACCAAACCTAACACAAGAATGTTTTGGTGTATATAACTGATTCAAGTTATATATACTTCCCCTTCCACCCTGTTGTACATCATGAGAATAATTAGTGCTGGGTTTATGAGCACAGAATAGCCTTCAGTAAAGAATCTCACAGAAGTCCCTCTGAGAAATTGGTGCTTGATGATGCTGATACAGCCCCTGCATTCCCTTTGCAGATCCTTCTGTGTAGGATGGCCTGTTCCAGCAGCCCCGTGTCTGCAGACTCCTTGGAACACAAACTTAATGTATGTCTGAGCTCTTGAATCCAGACCTAGTTACTCAAACCCATTAAACTGTTAGCAAGTAGTTACCCAGTATAAAGTGTCAAAGGGGAATGTCTTTATTTGAACTCTTTTTTTTTTTATCTGTGCGTTTTACTTTGGAAATACGTAAAACTAGAGAAGGGCACCCTAGGAGGACAGGTGGAGAGAATATGATGGGCAAGGGGAATGAGAGTACATCAGCAGAGGAAAGAGGCTGGTACCTGTGGTGTTCATAGAAGGGGGGTAGTTGACTGACTATGAAGCCTTGTTCACAATGTTTTTACTCCATATTTCATATAGGCTGATGTAGTTTGCAGTGCGCTGATGCACAATTTGTTTTCTTTTCCTCACTTATCTCTATGAACATTTATCATGGTATTGCTAAGGCTTAATTGTTTGCTTTGTGACTTATTCTGGATCACTTCAAGGTCCTGCATAAAAGCAGGTATCATGCTGCTGGGTTGAACAGATGAACTTGAATTATTCTAGATGAAAAATTTTTAGTATTATTATTTGAGATCATAAGTCTATTTTGTTCACTTTCAGTAGAATAAAGATATTTGGAGAAGGACAGTGTGATTTACTATGCCAATAAATTATTGATGGGAGCCAACTAAATAAATAATGTGGGCTTTTTCTGCCAATCAGGGTTTAAAGTGCTAGTGTTGTGAATACTGTCCCTTTATTATAGAAAAAAGGCACTTCTTCCAGGTTTGCTAGAATAAAACATATGGATGTGAAATATTCCCCAGTTGGTTAAAAGTATTGGAAGTGCTTCAGTGCAGATCACATGGGCACCACGAGCACTGTTTTGTCATTGGCTATCAGCCAACCATAGGAAGGAGAAGGCAATGCAGGCAGAAAGTTCACAGTCGCATTCTTCGATGTTGCTGACAGACTCTTGGTGTATAGTATCTGGATCAGTCCTACCTCCCTCCAGTGCTACAGAGTATGCTCTCTGCCAAAGATGCCTTCATCTGATTTTAAAGCACTGGGACTAACAGTGGGGGAGGGGGAAGGGGCATCTACAAGTCATGTCTAAGTACTTAATACCACAGCCCAGCAACTTTCCATGTTCCTTTCTTACTTTCATTCTTTCTTTCAAGTCTTTTTAAACATGATGAAGGGCATGTTTCTTTGCTTTATCTAATTGAATTGGGTGGTTACACTAAAACTGCCATACTGGCAAAACAGTTACAGATTACAATAACAGAGCCTGGACACAGATCACAGCTCAACACCCTTTCCTAAAGAGAAAACCCACTCTTTGAAGGAGAGCAAGTGAGCTGAATTTGCAAAAATGTTACCTTTTATTCCTTGCTGGACCCTCTGAGATTGCTCCCAAATCAATTCACTTGGCAGAACAATGGAGCCATTGTCTTCAGGCTGGCAGCATTCATTTGCACCGTTTGCCTCAATGAATATTTTGTCAGAGGTTTTTTTGCATCACCAATCCCCTATGCTAACCTCCAACTTGGAGCCAATTAGTAATGCATAACAGAGGAAGGGCTCCTTTTCTTTTCGTCTCCCCAAAAGAATAATTTGTGCTGCTAACAGATAACTCTTGGCACTATGAGAAGAACAGACTACTCTTTTATTATTTATTTTATAGTAAAGATGCATCAGGAGGAACAGACTTTTTTCTGGAGCTTCTTTGGGGTTTATTTGCATGTAGAACACTAAATTTACCATGGAAAACAGTTATTTAACTGACTGCTTGTGTTTCTCAACTTTTTTCCTCTGCTATTTCCAATTTGGCATAACACAGTGTATACTTATTATAGTTCTACTATAAAGCCAATGGTTCACAAGACCATGCTCTGTCACGCCCGCCATGTGTCAGTTGATTACCTAAAGTTTCTCTTCTTGGCTTTCTTTCCTTTCTCCTCCACCCGCACCCTGGTAATTCTTTTGTGGAACCTGCTGCTCTGAGCCCTTGATGAGCTCTGAGAACAGTGTTGTGAACAATGTGGTGGCCTCCTTCAGGCACTCAAAATGGCAGAACTTAAATTAGCTGTGTTTGTACATCCGAGATCGATTCCTGTCTTATAGCTAAGAATGGCTTTAAAGTGCAATGTAGTCTAGGGGAAACAACTGTATGACAAGGGGGAGAAAGTGGAGAAGGGGAAAACAACAAGCCCAAACAACATGAAACCAAATATATGCTGTGAAAAGCCACAAGAACTGAAGCAGGCAATATAACAATTTATTAAAAACTGTATAGGTGACCTCTTTCCTTAAAGAGGCACTGTACATTAATGCACTGAACAAAGCCCTTTCATCTTGTGGGAGTGACTCTTGAGTTCAGTGGCATTAAAATAATTCTAATTTAAATGAAAATTAAGGCTGTCTTGAAATCAGTGGTTGTTCCTAACTTCTGATAACTTATTCTTTGCATACTGCTTCTTATCACTGGGCATTGTATTGTGTTGTAAACTGCATCCTCTTATTCATGGGGAATCTGGCTGCCATCTCATGCCAGAGTAATTCTGTAAGGTTGCTCTTGATTTTTGTTGCCATTCTTTCTTTATTAAAATTTCCAACTTATGGTGTTAATTACTGTTGATAATTAAATGGAGGTAGCAGTAAACCTGAGCAGAAAATTCTACACTTGTAATAGCCAAGGAACAATTAAGAGAAGTTCTGAGTTCTTTGATCTCTGAAATTTGATTATTTATGGAACATGCTGCTTGCTTAAATAAAAGAACGAATTCTGTAACTCAGAGAAGACCTCATCCAATTGGGCAAAACTAAACATGTATGAATTATGCTGGCTAGAATATCTAGTATTTTTAATTAGGAGTTTAAGACCAGTATTCCTTCTAGTTTTTAGCACAGTTAAATCTATCACACGCATGATTTTCATCTTCTCTTCCTATGAATGAAAAAGTTGTCTTGACTGTGATTTCAGTTTTAGGTGCTTTAATGAGTAAAAGTTTTTGTAACACAAAACAATTATCAGACAACTTCATTGACTAGGTGGTCATGTGAACAAAACATAAGATGATGCAGATACAAAATATTTTTGAGCAGTTTTGAGTTGAGTTTTGCAAATAAATTACTTCTGCACATCTCAAATGCAGTGTTAAAACACATTTGAATGTTTTTCAAATTTGATCTTGATGGGATCAAGCTGTAGCTGTATGTAGCTGTGAATTAGAGTGAGTTAGGAGGCTGAAATAATTGTGGAATTATTGTTCACACAAGGGGTGAACACAGTGACTGACTATGTGACATTGATCACTGATAAAAATTAATATTAACACAACGTATCTGGTAAAGAACTAGATAAGGTATGCATTGCTTTAGCATTCTTTACAATCATAACTTTCTCTGTCAACCTTTTTGTGTGGCACCTGAGAGGTTTGAATGTAAATTAGTGAGTGCTTTGAGGAGTTAGAACTCATTAAGGGCCATGTCTAAGCAATTAGAAAAACTTTAAGTCTTAGTGAAGTCATGGCTTTGGCATCAGGATTGGGAAAACTGAAGCAGGGTCATCTTTGGTCAGCAGTGGTCTGTGGGGTTAGGTTTTTGGGTAGAAACCCCATGTAGCTTCTGCCCGGGCTCTGCCAGTAAGGTATTCAGTAGGATGGTGTAATTATGCTCTAACTAGTGGACTTGTGACCATACACCGAAAAATCTTGTCCAACGTGAAGATGATCTCAATTTGCTTTGCACCTATGGATTTTATTTAAGGGGATCACTGACTCAGAATAGTCGTGTGTTAATTCCCCTGTCTGCTAGTAAATGTATTTCATGGACCAATACACAGAGACAGAAATCACATAAGGTCATGTAAGAAAAAATAGATGTAGAAGTCAATTCTCCTGTCTCACTTTCTTTAATTTCCAAGAGTGACTTTCAATTATGCATAATATTCAGGAATTTCTCCCCAGTGAATGCCTGGTCATGTCAAGTGCTGTGCTTTCAGGTGAGGTTCTTCAGCACTTTTATCACTAATATCAACACTTGTGGGAGGTTTTTGAGCAGTTTCACAGAAACGTATGTCATCTTGAGAGATTGTTTGCAAGGAATAGGATTTGAAAAGCCTTCCTGTAGCTTTCAGGCACAGTTATTAAACTGCTTCATAATCTTCCGGTCCAAGTGATCCAGTGTGGCATTAACATCATGTGGGGAGTCATGCCAATGTGTCCAGAGTCAGCAGCTCAGCTTCTCCAGGGAAAAGGCAGGTGCAGGCTGCAAGGGACTAGTAGGAATATAACTTTATTGTAGTCCAAGGCGGAACTGATCCATGCGAAGACTCAAGGGTGACAGCTGTGGTAAAGCATCCCTCTGAAAGCAGCCATGCTTTGGGGTGTGATCCAAGCTACTGAGCACCTATTTGGGATCCCAAATGGGCTTGTGTAGGCCCTGATGGATACCAGTAATCTGCAGTCTCATTGCTATGGATAATACAGATGTCTAGCTCAAAGCTAGTTTGAGTGTTTGTCTTGCGTACTGCAGATACAGTACTTTACTGCATTGCAGATAAACTGTATATATAACTTGATTTATGTATGTACATGTTTACTCACCCTGAAACAGAGAAACACAAAATCAATATGCAGCATTATCCCTACCATATAAAGTTCTCCAATGGCAATAAGCTGAAATCTAGGGAAGACCTGTGCCTTACTTGCCTCAAGCCAATAACATTTTCCAACTGCTTAGTTTTGACATCACCTTCTATCATCTTTAAGATGAGTATATGCTTATACACTGCAAAAATAATTGAGGGAACTCTTTGACTTCTTGGTGTCCTCTAATACCAATGTAGTATTTGTGAGTTTCTCACGATGGTTAACCTTGGGTGAACTAGATTAACCTCAGATAATGAGTAAAATCTGGAGAGTGTGGTATATCACAATGTTAGGAGTTGGAAAGGCCCTTGAAAGATCACCTAGTCCAACCACCCTGACAGAGCAGGATCACCCAGACTAAATCACACAGGAAATATGCCCAAGTTGTCAATAATACTTTTAAAAAAAAGATCAAAAAGGCTTCCTTCATTATGGCCTTCATCTTTTTGAGGGTGTAACTGCAATTTCTATTTATTTTCAATGAAGTGTTCAAATATGTGGAACTGGTAATATGCAGACTGTCATAAACAATACAGCAATTTGTAACAAAATGAACTCTTATATGCTCTCCTGGTAACCATGGGGGAAGGAATAGCAGTTTAGCCAAATGTTCAGAGTAAATAATCTCGTGCCTCTTCCTGTCTTTTTGAAGTTTCTGTGAGCAGACTCAAAGTTTGACATGGCTCTAATTAGTGTCTGAGAAAAGAAGGTGTATTTATGTGTGTCAGCTGGAAAAATGTGCCTTCAAGGATTTAGCTCTGTTGATCTTGGATCTGATTTCAAATTGGCTGACTTGCAGAACAGCCCTTTAAACTTAGATACTGCTTCAGAATGACTGCTGTCAAAACAGTACAAAAATATAAACAAATTCCTATATATCTAACTGTAGTGTACCAGAAAAGAAGCTCTAGGAGCTCAAGGCTGACTATTATAAATGATGTGCTATAGGCATCCAACTGTCTAGATGTAAGGCTGCTTCTGCTGGAAATGCATGTGCAATCCTTTGTGTCTGCTGAGGCATTATCCAAACTCAAATATAGAATATTTTGGCCAAGAAAGCTTGGACCAGATGACTTCTGATGTCCTTCCAACCTGGTATTCTATGAATATTTCCTTGGGAGTTGAGCTGCATTTTAAATGCTCTGGTGGCTTCATCAAACAGTCTGGAAGAAATGTGGTTGACTGCTACATACATTTGAAAATATTGGAACAATTGCACCTGTTTCATCAAGGTCACATGGAACAGAGATGGGAGAGGTAATGCTTGTCCACAGGAAATGATGTGTAACCTTCCAAGCTGCCCTATGCAATTTCATCCAGCTGTTCCAGCAGTAACTTTAAAAAAAAAAAAGAATTCATACATTTGAGAGATTTGAGCTGAAGAGTTTTAATCTACTGCTGTTTTGGACTCAGCTTTTGCAAAAATGTATTTACCTGCTTAGTAGTTTTACAGTTATGAATAGTCTGTTGGATTCAGAGAGGAGTGGTTTCTAGACTGATGCTAGAAAGAGTTGCTCAAAAGCTGGAATTTTGGTACAAAAATCAAATTGAAAAATTGAAAGGCAAACTCACCACTGTTCAGACATTCAGCCAATTCAGAAATTTCAACCAAATTTCAAATTGAAAAATTTAAAAGCATACTCACCACTGTTCAGACTTCAACCAAATGGGAAACAAAACCACTTCAGTGACAACTGATCCTCCTCTTTTTGACAATGAAGCAGAATACCTTGGATTATTTCACAATTCTTCCTGCTCGACCCCTCCTCCCCCCTTTCAAGATTCTTAGAAATATGGCTTCAGACAAGTTGAAGACTAAATTTTGACATTTTCAGAAGTTGTTCTCTTGAGAAATACCAAGATATTTTCAAAATAAGTATTTAAACCTGTTCATGAACATCCACATACACCTTTGTGAACATTTTTGCTCCATCAGAACTCCATTTCTCAGAGTTTGATAATAGATGAAGAGCAAATTCTCTATTACAACTTGTTGTTTGACTCTAGGCAAATCATGCTCGCTATGTCTCCAGGGTTTGCAAGGGGACACTGTGCAGACTTGTGTATTCAGTTATTCTTTCACGCAACAAGGCAAGCTCAGGCCTTGGACAAAAGCAGACCTTGTGGATTAGGTCTGCAGGGTTTCGTGAGGCTGCACATGGTGTTTGGAAGCAACAGAGCTGGAGAAGCAGCCTGACTGATGCTGCAAAACAGAGCTGTTATTCAGAGCATTTCTACTTCTGTCAGTTATAAGCTGCAAATGGCTATTGCCAAGCCTGATCTTCTCCAAGTATATACATATGTGGGAACAAATTAGAGCAGGAGTACAAGTAGCCTGGCACTCCTGGCTTGGTTTATTCCTCAAGAAATTACCCACCCTCACAGTCTAAATTTCTCTTGGCTGTGGAGAACCAGGACATAAGTTTAATATTCTGGATAATAAACAGAATACTGAATTAAAATCAGGGTGATGCACCAGACAGAGAATCATTTGTGCTGCTCTGCTTGTCTCTCTTCAGGCTTTTTGCCTAGCTGGCCAGCACCCAGAGAGCACAAACTGCTGCAGTTCACTCTAGGAGACCAGCAACTGAGGGAAATTGGTCAGGAATCAAGTCCTGCTTCCCATTCCTGATGAGAGGCACTTACTGAGTGCAGCAGGGGAGTTCATGGTCTGTATAAGGAAAGCAGCTTGCCGGGGTTCTGGAGGGGAAGGGCAGCTGCTCAGAGAGGAGGAGCAAAGCATTGGGATGCAGTGGTGTGTAAGGCTAAGCCTACAGCTGTGACAGAAAGCGATCTTTTAGAAAAGAGCTGATTGAAATAACAGTTTGGCTGAACAATTTCAGCATCTAATACTGCCATGGTGAAGGCACTGAGAGACCTGCCTGAAGCACTGGGGGCAGTTTGAGGTCAGCAACGAAGGAAGCAAAATGGAGCACCCTGGGGAGAAGTTCCCAGGCTTAGTCAGGGACCCTGTGTGATACACAGAATGGAGACAGCATTGGGTACCCACTTGAGAGAAGGCGCTCTGTATCCAGGGGAGAAGTTGGGTGGCCATTAGCCAGAGGAGGCTGATAACCATTGAAAGGACAATTTCATTCCTCCGTGCTATGTGTTGCCCCAACCTTGTAGAGTGGGGATACCAACAATCTTCAATCTACCATTTGGTGTGTGTGCACCAGTTATTTGTGTGTGGGATGGCCCAGAGACCCAAGCCAGGGTCTCAGTCTTGTTATACAAAGTGTTGTAAACAGCAGAAGAGCTTGAAGAGATGTAAAAATAATTAATCTGCAATTTAAGTATATTTATATATCACTGTAGGGAAGCTGTTCATAAAAGCCCCAGCAATATGTTATGGTTTAAAAGGAGGACATAGGTGGGAAGTGAAAAATAACCATGAAATAGCAAGAATCTAATAATTTAAGCTCACAGAATAGTGGTTCTTAGTCATAGAAATTAGTGGGAACAGATTTCTCAATATCTGGCACAAGTGAGAATAGAGTCTTTCCTGACCTTTCAGTGCAGATAAAAATTAAAAATAAATAAGCTTTGGGATAATTAGGAGGAAAGGAGGCAAAATTAGAATGGATTATGCTGCCTTTGCTGTGAGAATAGAGGTGATCTAAGTTCTTAGTCTGTAACTTCTGTGGCTAGATAATGTGTGCACTTTTAACTTTGAGGGGTTAAAAGCATTATTCAGTGTTCTGCCTGCATTTAGCTGGCCCAAATGTGGTGTTTGTGGGGGTGGTTTTTTTTTTAAAATTAATGGTGCATTCAATCCTGATCTGGTTAGAAGGGGGGTTGTTGAATGGGAAGTGGTTTATTGATTACTATTTTCACAAGCTGCAATAGCTTAACTTTATCATTTTATGAGATTCTTGTTTTGCCCTTTCACTTAGTGCAAGGTCATGGAACAATTGATTTGACATTTGGTACAATTTGCAGTTAAAGGGCTGGAAACCATGGGTGAGGAAGTAGAATGGTTGGTGTGTTTTGTTTTCTCCTCTCTCTCCCTCACTCCCCTGAACTATAACCTGCTACATTTCCAAGGAAAATGAATAGCCAGCTTGTAGAGACACAGAATTCTGCTTGATGAGAGGCTCAGTTGGATCCAGTATTTTTCTCCATCAAATGCCAAAGACAGAATGGGATTCTTTTGCTGTCACTCATGCCCTGCATCCTCCCTTTACTAAGATAGTAGCAAATCCATGTTGCATGCTTTTATCAAAATGTGTAATATAGCGTTTAGGGTGCAGTGCATGATCCTTCTTAATGCTTTACAAGGCTCTAGTCTAACAGACATTTTTAAGTTGTAAACTGCTGTGATTTGACTGTCAACTGAAGATAATTCAAATTTAAAAATCCAAATAACACCACAAATCAGCACCCAACAAACAATGCAGTGCTGTCATGTAAAGATGGTCTACTGTGATGTCAGATACTAATTTGCAGTTGACATATTCTGCCCCATAATGCAGCAGGTCCTTCTCCATGGAGGATAGAGGGGCCCTGATGTAACTTGAAGGATGTCAAAGCTAGTGAGGATTTTCATGCAATGTGGACAGTAGTTTTGCTTTTGGCTTGGAAGCGTGGTAGCAGCAGCCCCATGACAACAGCTCTGTTTGACACTTTTGCCATGACAAAGTTCCCTAGCAACTGTAGCTGGCAAGCAGGGTGTGCTTGCAGGGATGCTGTCATCCTGCCTCCAAACGCTGCCCTCCACACACTGCTGAGGGCTGGGGGAAGAAAATGGCCAGATTACAATCTGGACTGCATGTCTGAACAACTTGATAGCAGCTGTCATGCAAATAGCAGGCATGCTGAAATCTGCTTCTATGTTTGCCTTGGTCTTCAGAGCTACAGTGCTCTCTAGGATTGAAATACTTGGACAGATCAGCCAGTGTTTGTGATGGGCATTGTCTGGACTATATCGTACTAGTTAAAGATTTCCTATAGGAAACACTATTCTTGGCACTGGGGACAAGAATAAGATATAGGCTGCACTGATTAATCTCCTTTTTCTTTATGAAGAGGAGCTTGTGATGAGAATGATCTGTCATACAGCAGCTGCAAAAAGACAACCCAACCCCTGCAGTCTAGTATCTAAGATCATTTTAATTTAAGGAAATGCTGTAAGGAACAAACTGTCCTTAATCTTATTTTCATAATGAAAATAGAACTCTCTAATGCAGCCTTCTGTGATTAGTGATGCTCAGGCACCTCAGGCTTTCTGTTGCAAACAGTAGCTCAAACCTTTCTGTGCACCATTACTAGATAAGAGATTGTTGTTTGCTCTCTCTCTTATGGAACACTTTCTGTTAACAAGCCCTGTTTACAGTGTGCAAGGAGTTAATTATATCCTCTACTTAATGATTTCTTACTTTCTGAGAATTCCTCTGACTGAGGCTGATATATTTTGTAGGCAAACCATTTGCTGTCTTTCCTGGCTTGCTGAAAGACCAATTGCTTTACCTTTCTAAGTGTTGGTAGTGAAATAGAGGGGCCAATGATAGGAATGGGATTTCCCTGAGAAAACTGCTATAAAACACATGCTGTGCAACTTCATGAAAAATTTCTTAATTATTGTGTCTCTGCTCTTTGAAGCTGCTCAGCTTCAGGAAAAGAAATTTCTGTATAATAAGGGCTACCTGTGCCATGGAACCATTTTCAGAAGGAATGTGGGAGGAGGAGGTGGAGATTCCTCTACAGCTAGTAAAAAATGAAGATGCATGATTACTTCAGTTCACAAGGGATCTGGGCTTCATAATTATGAAAAAAGGCAAACTTATTAGTATTGCAGCAATCTATGGTCAATACAAGTATGACTTCATCTTACTGACCACCCTTCAAGATGTGGGGAAGGCTTAATGTATTTCTTGTCATGCCTACCTAATTGTTCCACTGATAAGAATTGGTGTTGGAGTATGTTGTGGTTTGGGGATAAAGTTAACTTTCTTTTTAGTATTGTTCTGGATTTAGGAGAACACTGTTGGGAACGCACTGATGGTTTCAGTTGTCGCTGGGTAGTTGCAGTGTCTGCACTAAGTCAAGGACTCTTCAGCTTCCCACGCCCTGCCGGGTGCACCAGAAGCTGGGAGAGCACAGCCAGGAGAGCTGGTCCTGACTGGCCAGAGGGATATTCCCTGCTGTGTAACAGCACGCTCTCTATGTAACTGGGGAAGCTAGCTGGGAGGTGGGATCGCTGGTCAGAGACAGGGCATTGTGTGTGGGTTTTCATGGGTGGTAAGCAATTTGTGCATCACCTATGCCTCTAATATTATTCTTCTCTTCCTCTTATCTTAGTAAACTGTCTTTATCTCAACCCACGAGTGTTGTGTTTTCATCTTCCCCATCCTACTGGCAGGGAGGAGTGAGCAAGGGGCTGTGTGGTGTGTAGTGACTGTCTGGGAGCTGGGGATGCCAAGAACTGGATGACATGAAATGTTTTTGTTGTCTTTTGCTGATGTACATCAGGTGTAAAAATCCACTGGTAAGCTGGCATGGTTATGGTGAAAGGGAGAAGAGATTGGACCTATGGCTTTTTTATGGGGATGCTGACTACTGCAGTGGAAGTCTGCATGTGTTAATGACAAGCGAATTAGGAAATGAATGAAGAAAAACATGTCAGGAAATGGCAGTGTATAGCAACTGAAAGGAAAATGAGCAGTGTACAGCACTTATACAGCAAAGGATGAAAAGAGGAGCAATATAGTTAATATGGCTTCTCTCACATTTAATTTTTTGATGGGTATGAAAGCCTGAAAATAAGCTGGAGGCAGCAGACTTTCTTGTTTAATCCCCAAGCACTTTACCATTTTACAGTGTAACTAGGGGAACCTGGCATTAGTCATTACTTTAGGTGATTGGGGAGCAGGAGGGATTTATGGCTGAGAAGTGAAGTGTTTAAAAGTCAGTCACAATTCGTCTAATCACAGCCACTGAACTGACTTTAATTTGAGAGCATTTGGTGTGTTGTTGGCAAGCTTTCCATCTATCATAAACAAAGATGCCAAACTAACAAAAATACTTGCTAACCCCCTTACCTCCTACATAAAAACATTAAAAAGGCAAGTGGCAAAGATGTATTTGAATTCATACTGGCAGGGGTGGGAGAGCATCTATTGATCTACTTCACATAGGCATGTCTATAACTCAGATGGCTGTGTTAAGATGAAATAGCTGGTACAGAGAAGTGGTTTGATACTGGGAGAGAAGGAATCTGCCTCTAATAATTATACACATGGGCAAAGCAGCTTTTAAAGCAAATCAAAGTGAAGAGTTTGGTCCAAATTCAACTCTGCTACAACTCCACCAAGGGCAGTAGTGTTACACCAAGGACTGATTTGTCTTTCAGACCTTCACAAAAGGGATGTTATTGAGGCTGGTGAAATGAATTGACAATATAGTGGGTCTCAGGAGGGGATATTCAAAGCAGTAAAAGCCCTGGCCTTTTTTGCCAGGCAGGTACTGCAGATGATGCAAAGGGCTCTGTGTTCCCCACAGTGCCACAGGGAGGGATCTTTCTTTTTGTGAAAAGGGAAGGCAGTGATGAGAGAGATAAATGGCAGCCTACCTGCCTATAGGAGTAGTCACTAACATGACAGGAAATAATCACCCCTTTGTCTGGGGGTGGGGTGGGGGGTGGGAACAGCCAGCAGCCTTGCTGAACAAATGAAAATGTTCAGTCAGGTTATGTGTATCTCTTTGCTGAGGTGGGAAAGGGAAAGTAGTTGGAAAGACAGTGCAAAACTTGTATGGTAGTGCTAGTTCCTGTTCTATTTTGAGTTCATAATGCTTTCAGCTCTGGGTTCTTTGGTGACAGCCAAAGCTAAGCACTACTAGACTTCCCCAGACAAACAACCTTCAACAAAATGACTGTGAAGCAATTCTGTTAATTCAGTAAGTGGCACTGTTCTCCCTGACTTGATCCTGTAGCACTATGAGGCCAGGGCTGCTGTGCTGTCATTCAGATCATCAGTAATCACAAATTCAAAGTTACTTGTAACAAAAAAGATGCCTGGTCTTCCTTCTAAAAAAAACCTACCCCAAACCAATGAAGAAATGTATTCATGCAGAGGGTCAGGTTATTCAGCCACAAAAATGCAGGTGGTTCTAAACAAGGCTTATGTCCATTGCTTTAGCCGAGCCTATGAACATGTAAGGGGTGAAAGTACCACTTCTCTACTTAAATCTTCCCTTTTTGTAGTCCCACTTTTTAAAAGACAGAAATTTGGCTTATGCTCTAGTCTCTTCCAGATTAAACGAACTTGGCTTGCACCATTTGAAAAAGTAAACTCAATTTCTGTGAGAATATCAGAGTCTTAAAGCTTCTGAAGGGTGTAAATGCCACGAAGGAGGAAGCTTCATTTTCATAATGATGAGCAACATGCTGAGAGCAACAGATCGAAATTAAGGGAAGAAAAATTTAGGCTTTATATCATAAAATACTATATTTCAATGGAGCTTATGTGCCATTGGCGCATCCTGAGGAAGAGGCAGACTGTGCCAGCAACCGGCTCTTAAAAGT
Organism: Hypotaenidia okinawae; assembly: GCA_027925045.1. NCBI lineage: Eukaryota > Metazoa > Chordata > Aves > Gruiformes > Rallidae > Hypotaenidia > Hypotaenidia okinawae. Next base: position 12,156,746 of record BSDF01000010.1, read on the forward strand.
GGAAAAGCTGAGCTGTGTAGCCAGTGGTTCAGGCAGAAGTTGGGACATGACTGGTGATGACATGAAGGTATGAGACCTATATTCAGTGAGACTGAGGTGGTAATTTTTTGTGTTTTGTATTTAGTGCTGGTGTGTGTGGCAGAGACTTGGGTCATTGCAGTGTGCCCCACTGTGAATGATGCAGTACTTCTCAAGTGTATGTAGGCATTTATGGCTTCAGGTTTAAGAAACAGCCTGAAAAGCTAGTGCCTGGTTCTGACATAACTTTGATTTTTCTTTTTAGCATATTCCCCTCTGTCATTTGTGGAAGAAACAAAACTACAGGGATGAAAAACTCAAACTGATTCCCAACCTGCTCAAACCTGGGCTAGAAACTACTTGGGTCTCAGGTCCTGATGTAGGGACTGCCCCCCCCCCCCCCAGCACTGGTAGCGCAGGGTCTGTTCTGCCAAAATGTGACTGCAATCTTCTGTGCAGGGTTTTTGAAAGAAAGGTAAGAAGCAGTTCCTGATGCAACCTGCTCCTTCCAGATAGGTCAGCTTTTGTTTGCAGTGTTGAGTCTTGCCTTTCTTCTAGTCCTAAAGTAAACCATAGGGCCTGAACAGACTTCACACCCCACCTGCAGCTTGTTATACAATGGGGCAAAGAAACATATTCATGTTGGAGTAAATGGGACCCCTCAGTTATCTAATGGTTGCTGATTTGCATACAACTGATTCCAGCAAACACAATTTGATGCTTTGTAGAAATAAGATGATAATTAAAACTGTGAATGTTCCTCATTAATATTTAGAGGGGGTGATGGGATAGAAGGGAATTAAAATCCCACAAACAAACTACTACCAGCCCTGCTGCTGCCCCTCCCTTCCTCCTAACTCTCACCAGTGGATGCTGTCCCAATTAGGAGGCAATCTGAGACCATTAGTGACTTGCTCCTAATTCCCCACCACCCCCACTTGCTGAAGGGCAGTAAATCGAGCAGGACTACACTAAACTGCATGTTCTCAGTAATGGTTCAGCAGGCAAGAAAATACCAATGAACAAACCCTGACTTGGAAAATTTGTCCTTGAACTGCTTTTACTAACTATTTAGGTGTAACAACAATGCCTTCAAGCTCCTTGACCTCCTACTCCTTGGGGTACTGACTTTAGACCCATCTTCAGGTTCAGCAGAAAAGATGATGCCAAAAGTGCTCTCCTAGCTTCACCTCCCTCTATCACAGCATGATTGGATTCAGTGAAGGGCAGGCACTGCCCCTTCCCATGGCTGGGTTGTTTGACAGCACTGGCAAGGAGGCCAGATACATGCACAGTGGCATGTGGCTGGGATGCCTGCCCTGCTAAACTTTCTAAGCTGCATTCCCAAAATTGTGAAGAGGTGGCTCTGTTTATTCATCTGCTCCCTAGATATAAAGGGAGGTGGTGCTTTCAGTTGAAAGGCAGACAGGATGTTGTATTGTAAAGGTATCACCTTTAAATTCAAAGGTCAGCAGAATTATTTGATATTTGCTCTATCAGGTTTTAAATTCCTGACTTCAGACTGGTGTGTCCTGTGTTGTGTTGTGTCCCCATCTGCATTCCCAACCTCCAAAAAAAGTAAGATAAAAAAATGCAAAGAAGGCTCCTAGTCAGAAGGATTTATTCTCTAGGTAAAACCAATAGCCCTGGCAGTGTGTTAGAGAAATTGGCTGCACTGCCCAGACGTGTGCTCTGTTCAGCTCTTTGGATTGCTGTAAAACCTACTTTAGGTGTTTGAATTCAAGTCACTGATGCAGGACAGGTAAAAGCAGCCCCACAAAAAGGGAAGCATTTACAGTGCAGTTACCACTGCATGTGGCAAGCTCCTTAGCACAAGAACACTGTCTGCTGGGAATAATTTATGGGTTAGGATTAAGCTTTTTTTCATACCTAATGATAAACCTGTATGCAGAGGTCAAGATTTCACCAGGTAGATCTGAAATTAAGATCACACTGAGTCCCCATAATCTTCCCCTCTCCTAAGGGAACTGTTCCCATTTTCCCTGCATTTCAGAAACAGGATGATTGAAGTCATGTATCACTAGGGCTATTGTAAACATTGCCAGCAGCATCTGTCTTGTCAACACTGGAAATAAAGGTGGTAGCCATGTGGGAGCTAGTCACACAGGTCCTGGGTGCCCCAGCTCTGGTGGCAGGCAGGTGGATTTCCCTACTGCTGATGATCTAATGGTGCAACAGACAGAGGTCTAGTTGGGAAGTGCTGCTGCTCCCTCCTCTCCTCTGGCACCCAGGACCAAGTGCTGGTGGGACCCACTCCTTGACCAGGGTTTCCTCTCTTTTGAGTGTTAGAAATGTCTGTGTTACAGCTATTTGGAATGACATTCAATTTCAAGGAGGCAAGAGGCATTAATTCCCTTAAAATGGAAAAAAGCAGCAGAAAAATGGAAAATTAATGATTCTCAGTTACTGTTACTCTCAGCTTTCTCCCAAGGAATAGCAGAATTAGGTTTTATGGAAGAAGGCAATTATTCTGTTTGGTTTGAAATTAAATTTTTAGTTTGGAATTATGTTATCAAACTAAGTCGTCCAAGGGAAAGACTCTGAAGATAATTAAAGCCTCTTAATTTAAAAGAAGAAATCTGTGTTTTCTACTGACAAGAGATTTTACTGGAGAAAGGATTTTTATACTTTGTCTCTTGAAAAAAGCACTTTTCCCTGTTTTGTATAAATTTAACGATTATAAATGTTTTTCTCCTCCAGGAACTGTTCTTAAACAAAGCACCAAAAAAAAAAAATCTAAACCACTTCTTCCCTTGATTTCATCCCCTCCCAACAAACCCAAAACCCCACAAAAAAAACACCCCACCAAACAATTTTGCAAATGTGGGGAACCTGCCAAAGTCTCCTAAATGTATGATTCCTATTGTGTGGGTTTCCCTTTGATCTAGAGATGCAATACTGGAAAATGTCTTTATTTTCATTATGGGGGATAAAATGAATGTTTGGTAAATAGTTAACAGAAATCTGCTGGTGATGTGCAGCTGTTTGTTCAGTTTCTACTGAAGAATTTATGCAAGACATTTCTTTCTTCTATTTATAAATTCTTTTTAAAGCATAATCTTAATTTCAGGCTTAACTCCAGTTTAACAGATGCTTTTGCCCACGAACATATTAATAGATGGTTGTCCTTTTAACTAGTGTGAGTTTCCTGGCTTTGTCATCCTGTTCCCATTAAACCTCTGGGGATTTTGAGGCCTTGTCATGGAAAAAGATAACTGTTGTGGGATAGAGTTTATTTGGGTGAAGCTGACAAGGAGCCAGCAAAGAGAGGAAGTGAGCTGACTAGAGTGTGCTGGAGTTCATGTGATAAATGACATTCTTTACTACCCTGTCACTGCTGGAGCAGAGAGATACTTCTCATTTTTTGTCTGGGAAGCCCTGTGCATGTCCTGCTTCCTCAGTGGGGCTGTTGGTCAGACTGGTTGTGCTCTGGGCATGGAAGAAAGCAAAAAATAATGTCTTGGTCCTGGGGAGGACAGCAAATCCCTGTATCTGACTTTTTTTTACTTCTTAGCAAGAATGAAACCCCCAAATTTCTTCTGAGGACCTAAACCTGTTGCATAATTTATTTTTTTTTATTTAGAGACTTTACTCTTGAATTTGGGTGTAGTATAAAAATATTCCTCTGTACTAACGTTTAATGCAATACAGGCATAAATATGCAAATACTTAACCAAAATATAGCTGCAGTGGAAATGATTAATACTGAGTTCTGCTCCATGGAGCTTTTGGTGAAACAAGCATGGTATTGCACAAGGCTTGGTTTTGATGTAAAAGTGCTCTTTTATTTATTTCTATTGTAAAACTTCTGGGCAGTATTTTTTGATCAGTTATGCAGCAAGTGCCCTGCAAGATGAGAGCTAATATAATTGTGCCTGAGTCACCCTGGATTCTGTAGCTTACAGGCAGTGGAACAGTGAAGATAAAGACTGTCCAAAGGCAAATGAATTAAAAGTTGGAGAAAATGAACCACCAGTGGATGTTAGACCAGAGTACTCTGACTTTGTCTTACTAACTATTGTTAGCTTTGCCAGTTGCCTGTGTTGTTGACACAAGAAAGAGTACTATATAGAAGGGAGGAGAAGGACACAACTGACTCTGAGGGCAAGGAGGTTTATGGCTACCTTCAGAGGGTTGATGCTTGCTAACCTTCACCTTCATATGTATCCAGAATTTTTTCAAAGGTTTTGAGGCAGATCTGCCTCTTCTGAAGACATCAGGAAGAAGATTGAGCCAGTGCAGGAGGGCAGTTTGCCATCTGCAAGGAAGCATCTGCCCAACACCATGACAATACAGGGAATAAGTTATCTGTGGTCATGACTTCCTGTGAAATCAGTTTACATTTGAGGTGAAACATGGCAATAGGAGTCCCTGCAGGAGGAGAGTGGGAAGGGTGCATTTCTTGGCTGCCTGGGATGGCTTCTGTCCATGCAGGTGAGGGCAGGGTCTGGCCACCCTTGGAGCTGGTAGAGCAGGTCATTGTTTGAAGGTGGCCTTCATAAAACATGGAGCTTCTCTAGAGCAGGCTTCTATCCCTAGCACAGTTACAGGTAACCAGTACCTGTAATGCCTTGGAAACTGGGGCAGAGTTTGAGGCACGATTGATCAAGTAGCAGAAACGAGCCAAAAAGTCAGGAATGAGGGCTGGGAGCTGTACTTCTGAGGAGGTAGGTATTAATGCATTTTCTTCATGTGGCTATGGCTTGAAGCTGTTTAAATTATATTGTAGCTGTAGCTTAATTTGCTAATTATTTGGAGATACTAATTTCTAGATAATACAAAACTCTAAGGTCTGTGTGAAGCTAGGTGATATATTAGTGAAGCTGAACAGTTTATCTATAATTAGAAAATCTTATAATCCTTCTTAGTTTCAAAGAGTTTGGGCTTCCACGTAATACTGTGGAGTTGCATGATGGCGAATTCATGTAAACCAGATAATTGTTTTACTGTGATGCAAAACTAAAGCATTAGAGCTTCATTCCCCAGTTTGTGTCAACGAGAAATATCATAGATCTTATGAGCTGTTTTCCCTGTATGCAGTATATCCTGAGATAAATTGCAGAGCCTCATCTGTGTTTGTAGCTGCTTGTGGAGCATATTCTCTTCATGTTTTCAGAATTTGAAAGAACAGATGGTGAAAGCTGAATAAATAAACTGAATCCCAACCAGGGCTCTCCACATGAGTCAATCGTGGATGTTAAAACCACAAAGAATCCAAGGGCTTCAGGTATTGTGTAGCTTTAACAACTATGTCTCTACCCTTGCACTATTGTGTCCTGAAGTTACACCTTTCCATACAGGAAGTTTTTGAGAATTAAAACTGTTGTGAGCAAGAGACCAAACTGTACAGAAGGCATATGCTGGACCAGCCATGGAAAAAGGCTGCAACACATGCTGGGCTTCCACACAAATCCTGGCTGCTCTTAGCAGTCATGCAGACTGCTCCACATTGCCTTGGCTGGGAGGTAGAACAAAGGATGAAGTCACTACTTGTCATACTTTCCCAGGTCTTAGCCCCATCCTCCCCAGGTAGCCTCCACTTCACAATGAAGAAGTGCAAAACCCAAATTCAGCAGCAATGGCCTGAAGGGGGTCAGTCCTGTTTAGGTCTCCAAATTATTCCTTATGCAGTAGCAGAGCCATGCTGAGATGGAAGTCAGTCTCATGCTTGGAGTGGGAGTTCATTGTGCTGATAAGAGTAAGGTGGGTTTTATGCCCTGCAGCCCTGCTGGGAAGAATGATTGTGTTGGCACTCCCCATGGGCCAATTTCAGTGTGACTTTACAGCTGCAGAAGATTTCAGTGTGAGTGGCTGGGTATTCATTACTTCCAAAAACTAGATTATTTAATTAGGAGCACACGAATTTCAGGAGCTTAAGTTTAGACTAACTTCTAAAAATCATGGCTCAGCTTGCCCTAAAGCAAATTGTTGGACAACCTTGGGCTTTTTTAAAAAAATGAATTTAGTAGTGAAGATGAGCTGGGGGTTGTTACGTGCTGCTCTACAATCTATTCTCAACCTGGTTCTTGTAGGAAATGAAGGGGGAAGTGGCAAAAGGGAGGCTGTGCACTGCTGACAGCATCTGGATCTACCTCGCCTTGATCACGCTGGAGCAGTGTGATTGCATGGACTGTTTTCTGGCCCAGGTCACCCCCTTGGCATGGTGGTTAACCAGACAGATTGAGGGACACTGACTTAACTTTCCGAGTAACCTGAAGTCATTGAGCAGTCTAGAAATTCTCAAAAGCCCTGAAGACAGAATTGATTTCTATAGTGATCTTCCTTGCTCCCACTGCATGCTGTGGTGGTTTTTTTTCAGTATTACTTTTTTAAAATAAAAGCATGTAAGAGAAAGTCTTCGAGGTCATTCAGGTAATAAACCAGTAATGAGCTGTGGCTATTTTTAAGAGCATCAATGAATCTGTTTATTAAAGGAACCTTGTTAACCAGGGTTTGAAAGGATTCAGATAATGGTGCCAAGTCCCAGTGTGTAACCTCTTGCTCACTGTGAATGTTGCATGAGCGTAAAGAAATATTCTGAAGGGCTTTATGTATATACAGGAGGTGAAAACTTCTGTAAAACTGCCCTAAGGGTGCTATTCCTCTGGAAGTTTAGCAGGAATACCCGTCTTTGATTACAAACATATGCAAATGATGCTCCTTAGGTGGTGTTTTGAAGTGGGGGTTAATTGTTAAAGGTGGTTTGTAGTTACACTCCCAGAGCATCTGAACTGTACTAAGAGGGAATCTGCATCCATGTTCCTGCCTGCATGCTGAGAACTTCTAGTGATTTAAAATTTCAATTTAGGGGTAAACTATTGAATTCTCCAGTGAACCAAGTCAGTGTAAAACCCCACCAGAGGCTGGCATACGGGGGCTTGCGTACAGGGAGGAGGATGTTTGTTTTGAGCCCAGTTTGGGGGTCCATGGCAGATTTTGCATTACTGGTGTTCAGGCCTGTAAATATCAAGGTCTTGCTGTTGGCACACAGACCTTTGCAGTAAATAAACCAGTTAGGAAACAGAATAGTGATTGATTTTTTTTTTTTTTGCATAAACTCCATGGTTCATTCAGGAGAAACTAGAGTGCTTGTCTCAAGCACCCACTTCACATTAGCTTCCATCTGAAAAGGAGCACCAGTCACTCCAAATCAACAGCCAGCGGGGAGCTCAGAGTAGCAGGAGGCAAATGTGCCTGCATCACGAAACTGTGAGAGAGCAACACCGCTTTCTCTACTCTGCCCGCTGGAAACCTCTGCTTTCTTCGTTGCAGATCAATGTGAGCTCTCCCATGGGTGAGGGAGCTTTCCCTCCTTGAGCTGCCCCAGGCTGTGGGAATATGCACAAAGAGAAAAATAAAAAGCAGTGGGTTTGGATTTAGGGTGTGTACTGGTGTTCTGCAGCTATTGTCTGTGTGCTGGCACCCCTTTAGCACTGGGTGTAGTAAGCTAGTGTGCCCTAGGTTTTGAAGGTTAAGCTGCCTTGTCCTTTTAAGCAAAGAACATGCAGACAGATTGTTTGTATCATATTGCTGACTGCCTCTGAAACCATGTCATGTCTGCTTCTTTGAGAATGGCTTCTGTACCCTTTCTTGAGGACTCTCGTTCCCGTTGTTCCTGTAGTTAAATATAAGCACCTACTCTTAACTTTACTGGCCATAGTGAAGTGCCTAAAGGATAATGCAATGTGTTTGACTCACCTGTCTTTGGGTGTGATCTCTACTTGCAGTAGAAGTTATATGGTTTGTGCACTCTTGCCTCATATTGGTTTCTTTTTGAAGAACTATTGAAATGGTGTCGGGTATGAATATCGTGCAATGGGGGAAAAGGACTTCATAAAGGTTTGCTTGCCCAAGGGGTGGGGAAAAAGTAAAGTTTTCATCTAAAAAAGACAAATCAGAGAGGGTGAAGAGAGACAACTTTGTGGAAAAAAAGCTGGTGAAGGAGGGAGAGATGAGGTAAAGAAGACAGAAGAACTTATATCTCTTGTTGTTTTTCCACACTTCTGCAAATATCAGGCTTGTGTTGCTTTTATTGCTTTGCTAACAGTGCTGTTGAGGGATTAGCCTTTCACCTTGGGTCCTTTTTCTTCATTTTCTTTAAATCTGGTCAACCTTCACCTGGCAGCGGTGGCTCCCTTTAGGCCTGTGGAATGCTGGAGTTTTTTATAGTGCAATAGTAGTGTCAGGGATATAGCTCTGGCAAAGTTTTTAGGAGTGTTCTTCAAACTAATTCTTAGTTTCTCACACTACTGGCAAATACTGAATTTGGAGTTTAGTCTGTAGTTGCTATGAATATCTTTCTGATATTTTTCAACTTGAGTATCTTTGGCAATGATTCTCCCTCCTGTCTTGCTTCCCCTTTCCTTCCTTAATCACACATTTATTCATTTCCTTTTATATTTTCATTTCCAGTCAGGGCATGTATTCTAAAATACTGGGTTATATTTAGAAGGTACTGTACCTCTGGAATAAGAAAACCCATTATGCTTATGGGATATCATCCTATTTCAACTCACTGGTGTATAACTTGTCCTAGGCCTGCATAATGCCTAATAAGGTTACTTCTTTCAGTATTCAGATTCTTAGGCATGGTGCTTACTCTAGTTTCAAATCCTTATTCAATAAAATACCAGTATTTTCTTTATGTTCATCTCCTCCTCCTTGTAGCATACCAGAAGCAGAGAGTTATCTGGTAAAGAATGATATAGAACAGTAGCTGAAAAACACTTCTGGGTATTATTCACCACTTCTGGCACCAGAATTTCAAGCCCTGCCAGGTCCTGTTAATTGGACTTGCTCAAATTTGGGATCCTCTGAAGCCTGAAATGATATTTTTTTCTTCTGTACCTCAGATCTGATTCTTGTAGGGTTTTTGTCACTGTTTTGATCAGTGATGGTGAATTAGGTGGGGAAAAGGCTGCCTCTGGCTCTGACAGTAGTGGAAAAAAGGTTATTTGTGAACAGAATCATTCTTGTTACACATATCGTGCAGCAGAGGTTGTGCAGCACTCCCTGCTGCTGCTGGTGTGCAGAGAGAAGGCTGCCCAGAGCCAGGGTGGGCCAGTGTGGGAGGAAGTCAGTGTTGTTGCTAACAGTGGGAAAGCTGGAAGGGTATAATTAGAAACATGAAGACTGGGGTTTTCATGCAGAACTCCATGCAAGTCTGAGACAGGCTTAGCTGGTGGCTTTTCTAGCAGTGCAGCTGCAGTGGGCCTATGCTAGTGGTGCCAAAAGAGACTTGGATTAACTGTAGGAAAGTCCCTGTGCTTTGCTGTATGGGTAAGATAAACATGGGCCATTGACGCCATGGAGCTGACAGAAACTATGTTTCTCTTGAGGAATTTAATACACCCCAGGATGTCCAGTAGGTTGCTCTAAATCTGCCAGTGTGACTTGTACCAGCAGGCTGTTGAAGGGCATATTTACAGGGCTGATGTCTATCATTGTGCTAGACTGTCCCATTGCTTTCATCACTTGAAAGGAACAAATAAGAGACAAGTACTGCATTGGCAAACAGTTTTCTCTGCTACTGCTCAGAAGCTTGCACTGCAGTGTGTGATTATGATGTCAAAAATGTATATGGATTTTGTTTGCTTCCTTGTTTTTTACAAAAAAACCCTCACCAAGAAACAAATTGGAGTTCAAGGAAAAACATTTTCAGGTGTTCTGTAGCTAAAGAGAAGAGAGGATTTCATGATCTGAAAATTGGCTTGTATTTGGACCAAGTCTGTGGGTTAAACTAACATTTGCTTAGGAAATTTGGATCAACTGGAGAATTTTCAAGTTCTGAAAGACTGTTTATAAAATAAGAATGTTGACAAGTCTCTTAGAGCTTGCTGAGCTGAGCTCATGTCTGCTGGGATTATATTGCCAGAGATGAGCTTGCTTGTGTTCAGTTATTTAAAATGCTCAGATCTGGTTTGCTTTAAGATGTTGAAAAGGGCTATTTTCCATTTCACTAGAATGAAGTAGAGGAAAAACAACTTTGACTTTGGAAGTAGTTTCCAATCTCTCAAGTGAGTATTTAAGATTTTCTTTCTTCTCTGAAGTTCATAATTAATATTTGTAAGCCAAGATTTCTCAAAGTCTGAAAACAATTTTCAAAGCACATGTGTAAGGGTCATGCGTGTCTGAAATACCTGTGTATATTCCTGCATTTATGCTGTATTCAAATGTACAGAGCAATAATGATGTTACAGGCTCAGCATTCCTTGATGGCTGATAGCTAGATACAGACCAGGTTCAAAAGGAAACAAAGAACTATTGTACAGATGTCCTCAGCCAAATAAGGCACGTAAGTTGCTAACTGGGAGGGGTGTGAACAGCTGTCATGGCTTCAAAGCAATTAGTTTAGCAGCTCAAGTTATGCATGAGGTTAATCAGTTTGACATCCTTTACCTCGGTACTATGGAAAAATTTGAGCTTTTAACTAGTAACATGAATGTTTTCTTCCAATGACCCCTGCTTTTGGTGAGGTTACCAAATGTTGCACTTCTCTGAAAGTCATCATAGTGACCTGCTACTTTTACTATGGCATCTTTTTGGACTGGCTCTGCTGTGTAACCAGGAAGCATTCTGCTGCTTCCTACCTTAGAGAAACATGGTCTGCACTTCAGTATGAAATTTTGGTTATTACTTTTGAAACCTGAAAGGTTTAGCAATATTGCAGGTTTCCATCTTTCCTAACATTTTGGCCTTCATACTGAGTTATGCAGTCACTACATTTTGACAATATTTTTTTACACTTCATTTTCCAAGCAGTGTTTTATTAGATTAACTCAGCTAGGAGGAATAGCTTCACATTTATCATGAGCGACTTGCACATTCAGTCAAATGCTGTGTGATATTGCGAAGTTTAAATCTCCAGTATATGAGCTGTAAACTAACATCAAAGGCCTCTCTTAACATCTATTACTCTGTTTAAACAGTCATGCAGAATTACTAGTTGCCAGTAATTTTTCCTTGAAGACAAATATCATCTGTTCTAATGTTGCTTTAACTGTCTTGATCTGTATGTCATGAACAAAATGTTAAAATTAGGAAATGGCAAGGCTGAATAGTGTAATGGATAACTGAGACCTTTATTGTTGTTTAGTATAAGCTTCATGTTTGCTTGCAGCTCAAACTACTAATTTTCCTAAAATCTAATGATACTTTGATTGCTGAGCATGGTCCTAGAGGATAAAGGCTATTTGTGCTGGGACCAATGATTCAGCCTATTGATAGTCCTAGCATAAAAATCTGTCCTATGAAGGTGTAAAGTATGCATTCTTCTGTTGCAAGGGATAACTTTCTTTACTTGGTAAAGTAGCTTTTTAAGGCATCCAGGCTGAATAGTGTGGAGAGTATTCATTGCAGACTTTTTTTGATAAACAGAGAATTTTGGACCCCAGAGCTCTCAATTTATCACATTGCAAAAGTGTGAGGAGTTTGGACATAGGCACAATAAATAAATCAGTAAAAAACCCAGAGTATGCTGCAGGATATATTTCAGAGTAGACTCAAAGTGGAACTGTTGAAGAGCTTGTCATTTCCAGTTCATGTAGCAGTTGTGAAAAACAACTTTGCATCTTCATAATACGGCAGCAGTTTATTGATTTGCGGTGTAATCTAAGGACTGGGGTCCTTGCTTCCCCAGGAGCTTAGGAAGCCTGGTGACATGCACTCAATGCTTCTGAAGACTGAAATTGGAAACTCTGGCTGCTGAAATCAGGACTGTGTTGGCATCCATGCATGGGTGTAAGTTATATTTACATGTTAAGTCACTGTACATCTCATGGCCTTTAAAAAAACCCTGTTGTTCTATCAGTTAAATCTAATATGATCTGCACTTTGCAACCAGTCTACACTGATAACTTCCTATCTTCTGAAAAAAATTCCATGTTATATGAGAAAACATATCCTTCAATATGTGGAAGAACTTTTTCGCAGTAAGGGTGATAGAGCACTGAAACAGGCTGCCTAGGGGGTTGTGGAGTCTTCTCTGGAGATATTCAAGACCCGTCTGGACACTGACCTGTGTGATATGTCCTAGGGAACCTACTTTGGCAGGGGGGTTGGACTCAATCTCTTGAGGACCCTTCCAACCCCTACAATTCTGTGATTGTGATTCCTACTGTGTTGCCACGTATTCACCTCATTGAAATGTGTGTCTATCTGCTTATCCTGCTTCCTGTTATATTTGCTGTCTCCTGCTGCACGCTGTAGGGTGCATAGTACTAGGCTATAAAACCTTACCTCCTTATATGTTCTCCACCCCTCCTTGCAACTTGCTGCACATGTTTTCCCACCTCACACACCTCAACAAGGCAATGCAGGGAGCTGGAAATTCATTAATTCTTGGAACTTTTTATCATGCCTGAATATTATTTGTTTTAAACCACATGGAGATGAAGATACTTTGAAACTTCTTGGTTAGCATTTAGAGGAAAATAAAATGCTAGTTCAAGCTTCTGATCTTTTGTAACAGAATGTAGAATTCCAGTGTTCAAATTTATCCTTAAAGCAGCTGTTCTGGAGTCACATTTAACCAGAAATGAATTAGGCTAAAAAAGAAGACTAAAACTTGATTATATTTAAGTCTGTATTTCAGCTTCCATCTGTAGTGAAATCAAGACCTATTCAGCTTCATGATCGTTCACAGAGATGGCTTGATTTTTATTCTCATAGGTTACAAATTTCTCACTTGCCGCTTCTCTTTGTATATTAAGAATGACCTTTGTTAAAAACTCCTCGTGGTTTAACTTAGTAGGAGCATTATCATGTGTGGTTAGTTGAAATTTCTGCATTGAAAAAGGCATGTGCTCTAACAACAAAAGCCTGGGCCTATCCCTGTATTTGCACTACTTGGCTGCTATGTGCAAAAGCTGATCTGTGCTAAATGATTACATATGGCAGCTAGCTCTATGTGTGCTTGAGCAGTTGTTTATCCAGTTACTCTGTTTATACAGATAATACATTCACACCTAAACTCTCCTCCTGGTTTTTAGATCGAACAACCACTGCCCTCATCACCAGTGTGATATTTAGTGACTTTCAAAGACCTGTGTACATGTGAGTGGCATGGTACAGGCAAACACTGAGATAATTCATAACTGTAATGGAGTTACAGTGGGCTGGCAGTGCCCTAGATCTTTCATTAAAAACTGCTGCAGTCAAACCTGCATGTAGTAGGTATAGGGATGATGGTAAGCTTTCCTGAGGGGAATAGTCATTTGGTTGGTAAAAACTTAAGTTTTAAATTTTTTTATGTGCATACTATGTTTTCTATATTCCTGTTCACATAATAGCATCTTTATTTTAGTCTTATTTCATGTGATTAACATTGCTCCGTTCATGCCAATGAATTCATCTGGGGTTGACCAGCAGTGTGTTCAATCTGGAGCTTGAACCCTCCTAATCCTAGATCTCCTTCATGAATATCTTCCTTGCCTGTAGCCTGGATGGAGCCTGTTTGATCCTGTGCTGGTGCTGGCATGTGAGCAGATGACTCATAGTTTTCAGTCAATTCATCATGATTTATGATATAATCTGTGTCACCATCCTTCAGTTGATCCTGTATACAAAGAAAGAAAGTGATCAGTGGAAGGGAGACTCTTGAGGAGGATTTTTGTTAAAGCTTAAATGAAGCCCAAGTCTGATGCAATTCCGCTTTCATTTTACTTCATTGTTTGCTTTTTTCAGTGTTAATTTACCATTTTGGTGTTGATAAAAACAAATAGTTGCTTACCACGTTCTGCTCTCAAGCAATGTTGAGAAACATAACCTACCCTTCAGATCTTTAAGATAATTTCAGTGTTTACATATCACTGATGTGTAGCCAATACTTTCAGCATCTCACTGAATTATTTAGAACATGGCACTCATTTGAAGCTCACAGTATTAGTGTCTGTTCTTGAAAATGTGGCACTCCTTTTTCTCCACAACCATAGAGAAACTGTGTAACTAAAGTTTTGGAAAAGGGAACTTTGGTAGGGTGTTTCTCTGAGTTTTTGGCTGGTTTTGGATTACACCTTAAATACAATTAACCAAGGTGGGTACTTACGCCATACGCGCTGGGGCTGGTCAGAAGCCTGGCAACAGGACTGCACCATTCAGGTAATGTTGTTGTGAGAGGTGGACCAGCGTGGGTTAAGATAGGTTTTAGGTATTTGTGAAGCTTGTTAAAGAACATTTCCTATACGGATTACTGATACCAACATGCATTTAACTGAATGGAAGCATAGAAAATATATCTTCATCTTCCTGTTACTGGGCAGATCTATCTTTCACCAGTCTTATGTAATATTTGTCAGTAACAACAGCAAAATGCAAACAAACACTCCTTTCCCTCTCCCCCCACTCCCCCTCCCCCCTCCCCTAATACTTGATGCTCAAAGTCAGGCATTCTGGTACCCCTCAAGACAGAGGGGATGTGTTGTGGGATACATAAGTGCAGTAAGAGCTGAAAGAGAGGAAATCCTGCTTACTATTCTCACTACTGTTTGCTGTGTGATCTCTTATGCAATTTCAACAGAAACAATAAGAAGCAACTGTATCAGTAACTTTGTAAGAACAGTTGTGAACATTCTCTTAAACATATACTCAACCTTTTGTAAAATTGGCACATTTCAATAGGCAAAGTATATTTCATCAAATATTAAGTTTTTAATGCTGGAAGTGTATATAAGTTCTCTGTAATGCTTTATTTTCAGCATTCAATGCATTTGTTTTACACTTCATACATCAATGCTCCTTTATATAAAATTATGTAAATAAGTTGCAAACAGGCTTTATGCTATTGTCTTGCACCCATCTTTCTAATCTTTTCATTGAAAAGTGCTTTATTGAGAGGAAAGAAAAACCTGCTCATCTTGAGCAATTATATCATCATGGTATCTGTCAATAATAGCTCTCCCATGAGTCCCTCAAGTTGACTTATCTTCTCTGCTGCTTCTGCTTGCAAAGTAATTTTCAGTGTTCTTTGGGAAGCAGGTCTGGCAGCTATTTTTACTGCTAGGGAAAATTTGCTTTATTGATTGTCATCCCACTTTCTTCTCCCTGCTCCTTTCTCTTGCTTTCCTGCTTGTGCTCTCCCTCACTCTTTCCCTCTGCCTCCTTAAAGAAGAAAAGAAAAAAAGTAACACTGAGTAGTGTTTTGAGCTCTGCAGTGATACTGTAGAAATACTGAGAATGTAACAGTGGATCTTAAACCTGAAAATTCCACTGCCTTGTTTTCTTTTGTTATTGGTGGTTTGTGGCACCACTGTTTTACCTACAAAGGACAAATTCTGTATCCTGAAGAATCTGGTATGTAAAATATCCTTGTGATCTCACTTGAGCTAGAAAGGCTAAATAACTTGCTCTATACAACAGCGATGGAAGTTGTTCTATAATGTCTGGGTTTTGTGTGTGTTTGTATATAATTTTTTTTAACAATTAATGGTGTCTATCAAAAGATCATGAGATCATCCAAGATCCTACGCTGAGTTAGTGTGAAAAGTTGAGCCTACTTTAAGACACTAAGATTTTAATATAAATCCTTATCAGAACCATGATCAAGGTGGGAATTTCATGAGGTCAAGTTGTGTAGGGAAAGTTTAGATACTCTTGCTCTTGTAGGAGTAAAATCAAACCAAACAATCTTTTTCTGATCCACTCCAACCTTATTTGAAATCACTGAAGTGCTAAGCAGCGAAGAGCTGTTATTAAAAAGCAATGCATGAAAGCCATCCATTAGAGTTTATTTTTAGCACTTCAGAAAAAACTACTTAAAAGGCCAAACATGGAAGCAGGAGCCTAATTCTAGGTTTTAATCTTTGGAACTATGGGCTTTGTTAATACAAAGAACTTGAATTGGTATAACTGTCAGACCTACCATGAAAAATACCGGCTTGTAATGGAAGTTGTATTTGATTATACCATCTTCTGTCTGCTCTGTTCTTTTATTCTCTTCCAGAATAAGTAATTGAGGATGAATATTACTCTGTATTGCTTCCTTAAAGTCTAGCTCAGAGATCAGATTAATTGTAAGCAGCCTTATAACTTTATAATGAGCTTTTATATCACTCAGAAGTGAGTCCTGTTTTCCTCCCATGCTTGCATGAAGCCCAACTGACCAGATAGGGACAGGGGGTGCATGATGAAAGAGGCAATATTCTTGGTCACCACAGCAGTCTTGTCTTCTGAGCTACCACCACTTTTGGCATAAACTTTTGTTTGGTGTGTTTAATTGTTTGTGTGTAATCTGCTGTTCTTAAGTGTAGTGATGGCTTCATTTTGGGCTGCAACATATCCCCTAAACTCCCTTTTTTTATTTGCTCTAACACTTTCATTGTGTATTGTTCATGCTTCTGTTTTGAAGCAGTTTTAAGTGAAGATACCTTGTTTCTGCTTGTTGTGATGATTCTGATTCTGTAATAAATAATTTATCTCTATTCCTTAACTAGCTATTATTCAGCACACTAAAGGAACTTAAATTGCACTGGCCTATTTTTCATTGTTTTAATAATATATGCTATAAATGTTTCCTCTTTATTGTTGACACATTTGCTTTATAGTATTACAGGCATAATCACATAGTTCATAGCATGAAAGAAGAATTCTTATCCATGTGCACTGCTGGCATTTGCAAAGTATCAGACATGGGTCTATAGCATTTTAAGGCTGGCAAGAAGTATTATCACACTCCAGATGCTGTGGTTACATCTCTCAGCATCTCCAGGGAGAAATGATTTAAGTAGTATAATAGAAAAAGGTAGATTTTGCACTAAGACTGCTTTAAAAAAAGGGAAGAAAATAAGTTTAAACCTTTTAGCATAAATCAGAATGATTGCTGAACCTAATTAATGGCAGTGTGTCAATAAACTCATGTCTAGATTTGCACTCCTGCCCTCCATGGGCAGAATAGCCCACCTACATGTCTCAGATTCTACATCATGCAATATACTGTGGTGAAAAAGGTTAATATTGTAAAGGTGGTAACTTTGAAGTTGTGAGATGTCTTTCACCCAATAAGCATCAAGTGACCACACTTTGTTAAATTGACATGTTCTGTCCAAATTATGAGAATGTTGGTTAAAAAATCTTCTAAATCTTTTTCATAAAATGGTATTAGCATGTTTGAGAAAAATATTCTGACAGAAATCTGCTTTGACTCAGACTTATAGGAGGTTCACTTTTTTGTTGAACAGCCCTAGTCCAACTGTGGCTCTGCTAAGAGAAATAACATGTTTGGGGTGAGAGGGTGGAAAACAAAACACACACACATACTCCCCCCAGATAAATGATGTGGCCACAGTTAGAAATACTATGGCAGTTCTACTTCAGGTCAGTAAAGCCCTGAGTTTAGCCCACAAGGTGTTTTGCCTTTTGCCTCATCACGTGTTGAGTATTCTGAACTCAAGGTATGCAACTGTGCTATAAATAGGCATTTGTTAAAAGTGTGTTATTTAATTTTCTATTGCTAGGTGCTGTATTTCTGCTGTAGGCATCTCTACAGGTTAAATGTCAACACTCCCAGAATCTATCCTTTGTGAAACACTTTTAGGATTTCTTTTGTGAAGATTTTTATTTAAATTTGAGTTTCTAACTACTTTTTAAATGAGTTTAATATGACTTTTTAATTTTACTATTTATGAAGAAACATACATAAGAATGGTATCAGAGAGAAGTCATCACTTCTGGTCAATCTATTTTTTTGCAGTAAGGGCATGTTCTGTTCCTTGGTGGAGTTTCAGGGGTGGTGTGTGGGTGTGCATTTTTTATTGTGGGCTTTTTTTTAAAAAAGGAGATATTTATTCTGTTACTAGCTATGCAATAGCCTGAAGAGTAAGTGATTTCATTTTGGTAGTACTTGAGTGGGAGCAGGCAAATGAAACTTTAATTATCTGCCTAAATTCTACATGTGGCTGATGACTGCTAACAGCTGATTTGAGATTATTTGATTACTTCATAGGCAGCTTGTGTGCTTGACTGAGCAGGTGAGACAGAGACATTTCCAGGTTTTAAGTATATGCATTAAAATCACCTGAAGGAGGAGAGGATTTTTAGAGGGGTCTCCCTGACTCTTACAAGAAAGGATGGTGTTTTCTCATATAACTTGGAATTTTTTTCAGAGGAGAGGGACTTATTAATGTAGACTGGTTGAAAAGTGCAGATCATATTAGACTTAACTGTTAGAATGGCAGGGTTTTTAAAGACCATGAGTTGTACAGTGATTTAACATGTAATTATAACCTCTAAGTATAACCACCTGCACTATGGAGAAACCTGAGAAGCGATCACTAAATCTGATAAATTATATTTTAAACTTATACTTGTTAGTAGTGACTTCTGCTCCAGTTTTTTGTAACTTTTTTGTTCTCTTTTTAGGGAGTAAAAACCTCCCCCTACTGTTGTAACATAGGGTAGTCCTGCAAAGTCAATCAAGTCTGTCATCTTTTTAAGATTAATTCTGTCTGTCTTGTGTCTGAGAGCAGGGAGGGTGCATAAAAATCAGTGGTAACAAAAAATAGTTCAATGTATCCTTACAGGAAAGTGTGACTGTCAGATTCTAAAGGTAGATGTAGTGTCAGACCCAAAGAATTAACTCTGGTTTTTATGCAGAATATGGCTAAAAATATGCTGCTTTCAACTAGGAAACTGTAAGCATTGTGGAGATGTGGGCAAAATGGAGGGAGTTAATAGAGTTGGTCTTAATTATGTCTTTCTATCATAAGTAGCTGCAGACTGAGAAGTGGCTTGTTCTCTTGTAGGTACTGAGTAAAATGCCTGTGATATCTGCAGACCTTGGGTTTCTAGTTGTAAGCAAACTGAAGTAGAGAAGAAAATGGAAACATTTTACTTGAGGTACTTGAGGCTCGTTATATCCTAAAAATAAGACTTCCATGCAAATTAAATTAAATCTGAGACATAAATGGAGACTTGCTTATAGCATTGAGTGGATAATGCAGCTACTCTTGAAAATAGAAGGATGGTACATGCAAAGAGATAGAATATCCATGAGAGATTAAAAAAGAATATATCAACAGGCACTAATGTCAGACAAACTAACATTAGAGCAAATTATGGGAGATGCTGACTATGTGAGGCAGCTAAAGAAGGAAAAAACCCTCCCTGTCATTGTATGATTACTAGAAGTGATTATCCATTTAACAAAACCCAACCAAAATGTAACCAATTAAAAGAAATAGCAACAGGAATGCATAGGATACTATTATACACTTAAAGAGGTAAGACTTATTAGTGACATCTGCATTGATTACATGCATGTGACTTTTCAGAAAAGTGTGTGTCAAAGCTGTTATTGGTAGGATCCATGTTCCCTAACTTCAGATGCTTTGTAGTAGGATATATGAAAGAAAACTTATCTACTGGTCTTGTTTTTTCAACAGTAAAGAGAAATGGCCAAATCCCAAGGCAGTTAATCTCATCCTGCAGTGCTGGAGTTAATTGGAATGAATTGAAACTAAGATGAGGTTTTTTCCCTTTATCAACTATAAGAGAGTCTGAACAACTAGATTAGATTTAGATGGCTAATAATTAACTATCTAAAGTTTGGAATGAATCTCACTTCAGGATGTAAGAAAACAGAACACCTGAGACAAAACATAAGAAACCAACATTCTCCATACCAAGGAAACTAGGAGTATATGAAAGGCATCCATTTCAATAATTGGAAATACTATATTAAATGCATTTAGAAGAAAAAAAGATAATCTTTAAATCTGTGTAATAAATATGACATCAAAGCCAGCAGCAGAAAGAAAATTTAAAATCATTAAGCTTGTGAAAACCTAAATGACCATGGGATTAATAAAGAGAAATTTCACTTCAGAGAAGACTTTAAAAGATATCCTGGCATGTTTGAAGGTGTAGAAAATACCTCAGAACATTGCAAAACTGGTCTGCCTGTGGCTTGGCAATATGGTTTCTTTTCCTGCAGGAAAGGAACTTCTGCATATGCTATATCTTCATCATTATTACAAAATGAGAGATACCATTGCCATAAATAAGGTAAATTATTGCATTAGAAAGGATGAATGCTGGTGTAACCTGGGTGTGGACAGATTGTTAAGGCTTTAAAAAGGCTCTGATGCCAGCTGATCACATTCAAGCTCTTTGTGAAGCACACTTGTTTTCCAAAATGCTATGGCATGGCTACTGGCAAAGAGATTGAATGTAGAAGCTAAACGTGCAAGTTAGCTGGGTTTTCTCTGCTGTGTAGATTTTTTTGTCATGAAAATGTCCTTGGCATCACCATCTGCTGAAGAAATACTTCAGAAAACAGATGTGCAAAGGATGAAGACTGGCAGGGTTTCATGCCTTGCTAATACAATCTAATACCACTGGCACCACAAATCTAATCATTTGCAAGATGCAGGTAAATATTAAAGATTAAATGCAGTGAAGTAGAAGTACAAACTGGTTTTGACCAAACTAATTACTTGAATCACATGATAGAGGAAGAGAGATTTGACTCAAGCAAGGTGGAAACTATAACACTTTTTTAAAAAAAAAGTCTTACCAATAAGTACAATCAGGTACAATGAACTTGCACCTACTCTAAGACAAGTACTGAAGATAGCAATGGTTGTAGTGCTTCTACCCTGGAAGAGGAGAACTTGGGGACCAGGAGGGTGGTGTAAGGAGTTGGGCAGCAAGAGAGCAGTGTGAACAAGACTTTCCAAACAAGATGGGTGTCATTCTGTTCAAATTAAAATACTATAGTGAAAGCTAGGCAGTGAAATTGCTGCTGGAATTTTGTAAGAAACAATGGAGTAATATTCTTGTTATCATAGAATCATAGAATTGTAGGGGTTGGAAGGGACCTCGAGAGATCATCGGGTCCAACCCCCCTGCCAAAGCAGCTCCCTAGGACATATCACTCAGATAGGCATCCAGACGGGTCTTGAATATCTCCAGAGAAGGAGACTCCACCACCTCCCTGGGCAGCCTGTCCCAGGGCTCTGTCACCCTCACTGGGAAAAGTTTTTCCGCATGTTGGTGCGGAACTTCCTGTGCTCCAACTTGCAGCCATTGCCCCTTGTCCTGTCTCCACAGACCACTGAAAAGGAGCTGGCTGATTCCCCCTGCATCCCATGCTTAAGATAATTATAAACATTAATTAGGTCCCCCCTTAGTCTTCTCTTCTCAAGGCTGAACAGTCCCAGCTCACTCAGCCTTTCCTCATAGGGGAGATGCTCCAGGCCCTTAATCATCTTTGCAGCCCTTCTTTGGACTCTTTCCAGGAGATCCCTGTCCTTTTTATACCAGGGAGCCCAGAACTGGACACAATACTCCAGGTGGGGCCTGACCAGGGCAGAGTAGAGGGGGAGGATCACCTCCCTTGACCTGCTGGCCACACTCCTCCGGATGCACCCCAGGATCCCATTGGCTCTCTTAGCCACCGAGGCACACTGCTGGCTCATGGCCAACCTGTCATCCACCAGGACCCCCAGGTCCTTCTCCACTGAGCTCTTCTCCAGCAGGTCATCCCCCAGCCTGTACTGATACAATTATGGCTCTCTGGTGACATGAATTGGGAGCTAAAGCCAGTCCACCCAAAATTATATTCAGCAATTATTTGGTGTATTTCCAAGAATTCAGAACAGGTATTTCATAATTAAGCAGATACTTAAGCTGCTATTGTACAGATATATTTCACAGATCTATGGAGACTTATCTGACAAATCTCCAGCTTCTGCATTGCTGAGGTTCAGAGGGTGTTCTCACAGCTAAAGGTAGAACTTGAAAGTGAAAGGTCCTCTATGAGAAAATTCTGCAAAAAACTCTTCTTGCACAATCTGGTTGAAGGATGAGCTATGAATGTGGAAGAAGGCTTGGAGGAACAATATGTGTTTTTATTCTGATGCTTGTGTTTATAAAGATGCTAACAAAACCAGAGAAACAAATGTGAATACTCGCTGTATCTTTTAGGAAAAAAAAAAATCTATATAAAACCAACGATCTTTCTTCCCCTCTCAGAAGGCTGTGGAATAAAGAATAAATGAGGAGATGGGTGTCATGTCAGAAGGAGAAGAGAACTCCAAAGAGTGAAAATTCTGAAACAGTGTTTTGAGGATGGGTTAGTACAGCAGCCAGCCTCTTGGCCCAGTCAGAACAGTGATCAAGGATGTGTGTATCCCTACAGAATATAAAAGCAGGGCACCAAGGTGACCTGTGCTGGGTGAAGCCTACAACAAAGCTGACAGCAACAGAATAACATAGAGTGTATTCATGAAATTATATTATTGTGTATCTATAGAGTTGTAAGAAACCATACTCATTGGAGATATGAAATTAAATTCAAAACCTGTGTGGCAAGATCAGGATGTGGTTTTGCAGAGGAATATTGTACTCAGTAACATGTTACACTTCTGGCCACTTAGGCAATGAGTAAGAGGTGCTGGAAGTAACTTAAAAAAAGCAGTCTCTTAATCTCCCTATGCTGAGCTGCTAAGAGCAGGATAGCCTTTGTAAAGCCTTGTTAATAGAAAGCTTGTTTAGTTTAACATATCCTCTGAGAATCTCTAGTCCTGTGAGCAGATTGGTCTAAAGATTATGTCTTCAGATTCTCCAGCAGCTTTTTCCAATGTGTAACCTATGTTCTATATACAATTAGAAGCTGGAAGTCTGTAATAGGTTTCTCAAGAAAACACGTTAAGAAGTGAGTGTTCAGTGTTGAGGAAAGGAAGACTTACTGCACAGGAATAGGTTCCCCTGTAAGCCAAAGAAAGCAGCCTTCTGGCAAGCCAGATCTTTGCTCTTGTAAAGATATCTTGAGACAAAGACGAGTTAGAAAACCCTCATGATATAATGCTTCCAAAGAGGTATGCAAATTTTAGTGCAAAGAACAATTGAGGATAATGAATTCTGTTAGATATCCTAGCAATTTTTTTTACTCAACAAGGCTAATAGCTTTTACATTTGTAGGACTGAAGGAAGTGTGAGGTATTCATATTATTTAGAATTCTAAATTTTAATATTAAGCCAGTATATTTTGTTTAGAAGCAGTGGCAGATTAAAATAACACAGGGTACATATTAAGAGATCAACTTGCCTTTTGATCAGAGAACCTTATCAAATATAAAATGGAAATAGGAAAAACTAGCAGTCGATTTCCATTTGGGACAGCTCATCTCACTGCTCTGGTCACCATACTAGTCTGGAACAGGATAACCATATTCTCAGTATCTGTGTTTGGACTAAAGGTTTTCATATGAGCACGTGAATGCTAGAGAAAAGTATGTTGAGTGAGGACAGTGTGCTATGATGGAGGAAGTTGGAGACATGAGGAGGTGGGAACAAGATAGATTTTTGCAAGTGTGGCAAGTGACTTTTATGGTTTGGTACGAAGTATACTTTGGCAAAGGCTGAAGAATAAGATTACTGTGGCTAAAGTGAAGATCTGAAGAGGGTCTAGTTTTGCAAAGCTGTTGCATTCTGGATGAGAAGCTGCAATGAGAATTTCCAAGCCACTCTTCTTTTACTGTGTTTTTAAAGCAATGTGAGAATCTAGTGAAATTAAAGGGCACTCATTTTCAGGAAAGATGTATGACTGCAGCAGGCAATCAAGGTGTGGTAATCACTGCCTGAAGAAATCATGGGGCCTGTGATAAAAGGAAGTGTAATCTCCTACTGTAGCAAGAACAGCTGTGCAAGCCAAGGCAATGGGGGTGGGAACCTAAAAGTGAGGAAGTCCCCCACTTTTCTGTACAACCCATAAAATGTACTTAATTTTTTTTTCTTCCATCTGCTCTGGGAACATCAGCATGGTGGTAAAAAATGGATCTGCCTCAGTATGAGGAAATCTGTGCCCTTGTAATGTTTGGCTAAAGTATAAAATGCTTTTGTAATTCTGTTTAATGGATTATTTTGACATGTTATTTGAAATGTTGCAGGTATTAGGCATCAATTTCAGAGAGATTAAGTCAGTCTCTTAAAGCTTGCCTACCTCATGTCTGATAGTTCATTCTGTTTCCAGTGAAAGATTCTGGAAACAGATTATGAAAGAAATTTATAATTTAATTTGGCATCATTCCCCTCTATTTATTGGTGCAGTATACTACACATGTACTAGTGCTGGCACTGACCCAAATACAGGCAACAATAGAGGTGGGGAAAATACAGTGCAACATGAATGAGTATGAGTTCTTCTCATTTTCAGTGTTTCATTGCAGATGGAGGGATCAGCTATTGGGGTGTCAGTTCTGAGTTGCTCATAATACAAAAGCCAGCTGCACTGTGTATGAGCAAGTGTAGCTATTCCGTGACTGTGATTTGGTTAAACACATTCATGGAGATGCCTGCCTCCCTCCCTTTCTCACCTCCTGCATTCAACTCCTAATCTGGATCTGATTTCAAAACTGTTTGCCACTTGGATTATACTCTAATAGCTTGGTTTCAAATACCTTCACATTTTAATTAATTTAGACCTAGATTTGTATTCAAAAGCCTAACTCAGTGCAAGCTTATGCTCATCTTATTTAACTTTTTCCTAGCTATTTTCCCCTCCCCTACATAGAACTGGTGTGGTTACTTGCTTATCTTTAAGAGCTATGACCTCTTCTCATTCAGTGAACTTGAAAATTACTACTTGGCTGTGATGTCAGCATTTTGGATTGCTGAGCCCATTGGGGAGAGAGCATAAGAAAACTTGTCAATTGAATGCATTTGACTTCAAGGTCTTCCAAAATGTTCTATTTTGTAGAGGGGACGTGTTTTTGGCAATGTTGTTAACTCTCTCTAGCATGTGTACATAGATCTGCAGTCTGCTGTGTCAGGGAAGCAAAGTATCATCCTTGGGTCCTGAAGGCTGAAATCTCAGAAGAAAAACCAAAGCCTTGCTTGCTTTGGTTTCCAGGAAAGCCTATGACTGAGACTTGGCATATAAAAAAAAATGACTTCTAAGACTGTGAGAGGAGCATGGAGAGCCTGACCTAAAAATAACAGATCTTCTGCAATGATATGGCTAGAGCTAATTCAGTAACAACCAGAGCACTTTGGTGTAGAGGACAGAAGATCAAGACAAGAATTGAAATCTTATCAGGACCTGTGTTTCTCAGTGTGAAAGAGCTTTGAGTAGCAGCAGGTGTGATGTGCCTCCTTCCTTCCATGCGAGCTAAGGTAATGTACCATGCTCACTGTGTGTGACCTGCAAGAGTCATGTAGGATGTTTGGAAGTAAAGATCTGAATATAATATAGGTTTGTCTGATTTTTTTGCCCTTCTGACTGCAGTGATGTCAGTTATGTGTGGTCTAAGGGCCCAATTGTTCAAGTTGAACTTTAATAAGCTGTATGCTAAAGCTTCACTGTTTAAAAATCCCAAGGCAAGGCATGCCTTGGCATGTGAACCAATGACTGAGGTCATGTAGTCCTCTAAGCTCCTGGCAAACAGAGGCATGCAATAACTGCAACAGGCACTGGAGGTACCAAGGCTTTCCGTTACTCCGGTATGGACCACAGGGTCTTGTTAATTAATAATCAAAACAGAAGTTCACCTATTTTTTGTTAGGAGGATGATAATAGGTAATAGTTCTTTGAATCAAAATCTGTGGTGATACCTAAAAACAAAACCCTCTCTGTGGGCTGCCCACGACACCAAACACCAGTCACCAAAAACATTAGGTCCCCCAAGTAGCTTAGGGGACTTAATATCAAAATGGCTTAATAATGCAAATTGTCAAAAACTATTTTAAAGTCAACAGCCCAGCGTTAGTGAACCATAGTTAATTTAAAATCATAATATGACATAAAAATTCTTTTCTGGTGTTTGGTACTAGAAACCTTCTGTAGCCTCTGTGATACAGCCCTTGGGGATTTACCATTTTAGGTGCTGTTGCTTTCAAGAACTAACTGTAACAAAATGACAATAATATCTATTTAACCTACATATAAGGCTGTTGAGAATGGTTTTATAGAAAATAAATCTTGTCAGACAAATCTAACTTCATCCTTGGATGAAATTACAAGTTTGATAAAAATGACCTGCATTTAATAAGCTTTTTTAAGGCATTTGAAATGACATTATGATAAAAAATTAGCTCTCTACAGTATCAATAAACACGCTTTGCATTGATTAAGAATTGGCTGGTTGACAGACCTGAAATAGTAATTGCCAGTGGAGAACTGCCATGAATTAGTGTTTCAATGCAGGTTTTAGAAGGGTCAATAGGACATGTATTATTCAATAATCTCACCACTATGAATTTGCTAATGATCAAACATGTGGATGATGCAGGCTAAATTATTATATAGACAGAGCAGTTACGTTTCCATAGCTTGATTGCCTGGTAAGCTGGTCTCATTGAAATATTTCCTCTAACTGCATTCCTGAAACCAAATAAGCAAGGAGGGCCAAAATTCCCTGAAGTGCTTGTGTGCTGTGGTGCCAAGACTTTTCATGAGCTCTGAGGAGAGTGGTGCATGCAAACAGTAAGGCATACAACTAGTGTGCCAAAAGTTTTGTATTCAACACTAGTGAGACCAGTGCTGGAATACCATGCCCAGTGTAGTGGTTCATGTTTTGAAGTGGTTTTCAAAAGGCTGGGAAGGATATAAAAAAGACAGACCCTCCTTATTCTTCCCCCAAAGTAATAAAGGAGAAAAGGTTAAATAGTGACTTAATGAACTCTACCTTTAATGAAAAATCCATGGTACCAGGATGTTTTTTTAAAATAAATTAATGCAGACAATAAGAAAAATCTGTGCTAAAGGGCACAAACCAGATGTTTTGGCAGTGACTTATCAGGGAAACAATGAACAGTCCCATTGCTGATAGATACCAATTCCTGATCAGAAGCTTCCTGATACATGCCGTCCTTTGATACGTGCTGTCCTTTAGCCCACAACAGTTTCTGAAATAATACAGGATGAAATATCATAGTCTGTGATGCCTAGGAGTTTAGACTTGATAATATAAAAGATCCTGTGCAGCCTAAAATTTAAGATTTGATTTAGTTAACACCTTAGAAGCCCTTTGACACAAAGAAAGTCACAGAAGTGCTCAAGTTAATGAAGTTGTTCATTTTTAGAAAGATACTTGATTTAATATCTGAGAAATGTTTATCTTTTCAAGTAAATAACTTTATTTGGTATTTTCTTAATTTCTTATGTGTTTAGTTGTCTTAGGTTACACCTGTGTGAGTATACTTGCTAAACTCTATCTTTCTAGTTAATCTCTGCTTCATTTAGCTTGCTAGCATTCTGTGGAAGCATATCATCTAAGCTTCTCACTGTTCTCTACCAGTAGAATAAACATTGTGTTATCTGTGTGTGTGAACCTGTAGTTACTGGAGTTTTACAATAGGTATTGGCTTTGTACATAAAATTATTAGCTTCATGTATGTCAGCAACAGACTGTGGAGGACACCTAGCTCATTTAGCAACTTGAAAATTTCTGTTTGACAGGTATTTGAAGCAATTTTGTTTTTTTTTTTAAACTTGTGTTTCCAATGTACATGGGCACAATGACGGTGATGGATTATTCTCTCTTATTCAGGAAAAATATTAACAAACCACTTTGAAGGTCTTATGGAGATGAACATAAATTCATAGACTTCTCCACCTCTGCAAAACTGTTGTTAGTATACTGTGGTAAGACATTTGATGATGCATAGGGAAAGCACTATCCCAGGCAGAATGGTGATGGACAGCTCTAAGAAGGTGAAATATTTAGTTTGTTATAGGTGTCACACACAATAGGTTTCCCAAGCAATAGATACCTTCAGTGCTATCACAGAATCTGACTTAAAGTTAACTAGACTCCATCTTCACAAATATCATGATGACTGATGTCTGTCTGGTCAACTGTGGTAAAATTACCAGGTTGTGGCAGTATTTATAATGCTAGTCTTGTGTGTGGCCCTATATCACTCTGGATATCTGTGACTGCCGTCTGTCCATCCTGTGTCTGCCTTCACTCCTGTGCTACTCAGCTCTTATATGAGTGTCTCGCACAGCCTCAGCTTTTCATGGAGAAGGCCTGCTTTTTCTCTCGTTTCTACCTGGCCAGAACTTCTAAGGCCGCTTTCATTTGGCTGAAAGCTGCTTTTTCTGTCAAAATGGTCTTGAGGGGAAAAAAATATTTGATAAGCATGCTTAAGGCCTGAGTACATATACAAATAGAGCTTTGACTTACCTGGGATAGTCAAGGACAAAGCATTATAAGTCCTTCAGGTTGAGGATGGCTATGTAAGTCTGAACTCGGTACTGAAGCAAAGTCTTTGAATGCCTTTTCAAGGAAAAGAGTAATCCAAGGACACAAAGTCACATGGAAAGTTGAATAAAATGCCATGTGTTTTTTACAAAAGCTGATTGTGTCAGACTAGACCAGTATCTGTCTTTGATAAGATAAATGATTTCATAGAAAAGGTTAAGTAACAGATCAAATATATATGTAGGTTTAAGCATATAAGGTACGCTGCCTCATGGGGAAAACATTATTCAAGAGAGACAAAGGGGAATAGTATACATTAGGAGATAAATAAGAAATTTCCTGTTTAGCCAGGTTTGGCCATCTTATGAAGGGCACTTAAGAAAGGAGAGAGGCTGTATGGGATGTGCCTTGGGCATTGGGAACAGTCCTGTTACATGTAAGTGAGGTTAATAAGTAAAGTAGAGTTTATAAACAGGTGCAGAACAATCAGAGCAGTGTCACCAACATTGAGGGGGATTACATTACTTGAGCAAAGGGGTAATCTTGAGGACAGCATTCATAGAAAGGAAAGAAATGTAATAATTGATAATAGTCAAGCATCTATTGACTACAAGAGGAGACCATGCTGCAAAACAGTGTTTAGAATGTTTTCTTACTAAATGGTCAGGTCCTTATTTTTATATAACCAATATATCTTAGAAGGCAAGTAGTTTCAGTGCCAAAGCAGCATGGCTCTGGTGTCAGTAAACAGGTGCAATTTGCTCAAGAACTGCTTAGATAAATTACTTAAGCAGAAGGAGATTTGTCATACCTAAAGATCAGCTTTTCGGGATGTTTCTTGGTCATGTGACGATGCTATGCTAATAACTTGTACTCAGGTTTTTTCCAGCTCTGTACATGTGTGGGCAAATATATTAACAAATTCTCTTTTCAGTGGGGGCTACTAACTCTTAGAGTGGAGAAAGGGCGTTAATTATTTCCATTAGGCTTGTAACACATTTTAAAAAGCAAAAGCATGTAAAAATGTCAGTCTGATTAAAAGTAATAGATAATATTTTCTTATGTTTCAAGTTTGACTCTTGAATGTTTGGCTTTAATCTTATTTTATTCTGAATTTGCCAAGTGTTTAATTACTTGCATACTTTCACTAAAACTATACTTGTAATTGTACTTAACACTTCTGTCAGGGACCTTTATTTCAGTGCTTCACAAATAGTCCTTGAACTTTAAAAAAATATACCATCTTCTGAGTTCAGGAGATGGGAATTCTAACTGAGCTAATGACTTGCCTTGTAAATGCATTTTTCAGTTTATCGTTCAGTAAAACAGGATTACTACTGGGATATTTGACCTACTTGACAGGTATGTTGTAATCTGCTCTGTTTCTGAGAAATTATTCATGCAGCTCTCTGGTTTTAATTTGAAGTATCTTTAGAATCTTTCAAAAGAGTTATGTGAACAGCAGAGGTCAAACAGTAGATAAGTAGACAGATTTTTTCAAAGGAACGTGACAGCTCTTAGTGAGTGATTTGGCCTGTAATGTTAACTCTTAAAATTTACCTCTGACTGTCCAGCAAGTCTGATAATTTTATTAAGGAGCTGTGTTTTGAAACCTAGGCATTAGTTACGTTTGAGACTGAAACAAGCTTGTACTTGGAAGAGATGAAGAGTAAGAAGAATTAAATAAGGTGACTTTTTATAAAATAACAAGGTACTCTGTCATCAGAGTGACTTTGTTCCAGTTTGAATGTCAGGTTTTTAATATCACCATCAGTTATACTGATTTACTAAGTAGACAGAGTTATAAGGAAGGTATTGTAACATTTTGACAGTCTTAATCTCAGACAGTTTTTAAAATGAAAATATGCTCAGATGTCAGATTTATATGCAGAGTATAATGATTTTTGGTTTTATCGGTGGTAATGCCATCAAGTTAAATAAACTTGAAATTTACACTCACTTATCTTGCTTTACTCATCTGACTTTTGTAATCATGGGCCTCAAATAGCTTAATCCTAAACCAATCTGTTGAGAAGATGAGAAGAGGCACTTTGTATAAAACCCTCTAAAAAATGTTATCGGCACAAGTGAGTGTTATCTGATTAGATACTTTTTATGAAGTCAACTCTGACAGCAAATTAAGCTATCTATCATAAGATGAAGTTGTTACTTAAAAAAGAAAATATCCTCTTTTCAAATATGTGGCCTTTTGTACCTGTTTGTGATGGTATAAAAGAAATAGAACAATACCAGAGGTTTGAAATCTGCAGCAGTAGATAAGTTCATAAAGGGAAAGAATGGGAAAGGAGTTGTACTGTAATTTGAGCTCCAGTTCTGCATAACTATTTACTTCATCTTCCTTATCCATTGTGACCATTGAGCTTGCTTAAGTGATATAAATGTACCTGGATACTTAGACTATTGTTTTAGTGTTTCATCCAGTGTTGGCAACACGTGGTGTGTGCACACTGAGGAATGGTATCTGATACAGAGTCTGTTCTGGAACCAGGACACAATCTGAGCATTCACTAAAAGCTATATGTATTTAACTTTGAATCTTTTGGCCTGTTTGCAAATGTCTGTGGTGTATTTTGTTTCTGGGTATTTGTGTTTATGTGCTTATGCAGTGGACAGAAGCATCTTTCATACACCATACAGCTATAAAATTAAGAGCACCTAGCCAGATGTCCAAAATATAGCATTGCATTAAGGGTACGCTCTTCTGAACTGCTTTATTGGTTTTTATCCCCTCCATAAGAGTTGATCCGCAATATGTGGAGTTTCTGGGATTCCACATTTTTATGGATTATTGAAAAGATTCATTTATCTTGATTAACATGGGATTATGTGTATACTGCCTTGCTTTTATGCAGCAATTTTATTTTAAATCTCTGAATGCTTCTAATTAATCCCTTTTGTGGAGTTATGTACAAGATATAGACCTCCTACAAAACCTTTCAAATTCTGTTACTTTGTGTCCTAAGAAACAAAGTCCTGTGCTGCTGTCAAATACCTGCTTTGATTCTTCATCCTCTTTTGCTGACTGCTGAATTAATTCATGCAAGTTTGTTCAGGCTAATGGTATTCTAGCAGATGAGTAAACAGAAATCATTACATGTAGCATAAGAATTTTGTCATCTAAACATGTTTTCCTTTCAAATGCTCTGACTGCCAAAATGCTATACTGCCTACCTTATTTTACCTTTTCTACTTTGCAAATACATTACAGCATGCTCAAGGATTTTCCAGGTTTTTTAAAAATCTTGTGAATGATTCGCAGTTATTCTCTTGGAAAGGTATTCATGGAGTGGCTCAGGGACTGAACTGGGCAAGAAAGGAATGTGTGTGAAAATTGAGCCACCGTTGCTGCCAAATCGAGCCACTCCTGCTGCCAAACACACTTTTTCCAAGTCAGAGATGAGCATAGAAGGGGTGGTGAGGTATGGCTATCCTTCACTGTATTCGTGAATACCACTTACTATAAGGAGTTATGGTCTCCTGTATACTTCTCTCATTTTTTTTTCCTAATTATTTCTCTCATTGTACCAGACAGATTGTAAAGCACTCTGTCAGTGTGAGAGGTGCCCAAGAAGTGCATGTTTCCACTCCTGTCACTCTGAGACACTGGGGTATCTTCCTGTGAACCTAGTCAGATGTGAGCAAATTGAAAGGAGCCTGTGGTATATGATGTGGAATGAATTTTAGGCACAGAAAGGTTTAATAGCAAAGCACTCTTTTGACGTCACAGTTTTGACAAAGAAACTCTAAAAACTTATCTTGAAAGGCAAGTAGAAGGCTTTCTCTTCTGAAAAACAATGACAGCAGATTATGTTTTATGGCTGCAGTAACACTGTCTGAATGGGTGAATCAGGTTCCTGTGTTTAAGGATGAGACAGAACTTTGAACAGACCTAGCATCATTTTGAGATGTATGTCAGGTAGCTTTATTTTCCTCTCCTCAGCTGTATCACTGAGGAAAGCGACAACTGTCTTCAGCCATACCCTGATGAGCTACATCAACCTCAGGTTCTGTCCCTAGCATCAACACCAGGCAGAAAATGTTCTTTGGTTTCCTTGAGGAATCGAGGCTGGCAGGTCCCAGCTCCCTGGTAGCATTTGTGGCCCTGCTGTATGAAGTTATTCTGTTTTACTCTATATTGCATAGTCTTTGCCTGCAGCGTTTGACATTCAGTTAAGGTCTAGCAATAGGTCCCTGGGTGGGTATGTGGGATCATATTATGGGATGGCCTTACATAGGATGGAAAAATTCAAATCCACAATACCAGCACTAATACTTTGATTTTTCTTATTGGCAATGTAGTGCTGCCTAAAAGCACCCCACTCAGACTAGACAGTGTGTTGTAATCTAAATAGTAGGTGTTGTAAAACACTTTGATAAAATGAAACATTGTTTCAAGGAAACGAAATATTAATACAATAAAAGGAGCTCTGTAGTAGTCATTGCAAGTACTACTAAGTTTTACTTCACAGTACTCATGACAGTGGAAAGTAGAGAAATTATTTGAGAACTCAAATGTTTCCACTGTGAACACCTTTTCAACAACCAAGGGGTGACTGTTTTAGGGAAGATGTGTGATGCACTTTTTCTCCTTCAGTTCTGGACTTGGTGCCAAGATAAACTATTGTACATGTGCATATGGGCTTACACCATAAAACTTAATGGGAGGTTGGAGGGATTGGGAGGTAATAACGAGGGATGAGGAATAGTGTAATTGGATGTGTTTTGCATTTGCGTGTCTGTCAGGCAAGCTAGATGCAGGGGTTCAGGGAGGAGGCTTACCAACTTTCTTACACTTGCTCCTGATGTTTGGATGGAGAATCAGGAGGTAAGCCAAGTCTTGGGAAGATGGACAAAAAGAGGACTAGCATGTACCCTGATCACTGAAACATGAACAAAAGAGGCTTGAGAAAAAAATAGGTTTTGCTGAAAAGTATTAGTTTGTCTCACAAGACAGACTGCATACACAAAGGGCTGAATGTCGACAGATTTTCTAACTTTTGAAGCTGTAACATGGCAGGGTTAAAAAGAGTGAAGTGTTTTGGTATGCTGCTAGTAAGAGTGATATCCTACTAAGGGATTGCTGACTTCTATCACTAAGCCTGAAATCTGGTAAATGAGTTGAGAACATACTTTCAGGAACACTAACTCTGTGATAGACACGCATCTTCAGCACGCACTCTTCAAAAGCAAACAAATTCAATTGCTAAATACAGAAAGAAGGATGCAATGATTGTTAATTATCAATGTCTCAATACTGCAATCTATCCTGCTTTCATTGCCTGATAACTTCCATCTATGTGCCTTCAGATCCCTGTATGGTATTGTATCTTGCAGATTGTTGTCCCTACATGTGGGAGCTTTCTAATTGGTTTCTGTGCAGTGTCAAGCACAATGGAGCCTCCAGTTTGCTACTGAAGATGAAGATTTGAGAACAAATAGTATAGAAGTAAAATTAAAAATATAAATACATGTCTTTTGCACTCTTATTGTGCAGTTTTGTCATGATTGCACACATTCAGTCCCTGACCCAAAATTTTAAGTGTAAAAGGTGATTAAAGTGGTGCCCATTTATATAACTTTACATTATTCAGTTAAAGATCAAAATTAAAACTAGAAAAAGAAGCCAAACCCCTAAGAAATAATAAAGAAACAATATTTTTAGTACTCTTCACACAGAATCACAAGGTTGGAAAAGACCTTTAAGATCATGAAGTCCAACTGTTCCTGCCCTATGCTAAACCATATCCCTAAGTACCTGATCTACTCTTTTTTTAAACACATCTGTGCATGTAATTTTGTCGTCTTTCAGCTTGTTCTTATTGAGTTGCCTTTTATCCAGTGCAGGAGTGATTTCTTCAAAATGAGTTTCCCTTTGGCTTTTGGGAATTAATGCACTGATTCTTTCTACGACAGAATATTATCTGATTCTGAAACCAGGTACAATGAAGTATAGAATGCTTCTGTCGATCATGGAAGTTTTACCTGAATTTTATTGGGGCTGAAGCTGACAGTTCTGTAACAGTGTGATGTTAGACCTTAGGTAATTTCTTACAAGGGACAAACCATGTTCCCCTTGTCCTTGCCCCTCTGCCTGCATCACACTATTGACCAGTGGTTATAGTCTCAGGCAAGTCTTGGGGTAAATATCTGTGCCTGTGTCACAAAGTGAAATGTGAGGCATGCAATGGTAGGAAGGAGGTGTTAGCAGAGCCTTGGAACTAGCTGAGTTTATCAGCTGCTCTTAAGCATTGCAGCAGCACTCTTGGTGCAGCAGTTGCTGAAAGGTGAAGCTATTGCTGCCCTATAATTCATGAAGGAGGATTCTGACCCACTGCACACAGCTGCTCTTCCTAGGTTTTGCAGGATACTGCTTTCTTCCCATTTCCCATCCCAGCTCCCAGGAGATGTTAAAATAATGCTCAGGTATCTGTTGCCAAACTAACAACCTATTAATAATTCATATATTTTTGTTAGTAAGGTCTATATTTGCAAAGGCAATAACTAAACTGTGAGCAAAAGTTAATGAAAACTGTACTGCAAAAGAATGAAAGAAAGCATAAAGGTTTTATGAAGTGATGATAGGAAATTAATTTGTAGAAAGGAAATTAATTTGTAGAAAAGAAAGCAAAATGCAATGTGAAAACTTTCTGCATGAAACATGGAAAAGTTACTCAACATTCTAAACCCATTTTCCTTGTATCTGACAGACAGCATTCCCTTTCTATTCAGTCTCCGTATTTGTGCAGAGCATAATACTAAGTCTAATTTCTGTCTAACTACAGTATTGATACCTGCTTCAGAGCTCATAAAACAAACAAACATATTTTTCCAAGTTTTTATGCCCCTTCTGTTGTAAATTTGATATGCGTTGTGTCATATTGTGGAAAATTAGATTTAAATGGATGAAGCATAGCATAAGCCAAAGCCGTCATATGACTTCCAGTGCAGCAGAGTCTTTGTGTTTATGAATCTCCGGGTTCAAATAACTGTAATGATAGGGAAATAGCCTGCCTTAGTTTTTTCGGACTCCTGTCCCTGTTTGCATTTCTGAGTAAATAAAACACCTTGGGAAAATAAGCAAAGAATGATTATGTGTTAATGAAAGTGTGCTAACGTTAGCAGAGCTGAGCATGGTGCTTTCTTGTGAGACTGGGCTGGTGCTGGATGCACCTGAGAGGTGCCTAGCAAATAAAGGATCTTGGCAACTGTCTGTCATGGTCCAAAGACAGAAGATAATTATTGATAAACACTTGTCTGACGGTGCCTGTGAAGGGAGAATGCTATGTATTACAGGCAGAGTTCACTCCTTCAGAGTGCTGATATTTGTGGCTTTTCAAATATATATATATATATATATATTTTAGGTGGAGTAAATACCTTATCTGCAGCAGACATCACCAAATTTCGCTTTGTTTTTAAAGGCTTCTGACACTTTCTCAATCAGGGTAATGAAAATTCATTTATATGATTAAAGGATTAATGAAGTAGCTTTGCTTAGAGGCATGGAAAGATTGCAAAAGTATAACTGAAAACTCAGGAATGTTTTCAGGTTTTGATTTTAAGGACATAATCAATATAACTATTCATATGAAACAGTTTGCAAAACAGGTGTGGGAATACATCCAGCTTGTTTTAGACAGAAACCTTTGGAGTCCTGCTCACTTTAAGAGTTTTTGATGAAGGCATAGTCTGCTGATGGGTATTTGAATACACAGAATCCCCATTAGTTTACTTGTATGTATGCACAGATGAATCTATTCACACCAGGAACCAGTGCAAAACAGATGTTACCTTTGAAAAATTGATTTGTTCATAAAGCTTATTCTGTTCATGTTATTAAACTTTGGCATCTATCCAAAGAACTACTAGAATGCTCATTTTTTGATGTGTTTTGCCTCTTTGAGGGCGCATTTATATTCAGATCTGTACCACTGAAATTTAAATCAAGCAATCATAAATTAGGTATGTTGAGTGTATAGTGCACTAAAGGTGCCCACTTAAGGTTCTGCACCACTTTAAGACAGATTCAAAATATCACCATTGAGACAGCATGACTTTGAATAAAGTTTGGGTGTAAGCTCTCCAGCCTGTTTAAGTGGGTAGTACTGAGAACAGGAGAGAGAACTTTTCCTAAGTACCACTAGCAGACCAGCAGTCCATAAAGCAAACTGCCAGCTGAAAATAGCAAAGTTATGCAACACAGTCCTCCAAAAATGGTTTACTTCCCTTTTCTTTCACCCTGTCTAGCCAGTGTGACAGGGCAGGAACTTTCTGTGCTGAGACAGGAATACTCTGCCACTGCCTGGGCTGGCAACATCCTGTTTGAACAGCAAAGGAAGTAACTCATTTTTGTAATCAGGTGTAAACTAAGTGTGGTAGTAAAATAATTCTATAATTTCTATATTTTTTTAATTCAGTCCTTGATGAAAACATGTGGTTCTTCGTACCTTTATATAGCCAGTGAACTCTGCTGGGATGTGGAAAAGCTGGACCCAAATGGTGGTCTGATCCATCTGAGCATGCCTAAAGAATAGGAGCAGATTGGCAACATAGGGTATGCTGGTTTTGAGCAGCAGTTATAGTCAGGTTGCATGCTTTGCCTGCTGGTGGGAATAGAGACATTGGGGCAGCAATTTAGCCACCACAAAATGTGTGAGCTTCTGGGGATAGCTCACAAATGAAGAGTATAATAATGTCTGCCATTTAGGTTAATAAGCATCAGCATATATAAAGGTTTGGAAGCTTCTAATTTGTTTTGGATCCTCTTCTGAGGCATTGTAGGGCTTCAGTATGCTGCTTCTTGTACCCTTGTACCATTAGTTGAGTGTACTGAAAGTGTCCTTGAATTCAATGGCTTTGTTCCTTTGTATTTATCCTATAAATTATGCTATAGCTACATGAAACAAGATTAGAGCCTTAAATATATCAGGAGCACAATACATATTTTAGGTCAGCACTGCAACTGTTCAAGAAAACTATTTACACAGAGAAACACAATAATAGAAATAACTTATGCAAGACATTATGCAAATCAAGTCGGCATATACTAAAAAGCAACAAATAATTAATATCCTTAGGTGACATACTAAAGAGGAAATAGAGAAGTGAGAAATATTGAACTAAATCCAAAAACTGTTAGAATTAGGTGGTCTATTTAGGATGCCTGCCTACGAAGTGAAAGAATAACTTAAGGAATTGAATTTAGACTAGTTAGCCAAGAAGACTATTTAATGTGAAAAATGCTTGCTGCGATTTAAGTGGGGTACTCTGATTCCAAATGCAGCACAGTCCAATGCTGAGAAATGCACTGCTCTCTGCAGGTTTAGATGCTTATCCAAAAGATCATTGTCTGGTCACGCTGAGGATTTCCTGTACTGAAAAAAGCAGGTGTGTGAGGCATAGTATTGTCTAATGAAGTGGGCCCTCTTCCAAGGTTATAGCTGCTTTGATTTTAGTATCCAGGTAGACACATCATTTGTGTGCTTGAAGCTCAACACTAAAATAAGAGGCTGGTAGAGTCAGTAAAAGATTTCATAGCAAGCACCATACAGAGAAGAAACATAGTTAAATGTGTACTTTTGGAAAAGAATATTAGCTTAACTGGGTTCTGCCCACGTTTGGCAGCTCTGCTGTAGGATTTCTTTTGTGTAGTCTTAATGTAACTGTAAAACAGCAGGTAAAATAATCACGTCTTACTTGGCACGTCATTAAAGAGGTAGAATAATGCTCTAAGTAATAAATAGAAAGGATGAACTTGTGCTCTGCAAAATGTTCTTTGTAAGTCACCTTGAAACAGTCCTCCTTCACCAACTAACCGTTCTCGTGTGCATCTGTTTGGGCCTTGCTCCCCGGTAGCCAGGGCTGTGAAAATACAGTCATCCCAAGTGGATCAAGCCACTGAGAAAAGCAGGAAAGGAGACATATGGTAGCATGGGAGACTTTCAGTGGGACCACACAGAGAATGGGGAGGACTGTACAACTGGCTATTTCCTTCCTTGGTACCGCTTAGATATTGAGGTAAGGCAATTTGTGTGTTGTCAGGTCACCATTTTAGTCACAGATAAAATATCCTGTAATTTCATGTGAATCTCCTCCCACTAGTCTTTTGTCATTTCATAGCTTCTGTTCCAGGTATTTTATTTTTTTTCTTCCCCCATGACTCACTTCTTAATATACAGGTAATAACTATTCTTTTTTCACGTTCAGAATTGCATTCAAAATTTGTTTGATATACTATGTTGTCACTTGGCGTCAGTGACAGCTGTCTTAACTGCTTTTTCACTTTTCTTTGTATCTAAAACTGTAGATACCTTAAAAATAGCTATGTTTGACCTATGTGATTACTAAGCCTGAAATTTGATTTTAATGCTTCTGCTCTATGCTTTTCTATGTCAACTAAACATTATGATTGAATTAGGTTTGTAGATTACACTGTAAATTTCTTTTATAGTATGGAATATAAGTTGTTTTTGTGGATTAGTTATAATTTACTCTAGCTTTTAGAAAAGCGAACTGATGGCACTGCTTGATATCTGTCCAAAGAACAGCAGGGAACACTCAAGACTCTATTCTTGAATCTAAACATACTTTTTAGCTGTGACTTGAGACTTGTTTACTAGTCTACTGCTATGCTGACAGCATGCTCTCCATTGAGGAAAAGGTTCCTTAGCGTTGCTAGACGCTAGAGTATGACTAAAGCATGAAGATCTATTTTAATTTATGCTATAACTTGGATTTTATTATCAGACATTAGATTTAAAGCTATGGACTGAATAGTTCATGTATTAGCCACTGTAAAATTTTTACTCAGTATTATATATCATGCAATTTGATGGTATTTAGGACACATTCTGGTGTTTCTAGGAAGAAAACTTAAATGCTTTTACTCAATAGAGACATTAAGTTAGTACAGTAGTTCGCTTCTAAACAAACAAAAAACAACCCTAAGATTTTAAAATGGAAAAAGGTTACTTGATATTTCATGTTGAATGATACTACTTATCCATTATCTGTTCTGAAGTCCATGAAATGCATATCTCTTACACTTACCGAAGTAACAGAAACTCATTCTCTGTCTATGGCACATATTACTGCAGCTACAGACATCATGATACAGTGTAAAGACCCTGTTCTTAAACATCAAAGAAAAACAAGCTTGTCTTCAAGAAAACCCATTTAATCTGGCTGGTAAATGTTACTAGATCAAGATTACTGATGGCAGTTTGTTTTACTTCAGTATTATCTCCTTCACAGAAATATGATAAAAGGGCAGATGAGGAAGACATCACTCAGGTTGTCATCGTGATCTATGAAGTTCAGAGCCACACCAGAAACTTAAGAGAATTAGATCTACCCTACAATAAATATACATGAAGGTCACAAATTATCAGTATATCACACAACTGATAATCATATTTTTTTGAGAAAAGATTCAAAGTTAGCAAAATAGAGAAAACGTCATAAAATGCAGATCAGAAGGAGCAAAATAAAGAGCTTTGCCACACTCTTTAGGATTTCTTTTAAGCATAAATATGTTAGTTAAGAATCAAGGCTTGCATCTATTCAGTTCTTCTGTAACTTCTCTATGTGGTAGCCTGATAGGTGAGGTAAATCAGATGCTCAAGGAGCAGCATTCTGCATAAGCTTCAATCCGCTCAAAAATTGTCAACTAGGAAAGGACAAAGTGTAGCTCACATCTTTTAGGAACTGGTTTCCCTAAATGAGATTATTGCAAAGGTAAATCATATCACCTCATAAGGGCTGAACTGAAAGAAATGCATGGCACCTCTCAAGTAACCATATGTGCTCATCTGGGTTTTCCAAGAATAACTCAAGCTTGGCATTCCAGCTGCAGAAACCAGTGAATCATTCCCCTCAGAAAACACATACATCAGGGTTTTTTTTTTCTCCCTTACAAGGAAAGGAGAAAAAAAATGTAATAATTCATGGAAAGGAAAAAAGTCTAACATGAATTGGTTATGCTAATTTTGGGGAATCTATATATTTTTAGTTACTGTAAGCTGTTTCTTTGCATAGTACCAAAATGCATTTTGCAGTTGTGGTAGATAGGAATATGGATGCTTTATGTTGGCAAGTGTGTGTATTTTGGAAAGGACAGATGCTATTAGATTTCTTCCCAGTATGAAGTCTCTGAAACCATCAGGCTTTCACAAATAAGTAGGTCAAGGAAGACTACTTCCAAAAATGTGTACTTTTCAGCTGCAAATAGGAAACTATTCCTCATTTTGTCGTCCAAAAGGTCATATTAAACCTGACCTCAAGCTTATGTGTAGTTTTGCTTGACCTTTGTTTAGAATCCCTTCTGCTAAAAAATTGCCTTTTCTTGTCACTTAAAATATATCTCCCTGTCAACATTAGTCAGTATTCAAAGAGAAGAGCTTTCAGTCCAGTACAGAGGTGCAGTGGAATCCTGACTTTACTGAATTTTCCAGCTATTCTGGTGGCATTAGGATTTTTTCTACCTATTTTATTGTATCAGTTGCTGCCACTAATTTATTTCCCCTGTTTTTTCTTCTGGATTACGAAAAAAAGTCATTGTTTTGACAGAGCAGCATATGTGTTTCTATATACAGAAACATTCACTTCTGCATTTACGCAATGACAGCTACATTTGCGTAACTCTGGCGTTTTCATGTTTTCATCACTTTCATCTTTGTGAAAGAAATAGTAACTTTTTTCTTCTCTGATTACGTAACATCTGCACAAAAGCACGTGCTGCTGCCTGTTATTTCTTCTAAATATCAACCTACTTTTTCACAGCAAGAACAGTGACCCTGCCTGCAGACAGCACACTGAGAGCATAAGAAATGCTCACTACCAGTTTTGTGGCTTGCTGCTTTCATGACACTAAATCTGAGGAGAGAGTTTTGGTAAGAGCTGGAACAATAATGAAATAAGGATCTATCAAATTACTGGTTTCTTTCTTTCCACCATTTTAAAACAACCCACATTTTCTCGATGGACTATCATGACACAAGTTATTTTTTCTTATTTCTTGGAAAGTACTGTTATAGCCACAGCCTGTGGAAAGAAAAAATCCTTGTTAAAAATGGGAGTCATCTTTGAATGCAAAGCTACAGATGTGGCTGAGTGTTACTGCACCTGTAGAAATGGACAGATGGGTCAACAATTTGTACCTTTACTGGGTATTGCAGCTTATTCAGCTGCAGAAAGAGAATGGGTGTATTTGTTATATGTGACTTTGAAAGAATAAGTACTGGAAGGTGCTTTGAGACCTGTGTTTATACTCAACTGGTACAGGCAATACAGACCTTTGGTTTGAAAACTGCGCCAAAAACAGTGTCCGAATCTGCATGTATTAAAAGGAATAGAAAAACTTTCCTTGACTTCAGTGGTGCTGATCATGGCCCATGCAACTTGTCTAAATTACCCAGTAAAACTGTTGTGAACTTGGGATCGGAAGCTGAAGATCCTTTAACTTGTAAACCTCTGTCATAATCTTGAATAGGTGGTAAAGTAGTAGTTTCCTTAATAGTCGTCTTAAAACTTCAGGGGATTTCTAACTCAGCAATTCATTATTATTTTGCATACTTTTGTGAAATTTATCTCCTAAAATTAGTCATTGGGGAGGATGGGGACAACCCAATTGGTTAAAGTTGTCTAAAATCTTTGGGGTTTATGTCTGAGCAGTAGTAACAAAACTAAGATACATAGCAGCAGCAGGAAAACAAACTTCCATACTGTTTTGATATATGCATCTTATGGAAGGGATTGCTAACTGGTGAAAATGCCAATCATTACAGAAAGTGGTTTATTCTCAGGACTGGATGATAACTACTGAAGCCATGTGGTATAGAATCAATGGTTGGGAATCAATTGTGACCAGTATTTAAAGTATTTGGGAGAAATTTCTGTTTTCAAAATAGGTCTCCTACAGAAAGACTTGCATTTTTATCCTGTTGTAAGTACAGAAAAGGAAGAGTTGCTTTTAGGAGATCACTGGAGTAAAGAGAAGAAATAAATTACTGAGGGGGAAAGTAAATGGATTTTTGATATTGTTAAAAATGAAAATCAGTGCTGCTTGCCCACTCTGTGCTCATGTGGTGGTGATGGAGAACGAGCAGTGACAGTTGTTATACGAGTGTTCTGGTCTGAATGCTGTAAGTGCTCAGTTGTTTCCTGATAGCTGGAGTTAGGTGGTTTTTACTCAAGCCCTGCAGTGGGGAGCGGGGTGGTGCTGCTTCTGGGGACACAGCCACAGGACACAGCTGCTGGGCTTTCACTAGCTGTGTGTGCTGTGCTGAGGGAGGGTGGAAAGAGGCAGTGGGTGATCTGTACACCTCTTTTGCCCCTTTCTTCCTAGATGCTTCCCTGAATGTTCCCATGTGCCCTTAGCAGTGAAAAATCTTGCTATGCTGCTTATAAAAATCATGTTGTCTTTTCCCCATTCTTGCCTCCTAAGATGGAGACATCCCTTGCCCCAAAATCTGAAAAGCTGTCAGCTCTGAGCCAGGACACTGGTTTGCTTATGAAATACCAGAGTTAATTCTGATTTGTCACTTATCCTCTAGATTCAGTGACATACTTAGTCCTGCTGTCAAAGGTACAACTGCAGCTTCTGCAGGCTCCTGCTAGCTGTTAGATGAGCTCACTTGGACTCTGGTGGCAATGCATCAGCAGGAGCAGTGTAGCTTAGTGTGGGACAGTTGTTAGGGAATTTACTCTTTTCAGGACAGGTGTTGCCCCTTTGCTTCTGGAAGTGCATGAGTTGTTGGTTGTTAGATTTAGTAAAATGTAGAATACACTCTCATCTGTTGGGAATAAAGAGCATGCTAAGTTTTGTTAACAGGACATTATCAAATGCTTATGAAATCAGCATAGGTCTCGTAATACAAGGTTACCAGTTAGTCTTCTCCAATAACTGTTAATCACAGCTTGTTGGTATTATCGCTTAAAATGTCCTAAGCAGTGGCTGTGCTGGTCATATATCTAAGTGAAGAATGAGAAAACTGGAGAGAACTGCCCTTGAATTGCAAAGAACATCTTTTAAAAGTCTAAACAAAGCATAAACTATTAAATGTGTTGCAGCAATGAAGTATTGATTTGCAGATGGAGGGCAACTTAGTGCTTTAGTTGTCAAAAAAAAATAGTAAGGATTTTAGCTACTGTAGTGTTTCACAGATTACCAAGATGCAATTTTGTTAATGGAGCAGTGGGCAGCACTTTTTCTTGCTGTATCAAAACAGCATTTGAAGAGAGAGGCATTTTATTTTCTGCCATGGAGATTTCTCCAGGTACTGGAGAAAAATACCACACCAGAGTTCTCTGAATCACAAGTTTGCTGGCTTGCAATTTTCAGGCTCAAGGTGGAGAGCTACATTTAAATGTGATCCTGTATTTCTCCCCTTACAGATCAGTTCAAAACACAGCAATTGGCCTTTTTGGGGAAGAACAGGGATAACTACAGTGGTGGTAGAGTCTGTGTGTTAATTATGGAAATTGCTTTACCCAGTAGAGAGGTTTTAGATATCTCAGTTTGGAGTTTTATTATATTGTATATGACTTAACTAATATTTATGAAAAGGGTTGTGCTTGAGTTCTGCGTATATCTAATTCATGTACCACACAATCATATATGAAAATGTTTAAAAATACAGATTGTACTGTGTGTGTATTTATGGTAAAATCCACATGTAGCTCTTAAAGCTAGTCATGAGGTATCTGTAAAGTCTGTTGAAAGTACTGTGCTAATGGCTTGACTGA
Organism: Hypotaenidia okinawae; assembly: GCA_027925045.1. Classification (NCBI taxonomy): domain Eukaryota; kingdom Metazoa; phylum Chordata; class Aves; order Gruiformes; family Rallidae; genus Hypotaenidia; species Hypotaenidia okinawae. The sequence continues at coordinate 12,200,689 of BSDF01000010.1, forward strand.
GAAAATGGATAATTCCAAAACAATGCACCTGTGGAATTAATACCTGTTGATTCATGGAGGTATTTTATTTTACACAACATCAGCAGACTGTTTCTTCTGCGCAGGTGGCATTCAGTAATGGTTGAGACACAGCAATTTAGATCAATCAAAACAACCATGTAGGATGATCAAGAGGAAAGGATCTTGCAGATATTTTTGTAACCATTCTACTAAGGAAGTATGACTTATGATGCTTAACAAACTTTAATAAAACCTGAAGAGTTCAGACTCCCTTCAGAGTTTTCAGAGAAAAAATATTGCCCATAGACAATATTTGAAAGCATCTTATGGAGCTTGAAAACTTTAGCTATGGTATCAAGTAGTTGTGTTTTAATCTCAGTCAATTTTAGCAACAATTTATTAATTACCCTGTGGTGAGATATTCTAGGCTCAAAGGATTCTGGAAAGATGGGTTTTACAAATGTGCTTCTAGAAGGTTAGTATTTAGTGGAAGCCTGCTACCGCTACAGAGTACTAGAGAAGTGCTTATAGCTGGTAGAACGGCAGCTCAAAGCGATCTACTTACAGCAAAGCTTATGTGTCCTTTGTTAATGTCTGCAGATAGAGGGTCCAGTACTTTGTGTCTCAGGTTTTTTTTGTAACACTCGTTGTGTGCCATGACTTTTTTCTTCTCGTCTCTTCCTAATAAATCATCACTTCAATTTCCCCATTCCTTTACAGCTACCATGACTAACAGAGTTTCTTCGTATGGAATGCATATAGTCTCCCTTGAGTTTTACTACAGCTTCCCCTTGTTTTCACAGAATCAGAATCACAGAATTTTTAAGGTTGGAAAAGACCTAGAAGATCATCCAGTCCAACCATTCACCTAGCTCCCACTAAACCATATCCCTCAATACAACATCCAGTCTTTCCTTGAACACCCCCAGGGATGGTGACTCCACCACCTCCCTGGGCAGTGCATTCCAGTGCCTGACTACCCTTTCTGAGAAGTAGTATTTCCTAATGTCCAGCCTGAATCTCCCCTGGCGCAACTTGATACCATTCCCTCTAGTTCTGTCACTGCCTACATGGGAGAAGAGGCTGACCCCCAGCCCACTACAACCTCCCTTCAGGAAGTTATAGAGAGCTATAAGGTCTCCCCTGAGCCTCCTCTTCTCCAGGCTGAACAATCCCAGCTCCCTCAGACGCTCCTCGTAAGGCCTGTGTTCCAGACCCCTCACCAGCTTAGTAGCCCTCCTCTGAACGCGCTCCAGGGCCTCAATGTCTTTCCTGTAGTGAGGGGCCCAAAACTGAACACAGTACTCGAGATGCGGCCTCACAAGTGCTGAGTACAGGGGGACAATTACCTCCCTGCTCCTACTAGTAACACTATTTTTGATGCAAGCCAGGATGCCGTTGGCCTTGGCCACCCGCGCACACTGTCGGCTCATGTTCAGCCGTGCATCTATCAGTACCCCCAGGTCCATTTCCTCCACACAGTCCTCCAGCCACTCCGCCCCAAGCCTATAGCACTGCCTGGGGTTGTTGTGGCCAAAGTGCAGGACTCGGCATTTGCTCTTGTTGAACCTCATGCCATTGGCTTCAGCCCAGCTCTCCAGCCTGTCCAGATCCCTCTGTAGGGCCTCGCTACCCCCAGGCAGATCCACACTCCCAGCCAATTTAGTGTCATCTGCAAACTTACTGAGGGTGCACTCAATGCCCTCATCTAGGTCATCAATAAAGATATTGAAGAGGACAGGCCCCAGCACTGACCCCTGGGGAACACCACTCGTGACCGGTCGCCAGCTGGATTTAACTCCATTTACTACCACTCTCTGAGCCCGGCCCTCCAGCCAGCTCCTTACCCAGCCGAGGGTGTACCCATCCAAGCCACGGGCTGCCAGCTTCTTCAGGAGAATACTGTGGGAGACAGTGTCAAAGGCTTTGCTGAAGTCTAGGTAGACCACATCAACAGCCTTTCCCTCATCCAGCAGATGGGTCACTAGATCATAGAAGGAGATCAGGTTGGTCAAACAGGACCTGCCCTTCATGAACCCATGCTGGCTAGGCCTGATCCCCCGGCCATCCCGCACATGCCGCATGATCTCCCTCAAGACTATCTGTTCCATAACCTTCCCTGGAACCGAGGTCAGGCTAACAGGCCTGTAGTTCCCCGGATCCTCCTTACAACCTTTCTTGTAAATGGGAGTCACATTGGCGAGCCTCCAGTCTTCTGGGATCTCACCAGTCAACAAGGAGAGCTGATAGATAATGGAAAGCGGCTCGGCTACCACCTCTGCCAGTTCCCTCAGCACTCTCGGGTGGATCTCATCCGGCCCCATGGACTTGTGGCAGTCCAGTTGGAGTAGGAAGTCTCTGACCGTTTCTTCCAGAATCACAGGGGAGTTAGCATGCTCCCCAGCCGAGACTACCAGGTCAGAGAGAGGGGTACCCTGAGGATCTGTCTGACCTTTAAAGACAGACGTAAAGAAGGCATTCAGAACCTCCGCCTTTTCCTTATCCTCAGTGATCACATTCCCAGCCTCATCCAGTAAAGAGTGGATATTCTCCTTTGTCCTCCTCTTACTGTTAATGTACTTATAAAAGAGTTTGTTATTCCTTTTCACCCCAGCGGCCAGGTTAAATTCAAGCTGGGCTTTTGCCTTTCTGATTTCACCTCTACACATCCTGACAACTTCCTTGAATGCATTCTCAGTTACCCGTCCCTCCTTCCACAGGCGGTAGATTCTCTTTTTCTCCCGGAGCCTCAAGAGTAACTCCCTATTCATCCACGCTGGTCTTCTTCCCCGCCGGCTCATTTTGCGGCTCAGGGGGACCGCCTGCTCCTGCGCCCTTAAGACTTCCTTCTTGAAGAGCAACCAGCTCTCTTGTACCCCTTTGTTCGCTAAGACTGAATGCCAAGGGACTCCCCCTACCAGTCTCTTGAACAAATCAAAGTCCGCCCTCTGAAAGTCCAAGGTAGCAGTTTTACTATTCCCCCTCCAAGCTCCACCATGAATTGAGAAATGTATCATTTCATGGTCACTCTGTCCAAGGCAGCCCCCAACCTTCACATCTCCTACCAGACCTTCCCTGTTAACGAACAGCAGGTCTAGCGGGGCAGTTCCTCTTGTGGGCTCTCTGACCAGCTGCATCAGGAATGCATCCTCTGTGCACTCCAAAAACCTCCTAGACTGCTTCTTCTGTGCTGTGCTATACTCCCAGCATATGTCAGGGAAGTTGAAGTCCCCCATGAGGACAAGGGCTGATGACCGTGCAGCTCGTGCCAGCTGCTTGTAGAACACCTCATCTGTCTCTTCATCCTGGTTTGGCGGTCTATAACAGACGCCCACCAGGATGTCTGCCTTGTCAGCCCTTCCTCTGATCTTTACCCATAGGGATTCAATGTTATCATCCCTAGTCACAATCTCAGTGGCAGAAAAGGATTCCCTAACGTATAGAGCCACACCACCACCCCTCCTTCCTTGCCTGTCTCTCCTGAAGAGTTTGTAGCCATCCATTACAGCACTCCAGTCATGGGAGCAATCCCACCATGTTTCTGTTATGGCAACCAGATCATAGTTTGCCTGCCGCATTATGGCTTCCAACTCTTCTTGCTTGTTGCCCATGCTGCGTGCGTTAGTGTAGACGCACCTCAGCTGAGCCCCTTGCCTCTCTCCTAATCCAAATACCACTTCCCCAGGCCAATCTCTAGCAGACCTGGCTTTATCCCCTTCCCCCTTCCTATCTAGTTTAAAGCCCTATCTACAAGTCCTGCCAGCTCCTGGGCAAGTATCCGTTTCCCTTTCGAAGACAGGCAATTCCCATCAGCTGTCCTCAGGCCAGGTGCCGAGTAGACTGCCCCGTGATCAAAGAATCCAAAATTTTTGTGTTTGCACCAGCCTCTCAGCCATGCATTTATAAGATGGCCTTTTCTGCTTATCTCAGTGTTTGCCCCTGCCACCAAAGGAATACTGGCAAACACAACTTGTATGCCTGCTCCATCGACTAACTTCCCCAGCCTCCTAAAATCATTTTTTATAATCCTCAGGCTTCTATCAGCAATCCCATCACTGCCAGTCTGAACCACCAACAAAGGGTAATAATCAGAGGGGCGGATAAGGCTGAGGAGTTTTCTGGAAATATCCCTGATCCGTGCCCCGGGAAGGCAACACACCTCCCTATGGGTAGGGTCAGGCCGACATATTGGGCCCTCTGTTCCTCTCAGAAGAGAGTCGCCCACAACTATCACCCTCCTTTCTTTCCTGGAGGAAGCAGTCTTCAAACGTGGAGCCGTCCGCCTTACCTTGGGCAAGCTTGACGGCAGCGCTCCCATGTCATCATCACTCATGTCTCCCTCTGGTTTCAGGGCTTCATACCTGTTACAGAGAGGGACCAGGGGAACCGAGGTGGGTCGGGATCGGGGTCGCCTGCAGCGCCGGGCTGAGACCTGCTGTCATGTAAGCTACAGGTACATCTTACCCAATAGAGAGATATTTTGATCCTTAATTTTCTATGCTGCTGCTTTTGATGCTGCCAATAAAAACATTATCTCAGAGTGCCTATGGCATTCTGTAGCATTCAGATCACATTCTCACTAAAGTGAGCTTGAAGAAACCTAGATATTATGAGATAGTAAGACGATCAATCTTTCATCTGATCTTAAACTACTATATTCTTTTCCTTGACTTAGTTAAACAGGTCACCTGTCCCAAATACAATAGCATATTGAGCAGTAACCATAGTTCATTTTTGGAAAAAAACCCTGAAACTCCCCATCCTAAAAATAAAACAAACTAAAACCACCCACGCAACACCTAAAAATAAGATTAAGGAAGAAGCTATCAGAAAGCAATCAAGAAAAATAATAGCTCTAAGATGAAAACATCAAGGTCTATTGGACAGCTCAGCTTGAGCTGAGCCTTTCAGAATCAGGTGGAAGTGAACAATAGGGAAACTTCACAATCACAACTGGATACTGACACCAGTTCTCCAGTTCTTGCTCCATTTGTGTGATGCAGTTCCTCACTGAGGATGAAAGAACTTTAAAGGAAAACCCAACTAACTGCTTAACAGCCAGTAATACAAAACCCCTGTGTAGAGCAACACTGAAGTAGTTAAATGAAACTGTAGTGCTGGTGGTAACATATGGTGATTAGAGTTGAAGTTTTATTAGATCATCAGGAAAGAAAGCAGATACTTTTTTTTTTTTTTAGGGAAGGTCTTGAAAAATCATTTGGTTATCCAGTGAAAAGGCTAGTGGCACAATGAATGCAAAATACCACTAAGCAGTCTCCTAGAACTGAAGGAAGTTTTGAACATGTTGAGGTGTGTGTATTTTGGCTGCACGTTCAACCTCATCATATGATTAGTCTTAATCAGTGTAAGGAAATAAGCATGCTAAAGAGAAATGTTAAATATATTCCTTATCAGGAGAGCAAAGCAGCCCCCTCGGCATCTGAGAGAACTGGAAGATGCCAACTTTAATTCTATAGATGCCAGCATAGGTAAGATGAAAAAAAAAAGTGATGGTTAATGTTTTTTTTTTTTCAAAGCTTTATCTGTCATTCATGGCACTTATACAGATCAAGAAATCATGATCATCTGTTTAGTTCCAACTGATCAATGTCCTATTCCTTTGGAAGCTGCAGTAAGAAGGCTCTAGAATTCACTTCCTGCTCAAAGATGGCTGTTCTCATTTCACAGATTTAATGTATCACCTTCTCTTTGTTGCATTGGTTGATCTTGGCTTATTTTCAGGAGAAGTTTGAGCCGTAAGTGTCCTCAACTTCCCAATTGCTCTAAATTAGCATGTTCTGACATTTTAGAAGGAGAGACTTTTAAAATGCCAATAGAGGAAATATGTACGAAAAATACAGCTTTAAATGTAGGATGTTTTTTTCCTCTTTGGTATATGAGTAATTTGCCTTAGATTTTGCTGTGCTCTATTTAATAATGTAGGGATTTCAAGAGAGTACTGTAGCTGAATGAGATTTTTTCATTGTTCTGACTACATATATTTTACATGCACACTGATGAAATGTCTCTCCTTAGTATCTGCCCGATCTCTTTGTATTGCCTGCTCTCTATTCTGATTTGTCCCTAAAACTTAGGTTAAATGCTCGATGTGTGCTTACAAGAGCATGTTACATCAGGTAGCTCTCTACTTGGATTACAGATCTTGACGATGGTCTACCCACTGTAAAAAGATACATGTGATGGTTATTCCCCTACTATGCATGGCTCTGTAGGGAAGGATGGTAGTGTGCACCAGGTGTGCTGACGCTTTCAGTTTCCTTGTGCTCAGTTTGAGTCTGCCTGCTGTGAAAGCCAGAGTAGTTGAACAACATCTTAGCCTTCAGCAGGGATGGACTGCAAAAGCTTTTCTTAGTAATTTCTGTGCCAGAAGAGCTCACTCAACTTTAGCTTCTATGGTTTCTATCATGTCCTGGGGCAAAAGGGATTAGTAGTTTTTTCAGCATCTGCATGTGAAGGAAGAGCAATAAGTTGAGCTTCACTTGTCAGCACACAGGGTATATGTGAATGGAGCTATTACACTTAGTCATAGCTATTGATAAATGCTGAAGGTATGTTGGACCTATCTCCCTTCAAGAATGGTTGTTCTTGCTTGGTACCACCATTACATCTGACTTCAAAACCCAGTGAAGCAACAGGAAGGAGTCACTGAGGAAAAGTCTGCCCTCTGTTACAGTGGTGTTACACAGAGTAACTGACTCCGTCTGTGCTGGGTTTAACACTTGGAGCAAGAGCTAAGTTATGGCAGGAATCACATCATTTCTGTTCATTCTAAGGGGCTTATTTTGGATTTACTTTTTTATTGGAAATTGTATTATTGACACTAATAGAAGGTGGCAGTGAATGTGTGCTGTTTTTACATGTAATTTATCGATATATTTCTCTTGTATGCTGTTTTCACAACAATTTGTGTAACTGTAGTCTTAAAAATAAAACAGGCAGCATAAATACAGAACAAAGTCACCTCTATGCTCAAATAACACAACTTTCACAAATGTAATTAATGTATAGTCTAAGGGGACTAGCCGAAATTCTGTGCAGAATCATTATACTGCCTGACCTTCCAAGCTCTCTATCATTACTGTAAAATTTGTTGCTAGGTATTTTCTCTCCTTCTGCTTCCATTTCCCTGAAATGTGTGCATTATAGCAGCAGTCATCAAAACTGCAGGTATTAAGACATAGGGTACAGAAACACTAGAATCCAATAATCTCCTGACTGTGTGATAGATCGTAGCTCTTTAGAATTAGTCTTGAGCACCATTTGATAGCTACAGTTTTGCACAAAGCTCTAAAAAAAAGAAAGTTCATTGCTGAGGAGCTTTACACCCACCTCTGTAAGCAACTAGATTCCAAATTAACGATAATGAGAATTGTTCATACATCAGAAGGAGAAAAGAATGCAAGAAAAGTAATTTTTCTCCTGAAGCGGCCTGTCTCCTTGACTCTGTCAGAAGAAGGAATGTGTAGCTTAGGAAATCAGTCTTCTCTTGTTAATTCCAGCTGAAATGTCTCAAATGTTTCTTGCAAGTGTTTTGACAGAAAGTACAGAGAAGGATGAGAGGCCTATTCCTCTGTTACTTCAGCTGGAACTAACAGAGGAAGACTTTTAAAAAATACAGTGAGTGGGCTCCAGTCAAAATGGGAGCTTATGTATTACTATCTGTGTTCAACTTCTACATCGGAAAAATTAAACCAATAAAAAGCAGGAATACCTTGCTGAAAAACAGAAGCCTCTTAATAGATAAAAAAATACTTGATAAAAAGAACTAAGGACTTAGTCCTTTGCTCCAGTGTCCAAAGGAAAAACAGGGTTCACAGCTGCTGCTGACAGTATATAATCTTACGAGAGGAAGTCAGGAAGGGCCCCACGCACATCAAATGCAAAGCAAATAAGCATTTTAATTCAATCTGTCAAAATTAATTAGAAACAAGATTAAAAAACCCCTCACAATCAGATGAAACATTAGCTTGTTAATGTTAATTCTTGTTCTATTATTGTTTGTGATAAACCAAGTCATAGCTATTTGCGTTGCAGCTGATGAACTGCTCTACAGAATCTGAATTTTCTTTTTATTTACCTTGGAAATTTGAGTAGAAAATATCGATCTGTGGTGGTATGCTCCTGGTGTATCTCCCCAACAGTGGGGAGTGAGGTTTTGGGGGCGAGGTCCTGCTGAGGCTTCTGCTGCAGGGACTCCTTTCCTTACCCTAAGGGCTGCACACCTTTCAGGTGCCAGATGTATCTTATGGGGAGCTCCTGAGAAAACCTTTGATACACTTGTCCTGAGCTTCCAACCTGATCTGATCCCTGGGCTACAGTGTCCTAGCTTCCTAGCTGTATTTCACACTGTACTTCCTTTGTCTTTTCCTGCTGTGTACGCTTAGGAGATAATAGCTCTGGCTCAGCACTGCTCTTGTTCAGTGTGGCTTGCGGATTGCAGTTACCTTGCATGTGGAGGCACAGCAAGTGTGTGCCTGCTTGCTGGTGAGTGTGTAGCCTATTTTGCTTACTTGCACTGTTTGGATCTGCCACTCTTTGCCTGAAATCACACCCAAAACTTTCTGTACGCCTTGTCAGGTTTGACCTGATGAATTTAGCAGGGATATTACTGTAAACCCCAGTGTGTGATGAAGAGGTGTTGTGCAGTCTCAGAAGAACTGCTATGCATCTGGACTGGGAGTGTTAGGGTTTTGGACCAGAACATGTTTATTTTGAATCAGATACCTCTAATGTTAGGAAATGGTGTGTTGTCTATTGTTGGTATAGTAACAGATTGTTTTGTGGTGTACAAAGGATGGATATATAGGTAGGGTAAGAGTAAGAAAGCAGTCCAATCTATAATGCTCATTTTGTGGTTGCACCCATAATGTAAGTATACATATTTACGCTTAAAAAATAGGATCTTGCTCTTTGCTGTGCAAAAGTAAAAACACCACCATAAATACATGGCTGTCATGTTGAATCTGTAGCAACAGAGAGCCTAAAGCAAAAAGAGATGTGTATGTATTGAGTACATAAGAATTTAAAATAAAAATGTAATTTTCAGCTATCCTTCATGGTTTTTGGAAGTACTGATGAAGATTCACAGTCAAATAAAATGAGCAGTTTGTGCTTTACACTGTTAGGAATAAACTACAAGTTACCTGCACTATTAACCACAAGTCTCCTTATAAACCTAGGCTTATAATCATATCCCTATGCAAGCTAAGCAGCAACTTGGTCTGGGAAGAGGCAACAGAGGTAAAGTCCTTACTATCACCGCAATTTGGAGAGAGTTGTGGAGATATTTCATTTCCACCTTGTTTCCTGAAGTGACGTGATAAGTTGGGTGTTCTTGTATCATCCCTAACTAATTGAGACAGCAAGGAACTCAACCAAAAAAATCTCAGCTGCTAGGTTACTGGTCATTTCTTACATAATAATAGCCTAGGTGTTGGAAGCACTAATCTGGGAAGTGAAAAGTCGGGATTTTTTTGCTTCCCCTTAGTCCAAGAGTGTTTAAATCGGCTGCTTCTATTTCCTAAAAGACTGTCCTAGCAGGTAAGGTACAAACCAGCCTGTGTTGATGCAATGCTTTCTCTACTGAATCCTGCTGCTGAGGCTGCACTGCTGCATAGGAAAGTACGTAGGGGAAATGGCAGTTGAAAGATATCTTCATTATGGACTACCCATGTCTATACAATTTTAATTCTTGTACTTGAAGATTTTGTACTTGAAGATTTTGTACTTGAATTTTTCAGCTAATTAAACATAAGAACTATCTTAATGTTGCTACATGAATTTAAAGAGGCAATCTGTGGAACAATCAGGTCCAGAGTTGCTTTATCTCAATTTTCATGGATCATCAAAAATCTGCATTTTCTGCATAGCAGGAAGTTTAGCTGAAAGGACCAAGCTCTAAAGACCAGTTGCATCTTTTCACTCCAGTTCCCAGTGATACTTGCCATGATACAGAGTATCAATAGCAGTTTAACTAGTCTTAGCAGACTGTGTATATGTAGCTTTTCCATCTGACTTTAACTAAATGTGAATGAATGTGATATGCAGTCATTTGTGCAGCAAGTGTAATCATATTTTATGCACTTGAAACTTCTGGATGCCTGCAGTACGTTAAAAGCACTTTATGGGTACTTGCATTATTGCATATTTCATTATAATATAATTCTGTATTAGATATTCCATTTATGCAGAATCCAAAAATAGTTTGTGCTGTGTGGCAATGCAAATTTCAGTGAATAATCCACAAAGAATTTCAAAGCCTTAACTATTTGTGACATGCACTATTCTGTATCTTTAATAAGGACTCAACCTTTGAATAAATCACTGAGTGGTTTATGAGTAAACACGTTTCTGTGCTTCCCCGTTAAAGAATGGTCTATCACTTCTTATCTTAATCACATTGAAAATATTAGGGCTTATCATTACTGTTCAAAATTCCTCAAACTGGTTTTGGATGCTCTGTCAACAGTTAAAGAATAAATCAGGTTTCTGTACTCAAGGCTGTGCTTCCCCTTCCCACTTGACAGCTGATTACTGGAGAATGGGTATGTGGGATAGTGCAATGGCTGAGTACTAATGTGTTTTCTCCATAATGTTTTTCTTAAGGAATCTAATTTAAATGTATTTAGAACGGAGGGGATTTCTTTCTCATTACCTTAGGGAACCAGTGGATATGAACAGGGATGCTCTGTTTTACCTAAGTGTAACCAAGATGCTTAAGACACTGGAGCCGAAGACATGTCTTAATTATAAGCCTTGGAGGTTGTATGCATTGACAGCTTCTCTTGTGCTGGTGTAGACTGAGACTACTGGACTATGATTAATGATATTGGATACAAAGAAACAATGGCAGCTCAAGTCATCTCTGAGGTTAGACCACAGGTCCTCAGCAGAGTACCAAACACAAAATGAAACAAATAAGGAAGCACGTCATAAAATGTGTATAAATGTTGCTGGGTCTGTCTATTCTTTAAAACAGGTATTACCGAGCAGAAGTTCAGCTAATTTACTGTTTAAAATATCAAGGTTATTTAGTTAGTGGGTTATTTTAAGAAATTCTGTATTTCAAAAAGTATAGGGAAATATTTCACTTTTTCTTTACTTCTGCATCTGAAATAAAATATTTCAAGCACTGAAATGTGGTAAAGTTATCTATCAGTTTAGAAAATCACCAGGTTGCTTTTAGCAGATTGACTAAAACACAGAATCACTAGGTTGGCAAAGACCTTTGAGATCATAAAGTCCAACTGTACCTGTCCTCTACTAAACCATATCCCTAAGCACCGTGTCTGTCTTTAGAATACACCCAGGGTCAGTGACTCAACCCCCTCCCTGGGCAGCTAGCTCCCAATAACACTTTTGGTGAAAAATTATTTCTTAATGTCTAATGTGAACCTCCCATGTCCAGCTTGAGTCCATTCCCTCTTGTCCTATCACCTGGTGCTTGGCCAGAGACCAACACCCACCTCTATACAACCTCCTTTCCCTATCCATTTCTAATGAACAGACAACCAAGCAGTCCAAGTCCATCAGCACTGGCTAGGAACTTCACAGAATCTGAGTGAGGACTTTACCGGTCATAGCACATCTCTGTTCTCAGTATATAATTACATGAAAGAAAATACATCTGTAAAAGTTGTCTACATAAATAATACATACTCTGCAATAACTTCAAAATAAATATGTAATAGATTGAAACTCTTTCATCAGGTATAACAGCACAAGTTAAATTAATCAAAATCATCAGACCAAAATACTTATTCCATTCCTTCATGTAATTAAGTATGCATTTCCTAACCTTCTACGACAGTATTTCTGAAACCAGCTCCAGGGTATCAAACTCACAAAATCTTGGTATTTTCATGCTCTTTTAGGTAAGAGATACATACTTTATCAAAGCTGTTATTTTTTAGTATGTTGTTATTCCTTTCTTTCTGTGAACCTTGATGTCCCTGCAAAGGAAGCATCCAAAAATGTTCTGTTGTGCCACCTATTCCTCTGTTCACCTTTAGGAACTGTTCATTTCTCTAAAAGTAGAAGTAACAGCCTATGAAATAATTTTTACTGTCCCATTCTGTCACAGGTCAAATGTTCCATAACATCTTCCTTTGTTGCTAAGAATGGAGAGTAACAGGCTTTATGGTTATGATACTAGTATCAGAGTAGTAGAACTGAAGCTGTGATTTGAACTACACCTTGTTTTATTCATCTGTATGTCAAAATGGACTCCGGCAACTAAATGAACACTGTTACTCTAAAAATACCATCACTGTAATTTCTTCAGTTTCCATGCCTGTAGGAGATGACTATATAAATCTGAGTGCTGTATTTAGTCTGAATAACTATACTGCAGTGTGCGAAGGAGGTTAGAATAAGTTGTCAAGTAGCCTTCACGGAGAAGCCCACAAACATCTTCAGCTAGCAGAAATGCTGTTAGCTTTACAGAAAAAAATCCTTCTGCTATGATGTCTTGAACCTAAAGAAATGGAGAAGCCCTGAATTCTAGGCCTGTCTTTATGAAAATTTAAAGGCCACAGCTCTTATTTTTGGAAGTTGTCCACTGATTTTATTTTTAGGTATCTAAATTAAGAGACTCTGTTCCCGTGGGCACACTAATCTGATCTGCTTTGTGCTTGAAGCTTGTAGTATAATGTAAGATGAAAGGCAGCTTTGTCTCCTCTGCTCAGGATGTTTGTTTTCTCTAAAAATAGTTAAAGTGAGCTCATAAGATGCAATGATCTGCTGCAATACCTCATGTAAACTTGTCAGCCTTAAATCAGTACTTTCTTCTTATTTTTGCTCTCCATCTTTCTTTAGCATCCCCTTGAGAAGTAGTGCTGAATTAAGAACGGGTGCTAAGATTTGTTGATCCACAATATATTTGAATGTGTGATGATGCACGTGTTTTAGTGAATCAGGTACCTATTTCAGTATCAAAAAAGTAGAAAATGGCTGTGGAGTTTCTCTGCTGCCAAGAACTGTGTTATTTTGACTTACTGACTGTTGAGGTGCTCTTAATGTTAGAGGCAAAAAATTTTGTTTTTCCTTGCACATTTGCCTTATTGGTTGCTCTGTGTTAGTGGGATAAAGTAGTTTAATTCAAGTCAAAGCTCTCATAGCCAACACACAGATCCCAGCAGTGCTTTTTCCAGAGCTTTTACAGGAATGCCACTGTAATTTAACATTAATAATAGAACCTTACTAGGAAGTATTACCAATTTCTTGCTTAGTTGATGTTATAATTGCCAATATCCTGCTGTGACAATTACTGCTGTAAAAGAAGTGCCATTTATAGATGGTATTACTTATGCAGCATGTGCTGCATGCACATCCAAGCATTCTGGTATGTGCTAAGTGACTGGAAAGGCAGCAGTGGAAGATCTACATGCAAAAGAACAGGTAAAAACACTTTAGATGAAATGTGAAGTAACTTTTTGCACATACATGGCTGTAAATGAAATAAGAAGAGACTTGAAAGAAGGTTTTCAGATATGCTTGATTAAATCTGTGTTATAAGCTTCCGGTCCTTTTATATCGCACTTAGATCTCCTGGGTGCTGTTAAGTATCATCAGCCAACAAACTATAATTTCATGCTTGAGTGGACTAATACAAGCCTAGTCTTCTACTTCTTTGTGCATTCAGACTACAATATGCTCCAACAATAAAGTGAGAAGGGAAGGAAAACTAAAAAAAACCCCAACAGAATATTAATTAATACTTATTGGTAAAATCAGATAGCAAAATGGCTTGACCTATAATTTGTTGAGGTCAATAAATGGTGATTATTTACTTCACTTGAGATCAAGTTCTGTGTTTTGATTTGACAGGTACTGTAGCAGGTAGAAATAAGCTACAGAACTGGATGGTGAGGTTTTTTAAATGTAGTAGTTTCTCTAGTTGTGTCTGTTGTCCATGGTGGAACAGCTGGCCTTTGGTCAATAGCTATTAATATAGCACCTCTGTATGAAACACCTACGAAAGGAATCTGCACGTCTGTCTTGGTAGTGTATGTGCTGCATTTCTCTGATGCTATAGTGCAGATCCTGACGCTGTCTAGTTTTAATATACAGCAGCTATATATAGTGTCTTCACACAGCTGAAAATATCACTAAGAAAAAATGAACAGTTCTATAAGCTGGCTTGCTTGCCCGAGGCCTGGGTTGTATGAAGTGTTACATACCCTTGGTAGGACTGGCAAGCATCCACTGGTCTGCTGAATAGCTTCAGACATGGCCCTTGCTAAATCTGGGAGGAATGACTTGGACGTTTCAGCTCTAGTGTGTAGTGCAGAACTTCCTCAGATTGGAGGACTGACTACTCACCCAGAAGTAGGGATGAAGTAAGTAGTGTTGCTTTGCAGAGAAAGGGTGTCTTTAATGCCAACTGCTAAAATGTACTCAAGGAATTCGTCATACTCAGTTTGAATTTTTCAGAAGTTATGTCTGTCTAAAGTGCGGGTTTTCTGAAAGAGTCAGGTTCAGCAGCTCTGTAGACAGAAGCTTTTCTGGTTCCCTGCTCCCCTTCCCCTTTACTCCCCTAGCTCTGGCAAACTATGTGGAAGGCATATCAACAGCCCCAGCTGAGAACCCTGCAAAAGCTAGGTTTTTTAGGGCTCCAGTTTTGCTTTTTTACTCTTCTGTCAACTTTCTGACCTACTTGGTAGGCTGCCAGACTCCTATGCAGTTGATGAGGCTCAGAAACACTTCAGAACTACTGTAGCAGATTTTCATGTAACTTAATACGCTTACATGTGGATCTGTGAAAATCTTTATGTTCAGTTTTGGTCCTTGGTATCAGAAATGAGAGAACCCCTTGAAGAGCACAAACAAAAGTGTGCTGTATCAAATAAGCTAGGATGCTGAATAGAAAAGCCTGTGATTCTACACAGTTGCCTAGAAGAACTGTGGGCTGGATTCTGCCTTAGAAACCATGTAAAACTCTTAAAAAAAATAAATCAAAAGCTATTTGACACAAAGAACAGAAAATAGACCCTGGCCCAGCATGTATCCAATGAATGACAACAAGGATTTGATAACAGCTTACAAAACTTTTTAACTTTACTGTGAATCTCTTTTCACATTAAAGCACCTTCATGTTTCTCACATGGCAACTATAATGACATGATCTCCTTCTCCATTTGTCCCTGTCCTGCACTGTTTCACCATTACTTTGAACATTTTTTTTAAAAAGCGCATAATTTGCTGCCCCATATTTATCATTTTAATGCCAAAACCATGGCCTGCTACTACAAAGGCTTTACAGAAATAAAAAAAATTATACAATGGCTTCACTGCCTGAAAAAGTAAAAGCTTGGGGGGTGGAAAAGTCCTTTTACAGAATTACTTATTTTTTATATAACTTTGAGAAGCAAAATTAGACTGTGAAAAAGAATCTGATCTTGCTATCCTCCCTTGTCAGTTCTTCTCTCCCCTAAATTTTCTTCCTCTCTTTTGTGTTAAACATGTAAATACACCTTTCTGTAATGTACTGAATCTTAGTGTCAGGAAGAAAAATTTAAATAGTAAAAACTTCATACTTTATCTCCTTTTGGTTATATTTTTGGAACCAAAATTCATGTAGCTCCTTTCTTCCCTCAGGATCATGGTGTCTAAAGGGTGGGCCCAAAGATTTATATTTTGTATTAAAAATATGAAGAAACTGTCATGAATATTTGTGATGTCTCTACACAGTGGAAAGGTGAGAAAGGTCATATATTGGGCATTGTAAAAGAACCAGAGATTTCTCATTTAACACCATGTTTAGCTTTCCATGCTTGCTTTTTAACTTACATTTAGTAATTTTTTTCTAGTAAAAATACCTGGACATGAACAGGATTTTCGGAGAATTGATGTGAGAGAAACTTTACAAGTGAGTGTGATTATTTTTTTTTTTTTTTTTTTTTCCCCTTGCATATTCAGCCTGGAATTGTTTTAGGACTATTCATTTGGGTTTCTTTCTGTGAAGAGGACAAACTGAGGTCATTTATTATTCTGCTTAATCATTAGCCATGTTTATTTATTAGGTTAACTTGTGTGTTTCAACAATCTTGTGTCCTTGGAAAGGGTCAGAAAGTAGCACCAAATCAGATATACTGATTATCTGCCCTGTGAAAAGAACAACGAGGTTTTTCCTAGATCGTGTGCTTGAAAATGTGTTGTTGGAATGAGTTTTGAACCAAATTCAGGCAGTTATTTCTAATGGTAAAATACCTTCTTGGAACCCTGTACTACTCAAGTTTGCAGAGATTGAGAAAGCTTTAAGATAGTCAGCTGCTCCTGTGTCATGTTCATGTTATATCTACTAGGATTTATGCTTTCCTCAGCTTTGATTGCGATCTGCTTGGAACACCTGCAAAACTGATTTTTCTGCCCTATCAGCATATTTATGCTGTGATGTCTACCTTTCCTGCTAGCCAATCTATACTGCTGTTTGTGGTACCCAAATTTGCTTATGTTGCATTATCTGATGCTTCTTTGATTCATAATTAGACTGAAGCCTCTTAGAGATAAGATTCTCTTCTCTGTTTGAAAACTGTCTAGCAAAATTTCAAAGTTCTAGGCTGAAACTAGGACACTGTATGCTATTTTGTGGTTGTCACTGAACTGATAAAGAATACCAAATTGGGATATTAGTAACCAAGACACCTTTCATTTTCCAGCAGGTGAAATAAAATGGTGTGCATATGCATGCATACTGGCTCTTGTTTTTTCCAAAGATTTGTAAGTGTCAAGTCATCCCATAAGGAAAATTCAGCTGAAGACCACAAAATGCTCAATTTTTTGATTGTCAGTTCATCATGGAATGCACTCTTGCTTTTAGTAGCTTTTCTATTTTCTTGCAGGCACAGAATAGTACTTATTTTACTTTATAGGCAGCCATTATTTCTGTTTTATCTGTGTACAAAGCACAGGAGAAAAAAATGATAGGTGCCCTGATAAGTTAAGGGGGATAAACTTTTGAAGTCTACAAATAATGCAATTCCTATTGGCTGATTGATTTCAGGTAAGTGCAAAGGACACAAACCACTCTCTTTTTTTTTTTGAAGGAGTGCATGTGAATGGTGGATAACTGCAGTTTGAGTAGAAATGCTTTAAAAAGTTGCTTTATGGAGAATTGGCTCGCTCTGTCCCAGACTGCTGCTTCTGTTCAGTGTAACTGAATGTTAGTTCCTTAGATTGAAAAGCAATCTGCTACAGGAGAAAGTTCTCCTCCTGCTGCTCTACTCGTGACAGCGTGCGTGTGAGACGCTTGAAAAGCAAAGCAATGTGCAAGTGGGATGTCTGCACTGGTATTTGGTAGCTCAGAGCAGTATCAAGGATGTAGTAGTCCTGTCACTGCTCTACTTATAGTGCCCATAGGAGTTGGCTAACGGCAATCTCACTCTCACCCCTCGTGTGCCAGAGCTAGGCAGTGTTTAATGCCTTGGTCATGTTGTTAGGTCTTGGAGGACCACATCACATGCATTCTCATCCTTATTCCATTGCCTGAACAAAAATTGTTAGACTTGGCTTCTGGTGGGCCAGAGGCTTGTGCTTTTGCAACTTTACACTTAGAAACTTACCATGCATTTGAAGTCTTTGTCCTTCCTTCCTTCCTTTCTTGTTGCCTTCTATTGTAACATTGCATATGTTTTCCTGTTATGCAGTAACTATTTTTTCTTAATGCAAGTTTTGGTGTATACTATTGAAGTACATATACTGCAGTATAATGTGGGCTTCTCTTTCTGAGAACAACAAGCTTTTATAGATGGGAAACATCTTAGTACATACATTAGGGTCCCTTTTTTCATCTTCAGTTTCAGCTATTTTTGTGCTTCTGTGTTTTAGTGTAGCAATACAAATCCTTCCTTTCCCTCTCAGTGTACAGCATAATAAGCTGGGAGAAACAGTGTAATCATTTTCCTGAGTGATGCCACAGAACAGCTGGCAATGGCAAAAATGCCCTCACGTGAGGAAGCAAGAATTATTTGAATACAGAGACAAAGAAGCCTTAGAGGGTAAAAAGCCTTGTATAAGATTATGTTAAAACAGTAATGTTTGCAGGAGTTTAGTCTAAAGCTGTTGGAAAAACAGGTGAAGGTTGTTTGCAAGACAATATTTTAATGTTACCTTCATTTTTACTGATTGTAACTGGCAATACACACCTGTGTGGAGGAAGAATTCTAACTCTAGGTGGGTAGACAAAGTCATGGAACTAAGCAAGCAAAACCTAGTGGTATTTGCTGGAGTAAGCAAGCTAACAGGTTTGAGACTGAAGAGTCAAAAGCAAATTGCTACTAGTTGGGAGAAAAATTGTAATTTTGAGTTGGGATGCTTTGGAATGGGACAACTTTGCATACTATTCCATTGAGCCCTGTCCTTTTATACACAAGTTCTTGCCCTTGCATGATGAAATTTCCACCTATTGATTCGTTAGTGAGTTAGCTACGTCTGCCTTGGGGAAAAAACCCACAAACAACAATGTAAAGCTCTGTATATAATGCTGGTTCATAGATCTTGTTTTTGTCATCTCTACACACCCTCCATAAACTCTTGAAATATCTTTGTTTATTCTCTTACTTTTCCAATAGCAGCAAGTAGGATATTACAGCTTCAAATGGTAATGTATTGTAAGCTGTAAACCCAAAGAAGCTGTAATAAATCTATTTGAATTTCCCCACTGTCCGAAACCAAGTCTTCTATTTTGCATTTTCCTTGTTTAAATTATTGAGATGAAAATCCAAGAGGATATCTCTAAGTACTCTAAATGATCTGTTCTTCATTTTTATTATTCCTATATTAACATTTCTTAGCATGGATTTTAGATAATGCTATGCTTTTCTTTGATGTCAATACTGGATTCAAAGGCACTTGCTTAAAGAAAACAACCCTTATTGAACCCAGCTGTCTTTGGATTGGACTCCTACTGTTTCTTTCAGAATAAAATATAAAATTTGATTCTCAAACAATTTCAGAGATTTTTTTTTATAGTTCTACCCTAGTGTGGCACACTGCTTTTGCCCACAACCACTGAACTATGTGGAAGTCATTCATAAGGATGGCCAAGAACAGCACAACTTTTCCATTTCCGCAGTGATATTTCCTCTGTCTCGCTTTATCTTGTGAAATAAATAGGCATAAGAGATGTTATTGCCAGAAGAGTAGGTAGACTCGTGTTAATGCCTAAGAGCAAATGTCAAACTACAGAAATGTCACAGCCTTGTATGCTGTTGAAGTATATAACTAGATAGATTATTATTTTGCTGTATCTTTTCTTTGAAAACTTTGTCATAATCTTCTATGCAATCTTGTATTGGGCACAAATACTGTGCTACATGACAATGTATTCTTCTAAATTTAGCAGCACAGCTCTGTAACATTAGGCAGAGAAAAGTAAAAGAAAGTTTGGGTGGATAATTTCTCTTTCCCTGAAAAGAATGTCTTTCAGAAATAGTCATACTAAAGAAATTGAGCTGTGAGTCACAGCATTAGTGGGTTGAACCATTATTCTGTGCAGGTGTATGAGCATACACTTTCATGATCAGTAAAATGTAGAGGTATTATTTGTAATAAAAATATATCTTAGGGTAATAGTAGGGCTATAATACCTGAATTCTAAAGAAAGATTGACTTGATGGGAAAAGAGATTGACACTTAAGTATATTAAATTCACTTGAATTAATTTCTTGGAGTGCACAAGACATGGAAATCAGACTTTCAAGATTAAAGCATCAGACATCTGTATTCAAGGTCTCTACCATATGGATAACCTCTGAGAAGTGGTGTTTCTGATGTCTTCTACAGTCTTTTCATTCTGCGTGTACTGTTGTCTTTTTTATATTGATTTTTTTCCCCTTCTGCCTCTGTCCCTTGTTTTCTAGCTCTACCCTTGTTGTCTCTTTCTTGTCTGCATTTTTTAACTCGTGTCTCTTTCCTGTTCTTGCCTTCTACATTTCTTTTGTTTTCTCTTTTTTTTTTCCTTCATAGCAAACTTCCCTCCCTCCCTTCCCCAGTTCATATGCCACTTCTGACCTATAGTTTCTAAGATATACCACAAACACAGGGTATTCCTTCTGAGAGAAGCAGGTCTGGGTGGTAGTTCAAGACAGTTATAAGGGTGCTCAGCATAAACATCTGTTTTCCCCCTTTATTCACCTACTATTTCAAAGTATTCCTGAAGAAAACATTTTAATACTAGGTGCTTTTTGGCCCTTAAAACTGCACTGGTAAATGAATTAGGGCAATACGCACTTTTAACCAGAAAGATTTTTTTCTTTCATCAAAAGTCTCTTTGAAGGATAACTTTACTTGAACTCTCAAAAGCAGCTGTATTCCCGAAGAGTTACACTTTATCAGCTGAAATATTTCATCCTAGTTTGCTGCAGCTGATATCAGAAAAGCATACATGTAGCCTGAACACTAATCTCTACTCAGTGCAGCGTAAGGGACCAGTAGATGTGCTAGTGGTTAATGGAGATCACGAGTAGAGAGCACTTGCTTGTTTAGGTACTGAGACATTATGCATGGAAATTAGCAGATGGGCTTCTATTATATTCATTGTGTTTGTCTGTTAAAGGCTTAGGGCATGGTTGTTATTGTGGGATCTCACTGATAGCTATGAAAAGCCTTTGCAGACTTAGTTTAAAATGACAGTAAATTAGAATGGTAGCTTTTTAGCATCTTTGCACACACATTGGTGGCAGCACAGGTGTCAAACTGCATGTTCTACCTTGGCTTTGGAGGATATCCTTTTTAAGAATACTTTAAAAAAATGCTTAAATATTTCTTTGATATGCAAAATACATAGAAGCCAGACTTCCTAGAATAAAGCATCAAATACCTGCATTCAAGATCTCCATCATATGTGCCTTGGTAGGGATGTGAATAGAAGTACAAAGGCTCAAGGATTTAGGGAGTGTGAAGTATGAGCTCCAGGGAAGCTCTGGGAGCTACATTTTCCAAATGGGTGCATCTTTCTTTCCAAGAGGTGTGGGTAAACCAGTATTGTCTTATTTATATTCTCTTGTGTAGTTACCACTTTCTGAATTTGTAGGCAGATGACAGCCATTGGGCTGCTTCAATTTCCAGCCTCCTGGTTTCCCAAGCACAGAATTTACACCCTGATTAACATTAGATTAGTTTTATCCTGGAACTTAAAAAAGTTAACTTGTTTAAACCAGTTGTCTATGTAATAGTGTAGGGCAGAACTTCTTAGATGATTCTCACTCCCTAATAGCCTCAGTCAGGAATGAACTGCCCAGCTTCTGTAGAACTTCTGTTTCTCTGAACTTTCAATATTTCTTCTCCTTACTAAACACATTAAAATTAAATTACACTTGTTCTTAAAAGTATAGTTATTTTTTGATCCATAAGTGTTTTGAATGTGACAGTTGTAATGCAACTATTATCTCTATAGCTTGTAACAGAAAAGGATACTTGTGGTCAAAGCCATACCATATTCTGAACAGCCAAGCACTCTCAGTTTTGGTTGTATTTTTATCCAAGTTAGATGTACTCTGCAAAATAAATTAGTAAAGTAAAAATAGCATTTTTATAACACAAAACATTGAGTTCCAATATTAAAAAAACATGTCAAACCAAATTGCAATTACCTACACTTTTTTTAATTTAAAAAGCTTCTTTGGCACACAAATGTCATCTCTGAATGAGTTCAGGAGCAAATTGGGTCATATAGCAAATTTCTCATTGCTATATATTCATTGGAAGTGTGTACCATTTACTTTTATTAATGATTCCAATTTTATTAAGCAGCTGAGAAGCACTATATTCTGAGATCAATAAAATGATATCTCAATTTAATTGCCGTTGTGGGATTACTTCAGTTTACTCCTACAAGATGAGATCCTATTTGTGTATGTCTAACAAAATGTCATTCCCAGAGAGATCATGATATTCTAATAATTATGGCACTACTTTCCTTTCTGTGCCTCTTTCTAAAGGGGAGCAGAACATAACTTGAGTTGACAAGACTCCAAACATGGCTTTCCATTCTTCAAGCTAATTCTGGGGCATGCTTCACAGTTAGATAGATGGACTGTCCTTTTACTCAGGGTCTTTCTACTGAAAGGCTTCAATAAGGTCCCTTTGGAACCTTCTCTTCTGAATAACCATGACTTTTTCGGCCTTCCCTCATAAGACAGGTGTTTCATCCCTCTGATTGCTTTTGTGTTCCTCCTGGAGTGGTTCTACAAGTTCCATGTCTTTCCTGTGCTGAGAGCTCCAAAGCTACCATGTAGTATTCCAGGTGGGGTCTCATGAGAGCAGAGGGGCAGAATCACCTCTTGACCTGTTGGCCTTGCTTCTTTTGATGCAGCCTGGTATTTGCATACAAAAACCTGAGCATTTTAGAAACTTCCCCTAGTATCTGGGGAGGCTGAAGGAGGGAAAAGATGGTACTAATCCCTGCGAGCAGCAGAATGTTCTTCTAAGCTTTTAACGTTGAACAGTGAGTTTTGGCCAGATAGATATAGATTGGGAAGAGAATTGAAATGTTTACGCAGGAAGTGCAAGGTCTATATTAGGTCAGAACTATAAGAAAACTGAAAGAGGGTGAAGGAGTAGGATAGGCAGAGATAGAGATGAGAGAGAGGATAGGCATGGAAACAGACATATTGTGGAGTGAGCTGCAGCAAGAGGAGAGACAGATACAGGCTAGTTAAGTGCAGAGAGCTTTGTAACTGTTCTGTGTGTCCTTGGTTTGACTACTAATGTTTCCAGAAGCATTGGAAGTTGGTTCATTCTCCTTCCAAAGTCATTGTATACCTAGTTTCCTTGTGCATTTGTGTTCCTGTAAAAAAGCAGCAGAGAAAGTCTACACCTGAGCATAATTCTTCAAGAATTTACTGGTCTTGTCCTGGACCTGCTTTTATTTCTTGCTTTAATGTTTATTGCTGCTTTGCTCCGCACCTGCTCTGTAACCTCTGGCTTGTTTGAGCCAGGGTGAATTTGACATGTGTTGCACCTCCTTTCTCCTGTAGATGATACCTGTATTACCTGCTTTTGTGTTAGTGGAAATCTGGGTAGTTATTTGTAATGCAGCTCTTGCATAAACAGTACAATCAAGGGATGGCAGGAGATGTCAGTGTGAATGCTTTTAGGTTATTACAGATCTCTAGATCCTATGATCTTACAGTAACTTTGCTTTCCCTGCTCTTCAGAGAGATAAGAATAGTGGAGATAGTCCACTACTGCTTCCAGACAATTGTGTCTCTGGGAAGTGAAAATGCTGATGATTCTCATCTCCCACTTGGGAATTACCCATATGGAGATTATTCACATTAGTCACACTACATTCATCAACTGGCAGATGACACTGATGGGGAAAGTATAAATTTTCTTATTATACTAATACAGATGGTTAAATAAACTATGAACATCAGTTTGACAGAGATAATATTGATAGGTATTTCGTAGGCTACTTAGTTTTCTCCTGAGATCAATATTAAATTTTTCCAAAATGCTTGTAGAAAATATACTCACACTCTCTTGATAGAGATTCACATAGAACTGGAGATACATAAATCATCTGAATAAAATATGCTATTGACCATTTTGTTTATGGGAAATTATTTTAAAAGCCCGCTGCTATAAAAGCTTTTGCCTTTTTTATAGATTA
Source organism: Hypotaenidia okinawae (assembly GCA_027925045.1). Classification (NCBI taxonomy): domain Eukaryota; kingdom Metazoa; phylum Chordata; class Aves; order Gruiformes; family Rallidae; genus Hypotaenidia; species Hypotaenidia okinawae. Next base: position 12,224,324 of record BSDF01000010.1, read on the forward strand.
ACTTTGTAACTCTGTGTAGTGATTACGTACTGTGCATCCTCCTTATCAGAATTAGTTTTGGTGTTTGTACTCTGAATGTATGTGACACGCAGCAAACTGCTTTTGTTCATTTTTAGATATTATTTTCTATATAATAATATATAGTATGTATTATGCAATTCAGTTTTCACAGCTGTCATATCCATTTGTTCTCTGATATGTTGTCATGAATATGATATTATTTCTTCTGTTTATGTGTATGTTCTGATAATGATTTGATGATAAACACATGTAAGGAAAGGACAGACAGAACTGAGACAAAGACACTGAGATACTGTTAATGGATGAGGTATTGGTACGGTGAAGTCTAGATGCTAATTAGACATTAAAAGACTCTATACCTTGGCTAGGGGAGGAGCCCTGAGTTCCAGGTCTTAGAGCATGAACTGAAATTTGCTGCTAGCTAACTGTCAAAAATTTAGGTCTTGACTAAATAAATCAAACTCCACCCGGGGAAGAGGAAATTGAATTTGTAGAAAGGAAGGAAAGAAGAGAGATAAAAGGTAGGAAAGGAAAAGAATTATGCAGCCATATAGCTGCTATTGTCTCTGACCTATAGTATTCATGAGATGGGAGGTGTTGAAGACTATTTCTGCCCCTAAAATCCAGATCAGCTAAGAGATATAAATCGAGAGGTTCCCACAGCAAGATACCCTGTGACCTTGTAGTTAGAGTGGTCACAGAGGTGATAAATCCAAATCTCCACTGTAGATCTTGAGGCTTCCTTATTCTGGTGATTACTGACTAGGAAGGGAATCACAGAATTGTAGGGGTTGGAAGGGACCTCAAGAGATCGAATCCAAAGCAGGTTTCCTAGGACAGATTGCACAGGTAAGTGTCTAGATGGGTCTTGAGTATCTCCAGAGGAGACTCTACATTCCCGCTGGGAAGCCTATTCCAGTGCTCTTTCACCCTCACTGTGAAAAAGGAGAGGAGCAGAGAGACTTATTTTCTCTTAATTTTGCTATCTTTTAAACATCTTGTGAAGATATTCAGTTCTTATTTTTAACTCCCTGAAGCTCCAGTTAATGGCACAGAGATCTGATATATGGTTTCAAGTTCATCTAGGTGGGACTTTAACCGGCAATGGGAAATAATGGCACTTGATATATTATTATATGCAAGAAAAACAATTCCTTTTGCTGTAGACACACTTAAGAGGAAAATGAAAAAGTAGGTAAAGTAAATAAAAACATCATATTAGAAATAAAAAGGGAAAAAAAGACAACAAATACAACAGGAAGAATGAGAGATGAGGTGAAAGAGGTAATTAAAAGAAATAACCTGACATGAATTGAATAACGATAGGTACTGAGTTAAAACAAAGAGGGCTATGGAAAAAGCAATGGAGGTCTGAGTTAGTATAAGATTGAGATGGCAAATACAAGTCAGTCAGACAAAAGTAGAATAAGTATGGGCAGTGGGGGGTGGTGGCAGGAGGGAGAATAATCAGAGCTGCAAAACTATCTTCCAAGTTAAAATTTACTATTATAAGGCATGCTGATTTGGACATGTTGGGGCATGAAAGGTGTAAACATTTATTTACACCTTCTGCATTGTATTGCTGAGTTTTGTCAACAGACGTAGGTGTTAATTCACAGGGCACAGTCAGGGCACTGGATGTAGTACTGTATCCATAAAGATTATTATTTTCACTTCTAATAAGAAGAGGAAAAATTAGATGTCTATTGACTTCCAAGGAAACCAGGTTTTCACAAACAAGCATTCAGTCAATTTATACTGCATTCAGCAGGTCTTTGATAATCTGAATGTTGCAAAGTAGAAAATTTCTGAAATTTTAGATCTTTATTCTTAAATCTTGATTGGATTTTAAGTTTCTGTGTCCTGGCCTGGGGCAGAATTTGGGCAGGTACACTGCAGAAATTCTTCTAGAGATGCTTAGGAGAGTGATTAGTCTATTGGACTCAGAATAAATTGGTATCTTGGTGTGGTATAATGGAGTGTTATGCTAGTCCTTTTAATAGTGGCTGAGTTGTAAAACAAAGGATATGGAATAGGAATAATAGTTTTTCCTTTTTTCTGAAGAAACATTAGGATAGGCACCTATCCTAATTCCATTAAGTCTCAATAAAAGCTGAGAACCTCAGTACCCTCACACACATGTAAACATTAAGAATACTCAGTTCACAAGAGGGATTATATTTCTGCCTAATGGTATTTTTAATGTATTTTCAATGACTAGAGTATCTTGCCCTGACTTATCTTCTACATTTATATTCCTGTCGGGTGATTTTAGTGTCAGTTCCAGTTGTGCAGCCTGACAGAGGGCAGGGGATGGTACTACCTAGAAACAAGAACACAGCATTAGGCACTTTCCTGAGTTTTGCTTTGGCAACTTGTGAACTGTAGCATAGCTTCTCCCCAGTCCTACTGCAGCTCTGCTTACATGCTGAGGCACTTGTTCTGTCTCTGTGCATTGACTCTACAGATTTCTACTATTGCAGGCAGTGCTGCACTGGAAACTGCCATCCGTGTATGACAGAAAAGAGAGGGTGATAGATGAAGAGCTGTAGCTGGTTGAATAGTCTCCTTTTGTTTAAAGTTTGCAAGTTCACAACATACATAAACTTCCAGGTGAAAAATAACTGAAAAATATTTCCAGAAACCTGATGTGCTACAATCGAACACTATGAATTCCCCTTTTTATTCTAGAGAATTAAACCTTCTTCTGAGACATGTTGTTCCCATAAATGTAGCATTTAAAAACTAACAAATATTTGGATTTAAGGCAATATGGACCTCTCAGGATGTCTTCTAATTTATTTATAATTTTATTAGACTCTGTGGCATTTTTAATCACAATTGTAATGAGCACATGCACATAGAAAGTATTTCTAACTTTTCTCGTTGTACCTTGAACAGTAGATACTTTGTAGCTCCTTTTTATTTTCAACCTGCCTGTTTTAAACACTTTCAGCTCTAACAGTGCTTTTGACAAACCTGATCTGCCAACAATCGAACAGTTTTTCATTCAGCATGTATCTCAAATACTGACATACCTGGCTTGCAGTTTCTGTTCTCAGATCTTCATCTGGGTCTATGCCAACTCTGTTTAAAAAAAAAAAAAAAGACATGATGATGGTCTGATGTATATAAAGATTGTTGTGGGTAGAAATGTTTCTCTTGTGCCACTCTTCCTACTAGATGACAAATGCAGAAAAAAGCTGGTAGGACATTGAGATCACCTTTTTTTAATCAAGGAAGTTCTTAAGTTTTTAGGAAATTTGAGACCTTTAAACAGCCACTCATAACACCTGAGATTGGATCTTTACCCTGGTTCTGATCCATATCTGGGAAGAGACAAGCAAGTTATTAACTGGTGCTGTGTGAGAACTTTAATTACTAGCAGCAGAGGGCTATTTGGGGGGGACTGGAGTGAGAGAGGTATGTGGAGGATAGGACCACAGGACTCCGGTGTTTCTTGACTGTGCTGCATTATGCATAACCTGTAGCATTTGGAAAGGGCTTTATTTGGTGCAGAGGATATGGGGAAGCAAACCAAGAGGGAGAGAAGATTGCAGTGGGTGATGTGGAACATGATGGCTGGCCTTTTACTAATATAGACAGAAAAAGTAAAGGAGCTGTTAAGTGATGCAGTGCAACAAGTGATGTAGTTTGAATATGACTGATAATCAGAGCTGAGGAAAAACACAACTGAGAAATGAGTTGAATTATAGAGGCTTGTGCTGATGTTCACAGCAAGAAAGGAAGAAGAGTGAGAGATGATGAATAACAAACTTTATCATTGGAATCTGAAGCCCGTGGTGAGGGTGACCAACAGCCCCTGAATGACTCACAAGCTCCCCCATAATACAGAATTTATTGATGCAAAGAAAACGTACTTTTTCAATAGATACTAATTTAAGGCCCTTTTACTGTTTTTCTGATAGTCTTCCTTCTTGAGTATACTTTTATTTTTGGTAATAACATATCAAAACAGATTTTAAAATAATATTTAATATTGAAATTACCTTCCTTGGTATTCTTTTCTGTAGACATTATGCACACACTTTTATTCAGTCAGAGACAATGACAGGAGCTATATGCAAAGTAGATGCTTTTTATATGTAAATACTGAATAGGGAAAAAAGACATTTATTTCTCATAGATCTTGAGCTGCAACAAATCTGAGTCCTTCAGGCATAAATATTTCTTTTTTTGAAATAATGATCCTCATGCAAGTTAAGTATATTCTGTTTCATTAAAAAGGAAACATTTGCATGGGAAAAGAAAAAGAAACATTACATTTAGGTTTAACCATCTGTCTGACATTGGATTTGTTATTGTCATGTACAGAACAGTGGTGTCTGGGACCTTATCTGTGCTCGGCATTGTAAAACTAAGCAGTGTGAGGCAGCCCTGTGCTGCAGAGTGTACAGTGTAACTCCAGTGGGATGTGAAGGCACAAATGGAGGTGTGATAGGCCCAAACACATAAAACATGTCAGAATGACAAAGATTCTCACTCTTCTAAATGCTTTTACATGTTTCCTTATTTGCTAGATGTGTTCACCAACGCCACTGTTTGGCCAATACAGAAGTACACCAGCAGTACAATAGTTAAGGGTCTGCATAGTACTGGAAATCAAGAAGTTCAAAGCATTTACGAATGATAGGTACAGCTGAAAGGCTACAGCTCAAACTTCCCCCCACTCTCCTCTCCTTAATGAGTTTCACTTGACCTCAAAGAATCTGTCTCCTGGGACAGAAGTAATTTAGCCTTCATGCAGTTCTGAACTTCCTGGAGTTGAGAAACTGCCTGTTACGACTGATTGTCTGTGGTGGAGTTGTGATGTGGTTATTACAGAATGAGCTAAGACAACAGAAAACGTTTCACCCAGGACTGTAATAGCAAATATGAAAAAGAGTAGGCACTGAGGAGACCACGAACCCAAATTCTGGCTGTGATATAATTTCAGTAACAGTGAAATAACAACTAACTGATTTACAAATGGAATCCACTGGCACAGAAGAACATCTGGATTTAGAGTTTTGCAGAATTAGCATGCTTCAGCTTTCCTGCATACAACTTCTAATCCCTATAGCTAGCTGTTTTGCCTTGTTTATTTTGGAAATAATAAGTTAAAATTTGGCACGTATGAAGACACTTAGATTAAATCTTAACAGGAGAATTACATTTAAAGCCAGAAAAAGCCAGCAATAAATAATCACACTTCTATCTTACCTTTTCATATATGAAATATCTAAAGAAGGGACACGAATGCCACAGAGCCACAGCTGATGCTTTACTTCGGTTGGTCTCTATGCTTGTTTACAATACAGAGTCAGACTCAGTTGCTGTTTTTCTCATGGAATAGTATCTTGCTTGTGGAAATGAGTGGGGATAGCACCGTCATACCTATTGATTTAAGCCTCTTTGGAAAAGGACCAGATCATTCTTTGTATTTGTAGTGCTTGGAGATCCACATTAAAATTATAATATATTTTTGCACTAATTTGAACATTATCAATTTTATTAAGTAAGCCCTAAACAGGCTCAGTTCATTTCTGAAACTGAGGGTAATTATTTCATGTCCAAACTAAGGCTTGGGAACCTAACACCAGGCACATAGCACTGAAAGTCATGATCTGCTATAATTAACTGTGGTATATTTGTTATGAACTAGAACACTATTTTTAAACTGCAAATGTTAAAAAAAACAAATCCTAAAACGTTACATGAGACAGTAAAGACAACTGAAATTAACCATGGATACGTGGTTTCAACAGACCTGCTTTATCTAATGCTATTACCACTAGAATTAGCTAACTTAAAGTTCATCTACATTGCTATTAAGTCTTCTAAGAAATACTCTATTTTTATAAAAATTTCTCCTTGTAACTTTCTCAGTTTTCCATTGCTGTGAGGTTTAATGAATAAAAATATTTTCTTAGCATTTTTTCTTCTTGCTGTCTATTTTGCCTCTTTTCTTCCATATCTTGCTTTACTTCTTGCAGTCTTCCTTTTCCACCCTTCTGTCTCACTTTACTGGTTGCTCTCTATTCCATTTTCATTTTATCTTGCCCTTTCTAAATATTGTATACTTTTTATTTCTGCCTTTCTATTTTTGCCCATCTCTATTCTATACATAAAGCATTTAGGATGACCTGTCTTCCATAAAAACAAGTGCAATGAGTTTTTAAGCAGATCTATATTGCAGTGGAGTTTATCTACTCTATGTATTTAGGTAGGCTTCAGTAATGTCTTCTATTCAAATGCCCTAGATATTAAGGAATTCAAAATCTTGGAGGCTGCTCTGTGCTGTTCTTTTATTTGGCTCTTTTGCTTTTTTTTTTTGGGTGTCTAGATCAAAATCTGGATTCAGAGATTGTTTAAAGTTGCTATATTCAAAAGCTGGAAGCGAAGCTTGTGACTTCAGCAATCTCTAGCAATTAGGCATAAGCATTGCTAGGAGCTGTGTGTTAGTCTGCAGAAGTACCCTTTACAGTTGGCGGTATTTAAATCCCTATGTGCTATCAAGTGCATCATTTTTTTTAGCAACAGTCAGAATGCATTTGGTAATAAGAGGAGGATTTTGTCACTGAATACAAAGCAGTAGATAACATCTTTTCTTATGTGGTTTGAAAGGAAAATGGAGAGAAAGATAAATCCCAAATCATCAGGGGAGCCAGCAGTAAGAAATACAAACCAATCCATAGGAATGCCGAGCAGTAAATCACTATTCAGTCATTGCAGACTTCTAATTCCCTCACTTCAAATCACCACAAAGTCAACACTGTAGGATTAAATCTCTGCTTTCTGTAGTGAAGTTGCAGAAAAACATATAGACTTGTATCTTCATGATGATCTAGGCATGCAGAGTGGAACTTTCTGTATCTATACTTACAAGTGTGATTCTCAGCTCTCCCTCACTTTAGGTGTCAGGAAATCTGTAAATAGAGATACTTCTCTGAAATTTGAATTCTAATTACTGAAATGCCACTGCCAGGCCTATATAGGCTTTCTGTATTTGCAGAATAGATCCTGGTTCATGCAAGTTGAATCTTTCATGCAGTCCTACCTATCCTGGTTGCACTGACCATATACTGATTCTCCAGTATGAAGCAGCCAGGACTGCTTTTATTTGAAGACATGTCCTGACAGCACATAATTGATCCCATCCCCTTTTTGTTTAATGGCTGATCAGTTCAAGTGTCCTGCAAAGAACTAGAAAGCCTGGTTTCATCAGTCACCTCAGTTTGAGGTGACTCCACACCACACTTCTCTCAGGTACTAGAAATACTGGCCTGAGAATGATATGGATGGTGGCACTAGCCACCGTCCTCCTAATGCCCCGTTGTACTGAACATCTTTCAACTTCAAGTACTAACGAAGCCCAAAGAAACAGTTTATATATGTATAAAATAACACAGCTAATGACCAAATGAATAAAACGTCAGGCTTGGAAAAGTTTACAAGAGAAATATCTCTTAATGCATCTAACAGTCTTCCCTGATGGTGAATGTGTACCTGATGGAACAGGGCTATCAGATAAGGGTCAGAATTAGTTATGTCTCCTCTACTTCCTTTTCCAGATCAGTGGAGAAACAGACTGGTGTCTCTTTCTGTTTCTGATCTTACATAATGTAGATAATAACACTTCCTCCATCCCACTGCTTACTTGTTTTCTCTGTTGAGCTTGTAATACCACATCGTTCATTATATTTGTACAAAATCTAGCTTAGCAGTGCTGCTGTGAAATAATATATTTTTTTTCTTTGCTTGTCAAAAGTTTTACTGGAAGAAGTCACCTTCTCTCTGCAATTGCTCCAGCCTTCCACTAGTTCTGTCATGGTAGGCAAAACATTCTTTAAGTCTCAGCTATATCTCAAAAACTGCACATACCAGGAAGGGGTTTTTGACTAAGTGATTTATAGTCCAATCTTCGAAGATGGTCATTAAACAGTGTTTGCAACAGGAGTCTTGAATATTTTTGCATTAATAAATCTGGGGCTTGTAGTTATCCATCATGAGCATATTGCATTCAGCACAAAACTATCAACTGTAAAGATTAGAAACATAAGCAAAAAGAAAAATTGTTTCACAATTTCTAGTAAACCATCACAATTGAAATTAAAAACCTTTAGGATAAACAATGATTCCTCAGGCCTTTTTTATTGTCCATATATTCCTAACCAATTGATACCTAAAATCTGGTTTTGCTTCTAGACTGCTATATTGCTGCTACATATTGCTATTGCTGTGGACTGATGCTGTCAAAAAACGTCTGTTTTTATAATGCAATATTTTTGATTGACATAAACCCCATGGAGAATCATGGCATGAGTATAGATCTTCAAAGTTCAGCTCAAGCTGATTTTGTTAATATATGAAAACCTTCAGGTTTAAGGAAAGAATAATCACTTGTGTCTCACAGCAGAAAGAACAAATCAGTTTAATTTCATGCTGAGAAGGATTAAAATAAATTGAGCTAAATGATGCTTCCTAAATGGTTAGGATAGCTGTTTGTCATGTGGCTAATGCTTTCTATATTATATACACAATAAACTGAAATAAAACAGAGAATATGATTTTAAACCTGTAGAATCATGAGAGTAAGAGATAAGTGTGCCTTAGTTTGATTTTTGAACCTGAAATGCATAAAACTGGTAAGATATTTTTTGGGAAATTCTACTGCAAACTATTAGTCCCATGGTCAAGGTCTGTGGACCACTTTTGGTGGACATACAGAGAACTATTTGGTTGTAGAGTTGGAAATTAAATTGATAACTGTATAAATGCCTTCCAAGTAAAGAAGAGCTTTCATACGTGAAGATAATGTGTAAATGCAAATAGAAGAGTTTGAAGAAGGAACTGTAGTGCTCTGAGATCCACAAGTTGTAGTCTCTAGATGTGATCCTAAGTATCATAAAGATTGTGGATAATGTGAAATTGTGTATAATGTCACTGCATAAAATTTTACCAATCACTTCCCTGCAGCTGTGTGAAGTAAAATGCTAAAATACAAAAATAGATGATGGGTCACATTTACATTTACATCATGCACATATGCAGATAGTAACTAGTGATGAGCTAGGTCTTTAGATATCTAGTATCTGACTCTCTATTCTGTTAATCCTATTTTTTTATCTTGATATTAAGGAAGGGACTAAAATGGTTTGGTCACTTTGAAGTACCAAGGCACATCTGTATGGGAGAATGCAATATCAGATGCCTTACCATCATCACAAAATGGCACTCTAGCTCAGGAACTGTAAGCAGCAGTGATCTTAAGTGTCTATGATGCTTTTGCCATGTACAGTAGATTATGAAGGTCATCGTGCAATGTGAATAGACCTGTAGTGAGAGATCAGGCCTCTTGCTTAAAAATGGGAACCTAAGGTGACTAAAATAATTTCTATGGCATTTTTGGAAATCATAACTTGTAGTGTTATCAGTGCATGTGAATAGAATTGGACTAAATCAGTGTGAAGGTTGGCAGCAATTAAAATAATATGGACTTCTGTGTGGCGGCAACAGAACTGGAATTTGTTTTCAGACTTAAGGAAAAATCATTGTAGTAAATTCTCAGTCTGGAATAAGAGGCTTGTGTTACATTGTTCACTACATTGTTACACAGGCTTGTTACAGCAAAGATTGTCAAATCTTGCTGGATGGGAAATGGAGGTTATGTATTATGCCCACAGACATGGTAATGGGATGAAGTACATGGAATTTCATGAAAAATTGGAAAAATAGCAGCTAGTGACTCTGCCAAACCTAATCTGCACACTTCCTTTGCACTAATGGCATGCTACTTACAGCTAACTAAGCAGATCTAACTTAGTGCGTTGCTGTGAGTCAGTTTGGGACTTTTTCATATTCAGGTAGTGGTCTGTGTGCAATTCCCCTTTTAAAACTTTATTCTGAAAAATGTAGGGGAAAGCCACTTTACATTCATGCACATGTATATGTACCTGTGTGTAGTCTTTAGGTGCCAGCCTTCTCAGGTACATGCTTTACTTATTGGACAGGTATGCGTTTATGTGTAGGCAATCAGACATAGGTTTATTGGCAAGGGATGGGAAAGCTTGAAAGGACTGTAATCCTCTTAATTTTTTGTTTAATATGCTACAGGAAAAAACCCAAACCCAATCTAAAATTTGGGATAATTCTCTTGCTACCATTTCATTCTAAAATGAAACTCTCACACTAACAGTAGATACTTTAAAATGTTATGAAATTATTAAAAATTGGGCTTGTTCTAAATTGGAAAAATTCTGTTCAGTCTCAATTGAGATGCAGATGCCTCTGGAGAAAAATGGGGTTACAGGGTCACATCACTCAGGAGCACTACGCTGTGACTAGAGGAGCTGAAAAATGACACAGGAAAATAATGCTACTTGAATAATTCTAAAGCTGCAAGAAAAGTTTAGACATGATGTATGTGCATGGTAGCAGGTAGTATGTATGAGGGTCTACAGTGCAATTATCACTTTTATCAGTAAGGCTGCATATTTTGTTCTTTAGCTCTCACCCAAGCTTTGTATCTCAGATGAGAGATAGGATTCATAGAATAAGTGGATCCCTTGACTGGTGCAGGATGGGATTTAACGCCTCTTTTGGTAGCAATGAGGATAGTTGTTTTGAGTCCTAACTCAGTCAATCCCAGCAAAGTTGAGCTTTTGAAATATTACTGGATCATAGCACAGATTGGCAAGGCTGTCGTAAGAGGAATGTGGTGCCTTCCATTCAACCTTTTTCCCCTCTAACTTTTTTGTATTAAGGTGTGGGGGTGTGTGTGTGGGTTGGTGAGGGAGTTATGTGTGTGGGAGCAAGTATGGTTTAATTTCCGTGATGTTAAGCCAAACGATCACCTACTGATCGTTGATCACTTGGAGAGCACCTATTGGGACTGATGTCGGCCTCCATGTGTTAAGGACAGGTGATCATGCAGAAGGAAGCAGCAACTGGTCATGACAGGTGGATTTTTTACTTTAAATAAAGATCATGCAAAATGGAGATGTATAGACACACAAATGCATCTATCATCCTTTCAATGAGGCAGTACACAAAGCGCAGCGTTCATCAGCCTCCACACACTTTAAGAAATTCAGTATAATTATCGTACTTCTCTCCATGTTGTGAGGAAATCTATAGATCAAATACTCTGTACACAGTTCTGAAACGGTATTAATAAGCACCCCCAGAACACTATTAAAAATGCATTTTCAGTTAATGCAAAAAGACAAACACCACTGCATTACAAGAAGTGTCATTTTTGCACATAGCAAATGTTCTAATTGCTACTTTTATGAACTCTATGGAGATGAATACAGCTTTCAAAAAAAAAATAATTCAGGAATTAGGCCATTTTGTTGGCATCTTACTTAGACTACTAATGAGCTTTGTGAGCCAGGAAAAATGAGAACTGATTTTACAAAAGATCTGTATGAGGAAAAGAAACTGCTCAGATGTATTTTGACAATTTCCTACAGATGAGGCTAGTTAATGCTTGGCTCAGGAATAAGAATTCCTTCCAGTGAATTATGTCAACTATTTCTAGAGCAGTAAAGTGTTTGAATCACTTTAGGTGTCTGTTCCTCTATTTTCCTTGAACATAAACAGCACAGCTTTGGAAGGAAGCCCAGGCCATTGTAGATGCATTGCATTATTGCTAATGTGATTAACCCAAAGTAAAACATTAAATGCTCCTGAGGCATTAGTCTAAATAATGAGATGACCAACTCTCAGTTTCTTGGGCTCACAGCATGTGGAAAAACATAAAATGCACTTTGTATTTTGTACTGGTGTAACAAATTTATCACACAAAGCTGATACTGAGAGAAATTCTGTGTGTATGGCCACTGAAGTGAAGAGTTAATAGTGGTCAAGCTAAATGTATACTGCAACAAAAACACATTGAGTAAATGCTACTTGCTTTACTGCTGAGAACTGGTGATGAGTTACCTTGCATGAAAGCTGTTGCTAATCTTTCCTTTTAGGCTGCTCTTGCTTCAGTTTGTGTTTAATTCCTGGTTTGAAATACTTCACCTAAGTTCTGTCTGAAATGCTCAGAACAGCAGGAAATGACAGTGAGGGCTTGCATGGATTGTTTGACATGAGGCTATTTAAAACAGACATGTGGTATATTGGAGAATATACCTTCAAAGATATGCAGTACAATTGTTTTATCAAAGGGTAAATAGAAATGGCATTTCTGAGTTCTTGAGATGGTCTTAATGATGCAGCACAATGGCCTTTAGAGCTGAGGTCAGTAAATTCATAAGCAGATACACTGCAGTTGGCAATGTGAGTAAGTGTTCGTAGGATTGTTTCATGTTTCCTCATCTATCAGTAAATATTGTAGGAGGGTAAGAGAGAGTGCTCAGTTAGCTTGTAGCTTAGTAATGAAAACACAAAAAAGCTATGAAATTAAAAAATGTTTTATTTTTGTTAAAGCATTTTTATTTTCAGATCAGAAGTGTATTCACTGCACCCTGTGCTTTTCACCTTCTTGCATTTGAAATTAAAACCCAGGCTTTACAAAGAAAGAACTTAGGGAAAAGTCTCAGACTGAGTAGAATGTTATATACTGAAATAAAATTTTTGTCAAAATTTTCATGATCTGGTGTGCAGAGTCAACAATTATTACCCTTTCAGTATTAATGGCAAAGAAACACCTCTGCACATTACTGTTGAAATGCTCTTTAAAGGTACTTTAGATACAGCAGGATAAACAGTAGTGTCATCTGAGAAAATTGCTTAATTGGAAAACTTATCTTTTCATTTATTTTACACTGCTTCTCAAAAGAAATAATGAAAAACCACTCAAAATGACAGGCATTTAATTTTATCACTCTAACATTAAAAAATCACCCTACTTAGAAGATAGGCTCCTTAATATAGTAAATATCAATTAAAGCATAATAGTCTTTTTGATAGAGAGTGGCTACATGTAGGTACCAGAAAAGTATGCTCCTCTTCATCTCTGGTGATTTTAATGAATGAATTGTTTTATCCCACTATAATCTTGGTCTGTTTAGTTTAGACCACGTAAATTTTAGTTGATGTTAAATTTGCTTTTGCAATACAGTACTTCTGTTAGAATTGGCTGTTAATACCCCTTTCAAGCAACACCTTTAGATCTTATGGGCTGTTTTGAGTAACATTATAGGTCATATAAAACTTACTGTCTCTGAAATAGATACTGATCTGTTGTCACACTGTTGACAATGTTAGGCAATACAAAAACCTTGATACAAATATGCATGTGTGCTGCTCACAGGCAGACTCTCCAACTCTTTGCTCTACAGAAATTCCAGAGGGAAAAAATACTTTCTGGTGCAGTTGGCAATTTTGGATCAGACGTTGTCAATGATAGCGTATGCTCTGCTAGTTACACAGTGGTCCTGAAGAAAAATATAGCTTTGATAGAGTGTTTTTCAGGTTTGCTTTTTTTCTTTTCTGTTTTTGAGAGAGTTTTGCTTGTATAATAGCAGCAACAAAGATAGAAAAAATTATCTCAGTTGCTATATTTATCCAGAACTATAGGAACGTTCCTTATTTCACAGTATGTAAAGTCCCTTTCTAGATTTCAGAAAGTACAGTAAGTACAAATGTTAGGCTTAGGTTTCTTTTCTCAAATTTATGGTCTCATTTTTAAATATGCATGGCTTGGTAATAAATTCATTCATCTGGAGAGAATAAGAGCTTAAGTGGAATATAAATGATCCAGAAACCCAGGTCTGGTGCCCTAACATAGGTGACATTCAACTTATATACATACATTTGCATTTTATCCTGTTATGTTCAGAGGAATTTACGAAATATCAGGCATTTACTTTGCATTTTGAATACTTATTCTGGGAAAGCAAAGGTTTCAAGTACCAGTGCTAGCTTTTTCCTTTTGTGTCACGAACTCAACTGTGGCTCCAAAACTATTCATTCTGCTAATTCTGTCCATCTCTAGTAAAAACGTCCTAATCTTGTTTCTCTGCTTTTCTTTTTTGTAACAAACATTCTTGTTTGGTTTGCTGGGGGCTGTCTCCTTAAATGAGCTGTTTGGAGATGTTTATTCTGCCTGTACAAGTTTTTTCAAGCTTTAATGAGTCAGGAGGACAGTTGTGAGTTAGTCACTGCCTTGTTGAGACTATAGTACTTATTAACTGTGATGCTGTAGTTAAGGTTGATAAAACTTTCATTTTAATTAATTAAAGCCTTTATCTTTTTAAAGGTATTTGGAGACACCCTTCAAAGCTTTTAGTTTTGGAGGGTTTTTAATAATTTTTTTCTTCTCCTTACAATTATATACAGCTTGAGCATAAAGCCCAAAGCACCTAGTTGAAGTTGGCTGCCATTTAAAAAAAAGTGCAGTGGAAAAGGGATGTTGGGAGAACAAGATAGGGAATGTGCTATAAAGGTCCATAATTTTATTTATGCTTCTTGTGTTGCATTGCTGTGTGTTGGAAGGTGTTTGCTGCTTTATGGTTAAGAAAGGGACACTACTTCCCTATTGTGATTTTGCTTTCTTGTAAAAATAGGAAAATACTGCTGTGTTTACTCATAGGCAAGTAGGAGCCAACGTCTGAATTCAGTGATGACAATGAAAGCAATGGTTTGCATGACACGATGAAGAGGTGAAGTGGGAGAGTGAGAAATTGCCTCAATCAGGGAACCCCAAAGCATATTATACTTCTGTTTACAGGCCAACAAAATAAATGAATGTTATTATGACAGCCTGCACCAGCTGAGGATCTGTCCCCATTTATCCGTTGCCACTCAGGTTCCCTGAGGCTCTAAGTAATTCTTTGTGGCTAGTGACTTCAGGCATACGCAATAGCTCTATTGGTGTGTTTATAAATAAGGGATGCTTTGACATTGACTTTAGGTTCCTACCTTACTGAACAGAGCAAGAAAACTTCATAGCTGAAAGTCAAGTCTAATGCTTGAAATTCCACATGCCCCACACCCTAATGAATCAGTAAATACTGTGAGGCAGTACTTAAATCTAAAGGGTTTGAGGTGTAACATCGGGATTCAGGCAGAGTTGTAAACCACAGAAGTGGTTTTAATTTTTTGAAACCCCTGTAAAGCACAACTTTTCCTTTTGTTGAGAGAGAGCACCTACTGACAAGGTTTTCAATAAATTAGGCTTTTTTAAAAAGGATTTTATGTAGTTTTTTGTTAGGAAGATTGCTTATAGTCTGTTTAGTTTGGTATAACTCAGTATGGTAGAAAATGCCCCAGGAAGCTTCCTATGTAAAAGACAAAGCTGGGAAGGCATGAGACACTGCAAAACTCAGAAGATTAATTTCACATTTAAAATGCCTGGGACATGCATCTTCTTTCTCTTATGTAAGTGGTAGTGCAGGTTGAGGTATATCAAATGAGATTAAAAGCTATGATGTTTGCTTAATCTAAATTGCAGAATTTGTCACTTGTTTATAATTCAGATTTTCAACATAAGCAACAGCAAAATGGCACACAGCCATCATGACATGGATTTCAAATTCATAGGGCAGTAGATAGAAACCTAGAAATACTCTGATTGAGAATCCAGTGAAACGTGTCTTTTTCTAGCATTGCATTGAGCATAAACAAGAAAGGCTGCAGACTGACTTTTGGAAGTAAGTCAGCAAATGGATGATTTTATTACTTGTTAATGCAAAAACATTAAAATAGCCTTTCTGAAGATGTGAAAGAACATAATGCTACTTTTTTTGACAGTAAACTAAGATATGGTGATTGAACCAGATTTAACAACTCATTTAATGGGCTGAGTTTTCTTTAAACTTTAAGAATCAATGAAGTATAAAACCATGCCCAAGCTCCAGTTTCAAAAGAAATATAAGCACTGAGGAGCCCAAGCGTTCCCCGTTTAAAATGGAAGCTGAGCCCTTCAATGAAAGAGTCAGATTAATAGGTGATGAAGTCCAACTGATTTCAGGAGGAAAAAAATAATGTTCTTCGGTGTTTATAAGCTTGATCTTTCTTAAGTAAATTAAAATATGTATGTGTGTGTATATATATATAAAAAAGGGTCCTAGGTCAGAAAGCATGTAAGCAATCATTTTTCTATAGACTATTCAACAGGGTACTGGAAGACCTGGATTCTGATCTTTACACAGAAGATTACTGTATTTTTACCTAATGATTTATTTTACATGAAACAGAAGCACTTACTTGGGCAGGAACTGAAACCTCACTAGTGGACACAATAACTGCTACAGCAAAAATTGTCTTGTTTTCTGCTGCAGTTACTTTCTGTGTTCCTCATCTTGGGGATACATACATGTATGTGAAGAACTGGTGAGGTTTGAGCTAGAATTTCTCCAGAATGGTGGAAAAAATATGTCTGAGTTGAGGCAAAGGGAGCATGCCACAAGTTGATGCAGCATGTGAGAGGGCGAGCAGGGACACTTTTGCTGTGTCTAAAATGAAAACGGGGTGGCCACAGCATTTGTAGGTATCCCTTTGGGTAGGGATTAGAAAACCTTGGGGACTCCTCATGGCCATGAGATAATCAGACTGTACAAGCCTGCACTGATTCCTGACCAGGATTAATGGACATAAATAAGTGAATAGCAAAGGCAATTGGGAAGTTTCAAGGTCACAGTGTTCAACAGCTTGTCTACTTGTGAGATTAGTTCAGCAAAGCATGACTTTTAGGATTGCTGTTTAGGGCGTTTTGCATAAACAGTACTTTATAATTTTTATATGAATAACAGTTCTATATATTTGTTTACATAGAAAATATCCTCTATTTATAAACCCAGAAATTTATGTACAAGAAACTTCTTTATTATTTGTCCTTGTGTAACAACATGGTGTATTTCTTTTGAACAAGTCAAAAAATTCAGAAACACTATATGTTTTAAAGTGCATTGAAATCAATTGCTTCTTTCTGACATGAGGTAACTTTCTTATTTAAATCTCATAGATGTGCTGACAAGAAAATCACTGTTAGACTGTTTTGGCACTGATAATTTTCTATAAGAAACCTATATTATAGTATAATTAGCTGTTTACTAAATGCTAAAAGCCCATACTGCTATACAGAGCCTAGGTTATTTAATATCTGTTTTAATTAAAACTTTCATATTTAACTTATGCTAGAACAACTTGATAGGTTTGTTATCAAGGGTGCCAGAGCTGTGCTTCCATTCTGCATTACCTTTAAAAATACCCCCCAAAGTTCAGGTTTTCCAGAGGAGTGTTTCACAAGATTAGAAAGTTTCATACAATTTCTTTCTGTTACTAAGCTCCTCTGAAAACCTGGATACAGCCAGTTATAAATCATCATATGTTTTTATTTGCTTAGATTTATAAGATTTCTATTGCAGCCCATATGCTGTTTAAGACCATTAAAGCCTAATTCTTTTCCCAGTTAGCACCTTTTTTTTCTTGTTGGAGGACAAAAGTTATGGTTTTTTCCTCAGGCTTTGTGAATAGTTTAAGAAGAGAGTTTAAATGCTCTTGCATTGCATGAAATGCTTGCTAGCAGAGAGGAAAACCATAAAAAACTTAAAAAATGAGAGGCTTAGAAATTTGGTTTGGTTTTTTTCAGACTGAAGTGATACTGTGTTTAGTTTTGGGCACCTTCACTACAAGATTGACATTGAGGTGCTGTAGGGTGCCCAGAGAAACAAAAAAGCTGGTTAAGGGTCTAGAGAAAAAGTCCAATGAGGAGCAGCTGAGGGAACTAGGATTATTTAGCCTGAAGAAAAGGAGGCTGAGATGAGACCTCCCACTATAACTACCCAAAAAGCAGTTTGTAGTGAGGTATCTCCTCTCTAGTAACAAGTAATAGGACAAGAGGAAATGGCCTCAAGTTCTGCCATGGAAAGGTTTAGATTGGAAAAAGTTCTTTACCATGAAAGTTGTCAAGCATTGGAATAGGCTGTCCAGGGAAGTGGTTCATTTTATCCCTTTGAAATGAAACACTCATTTCATGTTTTCTTGAAGAAATTCCAATATTATTTATCAAGCAAATTAGGAGAAGAATGTACATACATGCTTTGGAAATAAAGCAAACTAACAAACGTAGACGATCAACATATTCATTTCATACCCTTCTTTCTTTGGGCCAACTTGACAGTATTACAGTTCTAAAACTATGAAAGTTCACTGAGTTTCCAGAGCAATTATTTTGCTAAAAGCAACGCTACCTGATCAATGATACAGAGAGTTAAGAGGCATCTTGATCAATATCTACAAAGCAGGGATATAAGATTCATCTCAGTAAATGTGATCGTTATTTAAAGGCTCATGTTATTTTTCCCTACCATGTACTTCCCCTCAAACAACACAGTTTTGGCAGATGCTTGAAGTCAACTGGGTTTATGCTTGCACTGTTAATTTTGGTTGACTACTTAGAGGTCTAAATGAATTTGGCATATTTTGGTATAGAGTAATAAATTATCAGTTTTGTTCTAAAGTCCCAGATAATTAAGACATTCCCTAGCAGTATTTCTGGATACGTTTGGTCGGTTCCTTAGCTGCAGTTTGAACAACTTCATGTTGTGTAGCAGCTACCTTTTGTATGACAGGGAGATGAAAATGGAAAGAAAAAAAAATGATTGCATGGAATGGAAGAAAACATTTTTTGCATTCTTAGACATATCAAAGCAACTGGATGGATTCTATCCAAAGCTTATAACTTTATTCATAATTTTCTGGAAATATCTATAAACTACTCTGCGTATTTGGCATGTGGAAAATTCACCCTATCACTTATTGCAAACTGAAAGGCATGAATCTTTCTTATTGCTGTGTAATTTTTCTTCTCTCATGTACCAAATTCTAGCAATAAAAGTGTATCTTTCATTTCTTCCTTTCTGTTGTCAGTAACTGCATGAAGCTAGAATACAAGGTACGTGAGATGGTATGTAACTGTCTGCCGTGCTAAGAAATTGTGCCCAAAATGAGACCCTTCTGGCCAATGAAGACCAATAATTGACAGCAGGAGCCAGGTACATGTCATGTGCAAGTCACAGTGGCAATCCAAAATCTCCCATTTAACAGCTGCCCAAGACTGCCTCTCACATTTGGAGTCAGAAAGCCCAAGTCCTCTGTCTTTTTATTTTGTTATCAAGGCCTATTGCAGCATAAATGTTTATAAACTTTGTTTATTGTCATTCAGGCAAAATGCTATGAATAACTCTGAGAGGTCAAATGCATACCTTATCTTAGCAGAGAAGTACCTTGCAAATAAATGATGGGCATTTCAGGAGATCACTGAAACTCATTACCTGAACAATTTCTCATTTTCAGGTAGAAATGAAAGGAAATTATCCAATTTCTCTTTTTATAATAACACCCAATACATTTAATGTGCAATTTCATATTGCTTCTTGATTTATAGCATTTACCAGGCTAATCGTGCTCTAGCTACTATTAAAAAAGCAGCTATTATATTAACTCTTCTGGTGGGGATGTGCCCCATGAAGTGTTTTCTTTTCTCACAGGTAACTTTATGTGCGATTCTGAACATCTCAGGGTTTGGAGCAGGATGCATTTCTTAATAGGGCTTTAATCATGTACACCAGACCATTTTCTACTGCTTGTAGATACTACATATGCACTTTGGTTATACCCACAAATCCAGAAATGGTGGCAAAGGCCACCAGCTACAGGAAAGGCATCATATTTAGCAATATTTTTCTATAAAGAAAAGATATTTACCTGGGATCTAAATCAATATTTTGGCCTGCACTACTACAGGAGATCAACAGGAAGTGACAAACCAGAATCTGATTCTATGCTGTCTGTGACCCATGTCACAAGTCATCAATAGGTAACTATGGGAATTACTCAAATGCTTAATCACAATGATGTCTGATATACTTAACCAAAATTGAAAATGCTGATAGTAATTTACAGTGTCTAAACGTCTTATAGCTGAAGGTAAAAATCTGCCTCATCCTATGCCTTCCTGGATCATTTCTTACCCCATACACTGGTGGACAGAGTGTGATCAACAGCCATGCAGGTTCCTCAGCCAACCCCAAAACTACTAATGTTCTATCATACCTGGAGTACCGTGTGCAAAGATGGGGCTCATCAGCAAAACCATGGGCCTTGAAGGTAACATTTGGTAATCGTAGGATGGTGTCTTCTGTGAACTCTTGCTTCTGCCTGTCCTGTCACTCACACAAGTTCCCTTGTTGGCTTAGCTTGATTTGAATAGTTTTCAGGGTGTTATTTGCAACTGTGAAACTTTTAAATAGCAGTGTAGGTTTTGCGACCTAGGAGTCTGCCCATAAATCAATAATATCCAAGTGCTGAGGGGAGCCTAGGGAGCCGGCAACATTGTTTCCCACGTATGTGCAATTAGTGTTTGTTAGTGCAGGAACATTCAAGCTGTCATCAGTACAAAGATGTTAGGCAAAATGCTGTCCTTTAGATGCTTGCAGGTGAAGATACTTGGTCAACTAAGGATAGTAGTAGTTTTAAAATAACTGCAGCATTAATGGTTAGACTTGTTACATCAAATTACAGATATTTCTGGATTTCAGAGGGTTTTGTTAGGATTGAAAAAGCTCTCCAGGCAAAGACAGTGTGATCTCTGTTAAAAGTGTGCCTGGGTTAAAAGGAACTCAGTGAGCTGAAGTGGCTTGGCTGAAATTGGGCTCACACCAGGAGTGTTTATTGCAGCATGTTTTAAAATACTTATTGTACTCTGGCTAAAGAGAGGAATATGACCCTGGAAACAAAGAGCCAGCTTGTTTTTTGGAGCTATTTCTGTTACTGAGAGAGAATACCAGTTAGACTGATTATGAGTATTCTAAAACCAAAATAAAATAATAAACAGTACAAAGTACACAGAAATATGACAGTACTTGAAAACATACTGCCTTTAACTGAACTGTTTCTCTTTAGGTTGTGGCCACTCACAAATTACAGTTGAAGATACTTAGGCTGGCATTCCATTTTGTATAGTAAATCAACAGATCCTTCACTTTCACTAAATGGTTTTCCAGGACTCTACAGGAAATATGACCCAGGGGAATATGGTTGTAGAAGAGAATGTGCCAAGGCCAGGAGAAAGCATTTAATTAAACCTCCTTTTTCTAAACTGACCTTCCTCTTGACAAATGGTGAAAGGAAAATGTGTTCACAGGAATACAAGCAAAACAATTAAGAAGGTTCACAATAATTTATAACTATTGAATTATGGATTATCTGAAGATATATGAACACATGCTCTTGGCTATTGAATTTAGAGTATCTCAAGGACTAGCTATGTTTCAGGAGGGATAATCCTTGTGTGTTTGTGTGAGACAGAAAAAGGGAAGCAAAGATGCATTTACTTGAGTGAACCTGCCACTAATTCAGGAATAAATGAGGAGCAGTAGCAATCAAACTGCCACATGAATCTAGTAACAAATAACTGCAAGGAGATGTCTTGTCTTCAGCTTTATATAAGCAGAGCAGAACTCAACGGTGGAGTATAATATTCACATGAGGCTCTTATTATCCAAGCAATAGGATCACTCCTCCTTGCCTCAACTGACTGCAGGACACTGTTCTTTCCAGTGCCAGAGTAACATCTCACACCTGTAGATTTAGAGAAGGTATTGCTCCACTTACCATTATGTGAAACTGTCGCAAAGTTTTGAAAGTGATTTAGGAGATTCAGCTCCATTGATTTTTTTTTTTTTTTTTTAATGTAGTTGACATTTCTAAGCCACTTCTGACTACAGAATTTTGTAATATGGTGTGGAATGCGTGTTTCAGACTTGTATTTTTTTGCTGGTTTGGGAATTTAAAGGAAATAGTTACTTCATCACCCTGAAAGTTTTAATGCAGTTAGTCTCAAGACTCACTAGTATTTACAGTAAGAGATGAGGACTGGAAAGCAATAAAAAGGGACAAGTATAGTTTGCATAAAGCCCAAGACAGGAGGTTGTCAAGCATACACAGATGCTTTCCAGTCACTTGAAGGCTGAAACCTGTGTGACCTCTGCCTGAGTTTGCGATGTCTGACCATCTTAATGCTCCCAATACCAGAGCCAGGTGGTGCCTGCCCTTTACCAATACCTAGCATAGTGCAGGTTATGGCGACCCTCAGCGTCTGAAAGGCTTATCAGGTAAGGGTGCAGAATCACAGCCTGGATAGTGACAGAAGCAGTCTTACTTGAGAGGAATTTTCTGTCAGGTTAAAGCAATTTTCTGTCAGGTGTACTCAGTGATCAAAGCTATTATGGTAATAGCTTGATCACTGAGTACAGTCTTTCATAATACAAGAGTCTAGCCTTATGCCCACAGCACAGCAGGGCCTGCAAATAGAGGCTGATACAAAAAACACTTTAACACTACTTGTGCCTTATGATCACTTTCAAGCTAGGTTGTTATTGTTCAGAGAATTTTGTTTAGCAAACACTGTGGGATTAAGCATGGTCATTAAATCCAGTTCTATTGCTACCTCTCCTCTAGAGCCTATTCATATAGATTTCTACAAATGCAGACTTGAAGATAATTTTATCTTGCAACTGATTTGACAGTAAATAAAGGTATCTAGATGCTATGACCATGTAATGGCTAATCAGAACTTAACTCTGGCAAAACTCAGAAACAAGTAGATCTTTAATAAGACAGACTGTATAAAGAAAGGAAGAAAGTATAGATCTTTTTGTATAACTGGAAAACTATAGTAATATAGGCAGCACTATCCACCTTATCTAAACTAATCTGTTAATCTTTTGATCTAAAGCGTGTCTTCCTATGTTCTTAGGCTGTGGAAAAAGAACAGTCCTGGACTGCACCTACTGTTCTGGAGCCCTAACGCTCAGTCATATTTTTACCACCACTTCAGCTCTTGACATTTCTTACCACAACTGTTGCCTTTCCAGATAAGACAGAACTCTTTTCAAACCCCAGAGTATTTTATTTCTTTTGTTGGTGTGGAGTTAGTTTGGTGGTTGTTTGTGGGATGTGGAGGTTGGTTTTTTTAATTTGAAGGGCCTCTTCTGGGAAGCAGAAAGAACAACTCTGGAAGCTTAAAGTACAGACCAAATCTGATCAAAGCTTACCACTTGGCAGCAATGTGTGCTGCTACTGTGGCTTTGTAAATTGTCTTTCTGCAGCATCTCTTTGAACACAGCTGAACACAGGGAATACTACTTTAGATGTTGGCAATACTGAAAATATTTTTGTTACTGAAACAGTAGCACTATAATACTGGCCAAGGTCATGTTGTTACTCTAGTTGTCATGAAGTTCTTTCTTTCAGCAGTATATAACCAGTTGACAAAGGGCTGGGATAACAGAGTCTAACTCAACCAAATGATTTTGTTTTGGTAGACAGTCATGCTCACCAGCAGTCAAACCACAGCATTTACCCTGCTGCCCACCTGTATCCCTAATGTAATATTGTGGTGAATGTACACATTGTCTTTTGATATTGGAGCAATGGATTAAATTGTTGAATACCGAAGGAACCAAAACCTTGACTCCTTGTAGGAATAGCTTATCCATGAAAAATTCTAATTGTAAGGGGATATACTAGCATTCTCAATGGTATTGAACTCTGCTGGCTCATGACTTTTGGGTGCTCATGTCTGCTAAATGCTCATTTCCTATGTTGTTCAGTGGATCTGCAATATGGAAATAGGTTGGAGTTCAGGAGTTAGCAGTGTCCTGATTTTCCAACTTTTACATCATATCACTGAGCAATGTTGTAATTTTATGTTAACAAAAACTCAGAATAAACTTTTAAACCTTTCCTTAAGAAATTTACCTTGCCAAAATAGCAGAATGTGAGTTGATAAGAAAACCTCCAGTAGGTAACTTTTACTCCAAGCTTTTGTGTTCTATTGGTGCTATTCAAAGCAGGCTTACCACCAAAACAGATACAAGTAAACCTGCATAAGGAGTATATATTTGGGTTGAATGATTCAGTCTATGAAGAGTAAATAGTACCCTTGTGACAATTCTTTTGACTTTGGTGGCTTTATATCAGTGATAGAGAAATGATTAATTTAATTTCCTAGTTTGGTGCTTTCGCATAGAAGAATGCAATGAAGAGACACTCCTGCTGAGAGTGTGAGCTTGGACAGTCTTGGTCATCCCCAAAGAAATGGTATGGCCTCTAGTCATTTAGAGAATGTTGGAGGTTTGGAACTGGGGTTGAAGTAGAGACGGCCTCTTTTCAAGGGGTGCCAGGCACATAGACATAGGCTGTTTCTAGAATACATAGCAAAGGCAATGGCCAGATAGACATGGTATTAAAAGCTACTACTCAATGCAGCTTAGTATTTATTGAGAATAAAAATGCCATTCACTGAAGTGCTCCTGCTAAGAGAGGCATGAAGACTCTAGAAATCTCTTGACAAACATTGACATAGGAGGTGATGATAAACAAACAGAGCTTAATACCTAGCACAATGCTTTATAGGACATGTTTTATTAAGAGCTTTGTATTTTTGCTCTGCTTGGCAGAAGAATCCTTTATCTCCAAACCTCTCATTGCAGACTTACTGTAAAATGTAGTGCTCTATTTTTAATCAGAGTGTGAGGAATGGAGGGAGATGTATATCCAAATGCATTAGTAGGTAATATTGAACTTCTCTGAGGGTACATTTATCAAATACTTCAATTTAACTGTGAACTCATGTTTAAATGGCTTTGTTTTGTTGTTGATATATCACGATGATATTCTCATACACCAATCTGGGTTTATTCATTGGCTGCCAAAAGCAGTGTATTGTTGTCCTTTCACATAGGGAGTGGAGGCAATTTTTTTTTTTTTTTTTTTTTGCTGCAAGTCTCAGATAAGCCAAAAGATAAAGTATTATTTAGGAAAGTGATGCGACCAATTCTTCTCTTAGAATACCAGCTGATAACACTGTAACTGACTGTGGATATGCTCAGAAATGTTATGTTACTGTGACAGGCAACTGGAAACATTTAAATAGTTCTGTAAGGGAACACTCGCTACTTCCTGAAACTCAGTTTCAGGTATCTAAAACAAGAGACAGCTAAAATAGCTAAGACATTTCTGAACACGTCTTGTTCTTTTAGAACAAAGTATAAAAAAAATAAAATCAGAATTTGCCAAGAATTTTTGAAGGTTACTTTGTATGGGTAAATATTCTTGTAATATAATGAGAATATTGGTATGGATTTCTTTTAAAACTCTATTTTGACACAAGCGTCATGTAGACGTGAATTCTGCCATTAGCAGTTTGTATTTCCAAGGCTTTAAGAACCTTTCTTAGATTCAAGATATGGTTTAAGTAGGAGCATGTGTTTCAACATAATTAGTTTGCTGAATGTAGGGACCTAGAATTGTGACCCTTAAACATGGATGAACTCCTGGGGTCCATTTAAGCTGCTTCTTTTACAAAAGCCTCAGTACAGCTGGCCTCTGCAACCTTGTGAGATAGCTGTGTGACACTGCTGCATTAAATGGGTGATAGAAATTGAGCTTTTTTCAGTAGCAGATGTTAGTTTTGATAATGTATCTTACTATATGTTTTAGCAACAATTTGCAAGTGTTGTATAAGCCATACATATTCCTGAAATATATCAGCTGGTAGCTATCTCTGAGGACACATCTTCATCTTTTCTCTAAAAATGGTGTGACAGATGATATTTACGTTGAATTTTAACTGAAAAAAAGAAAAGCAGATTTGATGCTATTGCTGTGAGTAGTGGTAGAAGATTATGAAAATTCCAGTTATTGTGGGAACAGAGTGATTTTTTTTTTTTAAGATTATTACTACTACTATTTTAAAAATGTCATTGTTCTAGTCCCTTATCTGTTGGTATATGAGGAATCTTAGTCACCATTATGAAAATTTCATTATGTAAATTATGCAAAGTGCAATATATTCTTTTATATGTCTTTAAATTAATGGGTGATAGATTTATGTTAAAAAAAAGGCATAAGTTGGTCTGTAAAAAAAAAAAAAAAAAAAAAAAGCTAAAGCACTTATCTCTAGGATAAGACTAACTTGATCAACTTTGAGGAGTTGTGTTGCCTCTCCTGGTAGGAACCGTGGTCTATTCCATATAGCTAGAGTTGACACAATTTAATATGTATGTGAATTAGATTAAATTAATCCAAACAGTCTCAGAAATCACATGTTCCTCTTTATTACCCTTTGGATGCCTCCTGTTCAATTAAATATACGACCTGCTGGATATTCACTTTATGATGAAATGGTTAATTGGCAAAAGAGACCCTTCAACTTTGGACTGTTATTTGCTTGATCATTGTATTTTTCACTGCTCCAGTCTCCTGAGACTTTTCTTATCTATACAGCAGCTTGTAGGTTGTGCATGGAAATCCAGTGTAGTCACTGTGACCTTAAAGCAGCCATTCATATAATTTTCATTCCCTTTAAGTACTTAATTTTGATAATGTGAATAACTTTATTTCTATTGGTTTAGATTAACTAATCTAGCACTGTGCTTTGGATCTGAACAATAATGGTAAATCTGGCTCCCTAAAGCACGGAGGAATCGCACAGAAGTGGTTTCACACTGCCCTGAAATAAAGTGCCTGCTCTAAGTTCACATTAACTGAATGCTTAAGGGCTCAGGTGAAACCAGTCTCCCTCTTCTGTGCTTACACACATAGTTGTAGCATTTCACTGGGTTCGTCCTGCTTTTCTGTATGATGACATACCAACCCACTCCAATGAGTATTTTCACAGATAATCATAGCATTTTGTACTCATAATAGCATCCTTTGGCTTTGTGAGCTGAACTCTCCAAGCCAGCATGTAAAAAACATAATCTCTTTCTCTCCTAATTTTATTAGTAGTAAAAAACCAGAAAAGATAGATGCAGCTCAGAATTGCCATTAGGCACAACTGCAGGCATGCTGGGGATACTGCACCAAGCAAGGTGATGTAATTTGGAGCAGCCTTTAACTACCAGCAAACCCAAGTCTCCTGGAACCCATACAGATATTCACTGGCATGAATTATCACCACTCTTAAATACAATTCCTTATAAAAATTATGTAAGACTAAAGTGACAAATGCTGGTAGCTAAGAACAAAATTCCATTTTGATGCATAGTGAATTATGAAAATTTAAACATATTTGCTAGAAAAAGAAATTGAAGCCTCAAGGTACTTTTGTAATTCAATGTGCCTATTCAAATTTGACCACACATCTATAATTTATGAAGCTGCATGTTTTGATGTCAAGAAGTTAAATGGGAATTGTGAACTTAATAAATTAATAGTAAGGAAATCTATATCCCAACTACAAAACCAAATTAATTGATTAGTAAATCTGCCTGACAGATTTACTGGGGTTCAGAGAAGATTCCCAAAATGATGAGCATTTCAGGCAAATAATGACTGTCTACTTCTTGTGTCTTGGGTAAAATTTGTACAGATGGGTAAAGAAAATGGCACATGCTTGTATCAAACATGATAAACAGTTAGTATTAGAGTCATCCTCTCATTTTTACTCTTGTGGGCCTTCCCACCTCTGGGTAGTACTGAGTAGTAGAAGAAATATCATTCATATAATCAGGTAGGCTTGGGTTGGAAGCAACCTTAAAACCCATCTAGTTCTCAGCCCCCTGCCATGGGCAGGGACACCCTCCACTGACTCAGGTTGCCCAAAGCCCCATCCAACCTGGCCCTGAACACTGCCAGAGATCCAGGGGCGACCACAGCTTCACTGCATCAGGGCCTCACCACCCTTGTAGAGATGAATTGTATCCAATTAAATCACTTGCGTTAGTGAAAGCACTTGATAATATTAATTACCTGAAGAACTAGACGTGCACAGGCATATAGGGGTCAAAGAACTTAGACTAGGCCTGTGATTACTGCCCACCTTCTTTTTCCCTGTACCATATTCTCAAAAATATTCCTTAATCTCCTATTATCGTAATCCAAAGTGATTTTCTCTGCAAGATCTAATGAGAATGCTCCTCCTCAGCCACATTTTTTTGCCATGTAAAGATGTTTCTGACTAGCAGTGACAAATTGGCAAATCTCAGAAAGATGTCTGATAGTGGCATGAGAGAAATGAAAAAGAACCAAACCATGACAGAAAGAGAAAGCCCCCAAGTTGCGGATAGATGGCCACATTTAATGGTTACACAGTGCAGTACTATGCCAGTCCTTATTTTGTCTGCAAGCTTTTATCTATGCTCTTTGTTCAAGAAATTTAGTTCTCTTTAGCTGGTATTTTATAGCAACAGTCTGACATGAAGGCTTGTTAATCAGATATAATTTTATAAACAAGGAAAGCATATGCTATATATAGATTAAATGATAAGGAATTGTGAATTACAAGCCTATCTTGATACTAGGGTTTCAGGTTTTTTTGGTGATCTTCTGAACCATGGCAGCGAGTTCTACACAGATTACGAAGTAACCAGAACTCAGCACTAGCATTACACTCTTATTGATAAAAGGGAGGTTTCAAAAAAGTACACTTGGCAGGCCACTGCACTTAAATTGGTCTTTATTCCAGCTTCCTATTTCCTTCTCTTTTCTCATTTAATCTATCTTGTCATTCATTGCTGTCTGTGAATACAAGTGACTGTGAAGTAATTTAAAAAATTATGTAGTGAAGAAGCCTATATAAACCAATAAGCAATAAATCAATGACTGAATGATGCACCAATTCAGGAAACTTTCAAGTATATTCACATTATAATCAGAAATACATTATTTATGACCTGTTTGTGTAACGAATACAGATTTTTGAGGGCAAAAACCTGCCTTTCTTCAATAGTGAGGATGATACTGCTAACATCTATTCACAGTGATAAAAAGGAACAGGAGTGAGACGCAGTCTTAGGAAATAAGGATAGATCTGACTTGTGTCCAAAACTATAAGGAGCTTGGGAAGAACCTGTTCCATGTGGTCTGGAGCCTCTACTAGATAGCCAAACACCACCTTTGTGCTAGTAAAACTCTTTTAAAAAGCATATCTTAGAAAGCTGTAGGAATTTAGTGATTGCATTCTATTTCAGTGGTAAATATTGTAAAGAGAGTACTAACCTGATCTGAAGCCATGCAAGCATTGGTGTTGTGCCCCCACCAAATACCCAGACTGTGAAGAACACAATGAGCAGTGCTGTTGTAAACATCATTTGTTTGGGTTGGGATTCTGTGTCTCGAATAGCCAATGCAAATGCTATTGCACCACGTAAGCCTAAAAAAATACAAAAATAATGAACTTAATGTGATGGAGAAGCAGAATTTTACTATTTTCAGCCCAAATCCAATTCCAAGGGTGGAGAAATCATACTTACAAAACGCTGGTTTGTGCTAATTGTAAGGATGGTGCATAATGCAACTGTAACTTTGCAAAAGTACACACTGAAACTACTCACATAATCAGGAATTCATTTTACATCTACTGAATGCTTGTCGTAAATAATTTCAAATTAAACAGAAATCTGGACTTTTATGTATGTTAAAATAGAAATTTATTCCCTTTGTTGTTTTACTGACTTCAGCGGGTCTACTCATAATCAGGTACAAGTGAGAAAGAGGGTTGGCATTAAAATCTGTAGCCAAGTAGGCTACCCATTTCTTGCTTGAAAATTTCTTAAAAGTTTAAAAAAAATCTTTTGATGTGCTAAGAGCAGTCATAAAGGTTATGGCTTAAGAACAATTGAGTATTTTTTAAAAATTTCAGTGTCTAAATAGGGTATGTGGAATAAATGCAGAGATTTAGTTCTTAGTGTACTTGAAATATAAGTTGTAAAATGATACACCTAAAGAGGCTGAGTAAACAAAAACTTAGAAATGTGGAGAAAATAGCCAACAGTGAGGTTAAAAGATGCCCCATAGGTAGTGTAAGCTAGTCAAATAGGTCCTCACACAGTGACATATCTAAAAAAAGGGAAAAATAACCCACTAGTGCCCACAGAATGCATAATAAAAATAATACGCTGCTTTCCAGTGGTTTTTATTTATAATTTTCTAGGGGAAAAAGTCACCAAAGTAAGTTGAGAGCAAAGCCATTACATGTATACCATACACACCAAATCCAAAAAGTATGCTTTTCGTACTTTTTATCAAAAGTATTGATTAAATCTAATAATTAAACCTCTTGTAAGGCACTGACGGTATATATAGAAACATTTAATCAACCACTAAAAAGCAGCTATTTTTGGAGTAGAACTCTAAAGTTCTTTAAGATTACACTGGTAGAATGTGAATTATGTGCTATGGAAGATGGACAGTTTATCTGGAGAATAACATAAAGCCATTTCTGCAAGGCTGCACCAGACTAGTTACATAGTTTAAAATGGTCAGTGGCAGCAGGTTTAAGGTCTCTGCATTTATGAAAATAACACTGCAGTCAACAAGTGGACTTGGTTTTTATACAAAAAAATCTCCAAAGATGTTCATGCTTTACTGTCTTGTGTGTGTGTGTATTTCAGCTCATTTTAAACATGTATCTGAGGAGGGAATGGACCACTAGTGAAATGGTATTTTTCCAGTGGTTATAGTAATAATTACTTGCCCATGTTAAGTGCTTAAATTACTGGTGCCCACCCTTTAGTGGAAAACAATGCTGCTTTTCACAACTGCATCACAATGATACGTGCAATATTAAATTAGAACATTGGTAGGAGGTAATGTTCAGTAAATAATTGTTAATATAACATTAGGGCTTTGTACTACTTGAGCACTGTACAGCAGCCACCCCATAGTACTGTGTTCCACAAGCCTCTTGCTGATTTATATGCAGTAGAGGGAAGCACAATAAAAACAGATGTTGGAAGAAGAGTGGAAAGTACAGTACTGCACCTGTGAAATTGTCCCCTCCTGGTCATGTGGCAGTAATGCCCAAATATCAGAAATGTTATTGCCATTAATAAGTCCTTCTGGATGCATTTAGTTTCCTTCTCTCTTAATTTATTACCAGTTAAAGGCATCATAGCAGGGTCTGAACTGATGCATTTTTCATGCAGCATAGACCACAAGTGTATAGTGATATCTCCCTTACAATTTATGATATTAAAATATTTCTTCTTTTCTGGCCTGACTCTTTTCGCCAACATTGAACTTAATTTGAGCTTAGGCTTAATTATATAAGAACTAAGCTAGTTTTGATTTACAATGAAATATTATCAGGAACTATGATTAAATACAGTTGTAAAAGTGAATCCACCCTTTGTAATGTGTTGTCAGAGGAGTGGCAGAAACAGGTGAAGAATGTAATAAATCAAAATGCTATGTAATCTGCTTGCAAGCCCTAACTCTTCCAGCTTTTCTCAAATGTATTACTACTCCTGAAAAAGTAGAACTTAATGACTACAGTAAATTTTTTTGCAGAGTAGGTATACTAATCGACAATGTACTTGCCTGGCCTTAATTGCTTTTTCCAGGCTTTGATGCTCATGGTGATTATGGCATTAAAACTCAATAAAGCAAACAGTAAATGTTTGGTGCATTCAATAACGTCAAAAGGCAAACAAAACTAACCCCGTATTCATTATTTTCCACATCTCAGTGTGCAAAGTTGTAGTGAATGAAGCTGTTTTCACCACAATTGAGGGGAACCTGATGCTATACCCGAATCTTGCTGCTGATCTTCTGTAGGCAATAAGCATCTTCCTCCAAACTCGAACTCAATGCCTCATACCAGAAATGTGTGTCTCTTCTGGCAGTCATTGCCTTCTTGCTTTATTGCTGTATATAGTATGATCGGTTTATAGTAAATAAGAATGTTATTGGTCACTGAGCACAAATCTGTATATTCTAGGAGTTCGGTGAAGTGTGCAGGAGCTGGCAGTGTGCATGGCAGTCAGTCTTTAATGCTCTGCTTGCAGATGATGCCATTTACTTTTTGTACAATGTTGTGAAGATTTTTCTCTACAAAATAGTGTTGCTTTGAAAACAGTTAAATACTTTTCTGAGAATTTTAACATTTAAATTTTAGAAGTTTTCAATACTACTACTTTCAATTCTCAGCTGTCAGATTATACTGGAAAGCTAATGTGTGAGTTTTCATGTTCAGTTGTTGGCTGCAGGCTACTTCTGCTCCTAGTTCTGCAGAGAATGAAATTTAACTGGAGAAAATGAGGGCACAAAAGTTGGAAGAATAAGATGTATTTTTAGAAGATTTAAAATTCTGTACTTTATCTGATGAAAAATAAAAGTTAAAAAAACAGGAAACTAGGTAACTAATGATATGAAACTATTTTTCATGCTGTTGTCTGGCTGACCACCTGCTAGCTTTACCAGAGGGATCTATGTATACGTCTTACATGACTAAAAATTGTAGGTGAGCAGGCGGTCTGAAAGTCAGTTCCTAATGGATATATGTCGTCATCTCTCACTACAATTTAGCTAGCATTAACTGACATTTTCAGTGGCAGCTTTTAGCAGAAGGATTGAATGGATATAGAAATGAACTACTGTGTTGCTCTCTAGAGAGATGGAATTATACAGGCATAAATGAGGCACCCTGATGTGGAGTACTCCTGATGAGAAAGCCTGAAATGTGCTGCATTGTATTTTACTTGTTATCTGGCTATATAGATCAGTGTACATTAAGGCTGTCAATCAAGAACTTTTATCTATAAAAATTCAGAATAGCTTTTTCTATAAAAAGCAGCAAAATGAAGAAAAAAGTCCTGACTTTCTAATTTTAGAAAATTTTCATAAATGGCATTGGGGAGGTCTGTGTTTCTGTAGTTTATTGAACAAATGCTCTCACTTATAAGTGAGTTCTTTCTAACTAATATCAGAAAGCCAAGCAGCAATATTTCTAGCTTGTGTAAGTTCAGAAATACAGAATCCACAGTTCAGAGGATGATGCACGAATCAAGAGTATAACATGGCTCCCTCTTCTGGATTATTATTTATTTTTTAATTCTATGGTGTTAACCAGAATTATAAGTCAATAATATCTGAATTAGGAAAGTACTCAAATATCAGGCTAACACCTTCAAAGCTGGATATTTATTGCTGATACGTAAGCATATTGTCACATATACTACAGGTGGCTCTGAAACAACACAACATCAAAATATGGTACTCCCAAATTGTCATGGAAGTGCAGTCAGATGAGGGACAATGTTTTGAAAGACTGGCTTCCTCGGTGGTGGGTTTCCAAAAAGTTAACTAAAATGTGTCCAGAGCACAGCAAAATCAGTAAGAATACAGTAGCTTTAAAAAGACTATCTTGAGTTTTAAGATAATGACTTGTCTGTGATAGGCGTGCCTTTTTCTAGTGTGATTGATGCCTATCTTTGTCAGTTTTTAAATATAGCCAGGAAAAATACCGAAACAGCACTTACCTGAAAACATCATCATGTGTTGAAAGTTCCTGGGAATCTTTTGTTTTCGACCCAAATTCAAAAGGAAAGAAAGTGGATATATGTTGCAAGCTCTTGCTACAAAAATTGCCACCTAAAATGTAACAGGTTGAGGAAAATGGTGGGGGAACTACTGACAAAACCATAGTTAACATAAAACCAGTTATTTCTCCACTTATTTTAAAAGTGTAATTAGAATGAGTATGAGATTATCTTCCTTCATATTTTGCATATCAGATCCTTCTGGTTCCAGTTTCATTATAAAACTGTGCAGTGGCAGAGATTGTCTTACCCAGAGATCCTGGTTTTATATTCATCATTATATATCCCACTTCAATCACTCTTCTCTTACTCATCACATTTGTATCGCATGTGACTTCATCTTCAGCCCTTCAGTAAAATGCCCATCGTCAGTTGCAGAGATGGCATTATATTCTTGAGCAGCAATTTGCAAAGAATAAATGTGCTTTTGGAGATGATTACTTTCTTATTTCCTGACAATTCATATTGTCTCTATCCAGCACTCTGCTTTCTCCCCTCTCACTATTTTTTCTTTAGAGATTTTTCAAAATGGGTTCTTTGTTACTGCTCTGTGGAATGATCACAAAAGTTGCCTGAGTTAGAAACATGAGGCTATTTCAGATTAAAAGACAGACAATCAGAGCTCCTTATACTTGCTTTTAGCAGGTTTCATTCTCCCCCTTGTCTTGTGACTCTTAGGTCTTAGTTATGGCCCTCAGTCTGAGATATGCTGTGGACTGTAGAATAGATAAAGTGCTCAATGGGCAATGTCTGGCTGTATCGTATCTGCTGGGCCAAGAAATGCTTAAAGCTCCTATGGACCTGGAATGACATGCATTAGCAGTTTTGTTGCATGCCCTGTGCTCAGCTGTCCCCTGTGGCCTACCTGCAGCCTGTGGGCTCTTAGAGGAAGGAATGATAGAGCCAGGTCACTGCTTAGTGGGGTGCTTAGCGCTGCTCCCACGTTCAACTGTCTTCCTGGGCTAGGAGTGCAGGGCACAGCATAGCACTTGCCTTCTTGTGGTCGTCTGACATCTAACCCAGCCAAGGGAGCTGTGACACAGTTCTTAGAAATTAGATATAAAAATTACTGCCAGCAAACACTGTGATCCCAACTTGCAAAGCTATTAGAGTTCATCAAAAATGGGATAAGCAAAGGGATGCTTCTCAGAGCCAAGAAAATCATTGTGTGAATTGTCAGCATGAAAAGAATCAATGCTACTGTACAAGTGAGTGACAGATTTGTTGAGAATCCATGGCAGAATTAAAGACACAGACTACTTCTTACCAGTCTCTTAGGCATATGATATAAATAATTTGATGTACACTACAAATATCAAATACAAAGAAGGAAAGATTTCACCAATGCAAACTGCTTGCATTTAATATTGTTTATGTAGCTTTGAGAAAGTTCTGCTTATGGCAGCTCTACTGTTTGTAGATCTGCACTGGCTCTGGACAGGCAAAAATATTTTCTGTGCCTGCACCTGTCCCCAAAAATATGTCCTGATACATGTCCCCATTTCCCATCCCATTTGTAAATCAGTGGCAATAGTTCTGCAGCTGATTTAAAGCTCTTTGCCTTGCAGCAGACCTGCAAAAAAGCAACTGTCAAAAGACCACGTGCTTACATGTGTTGAGCTAATTATTGAGGTATATGTAATAAAGCCTTTGGATGTGACTAAACATTTTATTTTTAATATTTAAGAAACTGATTGGTTTGCTTCTTGATGTGGGTTTTTTTTGCATGGAACAAATTCTTTATATAACACATATACATGTACATAGATCCATAGGTCTTTAAAGCAAAGGATACGAATGCACCAAATATAAAAAGAGGATTGAAGATATGATTCTGGAATGTGAATAGTGCGAGTCCCATGTAACAGAAGATGACATTCTCAGCCAAAAAATTCATGAACTCGAACAACTTAAACAAGAGAGAAAGAACATTATTATAGCTCATGTCTGTAATTCATTATCACAAAGTTCCCTTGGAATACAGAACTGTTTAGATGAAAAGAAAAGAAATTGCACCTATTTCAAGGGTGGATTTTAAACCCATGTAATTTGCTATAGAGCATATGTGCTGTCTTTAGTTTTAAAAATTGTAGTTGCTTGCCTGTTTTTTTCCAAGTTGTCTATGAAATCTTGACATAGACAACTGATAAAATAGATAAAGAGCAAGGAAGTTACACAAGCTTCCATGCAAACTGCAGGGAAGCTGAGGGAATTTAACTTCACTCATTTTTTACCCAGGTGAACCTGGGAAATGGCTGAGATCCTGATGACACAAGTGGTACAGCACTGGTCATGGGCACACATCTCAAGAGAGGAAAAAAACCCTCTTAAATGGACTACTAAGAGCCTATGCCTTTAAAATATAATATGCTCTTTTTTATTATCATCCTGTAGATGAACACTTTTATTGCACTGTATGGACATCAATATCAATTACTCATTTCAGACCAAACTACTTAAGATATAATTTAAACCTATTATAAAACAAGCATAAAACACGTTAATATGGTTGGATTTCTTCTGTGAAAGAAACAAGCCAAGCCAAAATATTCATTTGCCCTGAGGGGATGTTCTTGATTGCATTTGCAGTTGATTGTATAAAAATTAATAAAATAAACTTTTATTTTTATGCACATCTGGAAAAAATCAATCATTGCTGCCACATAGCTACAGAGAAGAGGAAAAAGAGTATTTTCATACCTGAAGTAACTTTTGGGCTCAAGAGTCTATGCTAACAAATCCTGATGCAGGTAAAGGGCTGAAGCTTGTCAATCTGTCTACAGCCAGTCACACATCACTATCTGGAATGTTACTGAGGAGATATTTTATTCATCCTCAATGGGCTTCTGTATTTTTTTATAATATGTTTGTCTCTCTAAAGATAAATATCCAATAACAGTCACTAAGATTTAATAACGGAAAAAATGAGAGCTGTCATAATCATTATTTAAAAGAAATTTCAGAGACAAAATGGCATAAAACCCAGTAGTATATGGAAAGATATTTTGGACCCCACAGCAGCACCATCACTTTTCCCAAGCACACCTTCCATAGGCCCCATTTTGTGCTGCAGTGCTGACCAAAATAAAAAACCAAACACAAATATTTGTAAGTTACTACACTTAAATTATTTAAACTAAATTTAAATGAGAGAAAGCAGTTGTCAAAAAACCTCAAAGCATGGGATCTTGTGACCCATAGGAATTACTATGATAATCTTTGCATTTCCATTTTGGTGATCCCACTTTGTGGGAATGCTGACATATTTTTCTAATGCTTAAAAAAAATTCTCTCAGGAGTGTCGTGGCAGGGTTTACATTTATATATGTGTGTGAACGTATGTTTTTATATAGATATATATATAAAAAATTTTTTAGAGGGAAAGGTACTACTACATAGAGCCATAACTGCATGCTTTAGTTGTTAGGATAAGATAAAGGTGCTCCAGAAGCTTTAAAGTGAAATGATACTTTTCTCTGTATTTACAAAATCTCATTCAAGATTTTAAAGAATTGCAAATACTGCTGATGCATTTTAGAAACACAGCTTCTGAAACAAAATCTTGTCTTGCATTTTCCGAACTTTTTGTTGACATACATTTTTTTGAGGGAAAGCCACTTTTCTGATATCATTGCTCTTGCTACATACTCTGATAGTAAATTCAGGCTTTTACTTTTGCCTGAAGTGTATTCATGACATTACTGCTTTTCAGCTTCTCACTCCTTGCCTCCTGCAGTCTGATCCAGATGCAGTCTTTACGTATTTCTTTTATATATTCAGTTTAGTGTGTCTTTTACGTTTCCCTGTAACTTCCTATTCTGGCTACATGCATCCTGTTCGTTTCTGCTTCAATGCAGCTTTAAGCTTCTAGAACCATGTCAGTGAGTGATTTTTAATAAAAAAAATAAAATCCTTCATTCTCAACTATGTGTTTCCAATCCATGTGGACAATATATACTTCACTTGCTCACTGGACCAACCTTTCCTGTGCCACCAGCACAAGCCTGCTAGTTTTCTTACCCTGTTTTTACAGTAACACTTTTTAGTCCCATCATATGTCAGCTACATGCAACCCTGTAAGATATTGCAGTTCTTGAGTCATATTGCTGGACATCCAACTGGTTGGTTTGCAAGAGCAAATGCAGCCCAAATCTCATTGTTGTTTTTCCTCTGAATTCAAGTGCCCAACTGTGCTGGTTTCTTTTTCCCCTCTTATCTCTAGGTTCGAAGTATTTTGATCTTCTACTATCACAGCACTGCCTACTTACTAGAAGATTAAATCTGGACTAGTTTCCTCCTTTTGTGTAGAAAAATCCAGGTGCTATTTCAATAGCTGATTTAGAGTAGGGTCCTTCCCATGCCAGGCACAGCCATGATATGGTCTCTTATGAAAGACTGAGCTCCTTCGAATGGTAAATCTAGCTCGTTAGCTTTATTCAGTGTCTTCTGTACTCCCCATACATTTTGCAGTCCCTTTTTAAAAGTGTATCACTGACATATTTATTCATGCAGTGCAGCCTATTCAAATTTCTCACACTGAGTTAACCAAAAATATATTAAAAAATATCAGCTGCTTCAAAATAAGTGCTATCTGAATGCCTTTTCCTGGAAAAACATGTTATAGATGTGACATGCAAAGCTTACCCACCGTCCTCCAGGCGTCATTTTTTCCCCCTGTATTCAGCATAGTGTTTGTTTTATTCAGAGCAGTATTTTATTCAGCTTCTGTATTTTGCTCAGTAGCAATACAGAGCCCATGGAGATACTCCATTAGGCACTTAACTGTCAGTGCTACGCAGAGTAAATCCCACCAGAACAGAACAATTTATTCTAAAGAGATCTGCTGAAAACCATAAGATACATCCTCCATAGAAACATTTTCCTTAATTCTCATGCCTTTCACACAAGTATTTCTGCTGCTATTTTAAAGATGAGATGTCAAGACCTTTGATGAGAAACACAAAAACAGGAGAAATACATTTTCGTTTGGAATTTGTAATTTCATGGGATATCCATGGAGTTCCAAGAAGAGGTACACCATGGACATTAGCCTGTGAAAAACATACTATTTTGTTTGAGTGGCCAGAAACAAGGTCTGTGCTATGCTCCATGGTCTGCATAAATGTGACCCAATATTTTCCTTTATTTTGAATATATGTACTTGCAAGTAGGATTATTTGCATTAAAAAAATATTTTTTTAAAAAAGTAATGATTAAAATCCTGCATATTGAGTCCTTAGGAAGTATTTTGTCTGCAACCATAAATTCCCTTCCCTTGCCTCTTGCACAGGCAACTAACCTCTTTCTACTCTAAATGAAATTGGCATTAAAGTGCTCATATGCTGCTGTTACTTTCCCCAAGGCTACTAGAAAATTATCCTAGAAACCATTTTAATATACAGAGTAATAAGACATTTTTTCAGTATAAAACTAAAAAGCCTCATTTGTAATGTGCCATTTCTACCTCTCCATGAAGTCCATAAATCTGCTTATAGCTTTAAAGTAAAAGTTGTAATAAATCACCAGTGTCAACACATTGCAGAGTAGAGTATTAATTACAAAACAGCAGTTCAGAATTAATCCAGGCATTTGGCTTAGGTGTTCAGCTCAGTAAATTACTGAAACTGGGATTGGCTTTGCTTTGGTTGTTTACTTTGTAAAAAGTGGTTATTACAAAAAAAATATTAAAATATTAAAAATGTCTCTTAAAATTGACATAATGTATATTTTTAAAAACACATCATCACGAAAAATGCTTGGGTTTTTTGTTATTCTCAGCCATTGTAAGTACTAAGACAGATGTGCAAAAAATCAGTTTTAATTGGGGACATTATTCTGGAAAATGCTGCTTCCAGTTCAGCTCTCACTGGCAGAGAAAGGAATCAGCCCAGGTTATCTGCGTCTCTAGTCTTGCTGTAATCTCTAAATTTATCTGATGTTTTATTTAACTTCAATGAAAAATGTTATATAACATAAAACCTGTATTGGTTTATATTTTGAGTGAGATAAGGAAAACACCTTCCTTTGTTTTCTCCTGCCGTGCCTTCACCCCCATAGTTAAGTTCAAGCCAATTAGGGGAATAAGCTATGCCAAAATGGGCTTTGCAACTTGATCCATTTTATATAACTACTTAAATTTTCACTCAGTGTTAGAGAGATTATCTAGGTAAGTAATTAGTGCACCTGGAAGTCGGGACACACTAAGTTCCAATCTCAGCTGTAATAAAAATAGAAATCTTTAAAGGAGCATTGAAGGAAGAAAATTAACGTATTCTGTGCCATGGTGTTCTTGTGGCTGGGGAGATGGAAAATGTAAGATTTCTCAAATCTTAATATTTTAAACTGTATTTTTTATTTCAAGGGAATAAAGTTACTATGAGAGTACCGGGTAAAAGCAGAATTGGAAATGGCATTACCTCATCTCAAGGGAATAATGTTTGCACGTGGGTATTGGGTAAAAACTGAATTACATACAGAACTTATTTTTAGTAAAATTCAGTGAATTCTACTTACTGATAGAAATATTACATTCTTTCACTTGATTTAATTCCTGCTGAAGTGATCTACCTCTTGCAGGTACCTGCAAGCCTTCTCTACTTGCATTGATTCTGCTAGTGACATGGAGGAATGCTACCTGTCTAGAGGTTGCACCATACAGTGATAAATTCTTGCAGGGAGAGTCTCAGTAGTCCAACAGCAGCTAGGAAGCTAGGATGTAAAATCAATCATACTTTTTAAGAGAGATTTGAAGGTGGCAGAGAGCTATTAAAATCCCAAGCAGTCAATGTTAAGTGATGGTTATAAAATTTATTATATTTGAATAATGCGATTTAATTAGAACACCACTATCAAAAATGTTCCATGAATTCAAGGATATTGATAAATATAGTTGATGAAAATTGCTTTTCCCTGACTATTTTGAATTAAGATGCAGTGAGAATTCAGACTACTGTTATTTTTCTGAGATTGTAGAAGCCTTTATTATTGCCTAATTGCTTTATGTATTCTTTCCCTTTTGATTAGAAGGTTCAATATCAGAAAAAGACGGTTTGAATTTGAACCTCTTGCCCCAAAACTTTTTTGCAGCTATAATGAATCTTCATGGTGTAGTGATATAATGCTCATTTCTAGAATAACATGCTTGGATGAAAGAATCAGAGAAAATAACTTAAATCCATGATAGAATGTGAACTTTATGGTGCTAATTTTGATATCCAGGCATATTTGACTGTAAACTTACAAATGTGCTAGCAGAGAGAGATTCTTACAAGATCTTTTATGTCCTGGGGCAAAATGCTGACCCTTTTTATGAGTAGGCTTTGCTGCTGAAGTCAATGAATTTCACCCCAACAGATTTATGGAAGGCACACAATAACTTTCTATTTCACTATAGTACTGGAAGGTTTGAAAGATATCTAAGGCCTGAGGAAAGACTGGGAAAGTAAAAGGAAAACAGCAGCACCAAGGGAGAGGGAAGGCCTGTGGTATTTTGCATTTATACAGTATGGTTTACTCATTTTGGTATAATTTACACACCACCAAAGTTCAACTTGGGAGAAGCTGGAGAAACTACTGGCACGGAGTCTGCTTCTGACTAGCAACAGTAAAGAACAACTATTGGCCCCAGACATCAAGGCAAATCCTTTCTGTTATTTAAAATGCTGTAAGTCTTGAATGGCTTTGCTGGACAAAAGAAGTTTAAACCAGAACTCTTGAAACTTAGGCAGCTAATTAGAATTCCTGTCTTGTTCTACTCTACTTGGAGCGAAGAAAATCAGAGGGCAGATGACTTAAGTAAAACATTTAGAACTTCTAAAAAGGTTTGGCCTCAGGCATGAATGGAAGTTTAGTTTGGTTTGTATTTACAGTGAATCTGTCAACATCATTAATTACAAGATTTCAATTAACCCTCAGAAAGAACTGAGGATTTTATCGATTAAATGACAAGCAAGTGACTGTTTAAAATCTAACACACGTATGTGTGAGGCATGGAGAGCAGTAGAAACTTTGTGCACTTATAACATAGCCTTAAGAGAATTTGTATGTTGCTTACAATAGACATTGGATCTATCTGTACAGAAATTAATAATTCTATCATTAGTCTTGCTAAATTGCCCCTGAAAGGTAGTTTCTGCAACTTTTGGGTTTTTTTTTCAAAGGGATGGGTTTACAAGAGATGGAACATTTTTAGATCACTATCTGCCTTTCCTCCAGCACAAGCAACTTTTGCTCCTATACATCAGGTATTAAGTTGTACCTAAAAATAACCCAAGAACATTGCCTTAATAGAAGGCATTGCCAAAATAGAGATGATGATGCTGTTGCTCCTGTAGATTGTCATCCGAGTTATTATTTTGTTCACAAGCTAGAAACAACCATTTTCAAAGTGCTTATTTATCTTAAATTCCTGAACTGAGATGCTGCAGGCTCAAAGGAAGGGAGGAATCATCAGTGCTCTTGTACCAAGATAATGTGTTCAGGGATTACTGCAGTTAAAGGTCTCTACATTTAGCAGTACTGCATTATTCTGTAAGTATTAAGTAAGGGCTCTCCTCAAGATGGGGTGTAACAGATTGTGGCTTGAAAATTGTTTGAAGGAATGTAAAGAAATTGTGATCTGTTAGTAATTAATGAGATACTAGAATCATTGTATTTAGGGATGAAATTGGAAATTTTTGGGAACACTGATAGCTGTTCCTTTTGCTGATAAATGGGATAATTTTAGTAATGAGAAATGAAGGGGCTGTGAACAGCCTGTGCCACCTGGGATTAAACTAGTATTCTTATAAAGCTGAAATCTGAGGATAAGCTCTGTGTGAAAGAATTAAAAAAGCTGCAAAATATAACAACATCAATAAAAATGAAGCTGAACTTTATGACCTATTCTGAACAACTTGAAACATAGTTTCTTGGAAGGTATCATTCAGGGGCAGTAAATCAGCACTCAGGTGGAAGCAGGGACATTGTCCACTGACAGTTAAGAGCTGTATGGAACAATTAAAATTTTTGGTTAAAAAATAACCGAAAGAAACAATATGTTGAGTCACTGAGGCCAATTTCAGCTAACAAAGGGGACATAGGTGCTTTAAAACATAACTGTTCTCCTTCTGGTAAATGAAAAATATTAACGTTATCAATGTCATTTAGTTGTCTTTAAAATTGTAATGAATTAGTACATCTTTTGTGTTTCTGCCTTTATCTTAGAATTGGAGGAGCTGCTGATGATTTTTTCAAAAGTAAAACACAAAACCAGTGTTATCTTCCTCTTTTCACTCCTCTCAAGTGTGTGTTTTCTTTTCCTCTGTCTTGCCATCACAGTCCTAACCTCAAGCAATTGATTCAATTTCTAAGGAGAACAAATACAATTTATTCCCTTCCAATTTGCTGAGAGGAAATATTCCCTAACATTCTTGAAGTGAGTTCATAAAAACATTTTTTTTCTTTGCTAAGTTTTGGATGTTGGAAAGAAATTCAGTTAGTTTGTGACATACTAGGAACTAGTAACGAATATGAGGGCCTTTAAACTATCAGGAAGAAAAAAGGACTTTTTATAAAGCCTGAGATATCTTTTCTTCTTGCTTTCCAGCAAGAATCAAGGCTGCAAAAACTTATTTGATGCTCATGACTATAAGATCTCCATTTCACTGCAAATACAACATACTACAGGACAAACACTCATTCTCTTTGCACCTGTTCTGTAGAACTTATATTGCAGCTTCTGTCTACTCATATTGATGCTTCCCTTTACAGTCTGTAAAACCCCTTCTGTGGGAAAATGTTGTAGAACTGTAAATCAGTAAAGATTCTATTTTGCCTTAGTCCAGAAAACAGTAGCCAAGTTTGCATGTGTTTTTCTGATGACATGCTCTTTTGTTTTTTTTGTTCAGCATCTAATCTAACCTTTCTGTGCCACAATTCTTTGTTCAGGGATTTCCAGATATATGCTCTATTGTTTTAAGCCTGTTTATAGAGGCTGGAGGGGAATGGACAAAGATCTCCTAACCTAGGGAGCGCATGCTGCTTCTGAGAACTGTTCCTACTCCATTTATTAATCTTAAAGACCTATTACTGATGAGCCAACTTTTTACTCCATTACCTTGGCAGAATCGTAGAATGGTTAGGGCTGGAAGGTACCTCAAAGAATGCTGCCCTATAGTTCTATTTGGCTGTATTGTTTGCAATTACTCTGCAGATTCTAGTAACAGTTACTGGAGCAGGATATTGGATCAGTAAGTCCACTGATCTGCTCTTATATGTTGAGGATGGGAATTTGGGGAATTCTTTTATTTCAGTTCTGTAATAATCTTTAGACAGCTTCCCTGCTTCTTGATGTAGGCTACTATTCAAGAATCAATGTTTCATTTGGATAAGAAGACTGCAAAATGTGAATGGCAACTGTTTTTTGTGCATCATGTCTTTTTATTAAATATTAGAGTAATAACTTTTCTCACTTAAACAGTCTACTACACTTAAAAATACAATCTCGAGCAGACTGGATGGAGATGAGACACAGACTGTGCCTGAACAGTAAAAATCCAGCTGCTTAAACACAGAAAAATGTCAGGTACTGCTGGCATAACTTTTGAAAGCAGTACAAAAGACTATCTTGTGGATAAAGCACAAGGAAACTGTTATCAAATACAGATTAGCTTCGAAGTGGCTGCAACCTTGGTACTTCCCCTGTGAGTAAATCATTGCCCGTGGTGAAGGGCTGTCTAACGCCCTGCACTTGTATCTCTGAATTACATTAGAAAATTGTAGATGAAAGGTAATTTGAGAAAATTAATATGTGTTTTTACGTAGTACAGAGTGTATGTGCACACGTGTGTATGTGTCTGCAAACACCAATACTATGTATAAAGGCTAATGCAGAATATGTAGTATTAAGCTCTACCAGGGCAAAGATTAATAATGCCACAATGATGAAAGCTACAGCAGTTGGATATTGTAAGGGTGCAAAGACTAAAAAGTGGCCTGTGGCTACTTGAATTTAAATGAAAGTTTCATAAATAATTTCAGTGGGGCAGAATCTCAAGTTTGCTGGAGGCAAAGAATGGTCAACACTCCCCTAAATCATTCTCAAACTGAATTCCAAGTCAAAATCTTGAAATCGATGCTCAAACTTACATGCTAGATTCATTATTTTAGGGAAATGAAAATAGACAGGTACCAAAACCATGTGGAAAGACCAGGCACTTACTTGAATTCTAGTCTTGATTTAGACATTTAATCTGAAAGATTTTGA
Organism: Hypotaenidia okinawae; assembly: GCA_027925045.1. NCBI lineage: Eukaryota > Metazoa > Chordata > Aves > Gruiformes > Rallidae > Hypotaenidia > Hypotaenidia okinawae. Next base: position 12,268,877 of record BSDF01000010.1, read on the forward strand.
CAAAGGGTTTTTTAGCTCTTAATTATTTCCACAGAGAGGACCATGAGAGAGAGATGAGATCCAGTCAGAGTTTAAGTATTTCTTGTGCTTGCTACCATTTTGTACAAATGTCTCTTCAAGGCAGAAAATCCATTAATTGTGTAATGGAAACACAGGTGTGCCATCACTAAAAAATGGGATGCAGGCAAGTGCTTTAGACTATTAAAGTGTCTTATTTACATGTATGTATTTTCTTCTTGTAGGTAATTGTGTGAGGATTTTAGTGTTAGCTACATACTTCTAAAAATTTTTGACCAAGGCTTTTGTGCAGATTTTTAGCTGATAGGGAATTTTGCAGATGATATCCTTAGCAAGAGAATTGTTGAGGGATCAGCCATCACGCAAGAAACATCTAATTTAAAAACCTGGTATATAAAACATATTTCATATTGTAAGAGTGGATCTTTATTGTCAATGACAGTTCATAATGTCAGACGTCACACAACAGCTCAGATTCCTTATGGCTTCCCAGTGCCCCAGATTCTCTGGGCAGTGCAGAAGCATTGCTCCTTGCAGAGACAGCAGTGGCCTCGGCAGCAGTAAAGGCTATAGCTCCCAAACCACCAGGACTTCTTCCAGTAAGGACAGTGCACCTTTGTGACAAAGCATATAATGCTTTATAAAGTTCACAATGTAACCGATGTAGCCCTGCAAGAAAGAGCTATCTTAATTTCTTTACACAACATCCACACAGTAAGGGCAATTATGGACACAATGACACATTGTGGTTACACTGGAAGGTAACACAGGGTTATAACAAAGGAACCAATTAATAACATCCTCAAGATTAAAAACTATGTAAAACTATGTGCTTAACTTGATGACTTTCTAATTTAGCATTATATGTAATAGCATAAAAATCTGAGCATTTTACATACACTATAATTACATTTGGAATCTCTCCATTTATAACAGAAGCCAAATCTCATTAAAACATTTATTTCATGACATAAAACTCTATTAAATTAGCTTACCTGTATGAAAAATAAAAAAAGCTTAACTCTGGAGATCCTGTCTTTTTTTCCCTATCACAAGCTCTCTGATGAGAGCTGTGACTGGCTGCACGTTTCAGGGAATGTCGCAACTGTCAACTTTTACGAAACGTGAAATCGAGTAACATAATATAAAAATAACCATATAGATTCAAATTTGTGATGTTAAACTGCACTCTGCTGTATTTCAACACTACATATTGATGACATAGGAATATGTTCATAGCCCAGGATTAAGACTGATTTTGGGTTGCTTTTTCTCCGTATGCATACCACAGTTGCAGTGGTGAGGAGGGTGGCAATAATTAGGAAGGGACTTGATGTGACAGCCTACATACTGAGAGTAAATTCTTTTCACATAGCTAGATGTGCTTTACAGAGGCGGGATATAAAGCTGGATCTTTGCAAGGACGCAGACGTAACATCTAGGGATAAGCGCTGGCTACAGTAAGGAGAAAGGTTTCAGAGGTCACTCTTCAAACCACTTGTGAGAAGATCAAGAGACACAGCAGATGCATGCAAAGTAAAATTACATGATCTGCATAGTTATATTAACCAGGTTTTTGATTCTGCAGAAGCTTACATAGCCCCTTACAGCTTGACTCCACTGCACAGATGAAGGCATACCAGGGTCTCATTTGTGATTCAAGGCACCTTTCAGAGAAACTGTAGCTTGTGTCTCAGTTTATATATTTCTCCATATGCCAATGAGATTTTGGCCTATAGGTTTTAATTCCAATTTGTATACGTTAGTTAACTGCTGGCATCTGCTACTGTGCTTTAAAGAGTAAACTATAACCTTAACAATCAAAGAACTTTATTAATATTTAAAGAAAATGTTTAATGTTTAAGCAGACTGTAAAAGCTTTAATGAAGCCATTTGGAAACTAGTTTGCATATGGCATTATGCTCCTTAGCCTACCAGCATTAAAAATGACATAATTTTTCAACAAGATGAGCTTTTCTGTAGAAATACTGTTTTCACTCTGGTTCTGGGTTCCTTACAGGGTATGAATTCTTTTGAGCATGTGTATTTCCCAGTTCCTGCGTTTAAGCAAAATGAAGGAATGTTGTTTTCCTTTGTTGAGAGGAGATCTCTTTTTCTTAGCTCCAAAATACTATTTCTATTCACAGGGGTTTGTGTTTAAGATACTAGAATATAGTATTCCTTACAAATTGCTGGTCACAAAGGGACACATGTTTGATGGGAGCTAACAAGGCCAGAGTAAACATGCACATTCTTAGTTAAGGAATCATTAAAGCAGATATGCAGAAACAGGAAAAATGGAGATTAAAGAGCAAGTATAGAACTGAATATTCTAATGAGATTTCTGTATGTGGACACCCAATACTTTCAGTATTATGGATAGGATGGCAGCTAATTTATGATATCAAACATGAATTATGCAGCTAATAACAGCAGACTTTATAACTATGGTGTATCAGTAATTGGTTTACTTGTAGCAATGTTTTCTAGCTGTTTACCATCTATCATGTAGCTCTCAGCTAAAAGACAGGAAACAATTACAGCATTTCTACATAAATTGTAGGGGCACTGCACGCAAAGAGAGTGCGGATTAACATTCTTTTAGCATGGTTAAGTAATCAGAAACATCAGTTAGATAATGAGGGATTTTGTTAAGAAATTCAGATTGAAAGACATGGTACTATAATTCCTTTTGCAGAAATCAAGATTTTCTTGTGTTGTTATGATTCTTCTTGTTAAACCCATACAGTAAGCAGCTTTAGCTTTCTTTATAGCATTATACTATTCTACAGGGTTCCATAAGATCTTATGGTACATCTGGCCAGACAATGCACCTGGCATGTTTCCAATCTTCAGCTTTTTCTGCTAAACACAGAAAATAGCTATGTAGAGAACTGGAATTCATTGTACACTTCCTGTCAATTGCAATCCATTTTAAAGGTAATAATTATTATGAGAACTATGCATGTGGTGCATACTCAATTAGAGATAAGGAGGCAATTTATAAATGAGAGCAGCCTGTTTGTAACAGACCCAGTGGCTCTGGAGAGATGCATTGAGCTAGCAAGCTATGACGGTCCAGTGTAGGAGTATGTGGCTTAGCCAGAGTGCCAGTGAGGCAGCTGGAGCTCAGTGCCTCAGGAGAGGGAACTGGAAGTTCTAAGGGAAAGCACAGGGCAATAAGGAGGGGTGGCTTCTTTTCAGGGTGCTTAGGTTAGAGCTGCAATGTAAAATAATTCTGGCTAAAATACAAGAGCAAGGTTTTCCCCTAATGTGGCTCATGTCCAGAGTGTTTACTTTAAGCAAAACTAGCTAAAACAATGGCGAAATCATACAAATACTATTCTAATACAAATAAGTCTTCCCAAGTGCTCTTCTATTTTCTTATTGACAGAAGTAACAGCAGCTATTCTCTAGCAGGGCTCTTTCCAGAGCAGCACTATTGCTTTTGAGTTCAAAATTGCAGAGGTCCAAGGAGATTGGAGTCTAGGGGTTGGAGGGTTGTTCAGCTGCAGAAAGGGAAGCATGAGACAGAAGGAGACAGTGCCCATCAGAGCTAACTTTAATTCTCAGTCTCTACTTAAATGTACTTAATACATGTGATGTGTGAAGTGCTACCTAGGAATCTGGACTTCACTAGATCCTTTAGGCAAGGACCTCTCGTATACTTTTTGGAGTGCCAGACCTGCGTGCCATGTATTAAAAAGAATTCTACTTATTCCAGTTTACTGTCAGAGTTATTACCCATCAAACATGTTACCTTGTATCAGCTACAAATCAGAGAGTCACAGAATCACAGGGGTTGGAAGGGACGTTGAGAGATCATTGGGTCCAACCCCCAGCCAAAGCAGGTTCCCTAGGACAGGTCGCACAGGTAGGTGTCCAGACAGGTCTTGAATATCTCCAGAGAAGGAGAGTCCACAACCCCCTGCGCACCCTGTCCAGGTGCTCTGTTGCACTCACTGTGAAAAAGTTGTTCTATGTATTGGTGCTGAACTTCCTATGCTCCAACTTGGAGACATTGCCCCCTTGTCCTGTCTCCATAGATGATTAAAAGAGGCTGACTGTTTCCCCTTGTGTCCCACACTTGAGATATTTATAAACATTAATAATATCCCTTAGCCTCATAGGAGAGATGCTCCCATCCTTTAAACATCTTTGTAGCTCTCTGCTGGACTCTCTCCAGGAGATCCCTGTCTTTTTTTTTATACCATGGAGCCCAGAACTGGACACAATACTCCAGGTGGGGCCTGACCAGGGCAGAGTAGGAGGGGGAGGATCACCTCCTTTGACCTGCTGGCCACGCTTCTTTTGATGCACCCCAGGATCCCATTGGCTCTCTTAGCCACCAAGGCACACTGCTGGCTCATGGCCACCTCTTCTCCAGCACGTCATCCATCCCCCAGTCTGTACTGATTTAAACAGTTATTCCCTCCCAGGTGCAAGACTTGACACTTGCTTTTATTGAACTTGCCCAGCTCTCCAGCCTGTCCAGGTCTAACTGAATGGCAGCGCAGTGTTCCTGCGTGTCAGCCACTCCTCCCAGCTTTGTATCATTGGCACTTGCTGAGGGTGGATGCTATTCCCTCATCGAAGTTGTCGATGAAGATGTTAAACAAGACCGGACCCAACACCGATCGCTGGGGAACACCGCTAGTCAAATACTACTATATACTTCAGAAGATGATGAAAATACAATCCAGCATGAAATTTTCCTGCAGGCTTTGTGATTGTGGTGCACTGAAAGAACAGATTCCTCCCATGCAGTACATCACATGTGCAAAGATTAATTAGTCCCCAGTACTGGTGCTAATCCTGTTCAAAAGACAATTTTCTCTGTGTTTCTGCCAATCATTTATTTGGAAACACCTGACCTCTTGCAGTGCTTTAAAGGACATTTATTCCTAAGTAGAGCTCCGTAACAAATCACAACAACACCTGCTGATTAGGCTGCTCATTTTAAAAGGACAAGAATTATGTTTTGTGGTGGTTGATGTTTTGCTAATTATTGAGGACATTTTCCTGTCAGCAGGGTTTTCCTCAGTCTAGAAATACTCTTGAATTTTTTAAAAGTCAAGAGACTGAATTGTAAGAACCATTATATCCTGACATTTGTGTGGCCTTTTCTTCCTAGAAGTGTAAACTAATTATCTATAAACAATCCAATGTCTGATAACAGAAAACAGTAGGTATTAGCCAGAGAGAAATTAATATAGGCTGTATGTTTTAGAAGTAAGCACAGCTCTGACTGTTTGGACCCTTAAACACTCGTGCAAATAGCAGGGCCAAAGTCACAGGACACAGGCATGTCCTGGGTGACTCTGGAGGGTTTGAGAGAAGGGCGCTAAACCCATTTCATTTTCTGCTGTTGCTCACTGTTTTAGAGAGCTGCTTCTCCCAAATACAATATGGGTGCCTGGAGTGGGACCCTTTGCAAACAGCAAGTTTATGCCGTTGTGGCAGTAGTAGTACATAGCTATCTCTACTTGGCTGCTCTCCTCTCACAGAAAGGTACAAACAGTAGCTGCAGTTCCTACTGCAGTAGCTGCTTTAATAACAAACTCAGGAGAAAACGTTTTGCCGCTGCAGAATGCATTTGCACTGCATTGTTTCCTTTCTTATGAAAAGATAGCTGATGGAAGAATCCCATTACATAGTAATTGTATCGTGATTTGAGAAAGGACAGCTATTGGTTCAATTCTGAGTGTAGGTCTGCTTGCTTAAAAGATATTTATGCCAGCAAAAAAACAGTAGAATGACTAGATCACAGTGATGGTGCTTCATTTGGATATAGTGAGCCAAAACTGGACTTCAGCCACCTTTTTGCCTTTAGCTCTTCAATGCTCTTCTTACTAAATGTTGTCTCATCCTGTTTGGTAAACACTCATTTATTATGTCTTTCTACCTTACAGTAGATTTTGATACCTTCATTGCCATATGTAAATTTAAAGTTGTATTCTTTTCTGATTTGCTTCAGAAGTGAGTGTGTAATTATGGATGAAAAAGACACAAGTCTAAAGTCCATATCGAGGCTATTTGGTGATATATCAGCGTGAAGAAATTATAGTGATTTGATTTAAAGTTTTTGAGGAATTCAATGTTTCGTGACTTGTCAGCCAGCTTCAATTAATGTGCTTATCTTTGAATTTTACTGCTTATAAACACAACCCTTTTACACCAAACTGTCTCAATTTATGATTCAGGAATTGGCTGATTGATCTCTGTTTCTTTGTTGGAAAATGTATAGCTATATCATAAATGACCTGAGCAAGTTTTGAAAGCTTGATGTATTTTCAATGGATTTCCTCTGCGAAGTGATGACTTTTAATAATCGGAGATAATCAAGTCTGCTTTATAGTGTGGGGATTAAAATTTGAAGCAATCAGTATTATGTCCATCAGTGAGCAGAGTCCAAAGACCAGAATGAACTTTCAGTCCTTCACTGTAAGTTAATTAGCTCAAGTGGTCCTAGATAAGGCCATATGTTTTGGAAAAGTTACTTGGAAGTTACGCAACACTGAGTTCTCTCGATTTACCTTTACCCTGTTCTCAAGCTTGTGTAAAACCTCAGAGGTGAAGGGCTGCTGAAATCTTAATGTGGCATCTTGTGCATACTGCACACCCAGTGCCACTGAACAATCAGGCCAGAAGCTTTTGTCTGTAAGGCAGGTGTTTCCTAATGGGTTTGCTATCAGGATCAGCAAAAAACGTAACTGTTTAACTTATAACAGGCTATTACACCCAATTTGAGAAAGCAACCTTCATGAGCTTGTTAGACACAACTACTTCAGAGGCGACTATACGAACAAGGGTTAGAGCGTGGAATGAATGGAGACAGGCAGGGCAGTGTGCGGCATACCCCCTTGCTGGCTGGCCATGCTTTGCCATGCCTTCTTAGTAATCTCCTGGCTCTACTTCCACAGGAGATGCATTTCAGAATTCCCTTTTCAGAACTTGTAACTTGCTGGCACTGTATTTTGTCTGAAAGCTAAATTCTGCATACCCTTGCAGTCTTAACCAAAGGTATTGTCCTGTTCCCTGGTCTCTTTGTTGTTGATGTTCCCTGGAGTTAAAGGAACATAATCAGAAGATTACATAGCTCATAATTATGATGGATAACCTTTATAGCTATTAGAGAAAGTGAGAAACTTCTCTTTGTACTCCACCACTAGGGAACTGTGGTAGCTTTAGCTTGGCATTGAGTGAAACTGATGGAGGGCAGAAAGAAAAAAATAGTGAGGAATATTGTCTTTTCCTGCAGAAACACAGTAATATCTATGCATCCCCTTCTAGAGCTGACGAGTGGGATTTGCATCCCCTGCTTTTCACAACACAGTAATTTCTATTTATCTAACAACATCCCGCCCAGCCACTGACTGACTTGTAGTTGAGCAAATTCACCCAGCCCAACTGTACACCTGAAGCACGTAATGTAAAATCTGAACTATAATGTCCCAAGATTTAGAAGCAACTATTGTTTGCCTGCAGCATAATGTGAGGTTATATAGCAGCTGTAAATAATTCTAGAGAAAGCTGCACAGAATCAAATAGCTTTCGATCAGGTCCTAGCAGTTTCATCTTCTCCTTCACTAAAGATATATTGGATAAATTAAACTAAATGTATGAAACCCAGGAGCACTCTATTTGATCTAAGCTTGTAGCCACAGATGACAGTGTCAGTTTTAATGTTAAAACTACTAAGGCCATAGTCAGGTCAATGATGATGACTTAAATATACTGCCATAAAACTTAATTCATGTTAAAAACAAATAAAAACACATGGGAAGTTTATGCATACTTAGTGAGTAATGGGATAGTTGGATTGAATGAAAAGTTTCTAAAGCCTGCATTTTCACTAAATCGGTGTTATCTTACTTTTCTTATGAGACTGTCAAAATAGTCCATTGTTTGTGACAAGATTTGGGTTACTTTATACTTTCAGAATCTCTAAGTTTCAGATGCTTGAAATCTAATATTTCTTTTTCAGGGAATGTTAAATGGTGATTGACTGGATAATAAAGGATACATGGGGACTAATAATTACATGTCATCTTTTAACAGTCATTCTTAATAGAGATTCCTAAATTCTCACTTAGGGATTGTAGGCAAGTTTTTATTTTATATCAATATCTGCAGAAAATCCAACATTTTTTTTACCCAACTTATTTTTTCTTATGTATTCTTTTAGAGCAGATGAGACGTATTATGAAAACTGCAGAACTCAGCATGTGGCCAGAAACACCACCTCTATAGTTGCACACTGAATTTTACCATTAAGCTATTAAATTTTAACAGCCAGTAAAAAATGAAAAGAAAATGATGCAAAGCAGTAGAGAAAAAGCATTTCTTTAAAATCAGCTAACACAACTTCTCAATCTGATTTTCAGTTTTAAATCTGATTGCCATGTTTTCTGTTAGCTTTAGCTTCAGCCTTAACTCACTGTTTTGTCAGTGTGCATTACAGTTCACCAGTCGTTATTGAAAGATCTGTCATTATTGTAAGAAAAGAGAGGGACTGCCTTGGAATAATTCCATGTATGAACTTAAAAGCCCTTGATTTTGGCCAGTAATGAGTAATAGAAATGACTTAGATTGAGAGCACAGCCGGCTGTCTGAACAATGATATAAATTTAAAAGGCACTTAAGTCATATATGATTATGAGAATGCCAAGTGTGTGGCTTAGTAAATTTGCTTGAAGAGAATTCTTGGGCGGGAGAGAAAGAAATAGGCAGTGCAGGTCTCAGAAACAGCTGCATCTAAAAGGGTAATCTTTGGATTAGAAAATAAATTAGAAGAATTCAAAGGATTCTAACAACAGTTTTTGAACCATATCATAAGGAAGGCTGAGGATTGAGAGTTTATGGGGGAAGAGACAAACAGAATGAAAGAGATGTATAAAGCTCATAGCTCCGTAGAGAAACACATAATCCTTTTTCTGTGTGTTCAAGGGTAGATTCAGTTTATTTTCACTATTTGGTTTTGTGCTGTTGAATGGGAGGGAATGAGAGGGTAAGCATAAACAAAACCAGTATGCATTTAAACTAAATGTTAGTTCTGCAGTTGAAAAGGTTCATATGTAATTAAAAATACCATGGCCTTTCTATTTCTCTTTCTTTGAAGCTATGCATCACTAAATCATGCAGATGAATCCCTGAAAAAGCCTTGTATTCAAATTGTGATGGTTATATGGAAGGGTAGCAATGGTATATGCAATTCAGTATTTCTGCAAAATAGGAACAATTCTATAGTAGATGTAAATGTTATTCCCTTATGACACAGTTATCAGTGAAAGGTTCTCTTCTCTGCTGGAATGCTTTTTGAAAGCACCAGTCTCTACTGATAGGAAGAAATGCAATTGCTAAGACACTGTTCAATAGTTAAGACTTTATTCTGGAAGTACTGACCAGAAACTTTTTTTGTGTGTGATAGTTGAACTGATTCTGTGGCCAATATTTTTTCTATCAAACTGGTTTTGATAGAAAATTGGATTTTTGATTAAATTGAGATGTGCAAGAAGCAATGACATTTTCTACGTAAAATTTCCAATGCTTAAACCAGAGGAATTGCTGAGACTGCATCATGAAAATTATAGTCTTGGACCATATGTTTCCATTTTGTTCTAGGAGATAGATTTTCTACATCCTAGGGTTCTTGGGACATATGAGTCAATATTAGAAGGGAAGGAAATTGCATTTAAATGACCTCTCAAAGTATCGAGGTAGTGGTGAGGTAGTCTCAAATCTCTTCTTGTGCTGGAAAGTATTTTGAACATTGCAGTGCTATAGATCTAGTACTAAGAACAGCCTCAAGTTTTAAGAAGAATTACAATTGCACTAATCACCTGTTCAAAGAAATAACAGATGACTAAATTTCTCCTGTCTCTAAACACAGTGGAGAAAAAGAAAATCACTATCTCTCCAATTACACCAGACTTTTAATGAGACAGAAATGAAACGATGTCATTGCTCAAGTCTGTGGGCCAGACTGCAGTTTACACAGTCCTTTTGCAAAAGTCCACATGGATCCAGTATCTCAAGCCACTTCTCTCTAATTACCAGAGCTCTTTGATTTCTTTCGCTTTATAGCATTTTTACATGGAAGCTATTCTAAACTGTGACCTCCTTAGCCTGCATCTCCTCAGCTCATGTTCAGGGTCTCTTGGGAAGAAGTGTTAGATTTTTTTGCTTACCTAGAGAATTGTTACTGTTTTTCTGGCAAAATCTCCAGTCTTTCCCCTAATGAAGACATAAGCCTTTTTCTTTGCATTAATGAAATCCCATCCAGATATATTCCAGTAGCTCTGTCTGTTCCTTACACCAGTTGAAGACACAAAGCCATTTATTTCCATGCCCTACCTGTTTAGTTCTCATTTGGGAATCTGGCGACAGATTGTTGTAGGTATAATGGGCCTGTGTCACTCCACAGAAAAGGACTGCAACAATACCTGAAAATCAGAAACATCCCAGAGTTAGCTGCTTCTATTTTCTTAGGTTTATCAATGGGCTGCATGAAAAAGCTAGATTTGTCAACAATGTTTTATAACCAAAGAACTTAAAGATATGTTTTATATGAGCGTCTTTCAAACAGACAAGATTTTTTTCTTTGCCAAAAGTCATGAAGATCTTGAATCATCTACCTCATTCGTTACCTATTCATAGCATTTCCACGGTTCTGTATTTGGCCCAAAATTGTAGAAAATTTGCTTGAATTAATCCCTGGTAACATCTGACCATAATCTGACTGACAGGCAAGACTAACACAATTGTAATATGAAGGACTTCAGGTTATTTGAAAATTTTGGCAAATACTGAATAGGAAAGTAAAAATTAATTTTATTACATTTCAATGGTTTGAGACCTCTTGGTACCGACTGACTGCAATTTGGGAAAGTAATTTCAGTCTCTGCTTGATTGTTAGCCTTATCATAAACTGTGTGTAACAATGTGCAAGGTGGACAACAGCACATTGCTTAAGAATGTTGCTTTGGCAGATGCAAGCTGCATTGCCCAGGATGACTTTGTCAGTGGCAGTAGTTATGTAGCAGTAATTATACTTGCTGGCTTGTGGAAGGTCTTGGGCAGCAGGTTTGTCAGGGATAATAAGAATATAAAATGTATTATAGTGATTTTTTAATTTTTCAATACATCCTCCCTGGCTGTGGTCTTAACTCACTAGAATCATTGAGTAACATCACTGTAATGCAGTATTGTAATGAAAGTAGCTGGTAGGACTGTAACAGCAATTTCCTGTTAGCTCTGGGCACAGATAAGGCAGAAGGAACCCGCACAGGGAGAAAATGGAAAGCCAAAAATAAGTGTCCACCCGTAACCATATGTAAATGCTCACGGAGAAGGAAAAAAGCTCTGTGCTTTTCTTAAATTTGGGATATGTCTGCATAGATAATTATTTACACAACTGCTCAAGGCATGTTCATGTCCATTCCAATTGTCATTCTCCTGAAAACCTCCAAACACATTTCCTGAAGCATGTGGAGCACATAAGTTCTGCTCGGTTTCTAGATGCGCACCACAAGAGCAACCCCTGGCTTTGCACAAAGCCAGCCCGCAGTGCCAGCTGTGCATGCTTGCCATCTCTGGGGCTCACACACAGGCAGCCTTCCACTGTCCACCCCACAGTGCTTTAGTTTTTGTGCCTTTCAGCCCTTCTGCCCACTGCCTCCTGTCTAAGAGCTATAACGTGCCCTAATTAGCATTTTAGTTTAGCTTCCTCATGGGCTGCTCTGCAAATTGTTAGGTAATTTTTAGTTCATAGGCTGCTGGCATACTAAAATAACACTGATGAATCCAAGAAAACACACCGAGGCAACAAAGCACGCAAAAAGATACCTCTCCAGGTTTAGGCAGTACCCACCTCTGCAGTATGACTCTCTAGCAGTTTTCTAGGTGTTTATTGTATTAAACTAGCATAACTAAAACATATAAACCAGTTCTACTGGAAGCAAAAGCAAGAAGTAGAAATGCTAAAGTAATCCCAGTCTGTACCTTCAGTCCTGGACTTTAAGCTGGATAAAGCTTCCTCCAGCCTCTCCAGGATAGTGACTACCCTGAATTTGCAAAGGCCAGCAAGAAGAGGCTCAATAAGGGGGCAGAACCTACAGTGCTGCGGGCTTTAGCACATCAAACCCAATATGAAGCAATCTGCTACTTCAAAGGGATTAATAGAATTAGGCCAAGCTCCACACAGTCACAGGAAGAAAAGGCTGGCAATGTGCTGAACAAGTGTCAGGAGCCAGTGCTGGTGTGTCGACAGGTTCTTTAATAGGCTTATCCAAACCTCTGAATGCCCGAATTTTAGCAGCAAGGGGACCCTGGAGGTAGGCAAACTATCATCCTTCCCTAAAACAAGGTACAGATAAAGAAACATGAAAAAGTAAATATTTAGATAATGCTGAAACTATTTCATATGTGGGGGGATGGGACAACCAGCACATTGTCACATATGAATTAAAGCAATTATTACTTTTCCACATCTTTCTCAAATTTCTGCCTCTGTTTCATGACCATGATAATATTGCCCAACAAAATCCAACTTCCTTTTATTTGCAAGCTTCTCTTGTTTCTGGGAAGAACTGAGTCCTGGTATTAATATGACTTTCGTGGTAGAAGAAAGTATGGAGTAAAAAATACTCTGATGAATTTGGCACAAGGGATAACTGCCATCAGAAAGAAAATAAGAAAGCAAATCTTTTTTTCCTAACAAACCACTGTGGACATTTTCTTTGCTTCTGGCTTCTCTTTATATTGTAAATTTACCTGTACTACTACAGAACACAGTCTCCGTAGCCAAGAGAAATTCCACTGAGCTTTAACTGCTGTCTTTGGGTTTTTTTATATTTATTTTCTTATGTCTGTTTTGATATTTATTTTTTTCTAACTACACTGCAGTAAACAATGTGGGTAGTAGTGGCTAAATACCTTGCAGGAAGATTATGTTTTCGTGAAATCTAATTGTTCTCTGAAATGCATCTTTTTTTCCCTCAATAAGAGTATTGGATTATGTAGAACTGATCTGGGGAATTTAAAAATTCTCAGGGCATAATAATGTGCAACAGGATGCTCAGGCAATGATATTTCAGTTAAAGTTAGCAAACAAGCATTGTTGCTAAGAATCGCTAGCCCCAGGCTCAGTAACAGAAATGGAGATAAGAGTTTCTGATTCACTTTCTTCTACATGTATCATTATGCCAAGTCTTGAGTCTTTAAAATTGACTATTGAATTCCACTATGACTATAAAATGCTTTTTCACTGCTAAGAAGCTGTTAATTATGAGTAGTGAGAGAACTGAATGTGTGACATGAGGAGTAAAATGGCACAAATCTGATTTTGCAGTACGAATAAATGATCTGAGCCATGCACTTATGCAAGTGTAGAAACCAGAGACCTTGTAGGGTAGACTGGTGGAATACAGTGGAATATTTCAGTGGTTACAATCGAAGGCTTAATAGGCACCAGCCATGCCTCACATAATGAATGCTTCATTAAAAAGCTTGGATAAAGTTGTAATACATTCCCATAAAAATGATTACTTAATAGTAATGACCAATTACATTTTAATGCAACTACAAAGAAAAAAGAAGTACCTAAAAAAGCTAACACAGAACTTCTTGAAGGCAAAAAGAGAATCTGGATTTCTTTATAAGACTATTAAAGGTTGATTTTGAGGTTGTGTGAGGTTGCGTGGTATCAAAATACTGTATTTTACCAGTTCTCAACACTCAGTGTTTTAATTTTGGGGTGGTGGAGACTCAGCTCATTCTTTCATTGCCGCTAGACTCTCTCATTTTTAAGCGGCAAATTTACCAAATACTGAGATGCTTAGTACTGCAATTGCTGAATGAAATGCTAACCTAAAGTAAACTGGCCGTGTTCGGAGTTGAAGTGGGTGATCAGTTGCTAGGTGCAAATAACCCCTCATGTCTATAAAGTTACTGATTTTTTTCACTTAATATAGAAAATGAGAAACCTCACAGTAAAATGTTGATAGTCACTAATAAAATTTCAGCTGCAGCCTAACATCACCAAAGAGTTTTTATTAGAAATAAAAGCCTACTGTTTCATCTGATTTTTTTTCTGTTCTTATGTAAGAGGTAGAGGTAGCTTGTTAGCTGCCTATACAATTAGAGAACTTACTCTTACCATAGTTCTACCAAATACTTGTAGTTGAAATCATTGCTAAGACAAAAGCTGGTATTATCAAAAGGCAATATAGGATAAACAAGTAACTTAGATATTTAGAAATATTTTGCTGATGGTGTAAATATTAACAAGAAAGACAACATTTTTCTTTTGGATCATTTCACAAATAACAGGAGGAAGTGTACCCTTGGCTTTACAATATCTGGTGCTAAGAGAAAAACTGGAAACCAGTCTGTTTCTTGTCAGAGAAGGGCAGCATGCAGAGTGTGCTTTTAATGCAAACCTGGAAGTGACTAGCCACAATTTAAACTTCAGAATTGGCTAATCTGAGACAATAAAGCTTGCATTATGTCTCCAGCTGTCAGGACTTCTAGTACTAAAAAAGGAATTTAGAAAACCACCAAACCTCTACCTTCTGGGGAGACAAGGAAGCAGATAAAATGTATAGCTTAATTTGATGAGATCTATAGGTAACCCGACCAGTTGTCATCTTCACTTTGAAGCATTCCAGAGCTTCAGGGATCTGTCTCTAATGATGCACGACATACTGCAAATCCCACAGTACAACAAGTAACAGGATCTGGTCTGTCATCAAAGGCACTGAAATGTGCAGAAAAGAGCAGTGAGGACTGGGTAATAGAGAAACTATTCAAATCCTGTAACATTTACTTTGGAGTCATTTGTGGCAGAGTATCTCCACAGCACTACAGGGAATGTCCCAGGGCAGAGTGACTGTGTGAGGAACAGGAAATGAGGCACTGCCTTCTGCATCAAATGGCTGCAGTAGTGAGGCTATAAACCCAGTAGCAGCAATATCCCTCTTCAGTCTGTTTTCACTGAGGGTATGAAGTGTGACTAATAACTTTCTTGATGGTGAAGCAAAGACTTAAGGCTTCTTATACCAGACCTGTGCCAGATGCAGAACCAAAGCTGGTGCTTTGTTCACGAAGCTTTCCTCTTTGGAGTTGTCTGAGGTTGATTTATTGTTGAAGTGACAGAAAGTAACAAAAGACAGAGCTGAGGGAATTTTTTAGCTCCTCATCTGAGGACTGATCACTGGGTGTTGTACCTGGCTGTTTCAAGTGAGGTCTGAGCTTCAGTGCTGTACTTTTGTAACCCCAAATAAATTCCTGAATTCACTTTAGATTGGAACTCATGGTGAAGCATACCAAGTTTAGTTCTAGACATGCCAAGAGTGCTTACACTGTTTATCCTGAACCTATTCACTAGCAATAAGACTCCACTAACCTCATTTTATGCATCTGATCATCCATTTCAGCCTAGTGCCATGCTGGAATATGTACTCTTCTCTTAAACCAAATACCTTTCTCTTCCTCCCTTACTGTCTTAAAACGCTGTACCTACAACAGTTAGCCAGACCCAAGCACTGCCTCAAGTGTTTGTGTAGTCTGGTCAAGTGACCCTGTGGAAATGGAAAATGGGGTAACTGAAACTGCACAGAATATTTGATCTAGCTTCTATGTCAGCCAAGTGTATCTAAAGCATCCTTTTAAGTACAGGATTCACCTGACAATCCCCATCTTAGAGTACCACGTAGATATCCAGAGTCCTACAAGCAAGTAATAGATTAGCAATTTGCAGCAAACTTGCCCAGTTTTCATCTTGTCTCTGCACAGAAGTGCAAATGCCATCTTCTTATTCTTGAAGAGCCTGCTTTTCTAATTAGATCTGAATTTCCTCCTAGGAGTGACAGAACTACAGCTTAAGAGAGTTGAGGTCTCCCTCCTTTTGATCTAGAAGACAGGCTATCCCTTCTCCCTCATTAATGGGAGAAGTCTACCTACATCTCTGTATGGCACAGCATGGCACACTGCTGATGAATAAAGGAAAGAAAACCACCATTTGAGAATTTAAAGCCCAGCATGACTTCTTTTATGGAATAACGTCAGCCCAGTGAACTAAAGTCAATCAGGTACCAACCTGCGTTGTGCCCACAGTGCTCACAACTGCAGACAGAAGTGTTTTGATAGATTCCTTCTGAGAGCAATACAAGAAGAGCTGGTCACAATATTTATTTTAAAAAAGGCAATGACGTAGATGGTGGATGCAATACAAATTATAGTGAACAGACAGGAGCAGTGAACAGCCAGGAGGAGGAATGTCAGCAGTACTAAAGGAAATGGATGTTGGTGACATTTGTTTTTGCTATGCCCCAAATACAGAGGTAGCACAAAACTACCCCAGTGAGAGATTAGATCTTCGGACTTGTCCTGGCTATGTCAGCCATAATAAGCTGCTTATTTTTGGAGGAAAAGCTTTCTCACTAGGTAGACTGTGCTCTCCTGTGAGCCCCTGAATAAGAAAGCAGGTGTCAGACGTATCACAAAATGTTCAGACAATCATCGCTGAGGGCGAGGAAGCAGCAGTAATTTATCACAAGCCATTTCCTTTATAATGATAAGAAAACAGTAAAGGATTAAAGGTGATCCCCTCCAACATTTTCTCCTTTGAGATCTGTCTATCTTAGCTTTGTAACAGAGGCCTTTGGCATGTGTAATCAGAGGTGGTTGGCTATAATTTTGATGCTTTTATACTGATAAATTCTCCATGACTTTGAAGTATGCATTAATTGAATACATAAATGCAAATAAATTCATATATGTATATTTGAGTGCATTTTTGAAGGTATATTAATCTTTATTTGGATATCTACTTAGTTCAAAAAGCTGTAGATAGAGAGGGTCTAACAGAGGTGAACATTAAATTAAATGTCCATGTATATCGTGGAATCTTTCACAGACTAATGACTAGAGTGATCTATTAAAAATTAGCAATTTTTATTAATTATAAAGCAGGAGAACAAGCAAGATGTACTTCTCTCATTTATTTTGAGAAGTTTTTAATTTAAATTATTTATTATTTTTTCATAGCCTGCTACTAAATATTCTGTAATGAAGTTTGAAAATGAAAGCAACTATATTAACTCTGACCTTACTCTGTTATTACAACTTTGCTCAACAGTCAGGAATGATGTACTTCAGGGCAAAATTAGATTCTACAGTATAAGAATCAATTTATCATGCATATGTCACAGCTTGATGATATAGCTATAAGATTAATAACCATAACATTAATTTATCCTTTACAGTTATCAGTGCAACAATAATCAGGTAGTCATCCCAGATTTTTACGTTGATTTGCTGGTTTGATCACATCCATTTTTTAACCAGAGTCAGGCCCATATCTTGTCTGTTAAATATATCATGGGATATCTTGAGGTGGAGGAATAAAATATTTTATAAAATGTCAACCTGTACTACTAACCATTCACATTTTACTTTAAAAAAAAATACCTGCAAGTAAAATAAATGAGCTCTATACCTACTATACCTACATAAAAAAACAGTATTTCCTGTTCTTTATAAATTATGACATTCTTCAATATTAGACTTCAAAGACTCTTAGTGATTGAAGAACTAGTGTGGAAAGCATTGTAAGAATAAAATTGTTTTGCAATTACATAACTTAATAGCTACAGGCAAATACTGTTGTCTAGTGTTAATCCTTTGAAGTTCATTTAGAAGGAATGAACAGTGGAAACACAGTATTCAAGGAAAATGAAGATGAATACAGGTGTAGATGTACAACGGATGAAGTTAATTTTTGAAGCAAGTCTACTGAAGTCAAAGTCTACAAACTAGGAATTTAGTTCACTGAATGGAGTGGTCTAGCAGTGCCATTGCACGGGTATGATGCTCTCTAAATTCTGATGATTGTTTTTGAGGGTAGATACAGTTGACTGTAAAAACAGATGTTGTATGCATTAAGTAAGAGAAAAAGAAAAGCAAGGAAGCTGGAGAAGATTGGAAATGAATGGAGTATGGACTGAGAGCGGTGCATGTTCTGAGTTATGACTGGCTTTTCCCTGAGCTCCCTGTACCTTCTGCAACAGGTGCTTTCATGCATCACGTACCATGTAGGAGACTGCACACAGTACCTGCATTTAACACAGATTTATTTAGCCTGGGTTTGAGAAATCAGAGCCACCTTTGAAATCTATACCTCCAACAGAATCTGTCAGCTAAAATTTCTCAACCAATACAGTAATTCTCCTGCTGAACTGGAGATTTAAAGTCATATTAGGAAAAGAGAAGAGCTGGAGCTATTTCAGGTGAGACAGGGATGAAAGAAACATCAAAACTGGTTTAACCAGACAACTAATAATAATATCCACTCTAAAGTGTAACATTAGCACCATGCTAATAAAGTCAATGCATTTACAAAACACAGCTTTGAACTTTTGAAGCTACAAGAAAGGCTCCATGAGTTTTTTCCATCCTAACAGCTTCTGACAAAAGCCTTTCACAGAGACTAAATGACGGGCTCTACTGATAAAACTTTCCAGATAAAACTTTGCCTCCTTGCAACAGTGTAATTAAAAATTTCCGTCTCAAACTCAGAACCCACCCTTGGAAAAAGCACTAGCGACAGACCTAAAAGGGCTTGGTATGTTTTCCTTGGAATTTGGCTGTTGGCAAAGCAATTCTCTTTCATATATTCCATATAATTTCCTTTCTTTAGAAGAAATAGCTACATTTCCCAACAATTTTCTATCTTTTTCCCCCCTTAAATTGGAACTTTACTTTGGTTCTGCTCTCTTTGGCTCTCTTTTAGTCCATTTAAAATTCTTACCATAGCTACATTAACACCCATCTGTGATCTTTAATAATTAAGTCTTTTAGTTCATATATTTTATATATTGCAAAAGAAAAGAAATGAAATGCTCTTCAGAGTGACTAGCAGAAGAGAGTATGCTGACTGTCATCACGTTTGCAGTATGCCAATTATTTTTGCTCTGGACAGGCAGTCTGTTCCTGTGCCCAATAAATGGAAATTACCTTTGGTGCAGCACTGAAAGACATTACTGTTTCCCCTAAAAATCCAATTTTTGGGTATAACTTGTAACTTACCAATCATGCATTCACTGAAACATAGCATCCTTGTTCTCAGCTAGGAATGTTTGTTCACAGTCTTTCCTTGGAAGTCACTGGATTAGGAAATCCTCACCTCCAGTAGGAGGCAACGGATTAACAATCATCCTTCTTTGTTTTCATTTTTATTTAGTATTTATGTCACATTTTTAAAAGCCATTAAGCATAAAGACACAAAATGGACTTTTATTCCAGTCAGCATCCGATTTTCTCCATGTGATGGAATACCACCCTTTTGCTCAGTTCCTGTGCTTCTCTGTTTATTGATTTGCCTTAAGATTTGGGCAGTAAGCAGGCCAGAATTGTTCATCTAATAAGGCCAAAATGTGAGAAGATGTCATTGTTAAAACCATATAGGCTGATTGTGTGACTAGTATTAAAAAGGTAATATGCTGCCTCCATGGAAGTCAGTAGAAATATAACTTGACGTCAAAAGGCTTTGAACAATATTGCTAACAAACCAGCATGGGCTGCATTAATGCTCTGTTCAGCAGTTTTCTTCCCCTGGCTTCCCCTGACATTAATTAGAGCACTAGATTTCAGAGGTGACTGCATCAAGAACATTAAAACGATCAGGCTTTTACAAACTTTGTTCTTTCAAATCATACTATGCTGTAGGTTGCTGTCTAGGTAAACTATATCCATTTACAATTTCTGCCTCGACTTCTGTGGAGTCTTTATGTTGCAAAAAGCATTCCCTGAGCATGTACTTGACTGTGACCACACAATTTCTTTCCCATCATTTACAGAAAAATAATCAGATCATGTTTTTTTCTACCTGTCACTGGGACATGACTGTACTTCTGTTGTAAAAGGTGTTATAGGAGGCACACCGAAGAAGGTGAATTTTTTCTTTAATCCCAAGGTGGCTGCAACCAACCAACAATGTTGAGGCTGTCCTGGTATTCTGTTCAGTCACTGATGACTGGGATAAAGGAGGGGGACAAGGACATGCAGTGCATGCAGAGAAGTGTGGTCTCTGACACACACAACACTGTATATTTGCTTCCTCCTACTTGCCATCATCTTTGGTACTATAGCTGGTCAGAAAATAGTGGGATTAATAGTGGCACTAGTAGGGATGGGACAACGTAGGGAGCTAGAAGCTTTAAATACGATATCATGCCCGAAATAAACATGCCATTTTCCCACACTAGAGGCATACTATAAAACAGTTTTTACTCAATAAAACACACCACTTACCTGTAAGACCAGCAGCTTCTGCTGACAAGAATGCACTCCAGGACAGGAGGAAAAACAGACCTGTTTCCAACATAGGGAACTCACACAGCTTTGTAAATTTTGTCAAGTGCTAAAAGATTACTAAGGAAAAATAAAACCCCAACTCTTTTGTAAGTTAAAATTACCCACAACCTGACAAAGGATAGAAGAAAGCAAGCTCCCCCAGCATGCTCAGCTATACAAGTTGAATTCAGGAAAAATTGTGCAGCTTCTAAATTACCTCAAGGAGGAAAATGCACTGCAGTTTTTAAACAGGTGAATTCTCTAAGTCAGCCGTTTCAAGCACTTTTGTGGCTTCTGAACTAATGCCTAAGTGATTGTGTTTTATATTCTGTTTCCCAGAAAAAGGGAAAGTAATTTTGTCCAGTTTTGCAAACAAACTGGCATTTGTTTACATTTGCATATGCCAGAAAGATGAAAATTGCTGCTCTTTCTACAGTGGTGTTTTACATGAACTGTAGAACACGAGAAAAAATGCAGGGTAACAGATCTGGCTTTAATTTCCACTTTAGGTAAACTGTCGGGCTTGATTTGTAGTGTTTGCCTTGTGTTTTCCTATATTTGCTGCTAGTCTGTATTCATAAATAAGTTGCTGTGGTTTACAAATTCACATTTTAATCTCAAAATACTTAAAAAGCATTCCTAAAAAGGTAGTTATTTAAAAATGCTAAAATTAAGACCCGTGTCTTGCCTAATGTTAGAAAGAAATTTGAATATTAATTTCTTTGTGGATTCTGACAAGTGAAATTTTGTGTCAATTTATGATTGGACTGTTTGCAAACTCTGGAAAAGGTTAAAAGGTTGGGCTCAAACTAAAGATGGTGAGTCTCAGATATCCCAACACATACAGATTTTTCTCTCTGAAAACAAACCATAAAGGATATTAAAGCTGTGACAACAGCGTAAGAGGATCCCATGGCAAATGATCCAGCAAAGATCCCCAGGAAATTTCCCACTGACTGGAAGAAAGCAGCAGCATCAAACACATTAGGATTCTCCTTAGGACTGTAAATGGATATAGAGCTGGAAAGAAAACAAAGGGATAGGGGAAAGGGAGAGAAACAGGAATAATGAATTAAATCACATCGTTATGATATTTGAATCAGTAATTGAAAATATAGATTTTTAGGGACTCAAAATGCAAACTAAGACTTCTCTGGACTACTAGCAGATAGGAGAACAAAGCAGATGTAGGTGGTGGTGGTGGGGACATGGTGTGACACTGGTTTATTTTCCAGGTATCACACTGGAAATCAATAGTCTGCTGCCAGTCAGTAAACATTTTTATACTAGAAGTGCCATAAAAAAATATTGTTTCCAGGCCAACTAAACATTAAAAGGTGGTAGGTGTGTAAGAAAACTGCAGGAGGATAGATAACTTTGAATTATTTATCGGCCACATGTCTTCAGAGCAGTTATATATTCACAAATATTCTTGATAAAAGTGCAGCTTTATGGTTGAGGCTCAAATGGGTGACACAAATCACAGTGGGCACTAAATGTGCAGCAGCTATCTTGTCATCAACAACCTAATAGTTCCCTTCTTGGTGCAACCCTTCATAAATAGAGCTGAAAGCATATCAAGAGCTCAACAATAGGGAACCTTGTGGGCAGCATGAATGTCGTCCCACAGAAACTGCTGCAGTTTCAGGTCACCTCCTGTATCCCACCCCTGAGCGCAGCTGTCAAGAGTATTTTTGAATGGGAAATGATGCCACAAATGGGAAGGCTGTGCAGTAAAACAGCTTTGAGTTTTAGGGTGGTTATTTGCCAGTTACTGCCCAAGACACTAGTAACACCAAGTGTTTATGCCTTTTGTCTTGTTAAAACATTAAATTTAACAGATAGAAAATTGCCCCAAGCCTCCCAATCTAATTAAGCAACATTTTAGATCTTTGTGGTTCTGTCGGTTGCAGTACTGTAGGTCTTTTATGTTCACTGTCAAAGAAAATGTACTGAGCCTTGGCACTGGATTCCAGAAAGCAGCTTGGATTGCTGGGAAATGATTGGTATTTTAAGCATTAAAAAGTTAGAAATTTTAAAATGTTTTGAATATTTTAAGCTCTTGCATATTATGAACATGAACCCTGCAATCTGATGTCTTCCATCTGGAGACGTAGCTTAGAGATGAAGCTCTGTATGAAGGATTTTCTAAACAGTTTCATTCATTTGGGGATCTCCAAATAACATGAAGATATGTGAAAACAGATCTCATGCTTTCAGTATCTAGAAGAGGTAAGGGTTTCTAAAGGCATGTGGTGGAACGTGACTAAGTACAAGTAGTGAATAATTCTCCGTTACAACAGAAATTGCTAAGCACCAAGATGTCCTGTTTCCAGTCATGCTGATGAGCACCACCACAGAAACAGTGAGGTGATTTGTAGCAGAAAGTGCTGGTAATCTAAGTACACAAAGCATTGTTCCCAGAGGAAATGCTAATTGATAACATGTTGCTAGTTAAATTTTCAGTCCTTTCAACTGTGACTCTCTTAGACTAAAGGTCAGTTATAATTCTTTACTTCTCTTGCCTTCCTATTATTCCCGAAATGTTTGTCACCTCTGCCCTACTCAAAATTTATTGGTCTAGTCCCCATATGAAATAAATAACTATCATAAACCATAAAGACAGTCTCTAAACTGACAGAATAGCTCTATCAAAGGAAATCCTATCAGCTCTGCTACTGTATGTTTATAGTCTTCATTTACTGAGTATATTTTGTATACCTAGGGAGGGTTCTGTTAGTTATTTGAAGTTGAAACTAGTATAACCAGAACTGTCAGATTTAAAACTTTTAGGCATGTCTTGACCGTAAAGCAGCTCTTTATTTCTGATATTTGCCCCAGATGAGTATAGAGGGACTGCAGCTGCTGTTCTGTGTTGCTTAGTGAATTATAAATCAGCCACTGGTGCTGCTGTGACCGCTGAGTGGCGAATTCAGAGAAGTCAACCTGACTACACCCTAATATCAAGGAAAGTTGTTCTGTTATATGCATTGATGGGCTCTGCCCACAGAAGGGATACTTAGTAATAAAAAATAAACCAAAGAATTCTTGACACAGAGTGAAAGTATACTAGTCAAATGTAAGCTATAACCATTAGCTGACATATTATTTATGTTAACCTTAGGGCATGAAGAGTTGACTTTAAGACCAGTTAGGGTTCCAGTTTGCCCTTCCAATTTACAAAAACCTTTCAGGTATGGGAAAAACTAGAAGAAAGCAGCCTATTCTTAATGTAGTTGTTTCAGAGACAAATATAAATCTCTCATTCTCACTGAGAATTTTTTCTACTCAATATACCCCCTAAATCGTATGACTTTTTAAAAGCACTGTAACACAACATATGCTCATTATGCCAGCTGTGTTTTCTAGTCTAAATCTTTCCAGAACTCAGGTTTCCCCTACAAAGAGTATTTAATTCTATTTTTCATTTTGCATTATTCTACATCAGATCTATCATTTCTTTTTCTGAATAGGTTTCTTTTTTAACTTTTAACCCTTTCAAGCATCTAAAATGCATACTAATTTACCTGGTAATTTTTCTAAGCAAGCTGTATTTCAACAAAACAGGATTTTATCCTGTTTATTCCAGTACTTTCTGCCAAGCCAATTCTTTGACCTAAAAACAAAATTGCAAAGTTTAACACTGGAGAGAACCATAACAAGACTTACAGACCCTTACCCTGCTTCCTTTTCCTCAGAAAGGAATTAAAGAAACATGCTGGCGTTTCTGCTAGTCTGCTCTCTGTGCCTGACATAAAAGGCGCTGGTCACAGTTCATTAACAAGCAGTGGATGAGTTGGATACTAAATTCTAAACTGTGTTTAGTTTTTATGTATTAGAGACTTTCTAATTGTTGAACTAGTATAAGGAAAAAAAGGGTTATTTCTTTAGATTTGTATCAGAGGTGGATTAAACAAATCCTAAAAATAAATGCTGTAGAAAACTGTTTTCAGAGAATTTTAAACTAATATCAAAGATAAAGATATGCTTTTATCTACCACCCATAATGAGATAGAGTGAAGGGATAGGAATAAAAGATTTTTGTTGGGTAGTCACTGAATATGTGGTAAACATACTTTGCAAGCATCTACTCCAGTCCCTACAACCTATCTATATGTCAGTTTGGTAACCTTTGCTTCTCCTTCAGCTTAAACAAGAATAGTAATTACATTTCTTTCTGGTTCTTATAAGGGTTATATTATTTCTATATTAGGAAACTATTTAACAGATCCCTTTTTCTTCTGTACTTCCTTGACCAAACTCTAGCGGAGAGGGTAAAGAGCTTTCACAGCTTTAAAAAAGGATACGCATGCAATATTTATTTAGACAAAAAATTTCAAGTCAAGATGGTACTTTTGCTTAAAACAGAAAGGAGGATTAACAGTTAGTGCCAGTTGTACCACACTGATCATTCTGCTGCTTCTCCAGCATGATGAAGAATGTTTCTTTCTATAGACTTACATGGGAATATAATACTAAATGCCATTTGTTTGAGTTACATCTTAATTGATTACTTTCTGCATCTTAATTTCTTCTCAAGGAAAATTGTAATTTTTTCTTAGCCCGTGAATGTAGCACAATGTATTTTCCTTTTTAAAAAATTGAAAGCATTTAGGATTAGAGCAACGATTTTTCAGTAGATCAAAATTCTGTAGGTGAGGTTAAATCTTGTATCCTGCCTTTTTTCCCTGGCAAGGCGTTACGTGTCTATGGCTTGTGTGGCAGTATCAAAAGATGTTCACCAGTTGTAACAAGCAGAACTGCACAAAGATCCTTGGTTTTGATATAGAGATGCAACACACATATCAAATGAATTTTAGAAAGGAGCAATATGCTGAAGGAAATACACTCAAGCATAAAGAAAATGCATGCAAACTGCAGAAGATTTCTAATACGATGTTGTGGAATCAGTAACCAGTAAACAAACTGCTTTATTCTTTTCTTCCTCCTTCTATGTATTTGACCAACATGAGAAGAAACAGCTTCTTATCTCTGGAGAAAAAGATTTCTTTTCCCCCACCGAGTCAAAGGGCTTCATCTTGCCCAGCGGCCTCATTCCTATTTGCTGCACTACCATGTGCCACATAATACTGCACAGAAGAGATTCAGGAACAATCTAAAAAAGTTATTAAAAAAATCATACCTGAAAATACATGAAGGTCAGATGTTCCTTAAAATACTTTCATGGAATGAATTGGGATTTCCCTTAGGTGATAATTAATTATAGAACTACATGGTGATTTTATCAGCTGCTAATTAAGAAAAATAAAACAGGTCAGGAAAAAAATATTCCAGAGTTCAAGGTTGTTTTCAAGAGGGAAAGAGGATTATTTTTTCTTGACAGTATACAGAAAAAGGTAGATTACTATACTGTTAGAGCTTGCAGAGAAGTGGATTAAACTGAACAATTTCTGTTCCCACACATCTTTTTAACTATATGGTTTTCCTAAAAGCATTGAAAGAAAGCCAAAGTGACAGAACTGCAATTTTCCCCTATTGTAAGTGTATGAACTTGAACCTAGATGTGGACGTGCATGCATAGCACCAGACACCTACACCTTCTCTTGGCAAGTTTTAGGTTGGTAAAGCTCTCCAGGCTTTCTCATGGAATAGCTCCTTGCAAACTAATAGTAAGTAGATGATCTATAGCAATGAAAACAAGTAAGATAAGATTGGGTTGTGAGTATGCCAAACCAACAAAAGCACAAATGAAGCAGAGAAGGCTTGCAGATTATTAAGGGAGAGCAAAGATAAAACACACCAGTGCAGGAAGGCTTTACGATGAGCAAAAGCAGCCAATTGTAACAGTAGTTTGAAGCAAATACATAGAGATCCTCTAGATGAGAACTTCTGAGAACAAACTAATTTTCTGTACCTTTCAGATCTGTTTAAAACTGTGATCAGTAAGCAACACAAATGCACAGAAGGTGCATTAAAAGAACGTAGATGAGTCTTCTGTACCTCTACTGCATAAAGAAATCTGTCTCCCTGGAATTTATTCCAAAAAATATTTGCAAATGTTTAGAGAATGAAGGCTCTAGAAACATGGGTTTCATATATATATTAAGCTTACTGTGTATATGTGTATAAGAACTGGGGCGGGGGTAAAGGAAAAAATGTTGGTTGCTGAGTAGCTGCTCAAGTGGCTAGTGCTGGAACCTTCTTTCTCCTGGTTATTCTAAACTTTAGTCTCCTTGGCAATACACCCCATCATGGCTTTTATTCCACTCACAGTCTGACTTCAGCACACTGCTAGTAGTGCTATTGAATTAAATTCTGGGGAAAAAAAAAGTCTAGCAGTTATGCTTGAATCTTAGCTGGAATCAAGTTCTTCCTTTTCTGTGTCATGGCATATTTGTTCCCTCTCTTTTCTGTCCTTACCTTTGTTCCTTTCTGGGATTTCCCAGACTTTCTGAACTATTATAGCACATTTTATTTTGATTACGTTAAACCATGCTAACACTGTTACTGTATAGAAAGCTTTTATTGTTTATGGAAACTTTCCTCAGAATGGTCTTGTCATCAGTTCCAAAGCAGTTAGCTGGCAGTAGATGCAGAGCACCAGCCATTTTGGAAAGTTAAAACCACCAGGCTTTATGGACAATGTAAGTTTTCAAATGTATAAGGAAAAGTAACATCTACATGAAAATAAAAAATGAATTCAGGCTCTCTGCTAGATTTTCACTTAACCAAAAATATCTTAGGTTAGTTCTACTGATCGACTCAGGCTCCTTTTTAGGTGATGGAAAGTGTGCTATGATGTGATGTAATTGGATAGCTTGCTAAGTTTGTAAGCAGTATTACAAAGTAGCTGCAGAATTTGAGTGCCACTGTCTTTTGGCCAGTCAGAAATCAGTATAGCTCATCAGGAGAAATTTTTAGCAGCTAATGATAAATATTTTCTACACTATTTCAGTTTCCTTCTGTGGTCAGGCCTGAGCTGACACACAGCAGCAGCTTGCAGTACAGCCAGAGAAAATAATGAGTAGTTTGTTATTTCAGGTAGACTTTCTGGGAAGTTTTAGTTCTTTTCTACCCTCCAATATAAGTAACTTCAGAAAATCTCTTTCTTTCTCCTCCTCTACCTCCCTAGCCATTACCTGTAGGAGGCTTGCTCTACCACCTTTGGGAGCCTTGGAAGCCATCTCTTTATCATGGTGAACCCATTCCTGCCCTGAAAATTCCTTTGCCTTAAAAGGATCTGGTAGCTTACCCACCTCGATAAGGTTGACCCCAATATTCTGCTGCCCAGGAAAAACCTTGACAAGGAACACAGCTCCCTCTGATCCTGATCACAGCTTGGTCACTACAGACCTGCAGTCATTGCAGACATGTAGAGAGGAGATGCGAGATGACAGTTTTGACAATGACTGATGACCTAATGAGCCCACAGGCTGAACAACTTCAAGTCTAAGTCATATTTGATATGGTGCGGAGCTTCTCTACCCCTGCACATCTGAGAAATGGTATGTGCTGTCCTAACATATCTGTACAAGCATCTTAACTTTTCATATTGTCATTCTAGGCAAATACTGCTCTATTTTTATCTTTGACAGAAGGAAATCCTCATGAACAGCAACCTGGTCTTAAAATTCTTTGTAAAAGAAACCTAAGGCTTTTAATAGTAAAACATGTTAGCATTTATCTGAGACTTGGCATAGGAATGTTTCATTCTTAAATGACTGCAATTGCTTCTAAATGTCTAATTTTCATAAATCTATTTGAAAATATCACAGTTATTTTCTGGTGACAACCTTTTTCCAAAAGCCTGTCCCATATCTTTGAGAGGAATGAAGCACATCAGCAGAAAACAGATGGCTGATAGTGGGTTGCCTGTGACAGCATGTGCTGCATTCAGTGTTACACTATTACCAGTGTCTGACTGTCCTTATGAGCTGATCATGTCAAAAGGCACATAATTTGCAGACTTCTGTGCCTGCAACTATGATCCTTTCTCATTTTGGTATCAGAACGGTGTTCCAACGCGCTGTTTAATTCCCATTCTCTTCAAGCATTGCATAAAGAGGAATGGGCTGTATATCTAGAGCAGCTTTCAGTCTGCCCTCTCATTTAGGTGCCTTCATCAACTGTGAAGATATGTATAGTGCAAAGAAAGTGAAAAAAGAGCATCAACCATGTAGTAAGCGATTTAGATAAATTCTTATTGTATTAATCTGAAAAGCTGGATTTCTCCCACTGCCTCTTTCTAATAAAACAATGCAGAGCATATCCAGTGAATAATAGTACCTCATACTTTGTGAAGGCATCTTTAGGCACCCAAGAAGTGAAATAATCCCCAAGATATGTCAGCTAAAAACTGTTTCCTGAACAAACAGAAAATGTAAAAACAAACAAAAAAATTCCACACCAACTCAAAATTTAAATTTATAAATTGTGCCACTAAAGGAATTGAATGCACTGTACGTGGTAACACTATTAGTAACATTTGTCTATGAGCCTCAACTATTTTTTTGTCTCCCTACTCCTGATAGCTGAGTAGAGAACTATCATCTACTCCCAGGTCTCTCACTTTAAGACCCAAGCATCCAAAATCGTAAAATGATCTAATGATTTGCATTTCTCTAATACTAAAATAGTATGCAGCACTTTCTTTACATATGGCTAGATCTTTATCTCCTATCACCCTTTCATTATTTTTTTCACTACAGCATTCTTCACCTTGTATTATCTTTTAATTTATTGCCTGCGAGCCACTAGCCTCCAGAGTTACTCAGAGCAGTGTTGATAAATATTTATCATCAATATTTACACAACCTTCCATTTATGTAACAGTTCTTACCATTAGTCCAGTGTGATGACACCCTGAAATAAGGATTTTCAGTGAAAATGGTACAGCTCTTTGGAAAGAGAAAACCCGAATTCATATGTAGTTACAAGTATTCCATGAGTGTAGGGAAGAGTTTAATGTGCTCTTGAAGGCCTGATTCCACCCACAGCTCAGGTTTATTTGTACAAATGTGGCAAAACATGGTAGGATGGAACTTAGTTTACCCCACACCCACAGAGCAGAAAGAATAAAACATCAGAGCATTCTAACAAGATGCTGACTGATGTGTCCATAAGAAGTAGGGAAGGTGATTACTGGAAGGATATGTGTTCTTAATGAACCCATCCTTCCATACTAAAATTGTTGGGATAACTCCAGGATGAGAAAATGAAGCCTTTCAACTGCCCTTGTCTTTTACAGTGACTGTACTCTTGCAAATAAATGTGACATTTATCTCTGTCAATTGAATTCTACCTCCCTGTTGATAAAACAATGTAGTCTGATGCTTGCCTGCACTGGGTGATACCCATTAGAATGCTGCAGCAGATTACCACTAAGTGACTATGATTTCCTGTCATTCTGCTTGAGCGCTTTGGACGAGAAACTGCCTCAAACTACTGTTACAATGAGGAGTATCTGAAGTAACTCCACCAATTCAACAGAGAGTTGTTCCAGAGTTACAGAGGTGTCACAAAAAAGTAGAAAGTCACCCAAAGAATTTAAGGAACATTTAATGGGTTAGCCATGAAAAATCCTCTCCCCTTATGGGCAACTAGCAGAGATAAGTGGAAACGGTTTGTGCTAAACCTTTCCTGAATCGTGATTTTCTTAGAATCCCACGATTTTTCTCAGGGGAAGCTAAAGACAGAAATAACAAAATGATGTATATTTAACATCAGACAGATGTTAAATATACTTCCTTGATTTAGAGTTTGACTCATCGTCATAACATTTTAGCAGAACTCACTACACCCGTCTGCAGTGTGAAATACTGAGGCTTGAATAGCAGTCTTCCATTTGTAACAATAACTAGTCCTTATCCTTCACAAATGCATAGGCCTACTCACATCGCTCCCTCTGGGGTTTAATTTAACTTCTCCCTGAGAGTTAGTTGGTTAAACAGTAGTAAAGTACACTATAATCTTCTCTGGCATCCCCTCAAATGAGTCTGAATGAAGGAGTGGAGCAGCAATACCAGATTGCGTAGCTGATCAATGAACAAACATGTACAGCGGGTTCTTACTTAATTCTCAAAGAGCTTCTCTCTTCCACAGCCTCTGCTTATGAAGATCCTGAGACTGATGTGTTCAAGGGTGGTGTATCCAATTTCTGTTCATGGACACATTCCAAATTCACAGGAGGCCTGTCTGTAGACAGGCACAACAGAGGTAGTTTTTTCTGAGAGAGTTGGGCTTGTTCTGCCTGAAGAAGGCAAGGGTCTGGGGAGACCTAATTGCGGTGTACCAATACTTAAAGGGGTCTTACAGGAAAGTGGGAGAGGGACTGTTCATCAGGGAGTGCAGTGAAAGGTCAAGGGGTAATGGCTCCAAGCTGTGAGTAGATTTACATTAGCTGTTAGGAAGAAATTCTTTACTATGAGGGTGGTGAGGCACTGGAACAGGTTACCCAGAGAGGTTGTGGAAGCCCCATCCTTGGAAGTGTTTAAGGCCAGGTTGGATGGGGCTTTGGGCAATCTGGTCTAGTGAAGGGTGTCCCTGCCCATGGCAGGGGGTTGGAACTAGATGATCTTTGAGGTCCCTTCCAACCCAAACCATTCTATGTTTTCTTCTCTGTTATCTCCCTGAAATAAACTGTCCATGACACAAAAGTAATTTAATGAAGCTGGACTAAATTATAATCTTTGTCCAGAGCAAGCCTCAAGTTTAATTAGAAGTCAATGAAGTATGGGTACAGTACTCTTTGTCTACCAGTAAGCTACTGTGCATGATTAAAACATCATATCCCAGACAGAGGATGCTGCTGCCAGGGGATGGAGTATTGCCAATACTGAAGTGCTGTGCCTAATTTCTGGATTATCAAAAGTCCTGACCTTTTTCATGTCCGGAATGTTTTCTTGAAGAGATTAAGAAAGGCGTCCCCAGTCTCCCTTCACAGAACTTCAGTGTCTTTAGGAACTTGTGAACAGAGCAGTAGATTGAGAGGCCTGATGATGAATGCAGTTGATTAGGTTAAAACTACGTTAAATCCCATAAAAGTTAGAGTGAAAGGAGTCTGCAAGTCCGTCTACAGTTCTGTTTCATTGTTATCCCTCACTTCTCTGTAAGACTGCGTAAGACTCTCTAATGTACATCATAGGAAAAAATGTGATTGTTGATATGAGCTCACAACATGGTATGTGGCTCCTGTACCATCTGTGCTTGCAAAACACATTTTATTATAGTCTGAAGGGGGTTAAGTAGGAAAATAGTTTTACATTTAATGTATATTTTCAACATCTGGAGTACAGTTTGTCAATATTCTACCCAGATTCTTGTGAATATTTAAAAAAGGAAAAAAAAATGTAATGCTCTGATAAATATTTGAAACAAAATCAGTCCAAGTGATTCTTAATGTACCTGCCCCATATGCTGTATGGCCCAACCTCAGTCCTGACAATGGTCCTGAACGACATAACCTTGAGGTCAGTGCAAAACTTCCCTCTTTAGCCACATTTTAAGAGCGAAAATAGTACACTGTTATTTCAAGTAACAGGGTGTGTTTCAAGTGACACAAAGAAAAACCTTAAGGGAAGAATAGTTAATTTTGAACTTTTATGTTAGCATTGCAAACTGCCTGTGAACAATTCCTGTGAGCTAGACAGTAGCACTTTTCAAAGATGGGTCAAATCTCTTTCTTCCAGTGAGGACACACACAATGTCCTCAGTTTGCTGTTTGTGTGCTTCACTTAATAACATAGCTAGTATGGGAATGAGATTTTCAAATCTTGGTATCCCTATCAGTTTTTTTCATGTGTCCACCAAGCAGATGATAATTTTTGCCTTTTGCTAATCTGGATTTGAAATGAGCCAGTAATCTAAAGAAGAAAATCTTTTTAATCTCCTGAGCTGTTCAATCCCACCTGCATTTCATTATTGGAAATATTTTCTGTATTTTTCTTTTAAAAAATAGAAAGGCTAGGGAAAAATGTCTCTGGAATTGTCTGAATGAAATACTATCCTGATAACAGAGCTTCTCTCACAAATATTAGTTCCATTTCTATTGCTTTATAATAAATGGTTGCAGCTGTTGCCATGGCAATTTTCATTTTTAAAAATGTATCCAAGTCAAGACAAAAAATGCAGCTGTTATCATGAGAAAGTCTAAAATAAATCCAGATGTGAATCATATGCTTTAGCATTGGCAGTAATTATGTCAGAAACAAAATATATAAATTTTTTTGTCTTCTTGATACATAGACTGGGGCTGAGCATGGGGATTTAGGGATATTCCAGGTTGTAGGTTCCTGATCCAAATATAGCAAATGAACAGAATGAAATTTCACTTTAGGGAAAGGCACTTCACTTGCTACAGAAGCTGGTCAGCCTTGCATAGAGAATGGCAGTAATATTCCTGTAGGAGTGAGGGAGGCCTGAAGCTCTCCTCATTTACCTTCCTGGTAATATGAGAACGTTTTGCATTTGCACTTTATGAAAAGAAAAATCTGAGCTACAGTAGAAATCTTAAAATTGTGATCTTACCAGTTTTGTGAGGCCTTATCACTCTGTAGCCTGAAGTTCTTTAAAACCACTGCTGTACTTTAATGTTAGACACAGAACATTAAAACAAAATTATGGGTCAGTGCTCTACAAAGAACGTGTGATTCAAGAGGTCCCAGTACAGGTAGTGTTAGCCATCCACTGGAAAAAATACACTGTGTTGGGAAGATATAGTCCATTTAAGTCACTTTAGAGAAAAAAACTATTTAAAGAGAGAATTTCTGATGATAGAAGAATAGCTTGATGTATTTCAAAGTGAGAGTCTGGAGTTCCGTCTCTAGTAAATGCTGACTGCAAAGCAAGTAGACACCCAAAGCAGGAACACAAGAGGTGTTCAGAGACAGACTGGGTAACCTGACAGAGGATGGGACTTGGGCAGGATGGGTTGAAAAGTGGCTTTGCATCCATCAAGATGCTGCAAAAGACTACTCTGGCTGAAGCCAATTCTAATTGTAGCTGCCTCACTGCTTCCTGACAGCAGCTTAGGGCTGCTGAGAGCACCACAGATGTGGCTGCTGAACCTGTTGGAAATTGTTTTGCTCAAGCATTAAGTCAGTGGTGATTAAGGCACCTGCAAATACCCTTTAGTCTGGAGGATTGCTTAACTTCCTTCATGGTAAGATAAAAGAGAAGGAATCATTAGTTTGGCAGTGAAGTTTGCATGCATAGAATTTCAGTCCTAAACTCTAAAGCGATCACATTTCATGTTAGTAAAAACTATTTTATAGCAACAGTCAGCAACTATTCCTCAATGGTAAGTATAAAAGAGTTAAGCAAGGTCTCCCCTTGATTAAAATTAAGGTATCTGCTATTACCTGTGGCTTTGGTCCAATGCACTGTGGAAAATCTCACAGAAATGATAGGTGGCCAAACAAACAATTTTTCCTTCTGGATTTGTGAAGACTCCATTGATTTATTGATAAACATTTAGTATAACGCACTAATTTCTACCACTTAGCTTTAAAATAGATGCTTTTCCCAGACAGGCAGTTCTGTGAGGCTTAAACACAGCTATTAATAAAATGGAAATAATTCTGACTAGCTTCATTACCCTCATAATTACTAGAATGAAGGAGTCTTGCATCACAAACTTTTGCATTCACCTCCCCCTAAAATGAACGATGAAAACACTCTCCTAGCTACGGGCTAAGTCCTGCTAACTCTAGGAACAGAATGTAAAACTGTGAACGTCTGAAAAAGATGGTTTAGAATTATCCTTAATGTTGTTCTATAGGAAGACAAATACCATAATAAACATACAGTATTAAATGGTCCAGGATGCTGAAATATTTTCTTTAGAAGTATTATCATTTAGCTATAACCCTTTCCCAGTGTGTCTGAGGCAAAGAACAGCACCTTTCTAGGAACTCTATTATTCTCATCTCTCTCATTATTGTTGCTGGCTGTGCTTGCTACAGATCACTAGAACAATGTAGAAAACCAGAAATGTTTGATTTCTTTTAATTGAGTATAAATATGCAATGAATAGGGGTACATGATGAAAATGCTGTAAGTTTAAAATTGCTTCCCTTTTGTGCGACTTTGTGATGGAGAAATTGCTAAGGGAAAAATGTGAATATCAATTTATTCAATATGTTGATGAGATGCTAGGTGTTCAAAGTTTTAATCGTACTTAAACCTTCCTTTTCAAAATCCAAATTCTAATGCTACCAGCTCTCCCCAGAAATGCACTGAAATTTCATTATACACATATGTGTATGTAGATTGTTATAATTAACAATTATTAGGGAACATCAGAGGAGGAAACACACTAAGAGGAAACAGATAACAAGTCTAGATTTTTTTCCTTTGGTACCATGGCCTTTAGAGCAAATATCCTGAAGTCCCATTTCACTAACCACAGTCACAGTGAAGGACAATGCTGTCCTGTCTCAGGGCCATCTGCACCACTGCTGCCCTGAGTGTCTCCTGTCTTTCAATCTGGCTCATACTTGCAGTGTGCCAGGCAATGCCCTAATTTTATTTGGGTGTTGTTTTTTCTTGTTTTGTGACTTTACCAAAAAGACATGATTTAGACTACACGTCCATGTTGCATTTGCACTTGTAATGAAGGGCTTTTTCTTTTTTTAAAATTTAGCCATTTAGCAGAACTAGTACAGGGAGAATACATTTGTGCTTATCTTGGACAGAAACCTTCCAAGCACATAATTACAAAGCTTTTTCTCTGCACCACTTTGAAATTCAGACTTGTCACTTCTAAGAGGTGGAAAGAGGAAATGACCCATCTGTTACTCATGTGTCTTTCACCCTCGTGAATATGTTCCAAAATGGAGCAATTTTTTCAAGGTGCTCACTCAGTGCTTATAATACTTGAGGGGTGGGTGCCAGGACGTTGGGGTCAGTTCTTTTTTCACTGCTTCCCAGCAACATGACAAGAGGCAACGGCCGCAAACTTGAATATAGGAAGTGTCACCTAAACATGAGGAGGAACAGCTTTACTGTGAGGGTGGTAAAACACTGGGACAGGCTGCCCAGAGAGGTTGTGGAGTCTCTGGAGACATTCAAAACCTGGCTGGATGCTGCCCTGTGCAGCCTGCTCTAGGTGATCCTGCTCTGTCAGGGGCTTGGGCTGAATTATCTCCAGAGGCCCCTTCCAACCCCTATCATTCTGTGATTCCATTTCTGAAATGTTTAGTTGATGTCTCATCAGAGATCTGATAAACTTAATCAGCTTAAAATCTAATATTTCATTTGTATTAGGTATGTACCATCTAAAACTTAAATATTTTTTTCCTGGCAATTGCTGCTCCCCAAACTCTGCCATCTACTGCTTCATCAGCCTTCAGAACTGATCAGCAGCACCACTCTTGATTTTCAATATCTCCTCTGTTTGTCATAAAGAGGTTTGGGTTAAGTGTCTACAATCTTATCTTTAGAAATAATTTTCTATCTCAGATGGGAGACAAAAGGACTGGTGATGGCAGCAGAAGTGGTGGAGTAGGTTGTGTAATTCAGGTGAACAGGTAGATCAAGGCAGAGGTGGTGGCCCTTGTCTACTGAAAAGGTAAAGGAGATAGAAGGAAGAAGATTGAGTCCAAAACAAAAGCAGGCAGAAGCAGTGAGAGAGTACAGCTCTATAACCATTGAAATAAATTCAAAGAGTAGTAATTTACTAAGTCTTATCACTTAAGTAACTATGAAATGCAGCAGCTAGAGGTATGCAGTCTCTCCTCTGTGCTTGGCTCTCAAGGAAGGCAGCTGCATACTACTGTTATCAATTATTCTCTTTGCTCAAGAGACAAAAGTATATTCTGAAAGCATTAAAGTTCCTAATCCAAAAGGTGCAATGTGCACACTGAATTAATGTCTTGGGTATGGAGAGAGGGAGGTTTCTGTGTATGAAAAAATAAACCTGAACTTTACATTTGATTAAAATGTTTAGAAAAGTTGTCTCTTAACTCCTCTTCTGTAAGACATGAAAATATCTTTGTGGCATTACATAAATGTTGAGTACTTGATAATCTTTGCATTATTTTGTTGTGCTTTATGGGTGATTCCCCATGCAAACATAAGTATATGCATACATGTGCAAAGGAATTTTATGCAGAGTTTGATTGGTTCACTCTAACAGACTCAGAGGCTTAGGAATTTAAGCCTTAAAAGGCCAAGGCTTGCAGTGGGAACTAGTTTGCCTGTTAGTAAAAAAGAAAAAAGGAGTTTGAGTAGGTTAGAACAATGAAATTAAAATTAAACTGTACAAAGAGCACATAGCTTCTGGAGGGGTACACAGAGGGATCACTAGAGACTTCAGTCTTTCCTAATGCACTGAGGTAGCCACTGAAAATACACAGTCCATTCTCCCACTGCGTGAACAGGTTCTTCTTTCATGTAATCACAACCTGATCTCCAAGGAATAAAAGAATTTTGATGGGGCTTTATCCTGCTGTAACAAAACCTGTGTCTCTTTGAGATAGGCATACTCTTCAGTAATGTATTTCTGGAAAGGATTTGAGCAGTGAATAGGAATCGGTAGGCACACACTAAATGATATGGCAAGTTCTACCTCACCTTTCTGATACATACCACTCTCCTGTCTTCTCTGCCAAGAAAACTTGAAAGATATGTTGAGCTACTATAAGTACCAGACAGACTCTTACATACAGTATCTCATCCAGAGAGGATGAAATGAGCTTTCTTTTGGAACACTTCAAGAGAAATAGTATCAATACATTCATTTTAAACTAAAAGGGAGTTGTCTCTCTAAGTAGAATTAGACTTGGTATGTAATTATCTTGCTCTCAGAAAATCTGTCTTATTCACTAGAGAAAGGTTATTTGGATAAGAAAAACCATCTGGAAGAGCGCAAAAAACAAGCTGACTCGTACTAGGGTGTACTTCAGTTTTGAAGAGTTCCCAGTAGAAATCTTTGAAATGAAGAAGCTTTGATGCCAATTTGGTCATTTGTATGGAAAACGTAGCTAAATAATTGCCTCTTAGATGTGATTTGCAAGCACTGCAAGCAGTGTTCTTAATTCTCAGCTTGCATTTCATACTTTTAAATGCTATCTGTTTGTTTGTGTATAAGTGGACAGAAATACCTGCAGCTAGTCTGATTTGATTGGATATGACAAGTACAGACATTCCCAGCTGATTTGAGCTAAGCTACATTTTCATACATCCCTGAGGGCGATCTCTATAACAGTGCTCACTGAAATCTATTGTGGCTTTGCAGGCTGCAACTGAAGGCTGCCTAGTCAAACGGCATAAACAAACCAGAGCCAATTAGGTAACTTCTAACTAGAAAGACCTTTAGCATGTATTAACTAGAAGCTAAGTAGAATTTGAACGTGGAACTGATACTGGGAAAAGAGAATGATGTGGATTACTTCCTGAAAACATTCTGTTCCAAGTCTCCATTTTCATGCTGAAATTCCAGCTATAACAAACATTACTGAAGCTCAGAGTATTCACAGTGCAGAAATTCCACAGTATTTCCTCCCTCATTTAGGCACAACACTGGTCTGTACAGTAAGGCTCAAGGAGAAAAAATAAAGGAAGTTTTATTAAGCAAAGATGCCATAATTTTATGTGGGATTTCCTCTATTTTGGGAAAGAAGCTCTTTTAAAGTTCATGCTAATAGCAAGTTTGGTTAGTTTCCCAGTGCTCACATCTCCTGTTCCAGATGGTCAGTGACGTGAAAACTCTAATTATCGTCAACAAAATAAGCTGGGACTAAACCCTTCCTCAAAGGTAAAAAGAGCAGATGGGCAACCATAATTTCATTATTATAAAAATAATAGATGGAAAGGATTTCTCATCCACCTTTTAAAATCACTCACTCACTGCACAATTAACTCCTTGCTGTATTAATTTCTAAGTTATGCTGCTTGACTTGTTGAATGGCTGCTAGGTACATAAGCCTTTCTAACAGTATTGGGAATAGTAGCTAAATTCATCTTGTCTAGGGAGAACCAGTAAGTGAAATGTTTGGGCTGAACTCCTATCCAGCATTCTGCTTTCTTAAAGGTTTTCAGGTAATTCTATTTTATTTCTCTCTGTAGTGTTGCAGTCATCCCTCCCCAGGAATCTATGTGGGAATAAAATCACAAATAGTATTTGTCTGGGGTGAGGCTGTGGCTGATGCCAGAGATGCAGTTAGTCATATGTCCAGAAATGTAGAGCACAGGTTGAAAGCCCTAAATCTCTGCCAAAGATTCAAGGTCATGCAAGTCAGTACCATGGAGGAACTCTTCTAAACCTGTTGTGGTCCAGTGCTGTTCTCACTTGGTCTGTGGGTTCTAGGCCAGGTTTTGCAAAGGCAACCATCCATTTAAGCCTGCCACTGCTCACATTGAGTTCACAGAAGCTGTTAGAAGTTCCTCCAGTTCTGCTAAATTAATTTACATTAAAGCTACTCCTTGTCTTTCTGGCAGAATCTCATTCCTTTTCTGAAATCAGATTGATCACCTGATTGCTGTGCACCACTCTTTAGAACTGGCTCTGCTAATTCCTATACTTTTCAGGGTTTCTTTACAGATCAGGTCCACATTTTACTGTGCTACTTAAGGATTTCAGTCATTCCTAGCAAAATAATGTTAAATTGCAAAGTTGCACTAGAGAAATATAATCAGGTTTTCCTCTTCATCCCTATGAGTAAAGAAGCTTTTCTTTCCTGTAAAGAGTCTGAGCTACAGGTTTAAGTGTCACTGTCATGATCTGTGTTTACACAGTATGCCAGATGTTGATTTCCCATTGTGTCTTGTCTTTTCTCGCTCTTGCTTCTTTTTTCTACCTTCTCTTTTGACCTTCATAATCTCCACTTGGTTCTTTCATCAGTTCAATTTCTTACTTCCACATTCATCCCCACTTCACCATTTCTTCTTTTCCTTAGGAATCTAGATGCTGCTTATTTATGTAAGCAGGAAAAATTTGCATGTGTTAATCCTTTTTACCATTTCATCACCTGTCTGATAGCACAGGTGTTTGTATATCTCTTTCTTCTTCCTTGGCTGGCAAAGTGTTTCTGTGCATACTTTCTACAACAGTTGGTGAGGAATGAGAAGCACTTTTGAAAAAGAAGTCCATTGCTGAATGGCTTTATGGGTAGGTAAACTGGAGCTATTGATTGTGTGTGCAGACAATTATGAATACAAGGAGGGTTTTATGCTCTAGCTTAGATACTGATATGCCTAGGATGTGTGAACAGCATCTTGTCTGCGCAAGTTTGAAATAGAACTTAAATTAGTTTCTTTATCACTCCATTGGCTGAAACACTATAGTAAAAGACACTAATACGTGATTAAATACCTAAAAATACAGGGGAATACAGAAAGAAGCATTTATTTTTTCATGTGATGACTCAATACTGAAGCGATCATATTTTTTTCTATTTGCTAACAGTGCCTAAAAAACTCTGCAGGAGGTATGGGATACAAGCTGACAGACTTCACCATATTCCTAAGACTGAATACATTCTCAGTTACTTACAGATAAGAAGGAAACTGAAAGAGTTTTAGGCAATAGAAAGAGTTCTGGACAATAGAAAAGTCATTGTTTCTTAATTTACTGAACATAATACAAAAAGTTTTGAGATAGTACATACAGGAGTCCATGGCATCACTTTAAAAGGCCACTTTCTGACTAAAAATGCAGATTAGGAAAAATGTATGATATGAGAACATTCAGAATTTCCTTTGCAACATTTCGTATTCAGTGGGTTCAGGGATCAAAGCATGGCAAAATCTATACAAAGTAATTCTCAAAAAATGGAAGGGCAAAGGACCAAATTAGAGACAGTCTGTGACAAAAGAAGAAAGCTTAAAATAATTGTAAAGGGGGCCTCACATCTACTGAGATATGCATCAAGGAGACACCCATCACAGTTTTCAAAGCTGGTATTATTTCCTGCAAATCCCAGTTCCCAACTTCGTTATTCAGCAGCATAATCACAATACCTTTTTGTGTCCTTTATAGAATTGCTGATTTTAATATATAATAAACAGGGAATATATAATAAACTAGAAATTTTGAAAAGTAGGAAAGTAACTGAATCCTGGATAGTTACCTCATCAGGCCAATGACCAAGTGAAGTGAAACATAAACTGAGTATTTGTATCTATATTTGCTGTTCATCAAATGTCTGTCTCTTCAGTCTCTGATTACAATTTACTCTAGTAAATTTTACTTCCCTCGAGTTCAGTGACATAACAGATTAAAGTCACAGAAGTAATAAAAAGACAGGTAAACAAAAAACTAAACCCAGAAAGGTGTCCGTGAGCATCAGCAGAAATATGCATCTCACCAGTTTATTGTCTTATCAGCAAGAAGTGATGCAGCAACAGGTTCTATTGCACCTCCAAGTCTTTATGTAATTCTAAGAATTTAGCCTTTCAGTGCTGGTCCTAGACTTGTGCAAAGGGAGCCTTATAACATGACTACATAAAAATCTGGGTTTTCCATTGCGTGACTTTTGCTAATACACATGACTGATCCTTGTGGACATATACAATATATACGTTACAAAAGAGGTAAGCTATCCATTTCAAAGCAATCCAGTATTTTTTGTTTAGTTTCCTCTTCACCTTTTTCTGAACTTCCAAGTTTATCACCTCTTCCTTTAAATGCCAGGTACTTCACAAGAAAACTATGCTTGCAGTATTACTTTCCTCTGCCCAGAAATATCTATGCTTCTAAGCGTTCTAGGGCAATTAGCATTTTTGCATGGGAGGTCTTAATTTCATGTCACCTACTTTTTGTGTTCTCTGCTGTGTGATCCTTGACCTCACTTTTTATCTCCAGGAATCCCACTTCATTCATGCATCAAAGTGTTCTTGTTCTTGAGGGCTAGTAAAATCCATTCCTTGACACATATCACACACCACAATGTCACATTTCCTGTGTCCCCTGGCTGCCACTCACTTGTATTGATACCCTGTGAAAGGTTATGTCCCTGCTGCCCAGGTCCCTTCCACACTGTCACCTCTTGTAGGATGGGGATGAAACTCATCAGGCCCACTGAGCAAGGGTACAGAGCCAGCAGAGAAATTATGTCTTTTGCATAATGATGATACAAACAATTCCAACGTTGACTACAATGGAAACATCTATAATGTAATGTTCTCTTAGATAATTTGTTAGCAGGGAACATGTATCAGTATTCATTACTGCTTTCCACATCCTGCACTCACTGAGCACTCAGCATGAGAAAGATTAAATAGCTCTGCTAACTATACTGTCTCCATTAGCTCTGCTAACTATACTGTCTCCATTCTAATGACCTGTTCAGATACTTCTCAGTCACATCTCAAGATATTAAATGCTTTTTCTACAACTCCTCCCATACTTCATCACATTTTTCTGCAAAGGTGCAAAAACTATGCCAAGTCTAAACCTACAGTGTGGGTTCTCAAAATATATTCCGGTGTTTTCTTCAACAAGTGATAGATTGTATGAAGACAGAACAATGAAAAAGGAATTAAAGTGAAATAAGGAATTAATCTTATTTGCTCTAAAGTACCCATAAATTATTTATTTTCAACAAGACTCTACAGTCTTCATGACACACAACTCCAACTGAAGTTACTAGATATTTCTCAATTTTGATCTCTAGAATGTGGCCCACATCTAGTAAGTGCCTCAGTACAGAGAGAGTCCACTGTATTTAGATTGGATATTAGGAAAAATTTCTTCACTGAAAGAGTGGTCAGGTATTGGAACAGGCTGCCCAGGGAGGTGATGGAGTCACCATCCCTGGGGGTGTTCAAAAAATGTGTAGGCACGGCACTGCAGGCATGGCTTAGTTGACATGGTGGTATTAGACAGATGGTTGGACTTGATGATCTTAGAGATCTTTTCCAACCTTAAAGATTCCATGTTTTGTCTATAACTTACAATCTACAAATGCAAGCCATGATAAATATTCCTGGGTCTGAAATACATGAGCAAAATCGATCACCTTGAATGTTGTATCCACAGCATGACTGCCTATGCATATCCGAAGCTGGACAAACTCCCCCTTTTTTTCAGAGAACTGGATGGCAAAATGTTGAATTAGTAGCTGGG
This sequence comes from Hypotaenidia okinawae, assembly GCA_027925045.1. NCBI lineage: Eukaryota > Metazoa > Chordata > Aves > Gruiformes > Rallidae > Hypotaenidia > Hypotaenidia okinawae. The sequence goes on from BSDF01000010.1 coordinate 12,311,277, forward strand.
AGATCAGCTTTTTGCATGCTGGGACATTTGTAAGCTAAATTTGGTTGTTGACTTTTTTGCAAAAAAGCTGAAGAATTTGAAACCCTACGAGCTAGAGGATACAAACAGTGGTAAAACAGCTATCATCTGGAATCTTTTATGGAAATATTTGCTACATGATAGACCAACATCCAAGAAAACAAAAGTCTATGCAGTATATGCTATGATACAGCAATGAAGAAACATATCCTAAATGATATTCTTTCATTCTGTAAGCAGCAGAATAAACTCAGGTAAACATCATGGTGATGAAATACAGAGGATCTGAAGAGCTGAGAATGATTTCTTTGTTTTAATGTTAGCATATATAAAATACTTTTACAGATAGAGCTTATGCTACAAATAGACAGAGAAAGTGATATGGGTGCCAAGTTAATTTCCTGGAAAACAATGTATGCAGTATTTGTGGCATAATTAGTCATGCAGGTTTATCTGGGTAAAAGCAGACATATTTAGTCTTCTAATAAGTACTGTCTTGTAGGGCTCTGTTGTTAATTTTTTCTTAAATATATTGAATCCTTGATATGCTCCAAAAATTACTCCTTTTGAATGTTTAAATCCTTACATCTACAGTACCCTTGCTTACAGAGGCCTTTGTGTGTGTGAGCTCTCTGAGAGGCACAACAGCTGGTCAACGTTTCTGCAGCCGCTACCGTCGGTTTGATTCACAGTGATCCCTCCTGCATGGATTGTCTCAAAGCAACACTGTAGGAATGAAATATCACAATTTTCATAAGCACCCAGGTGTTTGGTAGCACAAGATGGCATATAGGAGAGTTGCTAATTTGGCCTGGAGAACTTCTGTGCTTGATCAGTGTTTTCTGAGGGCAGCTGGCCACAGTGTCTGTACATACAGTTGCAGCAATGCACAGCTCGTGTGACTCACTAAATCCATATGAAAACTGTAGGGGTAACTGGTCCTGCCACTGTACTTAAACTAAATGATAAAGAGCACAGGAAAGATAGAGTTTGGAGAGAGAAGCTGAAGGAAAAGAGAGATGTCGATACAAAGCCTCATATGTCACCTTCACTTTGCCTAATTGCCACAGCCAGCCATAAGGGCCTGCCTTCCCTCTTTACTTGTCCTCCCTTTCCTGCAGTGAGTCACTCCTGCTGACATTAACTTTGGTTATTCTGTTAGTTGATGAAAGACACTGTGTATTCTCTTATTCTCTTTTCCGATTTCCATTACAACATGTACTAAATTACTTCTTATTGCTTTTTCAGATTTGTAAACATTATTTTCACACCTTTTTTAATAGTCCCCTGTTACTGTAATTATGAACATGTTGTGTTTGCACCATCCTGAAAAGTGGTATGTGTTACTGAGAAAAAACCTCCCAGTTCTTTTGTAGCAACAGAAAAATAATATTCTTCATTTAAACTCAGTGTGGTCTACTGGGGTGTTAATGCACTGAAGCTGATATTATTATTAGTATAAATTTACTTAAAAGGCTTCAGGAAGGAAGATCATGTTCGGCTGCAGAAACATTGTACTTGTGAAAAAGCTGATTATTTAAGCCAAAAATTAATGAAATGTGAAACTGATGTTGTTGTATATTCTCTTCAGTCCCCAAAAATTTATTAGAGAAATCAAGGTAGTAGTCACACTGAATATATAGGAAAAGACACTCGTTTCCCAGTGACAAGAGATTCTGCAGTAACACAGAATTGTAACCTCCCATGTGCAGCAAAGGAAACACAAGAAGGAGTTAGGCAGTGTTTGCATCAGCCGTCGTCCTTCCTATAGATTTCTGTGTCCATGTGGAGGTGTAGGGTCACAACCAAGACTAGAGTACTGGCAAGAGCAGAGGTCTCAAGCTCATGAATCATGTACTGTCTTGACTTTTCTTTCTACAGTTGCTTTGCACTTGAGTTGCATCTTTGAAGAGATCATGTGCTTTGAAATCATAGCAATCAAAACTACAGACGCTTGGAATATTTTGGGTCTCCTTGAGTTGCTTGCAGCCTTCCTGTTTCATGGTCTATAGGAATCTTGCACTAGCAGGTGAAGAGTCTAATTGAGCTCTAAATGACCAGGCCTTTATTAAACAAAGCTAAGGAGAGAGAAAATTTCCCAGGTTCTTTCCCCCCTACATGCTTCTTTCAAAATCTAATAGCTGCTTTAATGCTTTTCTGTCTGTTCTCTCTCCTGAGGCTTCTATTCTTTGCTTAGTTTTCCTTTTGCACATTTTATTCTCCGATGCACTAAATGCTCTGCTAAGTGACGCATTCCAGCCACTGCTGTATTTAATCATGAAATGCTGTGCTCAGACACTTTACAGTGTTTGAAAATAATACTCTTGGTCGAAACAACATGAATTTAGTGGAGGTGAATGTAACTAGACCAATAATTGACTGAGAATGATAAATTAAATAGGAATACTATTTTTGTATTGTGAAACAATTTAGTTTGGATTTTCTTTGCAATCCAAGTTGGGGTTTTAGACAAAATATAGAGGTTTTTTTTTTTTTTTTAGTGACTGTAAACTCTGTAAAAGTCATTTTTTTTGCTGAAGGGTAGGATAAATTCTGGTTCAAGGAACTATATTTTAAGGAAAAAAGGTGGCACTGAAGTGGGGCTTACTGTGAAGCATCTTAAAGCATCCTGAAAAACTGAATTTGATTTTGTGGAATTGTGTTACTTTTAAGATTATCTGAGAGGATTATTTGTATTTCTAGCAAAGCTCCAGGAAGCATATAATGCAAGTAGAGTGGAGTTAACTTGAGATCCTGTTAATCATATACTTAGCATCTGGGTTTTTAGGACAGTACAGACTTGTGTGATTTTGGCCCATCATTTGTGATCTGGTCTTAGAACAAAAAGGCTATATAAAAATTTAAGATAATATTATCAGCTGAAGCTCTCTCAGATCCAGTAGTCAGAAGTAGATAAACGAAGCTACTGCGTACCACTTTGTGGTTTTAATCTGGGAAAACAACAGATTGCAAAAAATAGAGAACTTGTCTCCAATTTTATAGTTACTCTATGCCCTAGGTGCTCTTTCAGCATTATTTTTTCAAGATACCTTGTTTAGGTGAGAAAAGAAATCTGAACAAATTAAATTTACACATTTTATAAAATATACTGCTTTCAAGATTTTGGAAAATTATCTAAAATTTCATTCTGAAGATGCAGTTTCCCACAATGCTATTGGAATTCAGTGTTTCACAAATGAGCAACTCCAGAACTACATCCCTCTAATAAACTCTTCAAATGCAGTATCTGTACCTGCACAAACTGTATCTGTAAGAATTATATCAGCAATTAAAGCTCTTAATTATCTCACCAAGTAAGGAATGGACTTGGGTGCACTTACTATGTCAGCACAATAGCCACAGCATCATTCAGGACACTCTCACCAAACAGGAGCGTGTACAAATCTGTATCCACATGGAGCTCGTGGAAGATAGCAAGGACTGTCACTGTGTGGAGACAAAGCAAAGTGAGTTTGGTATTTTCATATTCCTCTGGTGGTTCAAAACATAAAGCAACGTCAGAATATGGGTTTTGAGAAGTCCTGTCCTGTTTATTACCTAAGTGATAACGATAACTTAAAATGAATCAACTGAAGTATGTAAGATCTTTAAATCCAGCAAGTCTATGAGTTAGGAAGACACCTTCCTTCTCACACAGAGAATCATGCATAAATGAAAATGTCACAGCACATTTTACTGTGCATAAAGGACTTTTATCTTGTGACCAAGGAGAAATAAGGGTGTTGAAGAGACCTGGGGTTTGCCATAGACGTGTGTGATGAGAGTAGTGGTTTGCTTGTTTGAAGAAGGATATAACACTTATCTGTTAGGAATGTTCACTGAGGAACCTTACACCCTGTCCCACCAGCGGATAGTCATGATTTCCCTTCAATTGTAGCATATCTGTAGTTATGAATCCCTCTCATCCAGATCAGGAGACCTGATACTTGTAACCCACTTAAAGTAACGATATGCTGAAGGAACCTTAAAGTCCCTTCCTTCTCCCTGAGCTATATGCTAGTATTTGATTTTTAGCTTACCAGTGCAATAGAAAAAATCGCAGAATTTAAATTGGACAAATCATTTAGACACAAACACTCAAGGGCATTTAGACAGACATTTGGCTCATATTCAGGTAATTAAATCCTACAGACTTTAAAGAGTGCTTTAGTTGATTTATACCTCAGTTTCCTTCCCTGTAAACAGGAGATCACAATCCTTCCCATGATCCACCCAACACTTTATAATCTCCAAATGGAGAAGGCTATCTGTGTTCTGTGTTGATATTACTATTCTCCCTTTGCATGGATGAAGCAGAACTTTCTCTTTTCAAACAGAATTTAATGTAAAGGCCCCCAATTATTTGTATGGTTAAAAATTACATGGTAACTCATTGCTTCACTGGTGCTCATTCTAGTACATAATTGTGCAATTGACTCAATGCTCATAGCCCAGGAATCCCAAAGATTAGGAGTGCCTCTGGGATACCACATTAACATCTGACATTTCAGAAATGAAAATTATATGCTTTTACATTGAGATGACTGCTGATATTTCACACAAAAAATGTGAACAGGTGATTATGCTTTGTCTTAATATTCCTTGGAACTTTGAAATAATTACTAATAAGATTTAAATACCTGTATAATCTAAAAAACAGTTTATAAACCCAAAATAGACTCACAGTTCTCCTGTGAGATTTTATGTCAAAGTGTGACCTCTGTTGATGTGTTTTCTTTGAAGAATTTTGGAAGTGTTATTCTACAGAAGACAATTTAGAAGATGTTTGTAGCTGAACATTTGCTGATATAGCTATATTTAAATTAGGTAGTTATATTTCACCATCCTGGTAACCTCACCCATCTATTCCCCAGTGCAGTTATAATTTAAACTAGGGGAAAAGTTCTTTCCCCAGAGCAGCTTAAAGGTGTGGGAAGACGTTTTATTGGCAGAAGATATTTTCTTGGTTAACCATAATCTATGTTAAGGTTTTTGCTTGATTATCAATGCTGCCTTAACTTGCTAAATGTGGACCCAATTTAGTCTCCCATTCTTAAGTTATTGGCATAAATCCAGACGTTTTCTAAAACTATTTGCCACTTCCAGATTTTTCTTATTAGCTAATTAATTTGGGCTCACATCAATAGTCCCTGATAGAATGAGAAGAAAATAGTAATCAAAGTCCACTGTACTGTTGGTATGTATATGTAGTGGGCCAAGCCAATTAGATGCCTGTGTGTTCCTCTCCTTGCTTGTGCCTCTTAAGAAAACAACAGCTTTGTCTTCTGACTTTCTCTCACATCTCTACCCCAAAAACCTGACTTAAAATAGTTCAAATTAATAGCAAAATTATAAGTAAAGCAATGCAACAATGCATCAATTGTCTCTCTTAGGAGAGACTCCCCAGCTCTCAGAAAGTCTCTTCCATTTCAAATGTTTCTCCCTTTCCCAGTGGAGTTTATTGGATCTTCACAGCATTGCCTGTCCCTGACTGAAGAATTCTGCTGTTTGGAGGAAGACCACTACCAGTATCTGCTCTGTCCCTGCGTTCATCTGGCCAAAGACACATCAGGCTTCAGCCATACCACTGCTGACAGATATTTATCTGATCTGTTCTCAAGAACTGAAATCGCAGAATCACAGGGGTAGGAAGTGACCTCTGGAGATCATCTAGTCCAACCCTCCTGCCGGAGCAGGATCACCTAGAGCAGGCTGCACAGGACAGCCGGCGATGATGCTGGTTCCTCAAATCCTAAGGGAGACTAACCTGCCCTTCAATATTCATGCAATTTATAAATGCAGTTGTTCCTGAACGTCTAACCTAAATCTCCCCTCCTGCTCTTCAAGTGCATAATTTCCATTCCTAGCCTAATGAGACATGAATAATTTGTCACGTTTATTCCCTTTTTCTTTCCAGCAACATTTTGCCTATTCAAAGATTCACTCAGACATCTCCTCCCTAAACTGACTCACTTCTTTCAATCTTTTCAATGTTTTCTAGCCCTCTAATCACTTTCAATCAGTCCATATCTTTCTTTTAATGCAGTGCCCCAAATCAGGTGCAAGTACACACTTGCTGTGAAGAAACAGAGTGAAAAGAACCTGTAGAACATGTGTTGATAAATCCTGTTTTCCTTTTTTTGCTATGTATCGGTACTGATGACTCATTTTCAGGTTGTAAACTTGAAATCATTTGCAGCAGTGAATGCTCATTTCTTTTGTGTCTGTGAAGTTGGTTATTTCTAAGTGTAGCATTTATCCTTGTTGATTTTAAATCATTGCAAGAATCATACTGAGTTCTAGTAATTTCCTTCAAAGTGTTTGCAGTCTCCTCTCAGCACAGTATTATACGTTAAAGAAGCATCCTCTATTGCATTAGCCAACTCATTAATGAAAATGTTAAATAGTATCTGCAGAAGGACAGAGAACTGCATAATCTTTAGCACATCCACCCCGTTAAGAGTTCAATACAACATTTTCACCTTGTTTTGCCAACGACCATCTAGTCATTACCTCAAGATCACATTTGCCTTCATTAATTTTGAGAGTCTACAGTTCAAAATGAGCACATTAAAAGGGACGTGATATTCTACTATGGAAGAAAGTGAATTTAAATTACTCTCTGGATAGAATAATACTCTGTGAATAGCCATCATTGTCCAAATTAGTCACATCACGTTTTGTCTGATGGATGACTTCAAAACTCAAGGGAATTGATTTAAAAATTTGGTTTTTGCTATTATAACCCACAATAACATATCTAATCTGTGAGAATGTCTGTATCTAAGTAAAAATCACAGATACTATATTGTATTTGGTATGGGCACTGGCTTTCTGAAGGCACTTTTGAAGAACAGTAAGTAGGGGTTGGTTTTGTGTGGTAACTACTCAAAGACTTGTATAATTCATTAGCTGCATTAAAGTACACATCATCTTTTCACCTCTTATTTCAATTTAAGCATATGAGGCCAGAGATAGAGATAGGTAAAGACCTAGATGGCTAGAAAGACAGATAATTGGGGGACAGCAAGCAAACATCCTTTGTGGCAGTAGAAAGCTGATACAAACAGATAAAACATTTATCAGAACTCCTTACTCAGAAAGGGCTACGAACTTCATAAAAAAATTCAGTGATGGGAAGCCTGAAATAATGAAGCATCTAAGATTTTCTCAGAGCTTGTGCCAACAGAAATCTGATTCACTTCTTCCTTGACTTCATGGACTGAGGTAACATCTGTTAGGTTCTAAGCCTAGTGTGATTTTGGTTGTACCCACATGAGAAGAAGTGTCTGTGCAGCTGGATTATGAAAGGCATCCTTTCACACATGCAGAAAACAATTGGCTCATTATTAATCCCTTTAAATCTACGTATAGAGGAAATGTCAGCAAACAATAACAATCCCTAAGATAGCCGTGTCCGATACTTTCTTTTGCTGTTAGGTTTGAAAAGAATAAGAAAGCTTGGAAAATAAATGAGACCATTACATGAAGTACTGGTATTATTGTACCAGTATTATTGGACTAGAACTATTAATATCTTTTATAGCTCATGGGCCTAAATTTTTTTAGGAGGGCAGTATCAAATGGGAGGAAAAAAAATTAGAGAAATTGCACTTTCCATTTTTGTCCAAAAATAACAATTCCAATTTTAGTTATAGTATCCTTTCCTACTAATCAGTCATGCCACTCACAGATTAATTCAGTGACTAAGAAGAGAGCGTAACAATATTTAAGTTCACATTTATAAACAGTCTTACATAACCAATGTATACAATGCATTACCTTGCTGTATTTATAAAGTAGGCTTCTTAATGCAAAATCCTTTGATTTTATGAGAAACAGACACCACTCTTTCTGATAAATACCCAATTTTATCAATAAAAACAGCAGTGCAACTCTCATCTTCAGTTCAGCTGTAACCATAGTAACTTCAAATAGAGAAGAGCCTTGTGATTATCGATATGACCAAAGGTAAGGGACTTCATAAAGCTCTGAAATAGCTGTGCTTCAGCAAACCTTGTGAAGGTAAATCTGGTTTTTATGTTTGAAATGTCAAAAGTTAAAAAGAAAGAAGTGCTAAAGATACATGAAATGTCTTTGGATTGGGAGGTCATTGCACAGAATACGTTAATAACAACAGCTAAGACAAACTGCCACAGCTGTACTTCTCAGTTAATTTTTGGTGGCTAAGGCAGAGGTCAGATCATTTCATTCATGTGCTAGTTTTGTTCTGTCATTCACCTTCCTCCATTACAACCACTGGTACCCTGAAGCAGCCTGTTGCTTGGGCTTATTGCTGTGTCTGCCTGTCAGCCACAGAGGAGATTTGTCAGAATCTCCTTATCCATGCTCACACAAGAGGCAGTTTCATTCTGCAGGTCTCTGACATTCAGGGATTGTGAGCTAGGGGCTCTACTCCCCACACCAGCATCTTTTTCACAGTCTCTTTGCTGCTCGTGGTACGCATACCAGAACTCAGGGAGGAACTGCTCCATCCCCTTTGAAGGGGTTGCACCAAAAAACTTCCAGAGTCAGCTTATCTTAGAAATAAAACCACAGTGCTAACACAAAGGGAACCCTTTTGACACTGAAGTGGTGAAATCTGTGATGTTTTACACAGATTAAATAACAAGAAGAGATTATTTCCTCTTCCACGTGATAAATGATACATAATGATCAGAATAAAGAAAAATATAGATACTGGTCTGATGTTTTAAATCAAAGACTAATGAAGGGAGAAATCGGGAATGATAAAATTCTGTTTCTTAGAATTTAAACCTCTCACCTGAAGTCTTGAAATGAGAAACTTTTTCTGGTGGAAATGTTATGGGAAGAAGACATGTCCTGTAAAATGAATGATGAACCTGAAAGTAACCTTGCTTTGCCCCTAATGTTTCTACCTTTTCTTTCTAGAGACATGCAAGTTTTTTGAGGCAACCTTAAATTTCACAGGTGTTTGGGGATCACGGTCTAGAATGGAGAACACAGTCCCAAGTATATTCAGTCATAAATTAGTTTCTTAATCTTCGTACATGTGCTAGTTTTCTATCTAAGGGAACCCGTATGCGTTAGTTTTGGCTGGGATAATTTTCTTCATCTGACACTACAGCATATAAGAGTAATTCTGAGTTAATTTTACACAAAAATCTCTATATTAAATATCCTCAAGTCCTCCTGTGCTATAACATTATTTCCTTTTCCCTAACAACATTGTCAACTTTTGACTGGCATACATTTCTTTAATGTCCTGGTAGTAAAACTCTTCATTTAACATGTAAATATCTACTAGTTTTCTTTACTGTTACAAAAAAGGAATTTAATCAAAACAACTTCTGTCAATTCAACAGAGCCGTTTTTAAAATCTTTTATGTCTTAATTGCTTCCCAAAGCCAAGGGAAATCAAATCTGGTTTTGAAATGAGTTTATAATCCTACACAGTGAAGAATTAAATGAAAAACCAGGTAGAAAATCTGTCAGGAATTTATTGTCCTGTAACAATTACAAGCTTTTACCAGATATTTCTTAATTTATTTCTTTTTAAAGCTAGGTATCATATATGAAATCATTAGACAGATTATTTTATGCCCTAGTATGTATCAGTCCTCCGGGAGACGGTATTTTAACTGGTTTTGGAATTCCAATGAGTTTTTACATGGTTTGAGATTATAACCAGGGGGTCCTGGTTGATGACAGGTTGGCCATGAGCCAGCAGTGTGTCCTGGTGGCTAAGAGAGCCAATGGGATCCTGGGGTGCATCAAAAGGAGCGTGGCCAGCAGGTCAAGGGAGGTGATTCTCCCCCTCTACTCTGCCCTGGTCAGGCCCCACCTGGAGTATTGTGTCCAGTTCTGGGCTCCCTGTTATAAAAAGGACAGGGATCTCCTGGAGAGAGTCCAAAGAAGGGCTACGAAGATGATTAAAGGACTGGAACATCTCCCCTATGAGGAAAGGCTGAGTGAGCTGGGACTGTTCAGTCTTGAGAAGAGAAGACTAAGGGGGGACCTAATTAACATTTATAAATATCTTAAGCATGGGATGCAGGGGGAATTAGCCAGCCCCTTTTCAGTGGTCTGTGGAGATAGAACAAGGGGCAATGGCTGCAAGTTGGAGCACAGGAAGTTCCACACCAACACGTGGAAGAACTTTTCCTCAGTGAGGGTGACAGAGCCTGGGACAGGCTGCCCAGGGCGGTGGTGGAGTCTCCTTCTCTGGAGAGATTCAAGACCCATCTGGACGCCTCCCTGTGCAATATGAGCTAGGGAGCTGCTTTGGCAGGGGGTTGGACCTGATGATCTCTTGAGATCCCTTCCAACCCCTACAATTCTATGATTCTATGAAATCCTACAACACAATGAAATGTCTATTATTGAATTATGCAAAAATTTCATTGAAAATTCCCAAAGACATTGAGGGACTGAAATTTATATATAAGATTAATAAAAAGATGAAGCAGTTTAGAATATTGCGAATAGGTAACAAAGGGAGAAAACTGAACATTAAAAAAACTCTTGGACATGCACAAACTTTCTATATAAGCAGAAGAATAATTACAAACAGTGTTAATCAATGATAATTTGTCACACTAAAATTAGTTTTCTCAACTGCAGTATTAGGTTTTTAAGCCTATTTAAAAATCTGGGAAAAGTTATCCTTGTCATTTCTTATTCCTTCCGGCACAAGAGGAATTTATCTTTTCTCTTTATTTTTTTCCTCATGATTGTTCCAGATTAATCAGTGGTGATTTAACTACTACAATAATCAAAATCAGTGCATTTGTCTTAAATATTTCTCCTCATAAGTCAGTATCTTCATTTGTGAAACTAAATAGTGTTGGACTGGAAAATGGGAAAAGAAACTAAGCCAACTGCAAAACTATTCATAGCACAATCAAGAAATGTACTTGGAAGCTGTAACCAACTTTTTATTCCATAAGCAATTTATTTTTCTGGGTTTTCTTTGTGCTTTCAGTTTCTGTGGTTTTTCTCTTGCTCTGAGGATAGACTCCAATCCTGCACTGAATCTTATTAATGTAGTTGGGTGATTTTATTAGTGGCGGTGTATTGGTTGCTTGAATTAGTTTGAGCCTAAAAATTTGATGCAGTTTTTAAAGCAATCTTGCAACAACCGGTTTGTGGAAATAAATTATTTTACACTGTGTTTTTAAGCCATCAGAATGACAAAACACAAGTCTTTTGTTAAATATTGAGGATTCATTTAAAGAACGGAACAAATTTGTAGAACAATGTTGCATTTTGTAATGTCTTTTAATAGCCATGAATTTGAAAGATTTATTCATAAGTTTCTCAGAGAAATTTCTCAAGGGTAAACACTAATACAGCATGTCATGTGCATCACAAAATCCTTTCTGTTCCACTTCCTTTAACAGCTCAGCTGAAGGTCTTGCAAAAATACAGTGTACTCTTGCAGACTTTGTCTCTCTGTAGATAATATATCAAAACCCCCTTTTTTCACCTCCTCCTTCCTTCTCTATTGTCCTACTGATGCAAAAAGCTATCTCAGAGCACATTTTCAATGCAACAAAACCTGGATAAATCCAAGAAGCATAGGCTGATTTTGAGGTTGTCCCTGTTTTGATTAGAGGGTTGGACTAGAAGACCTCCAGACACTCCTTCAAATCAAAACGATTCTGTGATTCCAAAATTCACGGAGTCTGTTTCCCAGACTCGGGTGTTTACTGTACCTTTAGACTTTACACCTCGCATCTGCAAGTTCAAGTCAACCTCTTGGTATCTATCTTTTTAGACTGATGAGTGAAACACTGAATTAAAATTGTAAGCTGATACCTTATAACCTATATTTCTGTGGCCAAATCTGAAAGCTACATTCCCTGTATCTTTAAACTGGGTTAGATCACAGCTGAATGCAATGTCTAAACTATTGACCATGAGGTTCCCGTGTTACAGCAGTTCTCATCTCAGCAATGAACAGATAGATGTCCTGAAGATGGGAGATCATAAGTTTTCCAATCTCCTCAGCAAGTTGATTTACAAAGTTTGTGAGCTAAACCCATTGCTGAGAGAAACACAAGGGACCTCTGGAGCCAATTTGACTTAAATTATCAAAATATCAAATATTTAACAGCTATGGAAATAAAAAATCAAAATCAAAAACTTTGAATGCTTCTATGGTACATACAGTGGTTAAGTTTTTATCTAGTGTTCTGACCTTTGAAAAGTAGTTAATTTTAGTTACCTGGATCTGTGGCAGAGATCAGGGATCCAAAGAATAAACAATCAGTGAAGTGGAATTCCCATCCTTTTAACTGGCCAATGTGTACCATGGCCTTCACAAACCCATACATTATCAAGCTGTCAGGGGAAAGATAAGACAGGCATTCAGACAGAGTATATGACACTTATGCTTAATTTATAGTTTTAATCAGATTCTTATTCTCTCAGCTTCTTTTAAATAAATGTATCCATGAATACTGAACATAAGCTGCCATGATATAAAAATTCTGTTTCTCATTCAACTATTCAAGAATAGTATTGAAACATCACAGACAATTAAAAAGCAAAGACTCCTCTGAATAACTGTCATCTGCAGTAGCAGAGCACAATGCTTTTAGCTGTTTATTTTTCAAAAGGAAAGATAATGTAAGCCTAAGAAGACATTATTAAGACTAATTTGTCTAATGTTGCAGAACATTTAAACAAAGGCTGTTCTACTGTCAGCTGTGTGACTTGTTCTAATATTTCTAAATGCATTGTTTTATTCTATCAGCTTTTAAATGTTACCTGTATTCAAAGTTCCAGATAAGGTCTCCAAACAAGACAGATAGTTAGCAGCTCACAATAACAGCCAGGCAGCAAAGTGTTGCTGCAAATGCACTGCTGAATTCTCACTAATTTCACAGGAAACATTGCGGTGTGTTTGTATAACCAGGCAATGCTATCTGAGATGTGTATGCTAACAATCTTGAAATATCTCAAAAAATTAATTTGTTTTAGAACCTGTAGTAGATTTTAACATTTTTATACATTCAAATCTAGTTAATAAAAAACCCCACTGCATTCAATACCTTCTCTGTATACACAACAGGTAAATTGACAACTGGGCTTTTCTCACTACAGACTTTGAAAAAATCAGTGGAGCAGAGCTATGTGCATTCATGTACTCTTGCCCTTAGCTGTACTCCTAAGTTGTTTCTGAAGTCACATAATTACAGAAGATCTGAGTGGCAAATAAAGTGCTACTAAACAAACAGCCTGCGAGTTAATTACAAATTGTTTTCAGACACTTCACCAAGCTATAGATTTTCTGAAGTATTGTTAACTTATTCCACTAAGAAGGAAGCAAATAGGTCAGCATCGAATTCCCCAGTGGTTTTAAGTATTTGTACATGTATTTACATGAGCTGCCAAGCAAACAGTTAGCCACTAATTGCTGTAAAACAATTTATCTAGCTGTGAGTCTCCTTTCTCACTTTCTTTCTATTCCCAAAGAACGATTCAAGACCCTGCAGTGAAGTTATTTTTTTTATCTCCCGCACAAGTATGTCTGCTTTAAGGAAGGAATGAGTTCAAACAGTTGTGGCACTGCTATCCTGGTTTGAAACTGCCTCCAAAGCCAGCAGCAATAGCAGCGAGCACATGCATGCCTTCCAGAAATCACTGCCTAAATCTGCTTGCAGTTTTGACCAGAGGTACTCTTCTGATGTAGTTAAAAATATCTTAAATTAGTAAATAAAATTGAGTTTTGACTATCTGGCAAATTTAGTCATTATAACTCTTTAAATATGCAGTGTGGGCATTTCCTGGTCTTTAGCATTATTTCTTACACATTATGAAATGCTTTCAGTAAGTCTCAGCTTACTGTCTGTACCAAGTCTCAGATGAATCTGACATAATTGTATTCAGAAGTTGTCAGTGACACGGGAGGTTCCAAGTTCACCGTAAAGTTGAGTACATTAGAAGACTTACAGAACCTGGTCCTAGTTCACATACCGTTCAATACTTGGCTGCACTGAGAAGGAAAGTAAAACTGAAGATCAGACTAAACAATGGTGTTGATTGAATTGCAAAGATGTTAGCTCTCATCTAGCAGAGAAGAGAGAACTGCAAACTCAGAATTTATTTTTCTTTCTCTTTTTTTTTTTTTTTTTGCATTTAAAAAGAAATCATGAACTACTGAATACATTTTGGTAATGCTAAAATGGCAAAGGTACAGGTTTTCAGACATAAACTCAACTAAGTGCAGACATACATTTGGATTATGTGAGAGATTGCCAGCTTAAACAAGCCATAAGAATCTGTACTTGTACCTCCTACATCTAACACATATAAAAACATGCACAGAAATAATTCCATATAGTAAATTAACTTTTCAAATAGGTTGTTTTATCTTTTCTTTAAAAGCTGTATATTTTTCATGAAGGCAATACATTAAAGTGATCATTAATCATCATTTATTAGTAATTTTCTCCTAGATACAGCCATGCAAAATGCAAACCCCCTCACTTTAAATAACTTCACAATAGCTTTAAATAACTTTAAAACAGAAACAATGTCTTTCATTTTCACATAATTTTCTACTCATCTCAAACTTTGGTTTCTTGTCATCTTCTCCAAGCTACACAAAAAAAATTAATCCAGGGGCTATTTTGAAAACTAGAAATCAAAAGGCAGTTCTGAACTCGAGTTAAGTTCTCTGATATTTGTAAAATTAACAGGTCTATACCAGCCAATAATTTAATAACTTCCTATACTCATGTGTCCTCTAAAAAAATGGGAATTTACCTTACTGTATTTCTCTCTCTATGTCACTGGTTTTACTTTTTATTCTTTTAGAATATCAGAACTGAGATCTTCAAGGTTGCAAATCAATGCAAACATGATTTCTAACGTGGCTCTGAAAATCTCACTCTCAAATACACCTGAAAAGTAGTTTTATTTCATATACCTTTTTAAAAAAATTAATCTTATTTTTAAACTGCACTGTAAGTTCTTTGGGAAAGTAGTTGCCTCTTAAACTATGGGACCTTTCTTTCTGCTCTACATGATCCTTCTTTGATAATAAGCATTATAAAGTAACAGCTGTTTTCTGTCTATGTCTGGATTTTGCTAAGTATGCATCATTTAGAATACTGTTGTAGCCACTTGAATTATTGCTCTTTTGTTTTCCCAAAATGAAGTAGCAAGAATTATTCTGCGGAACAAAAAGACTGAGGCAGAGATTTATGAAAGGACATATATAGGAGAATTTTACTTACATTGAAAATCTGAATCCTCAGAGCTGCTGCCTCAGAGCCTTACCATCTTAGTTTTCATCCATAGACTCTCAACTCCCAACAGGTCTTTCCTGTGGGGGTTGTCCAGCACTATGGAATGCATGTACTTGTTGCCTAAAGATCCTTTAGGATTCACAAATTAGTGAATGACTGTCTTACCGGTGATGTTTGTCACAGAGATGCTGAGATCTGGCCCTCACAAACCCCAAAGCTGAATGAAAAAGAGGCCGTTCCTTTTCACTTGACTCCAATACAGAGAGATGAGTGAGCCTCAGACTCAAACCCCTACTTCACCTCATTCACCTTCTTCATTTTTCCTTGCTATTAAGACCAGGTGACAGTGTCTCAAACCATGTGTCTTTTTGCATCCAGAAATACATGACTGTTCAAGGAGCTACATATGATCGATACAGAGCAGGGAGTTGATATGGGGTTTCTCTACCTCCTTACCAACTTCTCATTGCCATGAATAAATATGCATATTCAGCAATGTATTTATGTGATCAGAAACTAGATGATTAGAAACATTATACTTTGGGAAGAAATGGCAAGTAAATTGATCATTAGTAGTTGCTGAAGACTTCTCAGTTGGACTCAGTGATGGTTTGGTACTGCAGATAGTATTTGTGAATAACTGGTTTGGAATATTAAAAACTTGGATTAGCCTTGCTGCAGGAGAGCTGACTTTTTCTACTCCCAAACATAGCTATTTTGAAAGTGTGGGGAGGAGCCCATTGAACTTGAGCAAATACTATGCCACTTCAACGGAAAAAGGGAAAAAGCAGTGATATAATGAAACCCAGGAGAATTCAGAATTTTCCAGATTATGCAGGTCTGGAATTTGCAAAGTGCCTCATCTCTAAAAAATGTTTTGTACAATGCTGTCATTACACAGTAGAGGAGATACCATATAAATATTATTACTGAGCTATAACTACCATAATTTCCAGTATGAATAAGCAAGTAGACAACATAAAATCTCAGTACAGCACCACAAACTTTAGACTGACAAAACTCCAAAGTAAATAATAGCCACTGAAGAACCAGAATGAAAATCTAGCAAGGCTGAGTGTTGGGGGGTTCTTATGGTGTTGAAGCTGGACAGAATTAAAGCTTGCCTGTGTGAAAAAACAGGGAAGAATCTCCATATGTAAAAGGTTCAGATTTTTGTTACCACCGCAGTTCTGCTGCTACTAATGTTTTACTGCCATGCACTGAGGAAAGGAGTTTGGAGAGCACATTGGCTGTCTGGGCACTAGTGGGAATTACCAGTGAGTTTATTTGTAAAGCTGCTCTCTAGGAAAGCTACTCCAGGATTGGGACATCCTTGAACTCTCTGCTGTTTAAATGTAGAGGGGGAAAAATAAAGTCCCTCTCCTAAGGACTTTACATGAGAAACTAAATGCTCAGGAAGAGCTTTAGATGCAGCTCAAGAGGAGCCTATTTTTTGCAAGAGTTTCCTTTAGGAACAGCTGGTTTTAAAAAGGGATATAAAAAGAGATAGTGAAACTGTGAAACTGCTCTGGGGGTTTTGAGAAGCTCTGCTCAACCTCTATCCATCACACTGCTAGTAGAAGAAAGATAATTTCTAGTTTTAAGGTAGAGGCAAGTGAATTATGTCTGATGCAGAATAGAATGAGGAGGCTGGAGGGAAGATGCAAAGAAAGAAGCTGTCAGAGGGCTGGGAGAATAATTTTGACAGAAGTAGGGAGGATCAGACCACATTTGTGAAGGAAAGAGATACTGGGGTCAGCAAGACAGGAAGGATGAAAGCCTGGCAAGAGTTTTAGCCATATGGGTGAATGAGAAAGGCCATATAGGAAACATGTCAGTAAGCAGCATACCTGAGATCTAAACTCATAACAAAAGGCTGTGCTAAAATGCAGCTGATAAAAACTAACCTGAGTTACCAGCATTTCCAGGAATGTAAGACAACGTGGTACCCAAAACTGTTGAGAGGGGTTATATATACATGAACAGCAAACAACGTGGGACAAGATGACAATGACAGGCAGGCTGCCTTTGCATCAGCTTGCTTAGATATATGTGAGATGAGACAAAACCAAGTGGAAATAAATCCTACAGGTCTCTTGTGGTAAAAATATGCCTGAATAGTGCAGTTAGGTGAGAAAACTGGTGCTGAGTTTTGCTTCAAAAACCCTGACCAAATCTTCAGCTCTCATAAACTGGCATCACAGTAGCTATCCCTCTGCATTAGAGCAAGCTGAAAAAATTATGGCAATAAATACAAATTGCTGTGTTGGTTTATAGGATGCTGCTGCTTTGACAAGGAACTGTGTACACACATGGAAGCTAAAAGGAAAACCTATCAGTTCTAAAAGAATCTATGCTTAATTTAAAGCTCTAGGGGACGTAATTGAATGTAACAGAAACTGCTTAGTGAAGATGTACAATATACACACCGTATCCTCAGTACAGACAGCCCTATCTCCCTGATGACTGTATCAGCTGTTTTATTTTCTTCATTTCTGTTATTCATTGCAACATCACTGCTGAATCTCACTGCTGAGGCTCTTTATTGTGTTACAGGTTATAAGAGCATAATTTCAGATTTAGAGTGTTAGGACAGTTGTGCTTATGTAGCATGAATGAGACTTGTAATTTAAATCTTTCTTGACAAATAAGTTTTCTAATCTGCAAAGAATTTTTCATCTCATATTTTAACTCCCTAAAGAATCTTACTCTATCTAGACATGATTATCTTGTAGCCAGAAGCCAGCTGAACATAGCTACAGCTTGTAATCATGCCAGCAAAAGATGAAAAAACCTGCATTACATTTCTTTCTTTTTACAAGGAATAGCAATATTAGTGAGCCAACAATGGGAAAAGCAGATGATTTTATTCTTGCTTATGTATGAAGCAACATAGTGATTGACTGATAGATATCACAACAATAATAAAAAGTCACTAGTCAGAATTTAAAATATATGCTGAAAAACATAAATAGTAGAGATGAAAATGAAATACTCTTGCCTTTATTTAGTCTTTCTATTTCTATCATACCAATAGATTCCTATAACATTCATTATACAGTGGAATGTCCCACATCAAATGTTTTGGCTGCAGTGATTCTTTATTTTGAAGTACTCTATGTACTAGTATATTCTTTTGGTCATCTTTTAAATCAGTTTTGTCACTAGATAGGGTCTTATCATTGTTTTTTCTTCAATAAAGCATTTGTTAGCTAATCAAGGCAAGAGAAAACCTCAGCAAAGTGTCTCAGGTAACAACAAACCAATAATAAATTTATCTTAAGCTATTCTGTATAAATCACACAAGAAGAAAAACCCTTTGGCCATAGAAATAAGTGGAAGAACAGCAAATAAATTTGCTTTATAAGTCCACTGCATACCTAGTTAGCTGATTTAGCATCTATAGACATGACAAACAGTTCAAGTGTGAACAGCAGTGCTGCTGGTGATATAATTGGTGATGTTAGCTGTGCTCCTGATCGCTGCATTGGGTGATGTAAGAAATACTTTTGCTTAGCATTTCCTTATGAGCAATGGAAAACATCTACTACAAAGATTTTTTTAGTAGTCACAGATTATCTTTGTTTGCTTTCTAAATCATAAGATTTGAGAGGAAGGGAGAGAAACATACTTTACACTTCAGAGGTATGATGTATGTGGGTATGAGCAACAAGGGCTGTGTTTCAGCAACCATAGTGCTATAGGTAGCTTAGCTCATTAGATATTCTTGTTAATTGGACTTTTGGGAAAGTGATGGCTGTTCAGAGCTATTCAAATAATCAAGTAATTCAAACAATCAAGATGAATGTGGAGGAAAAAAAGCTAGCCCAGGCTTCTGTGTCACTTGTGGGGCCATGGGTTACAGAAAAAGCAAATAGATCTGATAAATGCTTTAAAATACAAGCTATGTCCTTTGACTCTAGGAAAGACCAACTATTCTTGTGCTTGATGCTTTAGGACTGGCTTTAATGAGACTATGCAAAATGCCCAAGGTGTCAGAAAGCCTGAATGTCTGAGCCTTTGCTTACCTAAAACCAACCTTCTATGGAGTCATGTTCCAGAAAGTAAAGAATTGCTACATGTCAGTATGAATTTTATTTTGGTTAGTCTTCTGTAGTGCATTTGACCATGAAAAGTATCCACTGAGATACAAAGGTGCTGTCCTTAAAAATGGGGAAAAAACCCATTTTGCCCAGGTTCAGAATTTCAAGATGTAATTAAAGCAGGTAATTGCTAGGTAACACTAATGATGGAGCCAAAGTAAGCAAGGGATGAAAAAAAGGGAGTAAGGTGGGACCTGCATGAGCTGAAAAGTTTGTTGAGGTCACCAAAAATAGCTGGAAACTGTCAATAAAGGATATTTCAGGTTTGGGTTTTTTTAGAAAAAAAAAAAGAATCCTTTTTTTCCAGGCTTTCAAATAGTGTTTACTGTACTATCGTTCTACAACGTTTTGCGTCAAAGACATACAAACTAATTTACAGGAGCTCTCAGCTGCACATCACTATTTAATGTGTTTTTAATATTCCACTAATGACTGTAAGACAGCTTTAGGATCCCTGCTTTCCTCGGCTCCGTTTAAATCAGAGACACTATGGATTACATACATAAACCCTGAATCCTCTGCAGAGAAAAAGCTGCACTTGATCGTTGAGTGATGATTAAAATCTCGTAATTAGGTGGGCAAACAAGCCACCAGACACTATCAATGGTATTTGGTCCAAATCATAGTGCCACTGGCTATCTTACTGCCCTACAAAGACCTGAACAGATTTTCTTTACTCGCTATTATAAATTGAGAGAACCTTCAATAGATACTGAATAACTAGCAATCTCACAAGCAGGTTTTGAGACAGTTATCCTCGTGACTGTAAAAATAAAATCTAAAACCCATCAGACATTACACAACAGTTGTCAGATACTGAACTAAAGCATAAAGTCAGCCAGGGTGTCAGGTAAATCAGATTCACAATTAATTGGCTGAGTCATTCAGTCAGCATTGCGTTCAGTTCACCAATGAGCTATTTCAAAGATTATCATTATTATAGCAATCATAACATGCAAAGTTCGTTCTTTACCTACAAGATGTCAATATCCTGAAGAATTTGGCTTGGTCAAAATATTCAAGACATTTTGTAAGTTCAAGAAAACCTGATGCAGCCAATTATAAAATTGCCTTCTATAAGAGAAGTTTCTTTCTAGTTCTCAGAAGAATGGGTGCTTTATATTCTGAAATGTGAAGACCCCTAATCCCATCTCATTATCAATATAAATGTCTGACACTATTAAAGACTCTGCTAAATCCATGGCTTTAACTACATCTGATAGCATTAAGCATCAGAGATTAGCTACAAAAGTTTGTATCTGTTTTCTTTACCTTTGATCAGCTTCAAATGTGCTAACCTTTAATATCATTGAGTATCACCTCATTATTATATTGACAGAGGGATATATGAGGATCATTTTGTCTTTTCTTTTCAACCTCAATAACATTCCCTGTGTCAAAAACACTTTTAGATGAGTTTTCTCCAGAACTCCAAGTAACAGCAGAATCTTACTTTCAGAAAGAGTTGAGAATTTTAGTATAAAAGCTTGCCTAGGGAAAGTCTTTAAACCTGGTGGACCTGAATGATTAAAAAGAACAAAAGTCTGATTCAGCATGTATCCAGAAGAAAAGTATTTTGAGTCAAGAAAGTGGGAGCTCATAGTGTTTTGAACAAGTATAGAAAAACTGCTGGGTAGTAACTTGCTATTAGTCCGTGTGGAACACAGTCATGCTCTTGGTTATTATTCACACTGAATTCTATAAACTTCAGAATGAAAAACCTCCAAAAATTCTGAAACAGCAATATTTTGCCCCACATAAAAAACCCCATTGTAAATATTTAATTTTACATAAAAATATGAAAATAATTTAATATTTCCCATAAAAATAGATTAGTTTTAATCTTATGTTTGCACAGGCCTGGTACAGTAGGTTTTCCCTGGAGCGCCTGATGTTGCCTTTAAATGAGCTCATATTACCATTAAAAGATAATTACGATCAGTTTGTGATTTCAGAATAATATAAATTAGATTAGAGAATAACGTGCTGTAAAATGGGACGTGAAATGAACTATGAAGAAACATGTTTGAAACTGTTTTAACATTTTTATTGGATTATGCCCGTACCATAAGTGGAGATTGTCAGGTACCCTAGATGGACATTTAATTTACACTGCAGTTTTGAAATGTAAAATGTATTTTTTAATTAAACAGTTGAATGTTTTTAGGACAGACAAGGACCTTGCTAAGGCTTGAGAGCTTTCACATATCTACCTGGGTTTGGTTCAATCTCCCAGAGAAATAAGGGACATAAGAGTATCAGCCCTAAATTTCACATTTCTAAGTGAGGGTGTGGTTACCTCTTGGGATATGGTTCAATCTTGTGCCAGATTTTCTTCCTTAGTAATTGAAATCCAAAAGTTGGACCTCTGAAAGTCTGAGAATCTCTGTGTGTAGACAGGAAAAGAAACCCATCCAACCTTCAACAAAAAATTTGTTTTGACTTTTTAAACAACAGCCTTGCTATAGCAAACAAGGATGGAGGAGAATGACAAGATTTCTTGTGACCAGGCTAGCTCTTGTTTCTAGGGATAGAAGGGTATTAATGAGCCATGATGTTCACTGGTCAAATGAAAACTGTAATTATTTTTTTTCTTGGAAAAAATAATTGAAAACTAACAGAATGTCAGGCAATTACAATAGCTCTAATGTGACATGAGACCATTGTGATAAACTTTCTGAAATATGAACTTTCTAAGCCAGTAAATAACAGGCTGAAAGTATTTGTCCTGCTATGATTCAAAATGAGTCAGCAGGGCATGAGCTGCAAAGCACTGTTACTGAACTTGTGGCAAAGGGGCGATCTCCTGCTTACACGTCTACCCTTAGTTGCTGTGCTGGAAGTAAATATTCTTTTAATACATTAAATATAGGAGCAGAGCCCCAAAGAAACATACTATTGTGTTACTGTTTTAAAACGCTGTTATTTAATAGGTTTGTGCCTCCTGAAGTTGAAATAATAATAAATTTTACAAGTATCAGTGTCCTATATCTGAGTCTGCAGTATTATGGGAATCGTACCTTCCCCAGCGTGCTTATAGTCCTGTATCACACAGATTGCATCGTTCAGTAAGTACAGAAATACTTTAATTGGATCTTGCACATGTAGTTGTTGGTTCTGCTCCACAGAATATAGCTCGTAGCTCTTTCTTCATTCTAGTTCTGTTTTATATCATTCTAGTTTTACATCAAAATACATCAAATATGCATCTGTTAAACCAGATCTTTAATTATGGCTAATTATGATAATGACAATGCTGTGTTAAAGGCTTGACTTTTTTTCTCTGATGCCACAAAATGTCTGTGGCAAAGACAGCTCAGGTATCATTCCTGAGGAGCACTGGGAATGCGGGAAGAGTGAATACTGGGCAACTGGGTGGAACTAAGACAACTTGTGTTTCTACATTCACTGCTTGTTTCAGTCCCTGCCCCTCAGGAAGGGGTTTATGTCACTGACTGGCATGAAAGAAGGTCCCAAAAAACTTCTGCCAGATTGGTTGCCAAAATTATCTACCTTCATCCTCAAGAGGTCTTGAAAGTAATTTACCCCAGCCTTTTAACAGAAAATCACTTGGGGCAAAGATTAATAATAACCAAATAATTTGCACATCAGGCATTTGCTCTTTGTGGAGAGTGTGAGGGATGGGATTAGAGAAATCATTCCCTATTCTGCTGCTTTTGAGTATATTTAAAAGCAATTGACAAATTCAAGGTAGTGAATGGCAGTGCAAATGAAAAACTCCTGTCCACATGACCAAGAATATAGTAGACATTCAGAGTGCATGCTGCTTTTTGTCAGGTCTGGGCCATACTGGAGTGATCCACGAACTTCTGCCTCACAGGCTGGAACCCTGTAAAAAGCCCTATGTAGAAACTTTAAAAACCCCTATGTAGAAACTTTTTTTTTCCTCCTTCTTTTAATAGATTTCCTACAGCACAAACCCCAACTGCATAAAGGTACATTCAGAACCTCTATACCCATGCTCCTCACAGACACCAACCAAGGACATGTCCTATTCAGGCTTGGGAACTGCCAGAAAATTTGGTTTGTTATAGCTAGTAGAAGTCAGTAGGTGGAAGTTACAGCTTATTCCTTCTCGTCTGTAGGATATAAACCTATAGGATCATGTAGAATATATGAATGAACCTCTAGCATAGCTCTACAGATGCATCAATTTCTACTTCACTCCCTCTCCAGTTTTTCATTTTCTTTCCCCTGAAGGCAGAACAACCTTCTAAAGAGTTGTATTTTATTTTACCAGCACTAAGCTCCAATTAAGAAGACTTACACAGGAACAAGTCTGATGTATAAAAGGGAATTTTACTGCAGCATTTCTGAACAGTTTAGGGAAGTAACATCCTTAGGACAGACTGACCAATGCAATTCATGAAGGCCTCTTTTCTAAACTCCAAGGCTTGCACATGCCCAGTTACAGGACATGCTACCCCTATTACAGGATCTTATGTTTCTGTGTCTTGTCTAACAAGTAAAATTTCCCATTCTATAGGATGAGGTTTCAGTCTAAATCTATTACTGGAGCTTTTAGTTGAAAGGATTAAGTGGAAAATTGCCTTAAATGTTTCCTGGGTGAGGCAAATGAATGATAATTAAATTGATTAAATGGAAATGCAGTTGTGAGGTATTGGATGCATTCACATGGAAAGTTTACTTTGTAAATATATGAAGAAAAGTGTTTTTGATGAGAAAAGACTGACATATTTGTATAAAAGATTTTGTCTTAGGAACAGCTCTCATATAGTGACAGTGAATATAAAAACACTAAACCAGGGGACAAATAATTTCTGCCTAACTAATATGAGTTATATAACTAATTAAATACAAATACGAGTAAGGCAAGTGTACAGGATTTGGACAGCTGACAATTATACTAAAAAACTGTTGTGCCTTCTTTTCTTCTCTTGCTCAGATTGAGTATCTCTCCTAGGCACTGATTCCTGTCAGTCAGGTGCAAAGGCAGAGTAGCTGCATGAATGACTTTGGAGTTACATTGCTATTTGCTGGGCACGCTGTCAGTCCTTGACACCATCCTAACCATGTTTTATTTATTTCATTGCTCTATGAGTATTTAAAGTGCTTGGAGAAACAGTGCCCTTTTCTAGGCATGAACATCTAGGTACGATGGATCATATAAAAATTTAGTAAACCAAATCCACGTGATACAGTGCTTTGTAAGGTGCAGTGATTACTAACATAAATTAACTGATAATACAATACTCAAGTTCCCCTGTAAGAGCAAGCTGATTATTTCGTTGCAAGTTACACTTTTTGTTTTCTTTCACTAAGTCTATGACAATGGATTTTGCCCTTGCGTGGTACATTAGGGCTCCTTCAGCTGAACCATGGCTATCAAGGAGCAAGCACAGATGGAGCTTAGGAGCACTGCATGATCCGTCCTCACCTCGAGCATGTCCTTTGCTCACAGGAGCAGTCTGAAAGTGTGCCAGTTCTGTGCTTGTCCAGCCACCTCCTCTTCCTACAGGGATCTTGCACCTGGCCAGGTTACAACACCTCTGTGCTGGGTGTGGGTAACAAAGACCTCAGAAGTGCATACTAAGCTTAAACTGATCTTAAATTCCCAGGTTTGTAAAGCCAGAACAACACTACTGATTGCTAGAAAAGTAGCTGCAGCTTCAGGCAAATTCAGGGTAAATTTCTGTGTGTTGCATTGTGCAGTTATGTTTGCATCAGAATGTAGCAGTCAATGCTGATTATAAGCATGTAGAACAGGGTATGAGGAACATGGCTTAGAATCAAAACCACAGGGGAAGTCTGGGAGAGAAAAGTGCAGTGTAATTATTATGGCTAAAGCCAGTAAGGACATGGGGCAGGTGTCACCATTCAAGCAGAATCTTCATACATGCCTTATTCAGAATTTTACGGTTCTTCTAGAAGCACGGCTATGCACACATGTTATGCTGGGCAGTATCAGAGGTGAAAAGAGTATTTATTGAACAGTGCTGTATTATGTTTCACACATGTCAGCATTGGCTTCAAAAACTCTCACCCCAACCTTCTCCTGATGTGGGCCAGGACATGGGTGGAGTTAAGTGGCTATGTAGTAATGCACTGCAATCAGATGCAGATTTGACAAGAGGGTGGAAAATATTTTTCCAGCAATAGGACTGATTAGACATTCACAGCTAGAGTTGAAGCACTGTAGAAATGCAAATAGAGTTGTTGTCTATAATGGCAGCAATTACCGCTCTGCTTCATCCTATAGCTGGGTGAAAGCAGAGAGAAAAGGACTGGTGTTTCTGCACACTAGAATTGCTCCTTTATTTCCAAGCTCCCATTTTTTATGTATACTGGACTAAGTACTCAAGAATTCACTGCAGAGTCGCCCTTAAGGGATGGAATAATGAGTGATAGGGTCTAATAGCTCTTTTCTTTCTCTAGTTTCTGTGCCTCCATGATCTACTCGTTCATTTAATCACTTTAAATATCAGAGAAAATTTATATTCCTAAATGCGCAAGACTGAAGAACATTCCTTTCTTGGGAGGACACCGATGTAAATTAACTGGTATTACATCACTGAGCGTTGCCTACTGTGAACTACGGGAACTTTTGGTACTGATATCATAGAGGAGCTGTAGCCAAATTTGTTTAACACAGTTTTACAGGGTATTTAGACTTCACTGCAAGGTGCAAAGTGCAGAGATCTTTTTTTTTCTTTAATCTCATATGGACAATCGATTACTCAAAATACTTGGCAGCAGCAGTTTGTGCCACAGGTTGAGCCACAGTTCATGAGATACTGCTCATATCACATCAGAGGGGTCTTTCTTAAATCAGGCTGGGCCACCACAGATGGGAAAAAAATTTGAGGACTACTCGCAGAACTGCTTCAGAAATAACTAAACATTAACTGCTTGGGCTGCCTGTTGGTACAGGTCCAAGGAATTAAACTACTAAGTATCTCTGGAATTTCTTGACAAAACTTTTAAAATTGACCTTAGGAACTCTGCTTCCTTTGGTTTAGAGTTCCTGCTGTGTTAACTTCTGTATTATACTTTTTATGTTCCGTTTCAGTTTTCATACACATGCACACATGCAGCCTGCCTTTCTCACAGCCATTTGTCCCATACAATAGTCACCGGTTTGTGGTGTGGAGCACTGACAGGGTTAGAGATGGGACAGAATTACTCACACTTGTCAAACACCTACTGATCCAAAAGACGTCTGTGCTGTACAAGGAAGTAACGATGACAGTGTGTTTTCTGGTAACCGAGCGCACAGTAAAACCAGGCTATGAAAGGCAGGGCAGGAGCACACAGGAGCAGAGCTGTCTGCAGTTAAGCAATAGCGCTAGCAACAGGAGACCGGGGAATAAATCTTGATCCCACATGATGGATGAGGAAGCCTCACTACTGGAAATGAATGCTATATACCCGCTCAGTTGCACCAAGCCGCTGCGGGGGCACCACCAGGGCCCACTAGCACCTCTAGTTTGCTGTGAACCATGCTTTGCCACCCTCTGCTGTCCAAACCCTAACCAGGCAGCAGACAGACACTTCACGGAGTTCAAACCTTACTTGAAGCAATCTGTGTTTCCTGGGGCATGTGACTGAAGTACCATCACTATCTTCCAGTACCCTTTTACTTTGTAAAATGTTACATGAACTTCGTTCTGGGGTTTGCCAGCTCCCAGTACAAACCCAGAAAGGGGGCTCTACATATGAATTTGGGACACTTTCTTCGCTGCGTCTTTTTTGAACACTCCAGCTGACTGTAGCTGGGATGAGACATGGCACCTAAAGGGCAGGCAGGATTCTGCACCAAAGCTTGTGGCCCAGAAGTCAATCTGTTGCTACATGCAGCATGTAACCCTGATCCACCCTCAGGAGTCCCCTAGGATGGCTTGTTCCTAATTTTTCCGCTCTTCCCCATCCCGGTGCAGCTTGAGCCTGAAGAATACCCAAGTCTTGTTTGTCCTAAAAAGGCTGCCTGTGTACCTGCTTTTGCTGATTCAAAATATTTTCAATCTCAAATTAATTTTAGTGAGTGTTAGAACTTCCGAAGGATAAAAAGCAGATCCAGGAGCTCCACTTACATTCACTGATGCTTGAATCTATTTGGTGACGTAGAACGCAGAACTGCCTGCACCACCTCTCCAGGAGAAAAAGCACAGATGAAAGGAGGAATCATGGCACTAAGGATTTTATATTTCCGTTGCACTTTGATGTTCAGCTCTCGCTCCCCTCCCTACCCGAAGCAAGCTAACACCACGGTGTGTGACTACATGCTTCTAAGTGGTTGAATCTGCCTCCAGGCACTCTCCTCCTAGTCTTCCTTGCTACATTTGAAAGATCATCTGCCTCCCCAGCATCTGTTCATGAGTGATGACGATCAATGCTAAAGGAAGAGAAAGGGCATCCCAATGGCAATTCTATCAACTGGAAATCATACATGAGGCTTTCAAAATGGGCTGGCTAGAAGAAATTAAGAATAGGTTAGACTATAATCATCAAACACATTAAAGGAGTGAGAGAAAGTGGGGAAGTAACTCAGATGTCTTTTTAGAGGCAGAAAGCCCTGCAGAAAAGGAAGTATGAAGGAGCAAATATCTCAGCACAGCATCTTGGCACTGCACTGTTACACATTCCCTTGAGATAGGGGCTTATATAGTACCACTAGGGAAAGAAGAGCATTCCAGCAAGGATATTGGCTGAAAACCACAGCAGTGTTTCCATCCCCCATGTGTTAAAAAAATGCCAAAAACCAAAAAAAGTCTTCAATTTTTTATTAAGTGACATAGTTTGTATTCTTTGGATTGTTCAGCTTTTCGTTTGCAGTTGGATCATGTTTCCCTGTTTTTCTTCATAGTGAGGTATTAAAAATAATTCACTCTGAAGTTTCTGAACGGCAACAATATCCTCAAATGTGGCACTTCAATTAAAATATCAAAGATAATGAGCTTTGCCGATAAAACCAGATTTGATAACGCAGAGGCGTGGCACACCTCTGATATGTGTTGCCTGACTTCAGCCATCTGTCCTGGCTGTTACCAAAGGTTTTTGTCCTTGTAACACAATGGGATTAGTTGTTGTTGAAAAGAGATATGTAGGCAGAGTTGGAACAATTAATTCTTTCAAAGCAGAAGTCCCCCGGGGCCAGTGCCCAGTGAGCAGGGGAAGAACACTAAGGAGAAAAAGTTCTGAATAGTGTGCCTACAGAGCCTTGTTTACAGCCCATGACAGGCTAACCTACCTCATGGTGTGGGATTTTTTTCCTCCTCAGCAGAGGAGCCCTTCCTACTGGTCTTTCATCAGGGGGAATATAATCTGAGAAGTTTTACTAGAACTGTTTGTCCTTCACAAAGCGTTTGCAGGCAGTTATTTGGCGATGTGTTAAACTGCTACCAACATGCTCTACTGATGTAGAAGTAACCTACATGGATGTTCCACAGCTTCCCTAGGTCAATCTAAGGAAAGAACAGCTTAGTTTAAAGAATCCATGAGAAAAAAAAGGATTTTTTTTCCCTTATATTATATTGAACAATTTTGCCTTTAGAACCCAATGGCTGTTTGTCTCCACCCTGCTCTGGAAGCCTATGACCTGACAGCTAGAGAATGAGGGTGAATACACTGAAGTAATGAAGCCTGAATAGTTTATGAACCTTGGGTGACCACCACCAGCTGTCCTATTAGGCTGCGTTTTCTCTTGGCCAGACCCTAACACTCATGGATTTGTATTTGAACCTTACAAATTTTACTATCAGGCACCTTTTTTAGGTCAAACCCTGGAACCAAAGGTACCCTTTCCTCATAGTGAGCTTTGATCATGAGCTGCTGATGCTCTCTTTCCTACTCTACCAGCACATTGGTTTGTTATCATAGCTTTGTTCCTCTTTTTACTCTTTTTTCCTCCTACTCAATTGCTCTACCAGCAGGGAAAGTCTTGCTCCCTTCTTAGCTCCCAGAGGCAGTTAAGAGATAATAACGCTCCTTTACTACATGCTCCAGGCATGCTTTCAGCCAGCTGTGCTGGGAGGGACACACGAGGGACTTGCTTGGGGACACTTGTGGCAGACCTATTCCTAATTTCTTCTATTAGTGGAGTACACAGGAGCCCCAAATGCCTGTCTCATAACAACTGATACTGCTCTATAGTAACATTAATGCATCGCAGATTAACATGTCATTAATAGATTAATCTGGTCTTCCATTTTAAAAATAATTATTTACATCATCCTTGTCATATGTAAGAATTATTTAGAACATCCACACCACTGAAGAGAGTTACTTTATGTGTCTTGGCTCACTGGGAAAATATGACAAAATTTATGTGCTTACAATTATCACTAGATCTTGTTTTTTGGCAGGTTTAACTACTACTTTCTCTTCCCATTTATTTTTAAGTGAGTTGTGTATTTGTGAAGGCACCGGTTTGATAGCCCCAAAGACAAGGAGCATCTGTTTGCCTATAAAGGAAATATATTTACAACATTCACTTCCACAAACGGCTCCCGAAAGAGCGCTTCAGTCACACACTTGAGGGGCTAACAAGAAGATCAGTAATGCAAAACCCCCATCATCTTGCCAAGATTACTAATGAGGC
Organism: Hypotaenidia okinawae; assembly: GCA_027925045.1. Taxonomy (NCBI): domain Eukaryota; kingdom Metazoa; phylum Chordata; class Aves; order Gruiformes; family Rallidae; genus Hypotaenidia; species Hypotaenidia okinawae. The sequence continues at coordinate 12,341,219 of BSDF01000010.1, forward strand.
TGCAATTTGCCAGTGAGAGGTTGCAACTGTAATGGGTTTTGCAGCCTATCCTTCTACTAGAAGGGCATTGTAACAATTCATCCAGGCTTCTGAGTCGCTTCCAGTCTTGTAAGTGTTCCCATTACTAATGTAATTTTGGTTAGTGATGTCCTTAAATCTTTGTGTCAGTAAATAAGTCCATACTTAGAAAACTAAGTGAAAACATTTGCGAATCAGTCTGATCATTAACACTCTGACATTCAGGTCTACCGGACAACAATTGGAGTTAAAAGACTTCTTCCTATCCACAGTCTATGTATCCAGGACACCCCTAGTTTTCTAATGAGAGTTCATCAGAATTGTTTTGTTTACTGTGTTGCTCAGACCCTTGGGTAGATCGGTGTGTGGAATGATGTGTGAAGGACAGTACTTGTTTGTAACTTGTGGTATAGCCCAGCAACCGGTGCTCAAAGCTGGAGAGCAGCACAGCGAGTGCCCTGGCTCCTGCAGACATTGGCAGCTATACTGGTCACACAGTAAATGAGAGCGTTGGCACGGGCTCTTCCCAGTTTGGAACTGGGGCACTGCCTCACTCCAGCTGTTCCGAACCTGGATGCCCCCAAACCAGGCCCACCGTGTGGGTAGGTGCCCCTACCACTACCCTAGCGCAGAGCTCTGAACAGACACCGGGCACTTGAAAAAAAGCTTTTGATTCAGGTAAAACAAAACTTGGGGGGTTATTTGGGTTTTTTTTTTCCTTTCTGTCATCGCCCAAAACCTCACGGAGACGCTATCTCCGGATCAGCCCGGCATCTCCCCCACCCGCCGCCATCGCGGGGAGTGCCGAGGGAACCCAGGCTCTGACGTGTAGCTTGATCTTGCTTTTCGCCACCTGGACTGAAAGCCGCGGCACCCGGCACCCCGCTGGAGCGCGGCCCGTGGCCCATGGTGGAGCGCTCCCTCGCGGTGGCACCGCCTGCTCGGGCGCCTCTCGCCGGGCGCGGCGCGGGCAGAGCGCGGCCGCCACCTGCTGGTAGGAGCCGGGAACCGGCCCCGGCGCTGCCGAGTGAGGGTGCCCCGCGCAGCCGGCCCGCGCGGTCCTTGCGCGGTTCTCAGGCCAGTTGGGCGCTATCGTTGCGCGCCGCCGCCCGCGCTTCCTCCCTTGGACTATCCGCGATTTAAAATAGTTGCGGAGAGGCGATTTTTCTCCTCCTCTCTGACTCGAGCGTCAGGAAATGCTGGCCTGTCTCACAGGAGAGTGGAGCGCTTACAAGTGGTACAACCGCACCTTGCTGCGTCTTGAACACGGGGCAAGGCTCCTCAGCACAAGGGCACCGGTCAGAGTCTTACTAAAACCGTGAGGAAGGCTCTCACACTGGACACAAACGGGAACGTTCCTTTCGGCTGCAGCAGAGGGCTGTTTCGACACGGTGTGGAAACGGGATTGTGATTTGGATGGGAAACCAGATCCTCAGATCCGTAGGGCCCCTGCCTCTGGCAGTGCTCTTTGAAGAGCCATTCCCTCTTCCACTGCACATCAAGTTTTGAGCCACCCAAGCGGTGATGGGAAAAAAGCGCTTTCCAGATACTCCCAGTCAATGGTGCAGCACAGCCCAGTGACTAGACAGGGCCTGGGGCTTCAGAGTTGTCTCCCAGCCCTGCTGCTGACACTGTGTGAACAGTCATATCTCTTAACTGGTCAGCAAGTGTAGTTTTGCACATCTCAAGTGAGAGTGATATTCTGCTTCCTAGAAATCAGGCTGATCTTGAAAGGTATTGCAACATCGTTGACCGAGAAGCTCTCTGTAGTAGTCAGGTGAGCCAGGTAGCAGTGCTACGGCATCGCACAGACTGCGGGTTTCTGCTTAGGCCAGTTGAGATCCCACCAATAGGAAGATTACTGAAAGCTGGTTAAATTAAGTCACTCACCATGGAAGGACCTGTGAGTGGAAAACCCACTCTCCTGCTGAGCTCAAAAAGTAATGAACATTGGTTTGATATCCAGCTGGCACTTGGTTACTAATGCTGTTCCTCAGAGATGGGTACTGAGATGCATTCAAAATGTGACCAGACAAGGCTCAGAGTAACCTGCTCCAACAAGGAGCCAACAGGCTCAGAGTAACTTGCACCCTTGTTTTCCTCAGGGGATTGGACCTGAGGTCAATTCCACCCTAAATTATTTGATGACTGTGACAAAAGACTGATGAAAAGCAATCTCACTCACAGTGTTGTCTGCGGGGAGAGAAACTGAAATTTGTGTCTGTATGCTGACAAACAGTGAAGGGCAACTGCATAAGCCAGATAACATGATTTGCAGGAGGACTGAACATCAGATAGGTTCCTCTGCCTTCCTAATCTCATTTTATGATACTTATGTTCCATAGAGATTGCATGAATACACAGATCTTTCCCCTCCCAAAATCAAATAAATAAAAGCAATTCTCAGGGAACACACCTAATGTTTTCATGTGCAGTCTCACCTGGATTAAATCAAATAGATGAACAGAACTCTGAACATCCCCATTCCTCAGCAAAATGAGTCTTGCCTTATTTTCACCACAAAGTGGGTTGTAAGGATGGGTGAAAGGCAGGTGAACAGTTAAAAAAATATTTTGTTTTGCATTTTCAGTCTAAGTAACAGCAATTCTCTCAGACAACCTAAGTGGGCTACGAAGAGGTATCAGTGGTATGGAATCTAGGTCAGTCAGTGTGTATATATGACCTTATGTTCTTGTTGGAGAGTTTCACTATTATTTGTTGGTTTTTTACAGATAAAATATTTTTACCAGTGACATCATCCTGCTCCAAATCTGCAGCATGCTTATAAACAGCACATGGCACCCATGCTCCCAATATGGGAGAGGTCAAAAAATGAGTGGAGATTGTGATGTTTTAACATTTCAATTTTGCTTGCTGCTAAGCTTCGGAGAGAGGGTGGTTAGTTGGGGAGAGGTGATGGTACAAAGAGCAAGCAAGCGGCCAATCAGTCTATTACAGAAATGAATGTGATTTTTCCTTTTTAAGGTATGAAGCTGGCTGTGAGCAGAGGATAATTAGCATTTTAAGAGCCACCATCACACATAAAGTTCTTGCTGCAGCAGGCAGTTTTCTTCTGTAAGACTTTTTGACTACAGACTCCATATTGCCAAAAGAAAAAAAAAAAAAAGGTGAAGAGAAATAAAAACTACCCAGGGAGCTAATTGTTGGGTATGGGGGATCAAAAGAAAAAATGGTAGAAAAGTTGAAAGTACAAAATGTCAGAAAGAAATGGACTAGGGGTAGTCTGTTCTGCTGTAAGGTCTGTTATTTATAGCATCATGGAATTGTAGAGTAACAACTCCAACTCAAAGCAGGGTCAGCTATGAGATCAAGCCAGAGTGCTCAGGGCATTTGCCACTTAGGTCTTGAAAACCTCTGAAGACAGAGAGTGCATTTCTGCACAACCTGTTCCAATGCTGGACTGTCCTCATGGTGAAAAACTTTTTGCTTCTATCAAGTTAGAGCTTTTTTAAATGACAATTTATGTCTCTCAATTTGTCCTCCCAGCGTGCACTGCTGAGAAGAGCCTAGCTTTCTCCTCTTGATAACCTTCTCTCAAAGCCTCTCTTATCTAGGCTAAACAAGCTCAATTTCTTCAGTTTCTTCTTACTGGGAAAATGGCCCAGCCCCTGTCCATCTTGGTGGCCATGGCCATCCATTGAACTTGCTGCAGTTTATCAAAATAGTCATACTCCATGGAGTATGGAGTCAAATGTAAGGGAGTGTCTTCCCAGACAGAAGTATTAGGAGGAAGGCCAAGACTAGGGAAACACCTTAGGTGGTTTATCATCATCTAAATACTTAGAAACAGCCAGGAGCTGAAGACAAGCTCTGTAAATTATTTAAATGTCATCTATCTCTCACCATGGAGAATCTGACCTATCTGATCAGACCAGGTTTTGTAGGTTCTGTCTCCACTGAGCGTAGCCTCTATCCCAGAGCCATCATGAAAGCTGGTGTATTTACAAAACTTTTCAGCCTGATAGCAATTGTGCTCCATAAAAGATTTATCAGATGTAAGCATGCTATTTGATCAACCGGCTCAGAAGGGAGATATGTAAAATGGTGGAGTGTGGGTGAACAATGCTTTTTCTGAGTTGGCTTATGAATTTTTGAAGGTAGCAGGTAGGAGATCCATGTCATCCTCTCCCTTTCTGCTCCACATCCAGCATGCCAACGACATACTGCCTGAACACTTCCAATGTTGGTCAGCATTTTATCTGTTTAGCAGTAAACAGGTCAGTTTGAAGAGACTGAAGGTAGCAGGCAGCTCCATGCTATTTAAGTAGAATAATATTTTCATCTTCTGTTTTAAATTTGTTACCCCTTTCACCCTGAAGCAGCTCAAACCACTTTGCAAACAATTAACGAATTCCTGTGTACGTGATAGAGGTCATGTCATTGCCCATCTCAAATCAGAAGGAAGCATGACAAGGCTTACTACCTAGCAAAGCCATGCAGTTACGTATGGCTTGAAGCAATACATAATGTAGCCTGAAGTAGAGCTATATTTCTCAGTCATACACTTTGTGTGCACGTTTCTCATGCAGATCAAACACACCAATCAGTACACTTCCTTTTTTGGCTTTCACCTCCTCTGTAGTTTGGAATTGTTCTGGGAAGAGGGTTTGCTGAGAATGGCAGTGGACTGTCAGGATATGGGGTCAGAAGTGATGTGTTATTTTCCATTTTACCAGCTCTGCAATGACATTTTCCCTGTATAGAGACTCAGACAGTAGTCTTGCAAACTTGAGGCTTGCAAATGATGCTGCAGCCAAGGCAGCTGGGTGGCACAGATGTACGGGTGGTCTACAGCTGGAGAAATAGGCAAGGGCAGTCTTTGGAGATCATAGTGGGTGTCAGTTCTTAAAGGATGCATGAAGCTCAGGGAAGAAGACATCAGGAGATCTATCAAAAAGTATTCATTCCTGCAGTAAAAATCTTGAACTTTGAAGGCAATTGGGAAGAAACTTTGTAACCCCCTCCCCCAAACAGCCAACCAAGAAAACCCCAAACAGTCCCTTTCAATGTGGGGTTTCTTCCTGGGAAATATCCGGGCTCAAGTGATTTTCCTATTTTGTAACAAATGCCATTTGTATGTTTTTTATAAGATTATTTTATAAGATTATTTTTTTCTGGATTCCTGGAGAACCTACTGGATATCAAGTATAAAATTAAACAGCCACTTGATTTTAGATGAGTCTCCTAGTATTCCAGGATCTGTTTGTCTCTGCAGTCCCACACCTTTAGGATATTCTTTTAATATCCTTAGTATGCTGAGGGGTTCTTCTGGAAGATACAAATAATTACACCCTGCTGTTCACCACATCTGTTTATGAGAAGAAAAACTGTTTTTTCTGCATGATCAGCTATGCTGCAGTAAACAGTGTCAGATGTTTATTGCGAAATAGCTACAAATTCTGACTGAACTTGCAGCAACACACACACTTGAATGCACCAAAGTACTCTTGGAAGAACTTCCAGCTCTGTGTGGGTGTTGGTGGTCTGGGAAACACTATTTTCTCTAAGTTGACAAATCATGCAAATGAGAGGCTTTTTATAGTACTTTAGAACTTAAAACTTCTAGAATTCTCTGCCTATGAGAAAGTCTCTTCCCTTTTTACTGTCTTTGCAATATTTCTACACCCAGATGTCATAGAGGGTGCATATGTTCAAGCTTCTCTAAACTCATACTTTACTAGCCCATCTTAGATTCACCAAACACCTTTAAACAAAAGTGCTAGGCAGGAATCACCCCTTGCAACTGCAGCTGTGAGTTGCAGTTTGCAACTCCACAGACAGCAACAGAATTATTTTAGATTTGGAATGACCAAAAAAATCAAAGCTATTGCACTGGGGCACTGAGCTGCACGTTAACAATTAAACAGGCTGGTTCTTTGCCCTTCTGGGGCTCTGTGTGAGGTTGTGCTCTTTATGAGCTCTGGAGGGACATAGCTTGATTTCTCAGCTAAACCATGCCTGCTACTTTTCCTCAAGTCAGTGCAAAGGTGGTGCAGTGCTGCCTCATGACTGGAAGAAAATGCCTGTGTTCCTGGTGCAAACCCAAACCACAAAAGAGTGCTGTCGCAGGTGCTATGGTCTTACTAAAGTTCTACTACTTTCAAATCAATGTCTGTTTACTCATTTTGTCTCTGTTTCCACTCACAGGCTGAATATCTGGTTTTGAAAGCTTAATAGAAATTACTACAGCCAGACATCTGATGTTCAGGGCACGTTATCACTGGGGAGGGCAAACGGTCTATATATAATTTTTGCCTCTTTCTCCCTCGGTTAATCTCTACAGCACCAAGACACTTCAACACTCCCCCTCACCAGTTTCTGTTTGTACTAAAAATAAAGCTTTTATTCTTGCCTGTGGGGAGGTGAAGCATTTGCTACTTACAGGTGGCGTGTGGAGGAAAGATGGATTTGTTGGGGCTTTTGCGTCATTTGGTGGGAACACGCAGTAGAAAACAATATTTTATTTAGGAAAAGAATACTTCATTCCTTGTGCATTAATTCTGAATTAATACAAAAATGATCAAGTGGAAAGGCAACAGCTTAGGTGGTGTAGCAGCAGATAATCCTCATAAAGATATTTGCTCAGTTTATGGAGAGCTCTGTGGCAGCTATTTTTTGTTACCCTTAACCTGGCCCCATTTTTCCGTGCAGACACAGTTTCCAAACCCCCGAAGACTCCCACAGCACTGTGCTGTAGAGTCAAGCCAAACAGCATTTGGCTTTTCTCCGCTGAAGCACATAGCTACAAGTGTTCAGTTTCCAAGTTGTACAATCTATCCACAGCTCTCAGATGAGAAAGAATAGTCAGATTATAAACTCAATACTGTTTCACATCAGCAGACCCGTTAAGTTTGTCAGAAAGTAATATATAATACACCCACAACCTAACTAAACATCCTTTAAGATTTACCAAACTACTGAAATATCTATGAAAATGAAAAAAAAACCCAAAAAACCCATGCCCAGAGTAATGCAGTGCTCAGTAAACATAAACTGTTGGATGCTGAACCTCTCAGGTGTCTACTGAGGATGTGCCAATATATCAGTATATCAATACTCCTGTCTCATGTTGCTACGGGGACAGAGCAAGCTACTTGTGGAGAAGACGGTTGTAAAAGAAGCTACCTTTTCAGGAGGAAATGAATACACCACATACACCCCCACATGTGTCACACTTTTTGTTTAAGACTTGTTTTCTGCTAAAAATGATAAATTCTAAGAAGTGTGTTTAAATGGTATGCCAGGGGAAGGAATTTGTCTCCTAATCTTTAGAGGTACACTGACAAGAAGACTAAATTTTTGGATAGCTATGTCAGGGTGCATCATACCCATGCCTGTCTAAGAAAAGTTGAACATTTCCTGCTTCTACTGCTTTTTAGCAACACTGGTATGAATGCAGCCCATCCCTTCCTCCTTCAGGAGGCACAAAGGGGGCTATTAAAAGTGTGCAGTTAAGAGTGAAGAAAAACATTTTCACATGATGATGGAATCTCCACGCCACAGGCATTTGAATGGAAAATGTGTATTTGCATTGAAAGGATAAGATGGAAAACCCAATCTGATGCCTTTCTTTTTCTCAGAAATATCTGGAGTGGTATTTTCTACTTCCTGATATATCTTTCCATCTCTCTTATAAATTTATATATGTGTATGTGTGTTTACAGACACAAATAATAGTTCCTGGGTTTTTTTTTTTTTTTAAATTAAGATTTGGTTTTTGGAAGAAACAATTTAGAATATATGTTGTATTATATTATTGCAATCTCAGCTTTTAGTGATCATATGCAACAAGCATTTGAATATTCATGTGTAGAATTGTGAGGAATGGCAGAGGAAAGGATTCTTGACTGCCTGTGAGAAACAAGTGTGATGACTTATTCTTACACTTCAACGTAAATATCAAAAGATACTTCTTTGTCCAAACTGTTAGTCAGTGCAGTTAAACACAGATGCACAGAAGAAATATTTTGATTCTGTGTTGTTTTTTGGTTTTTTTTAACTAGAAGTTCACTTTTTGGTACTGATTTGTGAGACAATTTGATGTCCATATTATAAAGCAAGCATCCTGCACTCACAGACTTGTACTGGAATGGACCAGGCTAAAATAACCCACTTTGGCCCTAGCTGAAACATGGAGAAGTGCTACCTCTCCAGCCAGAGCAGGCTATGCAAACAGAGAAGCTAATATAAACACCTACATCTTCCCCCTTAAAACAGTGATGATCTTGGAATGACTCTTCCTAAGACCACTATGATCAGCTCTTTGTATTTCATAACTTCAGCATCTAGAAACTACAATTAGTCTGGTTTTTTTTTGATCCAAAGCCTGGTTTTTTATCCAGCTTTATTCAAGCAAAATTCCTACTGCAGCCACAAAGTCAGATCAAACTTGGCCTAAGAAGTCTGAAAATACGTTTGTTATTTGAGTTGCACACTCAGAGAGCTTTAAATTCCAGAAAAATCAGGCCTTGCCAAACATACAGGCAGGCTGGAAAAATACGAGTTAGTGACTGCAAACAAGCTGCATGCTGAATATCTAAACTGTGGTTTTGGCATTGCAATTCGAGAGAATCCAAGTGAAACTGAATAAAAAAATCACAGATAAGGCCAGTTTTATGAAGTCAGTGCTCCTGTGCACAGGCATCTTGGCCCTGTGTGATCTTGAGGCAGTCAAGATGGGTTCAGCAGGGGGAAAAATGCAAATCTTTCTGCTTCCCCTGCCACTCATATGTTGCTCTGATAGGCTGTTACCTATCAGATAGTGTTATGATTTTTCCAAACACTTGAGCAGTCTTCCGTTATCAAAATTGAAAATATCTAGCACAGGCATCAATTCTGAAAGATGCATCCCATCAGATAGGATGGTTTATTAAAAGTAAGACCTAACAGAAGACATACTCCTCACAGAAGCTAAAGTTAGGCCCTTTTCCATGCTTCTTTCTAAAAGATTTAAACAACAACAATGGAAAAAAGCAAATGGGGCAGATATTTGTTTAATTTTTCCTCAGCCCAGTTTTCACAGACTCACTGAGCAGCATCAACTCAGTGCTGCTTCAACTTAAAAAGAGGAGACAGGCACTGCTGTATCATGTGTTCCTTGGCAGCATTTTAGCTTTGCTTTTTTAGCTTGCAACAACCCAAATGATGTTCTTGTTCTTTATTAATGATATTCCCCAGCTGCTTCTGGTGTACAAAGACAGATCTGGTGACTCTTTGTTACAGGCTGTAGCCTGCCACCACAGCACACCCCACGGGAGGAGTTCAGGACAGGGTGCTTTGTGACTCACGCAGGCAGGAGAGTTCAGTCCCAATGCTGCAGATACACAGTCTCAGCCCATGTACTGACATACTGTACATGTGTGTGTGTATGTGATGTGCAGGTGTAATAAAATAAGTGCATGTTTAATCATAGCTATGCACAAAGTGTTTGTCTGCAGCAATGCAATCTAGAAATACCTCAGAGTTCTGTCCTGTCTTTTAGAACCACTACAGGTCTTCATTCCTTCTCTCTGTGGACAGGTTTTTCTTTTAAAACTTACTTGTAGTTCCCTGTAGTCAAGTTTTTGTATCATCTTTCTTCTCCATGCACTCATTATCTCATTCTTACCCATGTGCATATGTTATGTGAACACGCTTCCCGTTCTCATAAACCCTGTTCTGAATGTATTACTGCTTCTGTGCAGTGATTTCAGCAGGGGTTGTGGGTATGTATGGAACACAGTACAAGGCCCAGTGCTGCTCAGTGCTTACTCCTTTACCTTAGGTTTTGCTTTGGATCTTTACCCTTGAATATGGGCTTGAACATTCTACAGTATATTCTATCTACATTTATCCCACTTTAGATAAAATAACATGGGTATGTGAATGACAGGATTTGGAATTTAGGCTAAACTCAATATATTATGTTTCTTTTAACAAACTTATCAAAGCTGTTGTGGTATTTTCCATTTTACAGAGGGCAGTAACACATCAAAGTCATAAACCCAATGCATCACTGGGTTGGACAGCCCTACTGCTTTTCTGCAGTCTCACAGATCTATTGGCAATTGGTTCACAGGACAACAATGTTCAATGGCCAAAAGAAGTGAGAGGAAGCACAGGAACAGTCCTAATGAGATCCAGAACCACTCTTACATCAGTAATGTGTTAGCATTCAGCTCAAATTGTTATCAGGATGTAGATTTTCTATTGATTTTGTAATTCCCACCTTAGAGGTGTTATTTGTCATATAAATAAGTATGAAATGCAGCTCCAAGAGCTGGAGGGGTCATACGGAGGTGTGTATTATTGGAAATAAGGACGGGGGAGAAATGAGTGGTGTAGCTGTCCAAGCTGTGATCTTCATGAATCTATGAGCAGGCATTCACCCCCCCAAGTGACAATGTTGTCTTACTGATGTTTCTCTTCCATGTGGATAGGTGCTTTTGGAGCTATATCAGAAGCTGTAGAGCCTCAGAAACAAATGAATATAGGTTTAAATATAGGGACATCAAGCAAATAGGCAGGGAATTTTTCTGATTGTTTAACTATGTCATTTTGTGGAATCCTGTATATTCTGTGTCTTTAAAACTCCATGCCTGTTCTCATTAAGGATCCCCTAGACCCAGATCTTTCTTCCTCACAGCTTTCTCCTGATCAGAAAAAGCAATATGAGAGGTGCCGTTTCTGAAGAAAAGCAAAATTTCATGGAGAAAAACAAGATGAAGCTTTTCTTCTCTAATAACTGAGACATATGGTACACTCTCTCCTGGAGTTACAGCTTGTCTGAAATTGAAGATATCCTTTTTCCTTAGTCCACAGATGTTCAGTAGTTTTTCTTACATGAAGGGGAAACAGCCACACAGAGAACTCATAATCCTTTGTATTTCAGTACAGAAGGTCATTATGCATTGAATGCTGTTTTTAATTGTGGAGTCTAAAATTTCATGATGTTTGGAGTGACCATAGCTTACAGAACATTTAATACCCAGAGTGCCTCAGTTACATTATGCTTGACAATCTACTTGATTATTCGGAATCTAGGATGTTGAGACAGATAGGATGGCATACTCATAAAAGAAGTTTTAAAGAATCGAACTCTAAGTTATTGGTCTTTTATGTGTTTTATGTGTTTTGCTATTATCAAAACTTTATTAAAGGAGAAAGAATAATGCCAGCAAGGCGCTTATACCCCGATGCAGCACACACATTTTACTTAAAGATCCATTAAAAATAAAGGAAAAGACAGAAATAATAATAAAAAAAGTTTCTATAATTTGAAAGTTCTGTTCATAGATACAGAATATTGACCAGTTTCAAATACAAGCCCCCTCACAAAACCTGAAGTGTTTCCGTAAGCCTTTCTGTATCATGCAGAGATTTAAATGGTCCATTTTGGATTCTTACAGCCCAGGACCTCAAGTCCCACAAGATGCTGTGGGATCTGAAACCTGAAGCACCAGAAAGTTCTGTGACTCTTCCCCATTTTGACTCTGCACAATCCCAGCAAGATCAGGCCTCCCAGCAATCCTTACTCACCCACACGCAGCACTGCTCCATCACCACCACAGACCCAGCTAGCTCACCACCCCTAGCACAGAAATGCTAGATGGGATGTTTAATGATGCTGAGGGTAAACTGTGAACAGTGCATTGCTTTTCTCAGTTAAGTGTCTGTGCAGGCACTGATAGCCACTCACTGTAGAATCCAACTCTGGTCATTTGCTTTCACCTGCATCAGGAATGTTCCCAGCATGAGAGCTGAAGTGTCTGTATTGTATTCATAAATATTGCAAGATGCATGCACCTCTTAGATCCAAAACGATTTTTTAAATGGTTTAATTTTGATTGAGCTAATAAAACAAAAACCCCAACGTTTCTCATCATGCCAGCCTGGAAATACATAATTAATTTCTGACTAGCAAATCATTATAAGAAAATTTTGAAAAAAAAAATTAGAAACTCTTCACTAAGGAGGTATAGAAATAAAACAGGCTTTTCTGCCCTTCTGCTTTTTTTCCCTTTCTCTTTTTCTGCAAAAGCCACTTTGTCTCATCCAGGATAAATTCACATATAGGTCCAGACAGAAGATTTTCATGTGATCTTCAACTAAAAAGTTTCTTTCAGCCTTTGAAATTACTCCAGTTACTGCACATACATGCCACTGGGCACCTGTTCCTCTCCCCTTTTGTGATTTAAAGTCCTTCCTTTTCTGTTAGAAATCTGCTCTTCTCTAGGAGAAGGAATGGAATTTCAATTGAGATAATGGTTCTATTTCTCAGGACAGATGGTTAAAGCTACAGGGTTGCAGAAAGCAGTTCATGCTTGCATCAGTCACAGACCAGAAATGAAGGACACAATTTCCTGAATGCCCCAGACAGTTCTTAATATCCCAGAGTTCTGCCTTTTTCACCTCAGTATTCCTTGAATAGGAATTACTTTATGTTACACAAGTTGTGAAATATATTGACCATGCAGAGTTTGCAATTATTTTTGCATTTCAGTTTTTAATTGCAAAAATGCCTACACTAATAATGACTTCAGCAGTAATAGCAGAAAGCATTCACTTACCCTATGACAATGCAGGAGATGGCAGTTCCCAAAAAGGCGTAGGTTAAAATTGATCCTAAGTTACGAAAAAAATGTCTCTGGGGAGGAAAGTTTGAAAGAAAAGTCCTTTGTAACACCGTGGATGAAAGAGCATTCAGACTAAGGTGAAACACTGCATCTAGAAATGTCATTTGTTACAGACCCTCTCTCAAATGTAAGATGAAACAACATAGGCTACATCAGTTATTTTGGAAAATACAGTTTCAGATGATTTATTTTTTACCTGGTGGAATGCTACTGAAATTCCCTCTTTTATGCATCCAGCCAAATGCTTCAGGATTGTAACAGAAGTTCACATTGAAAGTATCTGATGGAAACAGTATCATAACCCATCCCTTGAACAAAGCAAGCCCTGATCATGCAGTATATAAAACATGGACAGGTTGCTGCCTGCATGCAGTGCCACCAGATGCAAAGTGGTCTTTTCTGAAAACAGGAAGGCCCAAACGTCATAAACCACACAATCACATATTTGCATGGATGCAAAGGGAGAAGGATGGGGTCCATGAATCTGTCATTTCCTTTCCAGTTCTTCCCATGCAATACAATTGTTAACTGTTTTCTGTCACTGGCCTGTTGGATCTACAAAGTAGTGACCATATTCAGTCACTTTAGTAACAAAAGAAAGAGACACGTACCTTCTTTAAGCTATATCCAGCATGAAATATAATGGGTGGCAGCAAAATATTGAAGAAGATGGAAGGATCAAATGTCATCTGCCAGGAAGGACAAAAGAGAGGGTTAGGACAAATAAAATAGCATTCAATTTGATAGGACAGGTTTTAATTGTAACTTATCAGGATTAATCTTATCAGCTCCAATGTCTACAGGCCAGAATAAGTTGCTTTTTCACAAGGAGTCATGAGTAGTTCCTTACTGCTTGTGTATGTAGAACACCACTTGAGAAGTAGTCCTTAAAGAAGGAAATCAGTCACACACTATTTCACAGGGAACACATAGAGGCAGTGTTACCTGTGGTAGCATCTTCACTACTAGACATCCAAGCTGACCGCCCCATGGCTTAGTTCCTGGTTCACACATGGACTTCCTGTTTAGTTTCAGGAACGACACTTGATCAGTGCCGTGTCTCATGATGCTTCCTCTGGAACATACCCATTTAAGCATGGCAGCCGACACTTCGGCCTCTGTTAGGCAGTTTGTTACACTGAAATGCCTGTGTAATGCCAGCTCTTGTTCATCTGAAACATACATTTTTGTTTCTAGAACAGCCAGAAACAGTTTATAAAACACTTATTAAACTTTTAAAGTAATGCTAGAATGAGGATGATGTTAAGCAAGGCAAAAAGACCTTGTTCCAGCTGTTGTCAGTACAATGTTCATATTTGCCTTCAAGTTCAGGCACAAAAAGACTGAAGACAGTGTTTAGTCACTGCACTTCACTACAAGTAGCTTCCAGTACATCAGATTCCTGTTTAAGATCACATCATTGTCAGAGAAAAAAATATTTTAATATGCCTCTGTCAGCAGGTTATATGATACCAATACTTCTAAAAGAGACAGGATGTAAGTCTTGCAGCTCCTTTGTTCAGATAAAGTGGTATTTTAAGGCTGCAGTATTCTAAATAAATTATTTAGCTTCAAAAGAGTAAGACCTGCCAGCAAAATTACTTCTGTCTTCTTACTAATATACAGCTTGATTTGATAAACAGGAAGTGAGAGCTCAGCCTTTTTCCCATTCTGCTTTGAATTGTGAAGTTGAAAAATATCTGGCAAGTACTATGCCACCAATTTCAGCTATGCTGGTAACTTCATTGAAAGCATGATAGAAAAAGGACTTCCCTCACTTACGAGCTAATTTTGGAATTAGTTCACCAAATACCTTAATTTTTTTCCCCATAGGCATAAGATATCCTGGTAGCATATTTTGTTACTGAAAACCATGTCCTAGAAGATATTGCATTTCCAAGTCATGGCACAGGCTTTTCTTTCTGACAAATGCACTTAGTAAACTCTCACAAAGAGTCAAAAGTGAATTACAGTTGTACAAAAAACAGAGTGCGGCATGGTCATGTTTTCTGTTTTTTACATTAGTGCTTTGGCCAGTCAGAAAGGCTGCCAGGCATTGCTGCTGTCTCCTAAGAGTTGTTGAATTCCTCCTTCTTTCCTTTTTTGTGGTTGGGTTTTTTGGGGTATTTTTAGGAGGGCATTCGTCAGATAATTGTAGAGGAAAGAGGGGTGAAATTCCAGCCATGCTGAGTCCTATCCAGTAATACAGAGAAACACACAATGCACAGCTGAGACATCTAAGAAACTTCCAGCAAAATGAGACTATGGAAACAGGATTGGGCAATCCCACGTGAGGGCTACAGTCTTCTCTGTGAGTCAGGGCTCCTCCTTTCTCATAACACAGATCCACTTCAGTAGTTTGAAGATGGGTAAATGTAATGGATCAGTATATCCGCCTTGGAAATTAAACACACACTGTGACTAAGACAAACCTCTTGCAACCAACTAGCAGGAAAAGGGATGAAGATTCAGCAAAATCTGACTAGTCTGGCTGCTGCAGCCTTTTCCTGTCTCCACCCACCACAGCTCTGACAGTCCTTGACAGTCTACTTCTTCCTGAGGATGGCAAGAGACTGGCAATAACAATAGACATGCACTCAGTGGTGATAAATCTGCAGCAAGGAATTTGAGCAGATGGTTAAATCCTAATTCTGCTGAGTTCCCCAGTGTACATTCTAAGCATAACTTACAAGTTTTTATAATGATAACCATAATAATATACAACAGCATGTATTACAGTGCTAGATAAACAATAATAGTTGGGAAAAAACCAAAATATTAGTAATGTAAAAAAAACCTGGTAAGGACTTAGAAGTTTCATGTGAGTATATGATATCTTTGAGCATAAAATCCAGGTTTTAAAAAGTCTCTTTGCACTCATGAATTCTTTAAATTGCTGTCACTTTTTAAGAAAGTGAGCATTACAAGAGGTAAATATTGCAAGGATGGGGGAAGAATACACTAACAAAGTAAAATATTTTAATTGTTCTATACTGGAAAACAGAAAAGGCCATGTCATCGTAAAGACTGTGTAAACTTCCTCCCACACTTCCCTTTTTGCATCCAGCCTGAATTGCACAACTCTTTTTCCCCAAGCTTGGGGATAGATTTCACTGGCTGGGAACCGCTTTCCTCAGTAATGAATGGATGCATGAAAATATTGTAATGTATTTAATTGTTATTTAAAATCCCCATTTATCTATGGAACTTTACATGTTTACAAGTTTATATTTTGTAAAATGTTTAGAATTTGTAGCTACTTCTGCTGTATACTGGAGTTAAACCTCTCGTGCAATATGCAAGTCACTTTTAAATCAGAGGACAAATAAAGATATCAGTGGGGTTTATAGTTTTTGTGGTGATGAATCCAAGGTAACATCTTCACCTGCAAGTGAACTCAGCATTTGCAGGAGGTGGGACTGTCATCAAAAAGACTTCAGGCAACAATATTGTAAGCGTACAGCCAGTTGTATGCTGAATAATGGTCAGGCTTCTATCACCCTATTTCCTTTACCCTTCTCATCTTCTCATTTACCCTTCTCACCTTATATTCAGAATAGCCTCTCTCTCTCTGTCACATTTTAGCTTGGAACTTGTTTTCCTCTGTCAAGGGTGTGAATAAAATATCTTAGAACAAAAAGGAAGATAGGGTTTACCTTTTGAAGCATTGCATTGCCCTGGTGACCATTGACATTGTGGTGGCTGATCTCTCTTTTGTATTGATATTCATAGACCTGATTAGTGATATTAATAAGCAGAGTGGATGGCCCAGACTTCAGCTTTTCACATTCATAAACGGTTCCACTTCCAACATCTGATGCTTTTGTTGCGTATCGTATAATTAATCCCATTACAAGGCCTGCGGAGTAAAAAAGAACCCAAACAACAAAGCCGAAGACATTCATGTACTCCTAAGTATCTGATGGTACACAGTTACTGGTTTGAAGAAAACTGAGCTCTTTTAAAGCTAGGGGACCAGCTTCTCAGTGTTTCCACCTTCACAGACATCGACCTCACTCAACACTTCATGTTTCATGGATGACTAAATTATTCTTCAGAAATGGTTGTTTCACTACAATACAGATGTTGGTTTGACATATGCTCACTTGTACTCCTATTTTTGTGAGCTAGTTGCTGGAATCATTCTGACATAGTTATCAACTGACCACTGCATTTTCAACAGAAATTTAGAGAAAGGGGATGCCTGCCTAACAAAAGTGCTGTACTGGGCACATAACATCAGCTGTGCTTTTGGTGATTTTAGGTACTTCATTCATGTGGGTAGAACTCTGACACAGTGTCCTCAGGCACATTCTGCTCTCTGTAGAAGACTGAATGTATTTTTGAAACTGTATAAAGATGTGAAAATACAACCAGGAAGAAGGAAGATTAAGACTGGGATTAATATATTGGATTAGCTACTATTTGGACCTCTCATCCAAGACAGACATTTTGGCTCCCTTTACAGTTAACAGAGAGGATGCTAAGTATACTTGAAGTAAATATTGATGGAAGACATCTAAAGATCTAGATATACTTACTAATGAAAGATACAACACAAATTAAATCACAGGAAAGAGCTGATAAATATCTGACAAGTATGAAGTTTTATTCAGTAATCAGATGCCACAGTGATAAAAGTGCTCATTCTGCAACAGACTCTGAACTGCAGCTTCCTAGCATACATCTAAGGGAAGTTGGTAGCTTCCTGGACTGATGGTGCAGAGCTTGTTCAGCAGGCACACACACTGGGGCTTGTTTTGTATCTATTGTTCAGTATGGCTGGATTCTTTAGATGATAGAGGATTCAGATGAGCAGTAGAAAATCCCAAGGCCACTTTCTTAATTTATACACCATTTGTGCAATGAATCAGGTGATAAATCTAGTGGTGGCAAAAGACATAATTCCTCAAAATTTTAGGGGGAAACAAATATGAAAAAGGGAAGGAAGCAATGCATGTGGTACTATGAAATGTGATTTCTATAGTGGTCAGCTCCAGGTGTCCAAAATCACGAGTCAGGCCCAGGAAACCATTAATTAGTTAAAATAATTGGTAATTTCATCTTATTTTTATTAGATTTCCTCTACAAGAACCACATATTTAATTTTCAAATTCAGTGTCAAATACATTAAAAACTCAACTTCATTTGATAGTTGGACAAGACTTGATGTTTCCTTCCCATTCTCTGGATATAAAACTTTTAGTTTTTACTTTACCATTTTTGTTCCTGTCACTAGTTTTGAACTACAGTCTCTGTTGCACTTCTGTTACCAGGTATGACGTAGACTTAATTGGCTCAGGTAACAGAAATATTTTGCAGATGTCCACAGAAGATGACTGCCAGGAACAGGTTTATCTGGCAACACAGTTTGCTAGAACCAGTTTTAGGTCACAAGATGGAAGAGGTTTTGAATAGTTGGGAGAAAGAAGCACTGGGTCCAATGACTGTGCCATTACAACCTGTTCACCCATCCTATTTCCTACTCTTTCCTTTCCCTTTTTGTCTACGTCTACATTCTCTCTGTGTATCAGATTTCTCTGTATGTCTCTAATTATCTTTTCCAGACATGATTCTAATGTGCTTGCCCAATTTCTTGTCTTGCTGGTTTTCCTGGTCTCTGACATTTACCTGTTTGATTACAGTATCTGTCATGTTAACAAGTCTTTTACTGGACAGTTTTACTTAGACCCTGACACTGTGTCTTCTAAAATTATGTCGTTAGGATGTAATTTTTCTCCCTACAAGCTTTTTTCCTGTTACGAGCATCACGCTTATTGGTACAGACTTGCTGCATATAGAGGACAAGACTTCAAGGAGCCAGATTTTTAAGTGAGCTCAAAAATCAGGAATGAAGAGCTAAAACCATGGGAGTGATTTTAAAAATGCGAGTTTAAATCCCACTATTCAGAGTTCTTATTCTGATTTATTTAGTCTTTGAAGCTCAACTTTATATGGCTTGTACACATAACTTTCAGCATAGCAACATAGGACTGCTCAAGGGAGAGCAGTGGAGACTGCCGTTACCTTTACCATCTCTATTGTACAGCCAGGTGGACTACTGTGTCCTACAACATTCTGACATCCCTAGTATGTGCATTATATTGGCTAATATAGCATATCTTTGAACCAGATTCTGTCTGATATGTTATCTTCAGCTGTAGTCTCAAACTGTCTCTGCAGAAAATTTCTGGAATGGAAAAAAATGCAGATATTGTAGATCCTAATTCTGCAAGAGAGCTCTTGAGTATAAATAAATCCGTTTTCAGAAAAGGAATATTTTAACAGTATGATCATAGTAGCTGTAGAGAAATAAAGATCATCGGTGACTGAGATTTACAGCTAGAATTCAAGATTGTCATTTGGGTTTCTTTCTAGCAGCTTTAGGTCTTATCATCTGAGGGAGTCCAGCTCTGGGTAATGTACAGAGCCACACAAATAATGAAATGCTAATAAAGGAACAAGGAAATGGTGAGAGTATCCAACAGTATGCATGTATTGGAGAAATTGCATTAGAGAGGATTCTATCAATCAATATTCTCAGGGCTTTGAGGTCCTTGTAGCTCTCAAGGAAATTCTAGAACGTATTAAATTTAAGCAAAATGTGGATGGGCTCCATAATGATGGGTTGATTCAGAATACTCTCAAATGCTCTAGGGAAGGTTCAGACAAGACAATTGCTATCACTACACTATATTGCAAGAGTCAATATAAGTGATGGGATTGTAGTCTTCCTTCAGTGATAATAAACGTGCCAAAGGCCCAATATAAAACCCCCAGTGAATTAAATATCCAGGAAGCATGTATTTAATATTTTAGTAGGTATATAATTTATGGAAAGCACTTTGTGCTTAGAATCATGATATAGCATTTCTTTCATAATAGAATTCAGGAGCTCAGATCATGTTCTAATAGAAATAAGTAATTTTTAAATAGATGTATAAAGTACTTTCCACTAGTTCCCTTTCCAAACTGAAGCCATGCTTTTGTAATGTATCTTCTGAAACATTCTTTATAGTTCATTAAAAGAAGAAAAAATAATTGGTAAATATATTTTGGGTGTATTTACTATGAAAAAAGACTACTAATTTCTAATTTCCTTGCAGTCAGTTATTTGTGGCAGAAAAACTAGACATGAAATTTTTTTCAGAGAGTTCTGTGGACTTTGGTATATAAAAAAATGTATGTAAAAACATATCTTCTGCACAAACAGTTCTGATTTTATAGTGACACACACAAAAAGCCTGACTTTACCATCCAAGACTAGGAATCTGGGAGTTAAAACTCCTTGAAGATGATGAACCATCAGGAATGATGCTGCATCCATTACCTGGCATCGCAAGTAGATATTATACTGAGGCATTGGTTAGCATGAGTAAAGAAGATTCAAATATTATTACATCATTTAGGGATGTAGGTAATTGGAAATGCAAATTCTTATGCAGGACTAAACTTGAGTGTACTAGCACAAAGCAGAGTACCTGTCTTGTATCCCAGGAGTGCAAATCCTATTAAAAATGTTTTCATCTCAGCTTCTCCTTATTTAAGGCATTTTATTTCAAGACTAGTGCCAAGGCTTCATTTAATTCCTGTTTTATGCACATTTATCTAAATGCAGGATTGAAACAGAAAAGGGTGTAAATAATTTCATGGATTTCTTTAAGAAGTCTCAACTGTCCTTCAAAGTAAGATCTTACAGCAAAATCTCTAACTAGAGCTCTGTCATGTTTCAACTGAAGGCAATACAAGTTTTCAAACTTCTCCAGTTTAATCACTGATGAGAGCACTGGAAGGGGTGTCTTAAGGTACTCATGCCAAACTCCTGAGCTGAACGGGACTGGTTTTCCCCCAGGATTTTATCTAGTAAGCTATTAAATGCCTTCCTTAATAATGACACCCAGGGATGCAGTTTTAGCCATTACTTGATTTTCCCAAATATTTTAGAATTTCTTCCAAATCTCTTCGTTAATCTCAGGAATGTTCTTCCTCTCTTCACGTACCCACTACAAAACATCAGTTTCTGCCTTGATCCTGATTTTCCCTGATAATCTCTTTTAATATGAACATAGTCAGGAAGACAAAGAAGTACTCTTTACTATTTTATCAAGGGCTAAAGTCCTCTTTCTGGGACTTTTTACATCCTTTGCTGGCTTAGGAGTACTCAGAACAACTCCACATTTGGAAGGTAACTACAATTATTTTACAGAAGAGGCATAATAGATTTAAGAGGCATAGTAATCACATTGCCTGATCATTAGACACCTCCACCAACACTGAAGGAAGAACTCTGCTATGTGCTTCACTTCCAAACATGCAGTGTGGGATCCTCAGAAGAGGCTGAGGAGGGGCTGCTGTGAATCAGCTTTCCCATGGCACACCTGCCAAGAACATGTAGTAGACCTCCAATCCCACCCCTTCAGTCTCCTCAAAGCTTCAGGAGGAAGATACAAGATGAAGCTACAAGGTGAAGCCATTTTGCATAAGTGCTGCAGTGACTGTGTTCTATCATTCAACTTTTCTATTTTTAACTTCCAGTTTAATCAACTAGTCCTGCAGAGCACAACTTTGAAGGCAAGTACATCTTCAATCAGCCTCGCCTCCACCCTAATGGGCAGGGGTGATGATGATTCAAGCTGAGAACAATTTCAGCCCAAGTTGCTAATTGAAGTAGCAGATCAAAGGCACACATTTTACTGGTGAGTTGGGGGGAGAGTGGTTTTTTGTTTGTCTGTTAGTTTTTTTGTTAAAGTGTGAAGAGTGTAAAGAGCATGAGGGTTCTAGCCTGTTATTCACAGGTGATTGGTGGCCCTGATACCTAAATTCTGGGGAGAGAGGAATTTGGATGCTTGTGCTCAGTTTTTCATTGTTCTGGCTCTGGTCTATTTCCTCTCTAATGTGGAGGACTGTGACTTTTGTATTATATGAGGAATTTGGCACTTAAAACTTTACAGCTGAGGTATCATAAGGTATTGAGACCTGAAGGATTTGGCTGACAGGTACCTTTTTATTTGATCTAGTTCCAGGTAGCCTTCTTCTGGGGTCTGGTGCTAAGAGAGAGGTTACCTGCTCTTATCTGAGAGAAATAGCACTTGCTTTTTGTTACTCCATATGTAGATAATCTACCGTGTAAAGATTGCTGTTCACTTTCTGGGTGGCACAAGGTTATTCTTTCATATTCATCTGCTTCCTTAATGTACTTAGGAACTTACTCCACTTAGGAAGTGGAGTTTACTATTTCAGGGTCTGTCAAACCAAGATACAGTGTGCAGAGAAACTTCTTGTCAAAGATACTGGAACACAAATGAATGAATAAACAGGTAAGTCTGTATTCTTCTTCCTTGTTTGTGTTTTAATCAATTTGGTGACATAACCACTAGCATTTGGAAAATAAGTACTTTAAAGCTAAATGCACTGAAATATCTATATGTACACAATTTTTTAATGAAATAATACTGAATTCTTGTTGAATTAAGTTTTGTGAATTAATTCTGGATTGTAGTAAATGCATTGGTAGTTTGTTCGGGTTTTTTCTTTGCCACTGCAAAAAGATTTTATTTTAAAAGTTGGAATATAGCTGAATTTAATGTTTAACCATTGTTTTGATTAAAAAAACATGACAAAACCAAACAAAAAACAAGCAAACACCGCATCCAGTTTTCAAAGTTTCTAAATGGACAATTCTCCAGTATGGGCTGCTTTTTAAAGCTGGAACTATTCAGTCTAAAACTGCATTTCCTACAAGTCTTATGTAAAAAAAAAAAAAAAAAAAAGCCACCTCAAAACACCCAAACCCAAAACAAACCTTTTGTTTGTTCTGTACTTTAAACAGAATATTCTATCACGCTGCTCATAATGTTCAGTTTGTGGCTGTTCAGCACTTTGCAGTAACTTTAAAACTTCTTCCTGTTTTTGCATTTCTATGGTTGTTGGGGTTGGGCGGTTTTTTCCTCCCCCAGGTCATCCTCATATTTCACTTTCTCCATCCTTTCCGGAGCTATACTCCTAATGGCATGCTGTATTGATAAGGAATGCAGACCTCTCTATGATATTCTGTGACACAGTCTGCAAATAAGTGGCCGTAGTGTTCTGTTACTTGAAGCAAAATTGTTGGTTTCATGTGCTACTCTTCATGTAGTTAGTAAATAGCTTAATGGGCTGGACTGAAATGAACTGCAGGGCAGGGACTTCGGGTTTGTACGACGCAGGTATAAAGCAGTACTGTTCTGACACCGAAGGCAAAAATGACGCAGGCCAGGATTTAGCTCCCTGTCAGTGCTTTGTGTCATGAGGATTTTCTCCTGAAGTTGCTGCCTGCTGCTTTGACACCCCTCTTGTGACCTCCTGAAAATCCACTTTCTGTTCGTTATTGACATTCCACAGTGCTAAAGATACTAAAACCCATATCCACAATTTCTAAGGATAAAAGGACATCACCAGCTTTTTGGATCTTATGAATAAGCTTTTTTCTCCTGTTTGAAGGTTGCCATGAATAATGCAAGACTAAATAGAAGGTTTATTTACAATCATGAGGAATGTTTCCTTTGTTCATGAATATTTTAATAATTCAAAAGCTCTGTCCTGCTGAAGCACTAATCTCTTAACTGATCAAAAGAATATCATGAGCTGGTTATCCTCATGATGTGCAGATCATGTTCTGGGCAGGCAGCAAAACAGAACCAAAAGATAGATAAAACTGCTTAAATACTAATTTATTTGTGTAGTGTTGTGTCCTCCCATATTTAATTTCTATTTTGATAGGCTTTTGTCTAAATCTTCAACAAATGTCATTAGCCACACATGGGAAATAGCATAATAATGTAAAGAAAGCTACTACAGAAGTCATACATGTAATTAGAGAACAATTGCCCTAATATAAAGTTGATTGTAATGAATATATTGCACAGTATTTAAAATTATTCCTTTTGACAGATGCTAATAGAAATGCAGCAAGAAAATGTCAGTGGTGCTATGCAGCTTGAATGCCACAAACCAAACAGCAATCTAGGCAATGACTGACAATGAAAATCATTGCATTGAACCTGGTACCATGTGATGTAGAGTTCAGTCTGAACTGATTTAGTCAAAGTATGTAATCTCTGTGCAACAGATTTCAAGATTAGAAAAAGGGCCTATTATCAAATAAATGTTTTTTCACAACTCCGAGATAAACACAAGGCAGAGGAGAAGTAAGGGATCCCACAGACTTCCTCACCCAGGTGTTAGGGCTACGTGACTGGCTTAATACAAGGGTTTCTTGTTTAGTTGCTTTCCTTCAAAGTATCAAGTCACTTGTCTTCTTGGCACACTTACTGTCCTCACGAAATTGCCTGTGTTCTTGAAATTTCATACAGTTAATTTATCTAATGAAATAGTTTGAAAGGGATACAAGGAAGACTGTTCTTCAACTGCAGTCCTCTTATGGAACTGAGATAATTTTAAAATGCTTGATATAGAAAGAGCAAAAGCAGCTTTTCTTTCAAACTGTTGGGCTTGGTTACCTTTGCTGTTGGGAGCTTGCAGTTGAGCCCCCATTGTGATTTCTTTGCATGCAGCGTGCCATGATAAATTTTCAGACTATGTAATCTTAACAAAATCAGTTTTGGGTATCACACTCTTAGCGTATGTGATGCGCATAGGATGTGCCTGAGTCAAAACAGGCTGGCATTTAGATGTGTAATGACTGAGCTGTTGATTTATATCTTCCATTTGACAGTGTTACCCTCCTATTTGTGTTTTATGGTACCAGAAATGGAAGTCACACGCTTTCCTCTAAGTTGTAAGAGAGAATGCCAAGAGAAACTATTAACACATGTTAAGTGTATATCATAAGCTATTGAATATTTCTTATTGGTGGAAAATGCAGGAGGTTCTACATGAAAATGACACACAATATCACGAAACTTCATAAAAGAAGATTAGAACTAGGCAAGCAAACTGAAATTGCAGTACAACGACAGCATTCTGAGAAGATTTGAGAGAGGCTTTCTTCATAGTCTGTTTATCAAAGATGCTGAGAAAAAACAAAACAAAAATCTTAGAATCAACTTGAACTTTGAGACAACATGCCCGGATGCTCAAGGCTCGATAATCTAACACCTTTGAATTTTGTACAAAGCAGGCATGGAAAAGGCACATGAAATAATTACTTTCACTGAGATAATTTCATTCTTTTGAAAGCAGTAAGCTCCCCAACTCCCAAAGTGTCATGCAGGGGCTGTCTGCCCATACAGGGACAGAACATGCACTCTGTAAGGATAACCAGCTCATGAGAGTCACTCCCTTAACGAGTCAGCCTTTAGCTACTTCATGAGAGATGCTGTTACGCTATTATTTTACTGTATGGTTATGGAGCTGATGACATTTCATTTGGAGCGCTTTCTGAGCTCTGTCAGCGCTTGATCTTGAGTGCCTGATCATAAACACGCAACTAGTCCCATGTTAAGCTGGTGCCTGAATTTATACTCACCATAAAGCATAGCTCCTCCGGTTTCGTGCAGAAAGCGGAATCGATGGTTTTTGAACAACCAAATTGTTAATATTGTAAGAATGAGCAGAAAGTTAAAGATTAGCAATTCCACAGCTCCCTGGTGATAAAACTGAACTTCATCTTTCACTGATATATGTTTCTTCAACTTCTCCATTTCATTCCCTTGATGGAAAATATGTGCAAGGTAAATGAGAGAAAAAAAAAAATTAAGTTCACAGGAAGGAAGCGTTATCACCTTTAGTACAAACAAGTCCAGATACTACAGAAATTCACAGCAAGCACATCTGTTTCATTTGCAGCCTCAGGGTAAAGTGCCCCAGCTCAGACTTCAGCTGGATTCTAGTTACAGCTTCCTGTTTCTCTCTTAAAGCTGCCTTGTCTCATTTTTAATGTCATGATTGCATCGCTGGACTGCGCTTGCTCCAGCTGGAGATGCACAAATCGGCTGCAAGGCTCAGGCTCTGTCTGTTTCTAAAATAATGTCGTAAAACTTAGTCTATGTTCATAATGTTTCTTCCTGCAGTTTACAGCATCATCTCCATCCTAAAATAATCTTTTGTCTCGATAGTTTAGGCTGGAAAAACTGATGTGGAAAGAATGGCATAGCAAACTTCACTACTTTTTGGAAGCTTAAAAACATCTTTCCTCTTTCCCATTTCTAAATGTAAGCGACACAGAATAAAGTTGGCACTTTCTTTGGGCCTTGAACTTGCATTGATCCTTCAGGAAGACACAAAGATCTCTGTAAAAGCAAAGGTCCAGTTACCTGGAGTTAAAAGCATTCAGAAGCCCTGTCAAACTGAATAAAATGCAGGGCAATTTACTTTCCATAATTTCTGCTGTTTGCATGTTTTAATTTATGTTACTCCATTTTATGCCAGAGAAACAGTAGAAATAATCTTACTGTTTACAGCTAGTACTCATAGGAGTTTTTCTGTCTGAGCCCAAGGTTGCTATACATGTGCTATGATGGAGGATTCAAAAAAATTCAGAATTTTTTTTTTCTGATGAAAACAAGATTCTGCTTCTCACTAAAAAAAAGGACAATCTTAATGCTATTTTTGTCACAAGCTCATGAAAGTTTGTATTTTAAGAACATTTTGGGCCAAACTAATCTGTACAGTATCTGTTCCTGGTCAGGTACTTTTCTAAGGTGAACAAAGCAGAAGTAAATACCTAGATTTCCATACAATCAGCAATTCCATGGCTATAGCTCATGGTAGTACAAGGCACTGTTGTTTCTATCTACATTGTTTTGAAATACTTTTTTGGTTGGCAAACAATCGATTCAGTCTTCTGTGTAAACGGTTTCCATCACATTTTACAGATTTTCATTTTTTCTTTCACTTACCATGAGAAGCATTTTCTTTCTAGTTTTTAAATGTTTTTTTTGTTGTTTACTAGATATTTTTTTCAATCTATCACTGTTAGTCTGTCCTGTTTCACTCATTTGTGTTTCCCTAATTTTTTCTCTCTGTAATTTTACCCGATTGTTAAATCGAACCTGTATTTCTGAACTGTTTATTCAGTGGATGTGAGATGAAAAGTTGGCAAAACCCATCTGATGCTTCCCAAACTATTGAACCATGCAACTCCATTTCAAGTAAGGATAAAATTTTGATGTTAACTTGTATTTTGTTTGGAATTATTCACTCCTGTATATTGAATGACAAAGTAACATATAAGGGAATTAGGTGTAGCAATTTAATCATAAAACTGATGCAATTCTTCTTAAAATATTAGTTATGTAGCCAAGACTTAGAACTTTTATAGAGGTGAAAAATAAAAATGAAGATTTAATTTGGTTATGAAAGTCACAGTTTAGAAATGACTGATCATTCATCTCCAATGTGGAAGTATCAAAAACAAAACAAAAATTATTTGAAAATAACCACATTCAGTATCTATCACAGGACCCAAAGATTTATTTACTATGAAAGCTAGAATTCTATGCTACCTTTGTTAATAGGTAATTTGCAAGTACATGTAATAAAATCAATGGATAAGTAACACAAAACAGTGGAAGGAGAATGTTTTATACTGAAAATCTCAGTGATTAGACTATTTACCTCAGACTTGTGAGATCAGGTTCAATTCTCTTTATTTGAATTTACCTGAACCCGTATTTCCCACAGGACAATAAGAAGTTCCTCAGTCTTACTGCCAGAGCAGATGTGGTATGAAATGTCTGAAATGCCTGTTGATTTCCTAAAGCTGCATTTCTCCTTTTGCAAAATAGGGTTATAACTCTGCCAAATCTCACAAGGTAATCTGATGCATGTTTGTGAAACAATCACACGCTATAGCAATTTGTACTATGCCAGGGCTTAAATGGAGCCAAATAATTTTAGATTTAGTATCAGATTTAGAGGTGGAAATGATGGAGACTTTTGAGTTGATTTTTCTGTGGCTTATCTATTTGCATACTATTCACATCAGTTACGTTAACAGTGTGTGACGTATATTGCTTAAGAACAAAGGGGAAAGGATTCAGATTGCATAAGCAACTTTAATTCTTTATTTCCCAATCTTTTTTACTCTCTCTTTTATTATGAAGTATTTTAGAGTGTATTGAACACCCTGAGAAAAATATTAAGAAGAATATGGTGCCTATCACACATGCAGTACAAGTTGCTAGGCAATATATTAGCGGGCATAAAGTAGTACAATCTCCTTGGCTTTGGTTCCCCAGTAAAAAATTTGACACAGAGCTTTTAAGTGTGGTCTGGGGTTCTTTTTTTTGTTTGTTCCTTGTATATATGGAAAAGTATAATCCAAAGGGGAAAACCAAAAACTTACATGGCTGTTAGACAACTGAAGACTGGACTTTGTTCAGGAGAAAGTTTTTGAAAAATGGACGCACTGTGAAAATAATTAAATTGTGTGGCAGATCATCAGTCATATTTCTCTGTGTGAAACTGTTTCAGAAAGATCTATATGGTCATTGGAGAGAATGGTGATTTGGTTTTGTGTTTTTAGAGAAGTGATGAAAACAGTACCTGTGCAGGAAGAGCTTTACTCATAAAACATTGTTGTCCTCAGGAATGAGAATTTAGACACTAGTAATCTTGATTCAGATATCACAAAACCTTGGTCTTCTTGGGAAAATGTTGGTGGGGAGGGGGTTATGTTTGTTTAACTGGTTTTATTTGTTATTTGTTTCTACTGAACTGTTTTCAGAACATCCTACCAGGAGAATAAGGAAAATTTTCCCAGGGAAGATATTCTGAATATTATTTAACAGGCCAGAGCCAAAATATGTTAAAGGTTTTGTTGGGAGGCAGTCTGTCAAATAGTTCTCATAGTACCATGCTCTTACTACAAGTAATATTCGCTTCATCTCCCTTGGCATGTTCTTTTTATGAACAATAGGTAGTAGTCTTGCTTATTTTCTGCACTCTACTTTATGAATTTCACAGAACAATAATCTTTTTCTCCCTTAGCTTGGTGGATGCAGAAGTCTGCTATTACTGGAACTATAAAGAGTGGATAGAAAGCAAGAGGAGTCTTGTAAATAAGTAGAAATATTTTCATCTTGGAAAATATAAAGTCAGAAAAGGAGGCCAATATAAATACTGTAATTAATTATAGTAGTTATGGTTAGTGGGAATTCCAAGAGACAATGCTTTAGCAACACTGTCGATTACACAATTATAGGAAAAGTAAACACAAACACTGAAAAGGAGTGCATCTAGATACAAATAAAAACCACAAGCAAAACCAACTCTGAGAAATCAACCACATTGCCTGCACACAGATAACAAATGTTGTGTCACAGCTTGCTTGCCTAAAATCCCCAGACAGACTGGAACAGGATTAGCGGGATCACAACTGGTTATCCTTCTCTAATCCATTCCAGCCAGGAAGATCTTCCTTGCTAGCTCCTGATCTGATACACAACTGCCTATGAAATACTGTGGGCTAAGGCTACTTAAGGCCACTAAGCCCGCAGTGGTGGGCTAAGCGTCAGTCTGTAACTGCCAGGCCTTGAGGTACTATGAAATCTGTTCTACTGCTTAGAAGAGCCTTCCTATGAAATCAGTGTGTTTACTGGTTGCTATCGATCTTGTCCTTTCTTTTTTTCTGAAGGTCAGACTCTGGTTTTACTATTGCTTATTGGGGATTGCTGCTATTCTATCTACATGGGTCACAGAGTTTCTAGTGACAGCAATAAGTCCACATAATAAATAGAAATTTATAGTACATTACAGCTGTTACTTTTAGCTGAAAAATACCTTTTAAAGTAATTTCTGTTTACTGGAATACATCTTTCTATCCAGAAGGCAAAGTCTCTTTTTTTTTTTTTTGGTTTGTCCCCTTTTTGCTTTTTCCCCCATCAGAGCTGCAGAGCCCTTTTTACTATCTAATTAAGGTACAATACTACCTGTGACGATTATACATAAGAGTTAAGTGGAATTGGGACTTTTAACCTTCTAGGAGAGTTGTGATATTTCTGCTTTTGTGTTGCTGGCACGAGTGGGCATTGTATCAACACAGGAATGTCTTTTCTCCTTTTTGAGTGCCGGTGAATTCAATGCACTTTGGGATGTAATGACCAGCTCAACGACTGAAACCATCATGCTGGAAGCAACCTTGATGGAAAAATTTCAACTGAGAGGGGGCTGAAATGCCCCTGTGCATTTTCTCTCTGAGAAGACAGAAATGCCAGCACTTCTGGAGAAATTAAAGCTCTAAAAGACAGAACAGTTTGCTACTGCGAATTATGGAAGTGCAGTTCATCTGCTCTGTTTTATATAGTTTTAGCCAATAGGCTCAGAAATGAGATGAATTCTTAGGTAATACCAGTTTTTCAGAATTTCACATTTGTACAGTTTAAATCGATTCACATTGTTAAATGTCAGGATCATGAAGGAGGTATTTCCAGGTTTACTTCTGTGGGTTTAATGTCCATTTTCAGCATGAACTGCTGCCCTGTAGTATTTTACTTTTCATATTTTAATAAACTAAAAAAAGCCTACATAAAAATATTTAATGTAAATATGCCAGTTGTAAGGATAATTTTTAAATTATAGTTTCTTGGTGGGAGATGACTAGGGGAGCTAAAGAGGAAGACGGGTTCGCTATGAAATGTAATATTCATCCTCTGAAATCTCCCCACACATAAAGGCTGACTTGCTTCTTATCTCAGGCAGTCCATTTTTGGAAGGACTGTAGCACACTGCTGATTCATGCCAAACTTGAGGAACCGTGGGCTTGTGCACATCCACTGGTTTAAGTTTAGTTACCTTTAAAGCATCAGTCCCACTGACTCTGAAGCAGGCTGAGAAGTGTGAAGGCAAACCTTCAGTAAAAACTGAAGGCAAAAAGATCACTGAATACCTTTGTTTTTTCCATGTCTTTTGTCACTAGTTTCTCTGTCCCACTGAATCATGGGTGTACACTTTCAATAGCTGCTTTTGCTGCTGATGTACCCTTAGAAGTTCTTCTGCTTATATTCCTATTGAGTTTCAACTCCAACCATTTAAGCATTTCTCTGTGTGCTCAGGTAATGCCTCTGTATTCCTCCTGGGTTACCTGTTCCTGCTTCCATCCTCTTTATGTTTCCTTTCCCCGTTTGAGCTCAGCCACCTGGATTCTTCTCATCCACACTGGCCTTCTGCTGTGCTTGCTTGACTTTCTGCATGTCGGGAGGCTCCTGTGTGTTGAGGAAGCTATCTCTGGGGACCAGTCAGCTCTCCTGGGCTGTTGACACTAATAATACCCTGCCCTCCTATATGAACAGTGGTATCACATCACTGATTCAACTGTGTTGGGTGTACAGCAACTGCAGAAATGCAGCTCAATAGATGACCACCACGCAGCAGCAGATACCCTGACTGTAGCTGGCATTTACAACTCCAAAAGAAAAATGAGAGGCAGCTGCCTGACAAAGTGAGTTACTGCAGGGGTTTTGTTTTTCTGGGGGACATTGTTTGCATGGATGCCATTTGGTGACTTTTGTTTCAGATACACAGCACGATGTAATATAATTTGTACTACTAAGGAAAGTGGGGAAAAATGCCGGCTTTGCCCGGCTGTTGGGTGAGAAGGAGTGTCTCGGGGTGTGCTGTTCCACCAGAGGGCTGTCTCTGCTCGCGAAACGCACCAGACTGCCAGCGGTGCTGCATCGCCATCAGCTCCTCACGACAGAGGTAGGGGGCTCGGTTTGTGTAAGCAATGTACTGCAGTGCATCAGTAGAGCAGGTAAGGCCCCGTTTGGAATATGTGATTAGTTTTGTGACTTCATTTTAAGAGGAAGCATGCCGGTTCAGTTGAATTATTTTTAGTCTACGAGCACAACATTTTGAATAACTCCTGATTAAATTAAACATCTCACCCAAATTCCTCTCTCTAAGGCCAGCAGGAATTGGATTATTTTATAGCTTCTGCCAATATCATTGAAGAATCCTTTTTGGGGGTGGGGGGTGTATGTTTACATACACTGGCCTTTCTTATGTGAAGAGAAGCCTGCTTCCTCCCTACCTGAAAGCCTAAAGACACATTTTACTATATAGACCTATGATGAGCAATACTGTTTTCATCACTGTCAGTACCCAAACAGCCTCTGTTCCTTTTTTTCAATTGAAGATTGTTTTAAAACTTGTAAATAAGAAACACTAAGAACAATTAACCATTGTTCCTATGTAATTGTACTGTGCTATCAGCAGCAGCGTTTCAAGAACACAGGTTGTGTTCTTCCATACTGAAGAGAAATAGGGCTGTGTTTGTAAAGAAATGTAGGCATGAGAATTGCAGGCAAGTGCTTTTGAAAATCCCAGTGGACTTAAAATCCTGTTGCAGACAAGGCTTACACTGCTTTTCTCCTGTAATAACCAGTGGTTTTTTAAGAGAATTAAGTCCAAACCATAATTAATTTAGACCTGTGAATACCTGCCTGGAGTACCATATTGCTTCCCTTATCCAAAGGAAAGCCTGTCCCCACTGCCTCTCTCATCTCCAGCCTAGCCCTTGGCCTGTGCTCTCTCTTCCTTTGCCATTGTCTGTGTTGGTTCCAGACAATTATTTCTCTTCACTCTGAGCCGTGTTTTACCCTTATGTTGCTTTTGGTTCCAACCTTCTTATTCACAGACCTCTTTTCTTCCAACTGACAGTTTTCAAATATTTTTCTCTTGTTCTCTGGAAACTCTAGTTGCTATAGAGACACCTGATGATTACAGAGACAGTGACTACCTTTGTTAGAACCTCAGTTGCTATAGCGATGACTGTTGGCTATTGGTTCAATGAAATGTGCTACATGGTTCATGCCCTTTTACACAGCAATACAGCTTGTAAAGGCTTCTTTTAATTGTTATGCTCAGTAATGAGACTGTGAGCCAAATTCTGTTCTAATTGAAGTCAGTGGGAGTTTTGCCATTAACTTTAGTGAGCCCACAGTTTGGTCCTAAACTCCCATGTGTATAAATAACAAAAGGAATCTACTTTCAGTGCAGTGGCAAAGGCAGTTTGTAACACTTGAGTCTCGTAACATAAGTTGCCTGTCTGTGACTGTATTTTAGTAAAGACTGACTTAAATTATAATTGCTTTTGGAATATCTTAGAAATGGTTGATACTCAGATCAAGACCATCACGGTCCTTGGGGTGTATGTGCATTCTTTTAAAGAGAGAAATTGCAAAACAAAAATGTCATCTTTAAAACTCCTAGATCACTTGTTTATCTTCAAGGAGGAATGATTCCCTGTTGTGGCTTTGTGGAAATAGTGACAAGAGAGTAAATATTTTCTAAGAAATATCTTCACATTGCAGAAGGGTTACCCCTGCTGAAAAGGTAGGGGTAATACTGTTCTTCTAAAGGCCATTATTTCTTGTCAGTCTCCCTGAAGTTTTTTGTGACACTATGGGAATGACCTCTGAAGAATGTCTTAAAGCCAACATTGCCTGTGAGTTCTTTCTGTTCTATTTAAGGTATCCTGGAGATCCAATTCAAGTACAAGCTGAGGCTGAAAAACACTGTTTGGTGTGTTCTTCCCCATATGTTTGTTTTCTTAAGTTATACCCAAATTATCATATATTATGACTGTTGTAGTCACTTGCTCCTTCATCTGGCAGCCGTTTCAGGAACTCACACTGTTCTCCTGTTTATCTGCTAGGATTTTTTTTTGTGAAACTATGTGGAAATCTGCTGTGAGTTTGTTAGAAGTTCTTCTTCTTGATCCCTTCAACAAGGTCTAATTTTCAGACTGCTCAAAATAACACCTGACATGTCTACTTTAACAGCTGCTGCAAAATTAAACAACTCTGAAGTCCTCCTATAGACTTCTTATTTTGTAGGAAAATCTGCTCATTTTTTTGCAGTTGGGAATAGATGAAAAAAAATCATGAAAGTACCAGAAAAACTAGCACTGATTTCTCTGTAAAAGTCTAAGCCAAAATCATCAGAGTGGAGTTTTTAATTTGCTAACAGAAAAGTATGGGCTGGTGATGCATTTCCACTACAACAGAAAAAAAGATGTCTTTAAGAACTCACACCTTGTATCAGCACATACTTTGTCAGACTTCTAGTAGAATTGGTCCCCAGGTGCTGCAGATACATGCAGAACACTTAAACTCTGTATGTACTCCCATGCTTTCAGTGTGCTTGCTGCTCTGTAGCATTATTTTGGGCCTGGGCCAAGGCTCTGAGGGAATCCAGGCTCCTTTCTCTTTCCTTGCCCTTTATGTAACTTCCTGAAAAATTGGCATTTCTTCTTGCTGCGACAGTCATTTCTGTTTCTCTTTATTTTCCTGCTCTCCAAAGATAAGCTGTGGAAGACTCCTAAAATAAATAACGGAAAAAAAATTCCTCAGTTGTGAACTCTGCTGTCCTCTGGTGATCTGCCTCATCTGATGAGCAAAGTCCGTATTAGGTGCTTTTTTGTTTTGATACCAGCCAGTTGGGCAATCTGGTTGTTCCTGCTGTGTAGGTATGCCAGGTTTTCTGTGCGTGGTTGCTTGTGAATTGTGAACAACTGCTTTTTGTGAATCCTGTGCAGTTATCTTTTGGGATTCCCGATTGATTTAGAATCACAGAGTCAGACTAAAAGAATAAATTGGGCTTGAAGGGACTTAAGGGTTCATCTGGTCAAAAGTCTGAGCCAGCTTAGAATAGGCTCCAAATTATTCAGTGCCTTGCTGTTCTGTTTTCTGGGTCTTGAACTTGCAGGTAGAGAAGAGAGGAAGCAAACAAGTATTCAATTCAGAGTTAAGAGTCTGAAGAAGTTACATACGCAAAAAGCATTATAATGTAGTGACTCTTAAGTGCCACACTGATTAACCAGTGTGCTCCCAGGACACCGTGACTTCTGTAGATGTCTCTCACAACTTAGTCTGTTTTTCCTAAGAAGCACCTATATCTCAACATCCTTAAAAGTAAAAGGAAATAATATTAGGAGAAATCAGTGAAGTATTGCTGATATAAAGTGGCAGGAAGTTATTCAAGTGGGGCACTTGAGTTATTGATGCTTTTTTCTCAGACTTGCTGTTATGTTCTTTATTCACCCTGTTGTCCCCTCTCTTGCCAGTCACCTTCCCTCTTAACTGGGTGGAGACCAGCAAAAACAGTTGTTTCTTATAAGGCAGGTTTAGCAAAAAGAAAGAAAAAGGGTGTTGAACTTAGATTTATATGCTGTTGTTGCTTGACTTATCTCCTCTGGAGCACAGCTTGAATTCTTCTGTGAAGAATGTTCTCTCCACCTTGTCTGACAGTCTAAACCTGGCAACACTCTACCTGCTGAGTACAGCCCTCCAGGTGTACAGAAGATAGCAGGATGGGTTCTTCTCTACCAGAGTCAAGATCCTCTAAAATGCGAAGAGCCATAAATAAGGGATTATTAGATCAATGTCTCACAGCAGTCCTTTTTCTGTTTGTTTTAGTAGCAGCAAACCCCAGAACTTTTGTGCATCCACATATTCTGTCACTCCAAAGTGGAGTGAATTCACAGATTCGTAGGTGTTAGAAGGGACCTCTGGAGATCATCTAGTTGAACTGGTCTTGGAAAAAAGGAAAACTTGCTGCTTTCTGATGAGCTGGATTTTACTGAATTTGAAGACATAGCAGACATTAAAGATTCAGTACTCCCCTTGTTGCTTCCATCTTCTTCCCACCTTCTAAAGGGATGGAGAAATAGCCTTTGGATGTAGTTCTTTATATATTCCAAAGCATTCACCTTGGAAAACAACAGCATCTCTTGGGGTTGTTATGAGATATATTACATCATAAAACACGTTTGCCAGCTTGAGTTAATGTGTGGGCTTTAAAGTTCTCTCTGTGACTCTGGGAGGCTCTGCCAGCAAAGCACAGGCTATTTTGTTTGAATATTTAAGTCTGGTTTTGAACATGGCCTTTTGTTGAAAGACAAGTTATGGGTGAGCAAAAGGTCAGTTATTGGCTCTGAAAGAAAGTAATACCTTGGGTTTCTTTTGCATCTTGCATGTTAATTAATTTCTAGAGGTTTTAAAAGAAGTAAACCTGAAAATACCATTATCTGGCTCTGACTTCTCCCTTTACCTAGGAATTAGACATTTTTAACAATATTTGGAAATGTAGGCATTGCAATGTTTTATAATTATACATACTTTAATGTCTTAAGATGGTAGAAGAGAAGACAGTGTATGTTGGTATTCTGGTAATAGAATGGATTGCATTTTCCCAATGAAAGTTCAGATTTCGAAGTCTCAGCCTAAATCCCCTACAGAAATCAGTTTCATGGAATTTAATAATTCATGTCTCATATAATGGCTAGATTTTAGGAAAAAAATAAAGAATTGTTTTAATATATTATTTAAACTTACTGACTAATATATGTCATTCAACATAGATCCAAAATGGAATACTGTATACTGAGAAATACCTTTTACTGCACTGCTTTTTTAAAAGAAGTGTTCATGTGATATTTCAAAAGATATATGGCATTTAAAAGGTGATGAGCAGATCTTAAACTGATTTGCAGTCATAGTAGGCAAATAGAAGAATATATGCATACTACATGGGAAATGGCAAATTCATGTGTCCTTCCTTTTTAGAATTTGTATTAAATTGATATTACAATTTTGTAAAGGAAAACAGTATGTTTTTTTAATATTGGAAAAAACCTTTGAGACAATTCTTCTGAGACTTAGCAGTCACTTGAAATTGATAGGAGTGACTATAGGAATAGGTAGCCAGATAAACAATATATTTTAAACTGCACTGTTGGTGTGGAATCAGATCTAGGGTTAGCCCAATTAGTCATCTGCTCAGACATAAATTGTTGCTATTCCACTTCAGCTTGACAACTTCTTTCTGTGCAATCAAAATCCAATGCAGATAAATTTGTTTTATAGTTCAAAAAGGTGATACTGCTCTATTTCTGAAATAAAGTATATGTTTTGTCCTGAGGTAGCAGGAAATTGCTTTAAATTGTCCCAACATCTTCATGTGAGAGAATGTTTTCAGAGTTACTGTAAATACTGGATTTTGTCTCTAAAGTCAAATCAGTTAGCAAATGTTGGTAGCAGTACCATTCTTTGAGCTTCAGTTGCAAAACAAATGAAGTTAATCCAGTCTTATTTAATTGGGAAAAAGATATTTATTTCTTAAATAATACTAAAATGTTATTTGTAAATAGAATATACTATTAAAGAAAAGCTGCCAATAACTATACAGAAGAGATATCTCTTTCTTTCTACTTTGTTGTCCACTTCAATCCCATTTGCAGAAAACTAATGCCTTTGTTCACTGTACACTGAAGTAAGGGGTAGAACTCATGGCACTCCAGTTTTAAGTTACTTCCACAGTGGACTGAGGTTTCCATGGGTGAATGGCACTTCTAAAACTGCAAAATCATGGAAAACTGGGATCTTGCCAGTCAGGCAGCTTAAACAGTAAAAAGTAGTACAGTGCTGTACCAAAAAATGTCTGTTCAGATATGGTATCTGTCATTTTTGCAAAACTATGACATATGCTTGAAATCTTCTGGGAAAACAGAAAATCCCATGCTATAATCAGTGCTTTGGATGATGTTTTCATTTGTCCTGTAACAACTGTCTTTGCTTCAGTTTAATCAGAAACTTATGAAATAGCTTTCTCTAATTTTCAGCAGTGTTTTGTACTCCTCCAGTTCAACTGTAGGAGTACAAAATGATGGTTGTTAAATGCAAGCATACACAATTTTTTCTGTGTACCTCTCCAATGTGGAATTTATCCTGAGTCCAGTGAACAATATTATGTCATAAATTGGTTGAAGGAGACCCTTCCATTAACCTGAATGCTGAATAGTGTATTGAGGAAGATGAAATCTACAACATTTAGTGCTGTATAAAAATAAGTGTGGAAAAAATATGATGGAATATTTGTGTTACGATGCATATTTTGAAACTCCAGACCTGGCTATTCAGCATATCTGAATACATGGTATTCTTATTGTAAACTCTGAAGTCTCTTTTTGCTAATAGCATTAATGTCTAGGAAACAGGATTTTCATCAGCAACAGGAGCAATTAGCCAGTCCTTTAGAAATTTCATTGAAAGAGTAAAACCTATCAGGGTGAATTGGTTTCCTGTCCTCTTCCTGCTGGAGACCTAAGGTTGAATTCTGGGTTGGGTCACAAGTGAAAGAGTAATTTTATAGCAGTCACCATCTGTTCAGTATCACAACATTACTGCATGTTCTAGCATCGTTCAGAATGCTATGAAATCAAAGTAGCAGAGACACGTATCCTTGCCTCAGTAGTGAGATGTACTGATAGTGCTGCTTGGGAACACTTAAGCAGCACTACTGCATGGTGGTTCATTCTGTTACCACTTCACTTATTAAAAGCAGATTTTCATCTCTTGCATCTGAGGAAATGAGATCACAATTTGGCCCTGTAGTAATGAAATAACTCATTTGCTATCTGATGTGTTACTCCATTAAGCACCAATATACCAACCAGTCATAGATCTACTTCCATGCATCTTGTTTTAATCCTGCTACGCTTTCAAATATACTTGGAATGTTGGACAATTTTTCTGTATGGAAATATAACTGCATCTTTAAGTTGAGACCATGAAGCATTGCATCTGGCAACAGTGACTCTGATACCTACAGATAGATTGCATTAAGCTAACTTTGCTGCTGAAAACTGACAGGGCTTACAATTATGCTGTCACTAGATCTGCATAAAGCAGAGCAGGGAAGCAGCATTTGTAAGACTGCTTTGTGCCAGATGGCACACCATGTCAGAAAAATCTATTTGAGCCCTTGTGTTCTTGCATTATAACTAGCAGATTGTCAGCTGGAGTAAAGTACAGAAAGTATGTAATTTAGCTGACCTTGTCTCTGTAGGAATTGATTCAGAATGAGAGGATAAAACCACTGGTATTTTGACTTGGGAAGGCCATTTCCTTTTTTTTTCTTCTCTCTCATGCAAGATGTATTAGTGATTGATAAGGACTGCTGCAAAACCTGCTGTGAAATGTGAATGATTTATGAACTTGAAAGACATGTCATTTTAATAAAACAACACTCTAATACTGCTTCTCGATTCTAAGACCTCAGATACCTAGAATTAGGTTTCTTTGGATGGCAAATTACAAAATGCAGCTCCATTCACATTCATGGTTACATGCTAGAGTCCATGTATTTTCAGGTTCTGATCATGAAGTCAGACTTCAGGCACAGAATCAGGCTGCTCTGTAACTGAACTGCTGACTTCCTGGGATAAACCACTGGAGGCTGAAGACCCAAAGCACAGTGTCTCCTACACTGTGTGGTGGGTAATCACCAATGTTTCAGTTACCTTTGGGTTCTGCCACAAACTTTCAGTCAGAAAACATCAGGTAGTGCTCTCAGAGAAACTGTTTGAGAACCCTCATGTATGTAGGCAGTCAAGAAAAGCAGCTCGTGCTCTCCCACCAATGCAACCTGATGGGGTGTGTGTCTTTACTGCTTTATTGTGTAACAGGGAAGGATGCTCAGACTGTTCATTGGCTTTATGGATGCATCCTGGTATGGTTCTGAGAGCGCCCTACTGTGGATTCAGCAAAAGGTTATTGTGCCCAAGATATTTAAAGTTAAATACTTTAGAGTCAATGAACCAGTGTTTTCTAACTATGTAACCAGCAACATGTGGCCTTTTGTGGAATCCAGTTTAAAAAAATGGGGAGTTATCTGTCAAACCATTCACTAATATTTTTTCATGAGAACAACTAAATTTTTGACTGAACCCAGTGAAAATCAAGTTTGAAGTAACTGAAAAATAAACAATACTACCTTAATTATAATCCCTCGTTTCTTCCAGTGCTTTAATTATTAAAAAAATCAAGCAGACTGTTTTTTTTCCTGGAAATATAGGGCATTTTTTAATGTCAATGTTTATGACTAGGATAATTTTAAACTGCCTTTGAGCCTGGGAAATGTTCAAGGCTAATACAACTTGTGAGGTGTAAGTGTCTCTTGAACAGGAGGTAGGTAAATAGAAAAAAATCCAGCCTTAAACCTACATCTCTGAGTACAACAGAAACAAGAAAAAGTAAAATTCTGATTATTTTTTGTTATTTTTTCTGCCCATTTTTTTACTAGTGATTTTCCCCCTCCCCTCCATTTTAATTCTCTGCTCCTCATTCATTATTTTATACCTCACTTAGGTCTGTAGCCACCTTGCTGTTAGACGTCTGCAAAAATGTATGCCTTCTTACAGTATTTGCAAAGCAGGGTAAGTGCTCTGTGTTTTTCCATATGTAAAGCTGTTGGCTGAAACCAAAGCTAGCTAGAATGGGCTTTTAAGTTATGCTGACTAGACAATAATTTGGGTGTTTTTGATATTTCTAAACAAAGCTTCAGTAGAAGTGCTAAGCAGGTGACAAGATATATCAAATCTGGTTTTCTACTTTCTGGTACAACTAATATTGTAACATAAAAAACAAGGGCTGCGCTTTCACGACCTTCATAGTTTTTCAGACCAGAAAGAACTATTAAATCATCCAGTCTGGTGTCTTACATATTGCATCCAATTAAATTTCAATCAGTCACACCTTTATTAACTTAAACCAATTGCTTAATCAACCAATCAACAGTTCATTCTGTAATTCTGAATTGGAAAAAAAATCAGAAATTAATTTTGGTTGCAAGGGATGCCTGAAGATCATCTAATCCATTATGAAAGTATGTCCAGCTTGGGCTACCCTCTGCTAATTTCCCAAGGCCTCAGTCCAGCCCTTGTAGGCTTGTTATCAACTTGTTTTAAGACCTTGGGACAGCAGTGGTATGGCCCTGTGGTTCTTCACAGCTAGATGGGAACAAACTATGCCTCCTCCATGCCCAGAGCTGATGTCAGCTCTAAACAGTCAGTCTTTGGCTACAATAAGAAGGAGCTGACTGTCACACAGTGTATTCTCTCTCTTTGCAAGATTTTTTCCAAACTTGTACAACAGTAACATTGAAGGAGGGTTTTGTTTCCAGTGTATTTTTGTGATTTGATTTAATTTTCAGG
Organism: Hypotaenidia okinawae; assembly: GCA_027925045.1. NCBI lineage: Eukaryota > Metazoa > Chordata > Aves > Gruiformes > Rallidae > Hypotaenidia > Hypotaenidia okinawae. The sequence goes on from BSDF01000010.1 coordinate 12,381,806, forward strand.
AATCCTTGGTGACTTCCTGACTAAAAAGGATACCTGCATAAGCCAATGTAAAATTTTTCTAAAGAATTATTTCCTTGCTGCGTATAGGTTTCTCTTGTGTCAGAGAAACACTTTAGGGGAGATTTGTTCCTAGATTAAATTAATCACTGGACAACCTGGAACTTTTCATAGCTTCTATATGAGTAGTATACTGATTACAGAGTAAGTAATGGGTTTTGAGTTACGAAAGAAACCCCTCTACATTCCTTTTTGAACTGTGTTTCTGGGGAAAGGTAGACTATATTCTTATATAGTTAGACTTTCTTTGAAAGCATAACCCTTAGATTTTATTTTTTTTAAAATCCCTATCTCCTGGTGTGGTTTGTTTTTTTCCAGGTTCTTTTTCTCTAACTGTTCTCTTTCATGTACGAGTGATGACATTAGTTTTATCCACTACTATAAGATGCAAAAGCCCCATTTCATCTTACTGGGATTTTCTCCATTCCCTAAAAATCTAAGCTTTACATAATGGTGTTAAAGCAGAAGAAAGTCTCTCCAGTCTTTAGTAGTCTCATTGAGTCAGTGAGCATTCCATGCCTTAAAAAAACCTCAATCTACTCTTTGCTGCTTTAACATATACTTCCTTAATGCTCTCAATTATCAGACATAATTATTTAAAATGAGTGGTTGACTTATCATCTACTCTTGAACTGGTAAAAAGTTCATCCTGGAGCATTTGGAACACTGTGGTAGTTCTGACAACAACTGAAGACATCTGTGGCTTCAGCTCTGACCCAAGCAGGAGAAATCAAGGAGGGTAGAGTCCCCACAGGTAAAAAAGTATCCTAAGTTATGGAGGAGCAGGTAGGCAATTAGTGGATCAGGGTAACAATTTCAGTATTTAGTCCTAAACCACAACACTTAGCCTAAGCTCGACTGCAACATTTTTTTAATTAGAAGCCAATTTCAGATCTTCACTTCCTTAGCAAAAATTCTTAAAACGCTGTGGTTTCTTGATTACAATTACTAATCCAGTCCCTTGAATATAATTATTTACAATGGGATTTGCAGTGTATTGCAGAAACTCTGCTTTAAAGACATGGTTGTATTGGCAACCCTATTAAAACTATCTGGAGACAAAAAGGTAAGTGGTACATTTTTTAACCTTGTTAAGGGTTTTAATCTTGTTCAAGAATGGATTTTTTTTTTTTGTTAATTATTTTGAAAAACTTTTAGAGATTAAAGAGATTCCTTTAGGTTAAATCTTCATTTAGGAAACCAAGAAAAAACAAAAAAACCCTGCTGGGCTAAGTTCCCAGACTTTTAATTTTGGCACACTCTGGAGGAAGCAATTCTTTGGGTCGTTGTGGCTGTGTTCACAGAGGGCACTGCTGTGGGGAGCGCTGTGTAACTGCTTTCCAGCTCTTCACCCTCAGAGTGTAATCCACTAGGGCCCATACGATGCAAAGGCAAGATGACAGGCAAATACCCTTGACCGATAGATGTGAGACATCTGGCAGATGTGTCCTTCATCCTATTGGATTAAGTCATTTATGTGACACTGGCAAAGGAATAGAAAAAAACCTCAACTATTAAAACACTAGTTTTTGTGTAGCAGCAATTTCAAACTAGGGTTCCACATTTAATTACAGTGGTAAGTACTTTCAGAGTCCGTAACTCCTTGTTTCTTCCAGTATGATTTGATTTTAATGAACTCACTGAATTCATATTTGTGATGGTTTGAGCCCTGGCCAAAGGCCAGACACCCACCAAAATCAGTCTGTTACTCCCCTTCTTAGTTGGACAGGGGAGGAAAAACATAATTGGGCGGCTCAAAAGACAAACTCGTTAATGACGCGGGCAAAACAGACTCAACATAGAGAGCAGAAGAGAAAAGTTATTTAATTTATTACACCACGCTAAAGAGAAAAAAACAGTGAAAAAAGAACCAGAGTCAGGAGTGCAACCAACAATCTTGAAAACGAATGCAAACCAAGCAAACACTTCCCCCCACACACACTCCCTCCTTAGCAGGCTTTAGTTAGAAGCTTGCTCCCTTCTTCCCTCCTGGTCGCAGTCCAGGAGGGGCAGGGACTGGGGAAAATGGGGGTCTCGGTAACACCTTCCCCCCACCCCTCCATTCTAAAGCAGACTTCCCGTTCAGCCATGATTTTGCTCCCTTCTTCCCCTCTCCTGCTCGCAGCACAGGACAGGGGGGCAGGGACTAGGAGATGGGGGCTTCAGTCAGTCCCTTGCAAGATGGTTTCCTTCTCGGCCGGGATGGGGGCATCCATTCCACACACCCTCCCCCTGCTGCACCGTAGGATCTCACCCACAAGAGCCAGTCCTCCACGAACTTTCTCCAAGGCAAATCTCTTCCCACCGGGCTTCATCTCTGCTCTGGCAGGCAGCAACAAATCACAGTGTCTCTCAGTCCCAGTCCTCCACGGGGCTATAGGCCTCCTCCAGCAAACCTGTTTCGCACATCTCTGTAGGTCGCTTGTGCTGGCAGGGGCTCATCCCACCGTAAGTCACGGCATCTTCTCTATGTCTCCACCGGCTCCATCCAGCGTGGAGCCGAGCCTCTCCACCGGGCAGGTCGGGTCTCTGCCTCCTCCATGGGTCCTTTCCTCCGGCTACTCCAGGTGCTTCTGCTCGGGCTGCAGGGGCAAACTCGCCTGGGTACCTGGGCGCGCCTACTCCTCCCCCAGCCTTCCCGGCCTTTTATGTCTGTCAACTGCTTACATTCACAAGCAAATATACATCACAATGCCCTTAATGGGCCAAACTTCGCGGTCTTTCCTGGCACTCCAAGTTCTGGTTGGAGTCTTTGTCTCCTATATGTGATTCCCAGAGGCACTATAAGCAGGCTTGCAGAAGATTCCAGCAGCCATTTTCTGCCAGACCTGGTCCTCTCTCAGTAGAACTGCAACAATATTACATTCGTTACTCTTGAAAGTTAGCAAAATGCAGTTAAGAGAACTTCTACAACCTAAAGAAGATTCATTCCAGTGGCAGGAAACTTTCAGTTAGGTTTTAAGAAATATGTCAATAAATAGAGATGAAAACAAGTGTTTAAACCCTTCAACTTACAGTAAAGATCAAACGTTTAAAAATGCAGTTTTACAAACAGAATAATAATGGACCTACTGTCAAACAGTTGATCTGCCAATGACTTTCAAATATTTGCATTTGTTTCATGTCTGAAAACCAAATACAGTAATACTAAATACCTTATTGTTTCATATTTTGGAAGGTAATGCTGTTTAGAGGGTATGGATATTTGGGGACAATCCTGCTGAGCCAAACCAAATATCCACGTAGACTAATCCCCTGTCATTAACTGTACCCATGGAGTGCACACCTAGGAAGATGTAGGAATAGGGTAGCCATGTACTTTAACCCAATGCTTTTACTGACCTTTTCACCTGAGCAATCCTTTGCAGCTCAGGGGCTTTCAAAGTCAGGTACAGTTTCTGCATACTCAGCCTTAATATGCTTTTCTCCTGTGCACCTGCACAGCCTTTCTCAGTGCCAGGATAAGCTCAGAGTGTCTGCTGTGGAACTGCGTGTTTGACAGAGTTCCACAGCTCTATTACCTATTGCAACACCCATTTTATTGCTCTGAAGTGGGATCCCACTACCTTAATTTGTGGTGTTTTTAATTGATTCTTGTAGTCCTTGCAGTAGAGGGGGTGATGAATACCTGAGATATATCCAGCCTTTCCATTACACTCACCACCCTGTACTTTCATTATATCCCTCCATGATACTTTTTCCTCAGATTGAACACTCCTGCCTTACTTAATTGGTGCTAGTAACAACTTGTATTTTTGATCACCCCTCAGCTCTTCTCTGAATGTTTTCAAGTCCTAGTTTACGTGTTTTGGTAATGGGAGGTAACAGGACCAGCATGATAAAACCATAACACAGAAATTTCAGGGGTTTTGACTCTTTTCTATGCCAAGTAACGTTCTACAAGTAATACTAGAGATATCAATCTGACTTGTAATCTTTGTTATTTTCCTCATCTTTAAAGCAGGGATAACATAAAATACTTATCTCACAAAACTGTTCAGAAGATTAATGGAATTATTTTACTGACATAAGGGACAGACTTGGTACTTCTGCCTGCTGGGCCAAGAGACACTGTTTTGGAAGTATCTAAATGGCACAGCAGAATAGTATAGCTTCTATGTGAAGACATCTCTGAAGATGTAAAATAGAAAGTAGAGTACAGTGTAGAACTGGATGACAGCTGGATGGATTTTAGTTCTTACAGCATAGGACAAAAAAAAAAAGGCCTACTAGGACAGAGGCCCCAATTATATATTCCTCATGGAAAGGCTGGCAAAGAGGAATACTTCTTCATAACTACTATTATTATTACAATAAAAATGAAACTGAATTACTGAAAATCTTCTTGTCTTCCAAATTTGACAAAAGAGTGTGAAAAGGACTTTGTTGTGTTACTCTCTGCAGTAATTTCTCATGGCACAAAATCACATTAATGCTAAGGCTTTAGCTAATTGTCCTGGTTTCAGCTGGGATAGAATTAATTTTCTTCATAGTAGCTGGTATGATACTGTGTTTTTGATTTAGTATGAGAATAATGTTGATAATACACTGATGTTTTAGTTGCTGCTAAGTAGTGCTTACACTAAGTCAAGGCTTTTTTCAGCTTCTCATGCCGTTAAGAAAGCTGGAGGTGCACAAGAACTTGGGAGGGGACACAGACAGCTGACCAAACTTGACCAAAGGAATATTCCATACCATATAATATCATGCTCAGCATACAACTGTTAGAAATGCAAAAAGGGTCCTAAAAAGGACTCGAGGTAGATACGTTAGTGAAGCAGTGATTAATTTATTATACGTTCTTGCAAGAGCGGGTGACCTAAAAGTAGGCACACTTTTGGTCAAAATACGTAGCATTTTTATACCATTTTCCAGTCCGAAATCCCTCCCACCGTTTAACTAGAGATTAACAATTTCAAAAGTTTACTGGCTCAACCAAAGTACCCCATTTATGACATAATGGAATACATATTGCACGGCTGGCAAATTCCTGCTCCCCTTAGTGAGAAAAGTTAGTATGTATGAGAGCCTTTAACACTTAAACATCTCTTTTGTCTGGGATAATCGCTTACTGGCAGGTACTTGATTTTATCTTAACTTTCCCGGCAACTGTCTTGGGCCTAGGGTTGAAGGAATTCAAAAGCTCATACAGGCTTTTGTTTAGATGGCATCAAGACTCCACACCGTCTGTCAGTTTTGGGCCACATTTCTTTTGAGTTCCAACCCGTGGCGCCTCAGTCACGGTTTTAACTCTTTCTTTTAGCAACAGTATGCTTTATACAATACAAAATTTCAATCTGCAAAAGCAACAATTCAGCATTTTCCACACAACTGATGGCAGTTGGCCAGGGGGCAGCATAGGCTGCTTGAGGACTCACTGGGCATCAGTCAGCAGGTGGTGAGCAATTGTTTTTCATTTGCATCACTTGTTTTTTTCCTATTAATAAACTGTAATGAAAAGAAAAATATTATTTCAATTATTAAACTTTTTATCTCAATGCCTGAGTTTTCTCACTTTTATCCTTTCTTTCTATTCTCTCTCCCACTTCACCGATGGGGGGTGAGCAAGCAGCTGGAGTAAAACCACAACACTAATTTTCAGCTCTAAGACTGGAATCAAAAGATTAAATAAACCTAACACATAGATTTGTTTTCAGTTCCTTTCTTCCCATCTGAGTAAATCCTTGTAAATAATCCTCTGAGATCAGTACCATCAGGCCCAGGACAACTCACTAAAAGTCCAAGCCAATGTCTAATGAATGATCTTCTATTAAATTTGGTGCAGTCTTATTATGCTCATACTTATATAAAATACCACAAAAAGAAGAATAACTTTCAGGGGCTCATGCATTCCATGCTATGAAAATTTGGATTACTATAAATTAAATAAATTAAAACTTGTGGAGTTATCAAGTGGTGCATGCACAAAGCAGGAAATAAAACCCCACAACTCTAAACCCATCCAGCAGACAAACCTGGAAATCCACGTTAAGCACTGATACATTAAAACAGATGTACCAACTGCTATATAGTACTTACATGTAGAACTAATTGAACAATATCAAGGTACAATTAGAAGTAGCAGAATTCTGCACTGAAAGAAAGGGTCTTATGTGTTTATGGTAAAATTGTTTTGTAAAGTTTGGAGATGAAAACAAATTACTGTTTTCATTGAGAATTTCAACATTTCCACAAGGGACAAATTAAATGGACTTCACACAGTAACATAAGCACTTTCACCATATTGCTACACCAATATAAAGAACACACTGCATGAAATCACTATAGAAATAGATGTTGAATTTAAAGGACAAAAATAATGACCATCCTTTCTCACTACTTGAAGATGCAAAGAAAGGAGAATTTAAAGTCAGTTTGCAAATTTTGATATTCATGTTCAGTGCTGTAATCAACAAATGTGCATATCATGATGATAAAGGATGTTTGATTCAGCAAAATAACTTGTAACATTATTCAGCTGTTCAAACCATGTCATACTTTGCAATTAAAAGGAAGAAATTGAGGAAAAATGCCAAATTACTCAAGGCAACAATTCTACAGAGTCAGTATTTCTGTGTTCTGCTGTGGCATGTACAATATGTTAGGTGCATGAAATTCAAGCCAATTGTTCTACAAAGACAATTAAAATACCAATTTACTGCAATTGTTTATTGGTCCAACTTCTCATGTGACAGATTAACCTAAACCTTAGGTGTTGTTTTGCCAGGGTCACAGTACTAGTTCCATTTTGCTGTACAGTAAGTGGTGCAACATAGTAAAATAGATTTTGAACCCGCTGTCATGAGCCGCAACCAGACAGACTGCTTTGACAGAGGTTAAACCCCCTTGCATTCCAACCAACCTCAGATTGCTCTGGGTGGCTGGGGGTGGCTGGGCTTAACCCCTGAGTGATGTCCAATTAGGTGTGTTATCGCTGTAAGTTCTTCACAGTTTTCGGGAACAGAATTAAGACTCAAAACAGAGTCAAGGTTTAAGTTACTTTATTTAGAGGTGAAAGTGTGTGTGTGGGGGGTGGGGTGGTGGTGTGTGTGTGTAGAAAGAAAGAGAGAAAAGAATGAGAAAGAGAGTGAGAGAGAGAGAGAGAGAGAGAGAGATTGCAGTATCTACCACCATGGAGCTGAGGCGTCCCATCAGTCCGAATCGTCAGGTGGGGGGTTCCAGTAGTTGCTAGTTGTCATGGTTCAGCGCTGGGTGCACGGGGGATTGCTCCATCGCAGACGTGCACACTAACGTGGCAGTTCTTCTTGGTTATATACAGTTCGATGGTATTTACTCATTAGGTTACCTCATACACCTCTTCATATTCATAACCCATCCCGCTTCCTATTAAAATGAGTTCCAAGAAGTGATTTCCATAAACTCCTCCCAACTGCACCTGCGCACTGCTGTTTGGTGGTGGTCGCTGGGGGTTGTGGGGATGAAGTCAGATGGCTCCTCTTCGTCACCGCAAGTAACCTTCTGTTTTGCGCAGACTCAGTTACCCCTTGACTCTGATCCAAACTGCAAGTTCGGTTTCAGCAGATTTTGTATACTTTTGAAGACAAGGGGGAGCTCGAAGTAGTTACAATGAAATACTTTGTCTGAATTTATGACCAATTATGAGACAAGCAAGGAATTCATTGAACAGATAAGGAGTTCGTCACACTGATGGGGGGGCTGGAACTTGTCAAAGAAACCATTTTACTTCCACAGAGCACATAGTCCTTGAGTGCATAATTTACTCAAAATATGGTGTTAGGCTCAAACTTATGTCTCAATTGATGTTTCTTCTTTATCAGTCCTGGGTTCAAGACTAACTAGGAGTTGTTCCTGTTAGCAGGTCTTCCTTAACCCTTTACATTCGTTTTACTAGTAAGTCTCCTTTATCACAAATAGCAGTAATAGCAAGAGGTGCAGTATTTCAGCAATGTTGAGACATATTCATTGAGGGACTCGGCACCTCACACCTGCAGAAGGTAGAACACAGAACAGAGGTTGTCCTCAGGGAAATGCAATTGGTGTCCCTCCCTCTTGGTCTCTTTAACAACTAGGAGAGATGGTTGGCTGAATAGATAGTTTACACAGCCTAGCTCTATATCCATACAGATTTCTCCAGATATGGTCTCTTTTCTGCTGAGAGATCGAATTTTAGAGATATCTAAGGATATTAGACGTTCATCTCAATCTGCAGATATTCCCCAACACAAAAAGGCAAAATATTCTGAGATCTCAGGCCCACTGCAGCTATAACCTGTGACATGTGCCTTCTGGGCTATGTGTGAGCAGTTAGTCTGATGCACCTGAGCAGAAATCCATAAACTCTGAATCATAAGAGTGCATAAATTATAGAATTGTTCTTCCTGGCACATCTTCAAACTTTCCTGGTTAAAGTGACAATTATGCCTGTTTCAAAAGCGTCAAGGTGATTCTGTGGTTGGATGTGGGAATGAGCCTCTAGACCATTAAAAAACCAAAGAAAAAAAAAGATACTCTGGACTGTTTAGCCATATCTGCAAGGAGTTTGAGATAGCTGCCATTTTGGACAGCTGCTTATTCTGTAGTTTGAAATAAAAGAGCTCAGAGTGAAGTGCCCTAGTGCCTAGTGTCTGTTATCACACCTTTACATAGAATTGCTGCATTGTCTTTTCATTCTAAACTGTTAAAATTCTGGGTGATTGTTTGCTTTCTCATTATGGAGAGAAAAGGCCTGGATCATTTCAATTTTCTTTCGAATCAAAATACTAGATAATTCAGTGTTATGTAAGACATCTCTGTAGCCATACAGACTGTGATTTTCACGAAGTCTCTTGATGTCTCTGAAAACAGTAGGAGTATGGCTTACATTAAATATCTTTGTGTAACTCCAACACAACATTGTTATGGGAAATGTAAAAAGCGTCCCCCTCTAACTAAACTAACCTGCTATACATCAGAGAGCTTCATGCACTTGTACTCCACTACTGATGGTCTGTGTTTTCATTCCAGTCACTGGAGTCCTTGATGAATTACACTGTCATATATAATGAATTCTTCACGGGATACTAGAGTTTATTTTGAAGCTTAGTCAGAAGGCAGCAACTCTAGAAAAGACAGGAAATACATAGATTATAGTTCATTATCTAGTTTATTTTGCAATCCCCTGCACCTTGAAATAGATCATTCACAAATCATGCTTTTTACGAGTTACAAGATACATACGTCCTTCTCACAGAATTAATCATGTTTTACTCAGGTGCTCTCCCTCCTTTGCTTTTACTGCCAACTCTGCCTGAACTTTTTCACTTTTCAGTCTTTCAAATGGAACCTTCCTTCCTTTCAGTCTCCTTCATTTCTTTAAGCAAAATTTCTAAATTTGTGAAATCAAATTACAGCAACATTGTGTGAAAAGGCAGCCTTTGCCTGCCTTTATCTGTCAGCAACAATTCCCAGAGTCTCCAGTGAATACCAACAAAATCAGGAGTAACAGGAACTTGTAGATAACACAGAACAAGTTTTCTGATGTTATAGAAATGACAATTTTTTGTTTATGGATTTGCAATGTCAAATGCTTTAAGAGCACTATATTTTTATTGAAAAAGTGTATTAGTTAAACTATTCAAAAGATTCTTTGTACTTCAAAATCATGCTTTTTACTTTATAATGAATAAAATATTCTGTTCATATTCGGAAGGATTAAGCTGTTTCCTTATAACTGGGCAGATGAGAAAGCTTGAGAAATAAGTAATGCAGAAAATGAACGTTTGTTCAATATATTTGTTTATATTTGGATTTGTTAGTGAATTGGTAAGTAATAGACTAAATAGTTCGATGAAAAAACACTACCAGCATGCAAAAAAATATCAAACACGTTTGGCTGGTGAGTTTGCAGTTTACATCCATCAAAAAAAATCAGTTTTGCTCTCTTGAGAACATGCACAAATTAAGAGTTAAAGGATAATACATGTATCTACACATACTTTGTTATTTCTAATAAACCCAGTAGTTTGTAGACTAGAACTTGCTGTTTGGATGATTTGACCCTACACACAGCACGGAACAAGACATGTTGAATGAGAAAAGGTCATGCCCGGGTCCAAGTTCACCATGCACACCCAGCAGCGACAAAATCCCAGTCTGATGGATTCCTTAGGCTGGTTTTATACATACGGATGTCAAAACACAGTACAGAGAGGTTAGTACATGCTAATGTAGAGAGGCAAATGTATCTCCAATATTATGGATACTAACCACTGAAATTTAGGTATCATGAAGTAACTGGAGATTATCCAGCCTGCTATGCATCTTCCCCCCATCACATCCCTGCTGCACTTTTGGCAGGCAACACCAAGGTGGTCTTTAACTTGGGGGAGCATAAGCCCCCTTTACGAAAAGCAGTGGAGAAGATTAACGCTTTCACTTTTTTCCTTCTTTTTCTCTGTGCTGTGTCACTTTCACACCACGGTCGTTAACCCGCGGCCAGTAGCATCCATACCAGCGACAGGCCCGCACCGCACCCAGCGCCGCTCCCGCCGCCTTCAGCCGGTGCACGGCGGAGCCCGCAGGTTGCCCCCGGGAGGCGGGATGGCATGGCACGCCCGGCACGGGGCGTAGCGGTCCCGCGGGAAATCCCAGGCGTTTGGTAACGTCACTCAGGAACTGCCCCGTGGAATTCAATGGAATTTGAAGCTAGAAATCCCGTCCTGTGGCCCCAGCAAACCGGACTGGTTTGTGCAGCGCGGGGAACGGCACCAGCTGTTCGCAAGCCGCACACAGAGCCGAACGAGCTGTTTTACACGGACCTCGGTTTTGTGCTTCTGTCCTGAGGAAAAAGCACCGTAAACTGGGCAGGAAGGACCGGGCTCCGGCTGCAGGCAGCAGACCGCCCGGGCGCCAGCACCGCACAGCTCCGCGCCTTACCCCGGGCGAGAGGCTGGGTCCCGCCGCGCCTCGGCGTCCCGGGCCCCGCCCGCGGCGGCGCGTATTGGTGAGCAGCCGCTTAGCGGCAGGACTGAGCCGCGCTGGCGCCGGTACCAACCCTTGAGGGCGGACGGGCGGGCGGACGACGCGCGCCCGCAGCGACGTGAGGCGCCGGGTTCGGCGGGGCGCGGGGGGCGATGGAAACGCACTGCCAGCGGCAAGGTCAGGTCCCGCCGGTCGCGTAGCACCTCTGCCCCGAGCCGGTCCCGGGCAGGCCGTCTCCCGCTCTGCGGCCAGAGAGCGCCCCTGCACGGGGCCGCGGTGCGCGCGAGAAACAACATGGCGGCAACAGCGGCCGACCCCTGCACGCTCTCCCCCTCCCACGCGGACGGCACGAGAGTCCCGCGGGGGCTGGGGGCTCTCGGAGGCGGGAACGACGCCCCGCCCCCTCCGGCTGCCCGCCTCCCGCCCCGCCCCTTCCCCAGCGCGCGCACGCACCTTCCCGTGCCCCGCCCTCCTCGCGTCCACCCCGCGCGCGTGGCGGCCCCTCCCTCCGGCTCCGAGGGGGGTGGGCCGCACGCGACCCCGCCGCGTCACGTGCCGCCAACCGCTGCGGCCGCCGGCGCTGGCGCGAGGCCCCTCCCCGGGTGGGCGGGGGCAGCAGCGCGAGGAGGCGGTTCCCCCGGAGGGGGCCAGGCGGCTCGCGCCCACCTCCGCGGCGGCGGGAGCCACGGCGGCGGCGGCGGTGGAGCCCCTCCCCCGGGGGCGGGGCAGCCCGGGCCGGCGGGCTGCTGGCGCCTCCCCCCTCTCCCCCTTCCTCCCTTCCCCCTCCCCGCCGTCCCCTCAGTAACTTGGCTGCCTTTTATCGGGCGAGCGGCGAGGCGGAGAGTTTATTGGTGCTGGAGCCGCGGCGCGGCCGGGGCGGGGAGCGAGCGCGGCTGCAGGGAGGGGGCCCGGCCCGGCGCGGGCCGGTCCGGGACGATGCTGCGGCTGGTGTCGCTGAAGTTGGGGCGGCTGTACCGCTACGTGAAGCTGGCGGTGCTGGGCAGCCTGGCGGCGGCGCTGGTGCTGAACACGCACTCGCTGCTGGCCTCGCTGCAGCGCAACGAGCTGTCGGAGCGGCGCTTCCTGCAGCTCAATAAGTGCCCGGCCTGCTGGGGCACCAGCTGGTGCCGCAAGTTCCTCAACGGGCAGCTGCGGCTGGAGAGCTGGGGCCGCCTGCGCCTCTTCGACTTCTTCAACGTCAAGAACGTCTACTTCGCGCGCTACGGGGAGCCCCGCGAGGGCAGCCGCCGCGTCGTCCTCAAGCGCCTCGGCTCGGCGCAGGAGCTCGCCGACATCGACACCAAGATCTGCCGCCGCGCCACCGGCAGGGGCCGCTGCGACCTCCTCCAGGCCCTGCACGCCACCGAGTTCGCCAGCCTCAACGGCGACGTGCGGCTCCTCACCCCCGACGCCGTGGAGGGCTGGTCGGACCTGGTGCACTGCCCCTCGCAGCGCCTGCTCGACCGCCTGGTCCGGCGCTACGCCGAGACCAAGGACTCGGGCAGCTTCCTGCTGCGCAACCTGAAGGACTCGGAGCGCATGCAGCTCCTCATCACCCTCGCCTTCAACCCCGAGCCGCTGGTGCTGCAGGTAAGCGCGCCCGACGGCGTCTACCCCCCGTCTTCATCTCCTTGGTACTGCACAGCCGCCCCGGCCGTTCCTCGGCCGGGCGGGGGCCTGCGGGCCCCTTGCTTGGAAGCCCCGTCCCAGCCGAGCTCCCGCCGTGGCACTGCCTCCCCCGCTCCCCGCGGGGCCGCTGCGCCGGGCGCGGGCAGCTGTGCGTGTGTGCGCGGAGGAGAGCGGGGCTCTTGGGAAGCCGGCCTCAGAAAGGGCGGCGAAACGCTGGGGAGGGACCTCTTTCCTCTAGGTCTGACAGGGACTCTTGTGTAAAAATGTCAGCTGGCTGTGCCGAGGAGAGGGTTTCGTTCCCGCCCTGGGCAGGAGGCGTTTTTCTCAGTCTCACAGCTCTTCCTCAGAGACTTGGTGCGCTTTCTCCTTTGCCTTCCTCCTCGGTGCTGCCGTGCCCGAAGGTGTTAACTCGCGCTCTGTCCGTCCTGCCTTTCCCAGGCAGGCAGCGAGCGGCCGGAGCGCGGAGCTTCCCGCGGGAAGCAGGCGGGCTGGAGCGCCGAAAGGCAGGTGCTTTCTGTGCCTTTCTTGCAGCGAGGTGTTAGGCGTTAATCCCGTAGCATCTCCCACAATACAGATATGCCTGGGCGGCTCTGGGGGGGTCACTGATGAGTTTCCCAGGGTCTGGTGTAAGTAGATAGTGGGGAGAGACTTTAATGCCGTTGTGCTTTCCTTGCAAAAGCTGACCCCTGTGCTGTGTCGCCTTGTGTGAACTAAATACAGTTTTTGTTTGTCTCTGGGTGAAAATCAGAAATAGGTATTTTGTAGCCTGACAATGGAGTGACAAAGAAATGAACAGTAGTCTCTTTTCAGCAGTTACGTATTTTATATTTTTCATGTATGTGTGCAGACCACAGATTTGCGCTTGAACATGCCATGTAAATTTTCAGGTGAAAAATTTGTAGCAAATTGTTTTATTATGTGCCACACTCAGTTGCTTCTGCTGCCTATCTACTTAGACTGGGAGCTTTGCATTGCGGCTCGTAACACTTCTGAGGGAACTCCAAGTGTGCCTTTAGTATGTAAGTTTGGACTTCGAATTGTTTTGTCTAACTACTGAGCTTTCCTTGCCTCTGTCCCATGTATGCTAAAAAGACTATTTGCAGATACATTCATTTGAAAGCATCACTGCATGATGACTGCTCTAAACATCTGCTGTTCCTCTGGTGAGAGGCCAAGAAATAGCTAATGCTCAGAAAGCAGTGCCGCAGGCTTTACCCTCCAGCAATTTACTTGCTGATTAATTTCCAGAGGATACATTTATGAACTCTGCTTAATTAAAAATACGGTTTTGGGTAGTATGCCTTCTGTCCTTCAGTCTCTCCATGTGCAGCTCTTGGGTTTTGTTTTCAAAGTTTCCAGTTTGCTTCATAGATGACTTAGGGTACATATGTCTGTCCTACTTTGCCATAAATCTGCTCCTGAGAACAGTGAAAAAGGAAACCCCACTTAAGAAAGAAAAACAAACCAGCTTTGGTTTGCTAAGTATATTTGGAAATTCTTTGAGAATCAATTTGTTTTGGCTGCATTTTATGCAACTTAGAATTTTAGATTTGAACACTGGTTCCAACATACTGAGCATATACCTAGATGACCGGAAAACAGCTGTCTGTTTCTTCAGAATTTGAGGGGGAGTAATGTATCTGTTAGAGACAAAGGGTATGGTACAGTTGCAGCATCTCCTGTTGTGGGGTGGATTAAAAGCAGTGGGCAGCCCTGGTTGATTTAATAGCCTTAATTCCTGTCAGCTTCTTGACAAGCTGTGGATGAGCCCTGAGGCTGTCAGGCAGGTATGCTGAAGAGATGAAAATCTTTGGACTTGAACTTAAATGGTGAGCAAAGTGATTGTTATCTTAGCCAAGGTGCTGCTGAGAGCAGAGCAGGTCAAACTGGTGGGCAGTGAGGTGCCTTTACCATTCAGGAGTGTGGCTAAGTTGTCTGTCGCCTCTTATCAGATCAAAAGTGTTTTTCAGAGTCTTGTAAATTTTGATGAATAGGCATATGCTGAAAAATATTTCTGGGGAACTTCAGGCCAGCTTTGTGTGTTGAAAAACTCTTAAGACTTAATGTATTCTCCAGAAGAGTATTCATCAGTTTGAGTAACGGGTCCTGAAGGTCTGAATGCCTTCCCTTAGTTGGGAATGAAATACCTTAATTATATCAATCGGGATGAACTCCTGTCATTTGTGTAACGCAGCAATCTGTTCTCAACCCCTACCCAAGAAACATGTAGGGAATGGATAAACCTGTGTTATGCAGCTATTGCAACTGCAAGATGTGAGCTACTGTTTGTGAGAGAGGAAGATACTTTCCAGAAGAGATAACTAGCTACTGAAGAAGTTTGTTCATGAGAGAAAACATGACATCCCTAAAACATCTCATGGTGTAGGTTTCTGCAGTATCAACAAGGGCAGATATTGGAATGAGAACTGTAGGCTTGTTCAGAAAACCAGCTGCTGCCAAGAAAGGGAACCTGCTGATGTCATGTGAAGATTTGGCTTTTAATTTAAAATAAATAAATGAAGATTTGATGCATTTAACTGAAGCTGTCTGTTTCTCACCAGAAGGCACAAGGGAAAAGTACTGCTACCTTGTGCGTTGAGCTTTTCACGAAACACTACTGTGATTGTTTGTAACATTGCCATGAATAACAGCTTTGGTTGAGAAGCAGAGATAACTTCTGAATGCTCAGTGCATTGAAGTCCTGTGTTATTAAATGAAATCACAGGAACAGCCAAATACAGAAGCATTGAATTTAAAGCTTGATCTTTGATTTATAATAGAAAATTCACTTTAATTGTCTACTAGCAGTTTGTGGATTATAAAACTCTTTGACAGAGATTGGGATTTTAGTTTGAAGCCTGTTTGGAATATGGATTATTCCTAGAGTGGCATTACTTACAAACTGCATGTTGTCACAACTGACAGTTCTCAGGTGGGGCTTTAACCCATAGCATGATAGACTTTTGATAGTCTCTGAACAATAGTAAACCACCATAGTTTTGTATAGATTACTTAAAAATGTGGCGTTAGAGTATTTTTTATAACTTTCATGTTAACCTGCTTTATCCAAATTTGTAAGCAGTTACGTGGGTATACTCGGTGAAAAATTCAGCCCCTCTTGCCATTTTACTTCATGAAGCGAATGGGAGGAAGGTGGCATTAGTATTCAGTATAGTTTACGTCTTCTCTGGGTATTAAAATACTAGTTATACTTTTGTGGAATCTCGCTAAACTTGTCAGTAATTCTATCCTCTCACATTTTAAAACCGGAATTCACATTTGAATGACACAACCTATGTGCGAGGGTTGAAGAAAGAAATTTTTAAATTCAAGAGCAAATACTTGTGCTAGGTTTGGGTTTTTTCTTCCTCTTTCTAACAGTCCTTTCCTGCCAGAAAGGCAAATACTTTTTGTAAAATAGTTCTGATCTGAATCAAACCTTGCTTACATCTAAATGAGTATTTTATACAAACATGAACAGTTTACTTGGACAAAAGCAACAACAAAACTTGCTGCTGTTCCCTTCAGACTCTTTTAATGGAACAGAGTATTTTTAATAGGAGTCACCTGGAGGATAGGATTTGTGCATGGCATCTGATTCATAATTGAATGCGATGACTGTGTGCGTCAACACTTGCAAAGATAGGTCAGCCAAAGTTGCCTTGTGAAGAAATAGCAAAAGTTTAAAAATAAATTGGATTACAGACTGAGTGCAGCGTGAATATTCACTTCTTGCAGAATTCATAGAACCAGCAAGGATTTAAGTAGGTTTATCTTCACCCTGTGACTTTTTATAAACCACCCACCTTATAGTTTGTCTTTTAAAAAATAACTACTGGAGAAGCTTTTCTTGTTTTGACCATGATGCAAACTCAGTTTTTCAGCTTTATGAAGTAACACAATTAACTCTTGTCTTAAGTGGCAAATGGAAACATAAACTTACTGTTACAGAACCAAAACTGTTTGCCTCCTATTGTTAATTTCCATAGAGGCTGAGATTGTTCTTCAGTCTTCGACCCTTCTTCCCCTGGCCCCATCATTTCCTAACAAGATTTGTTCTAAAACCAAGTCAATTGAACAGAAAGATCTGGGGAAATAGTTTAGCTTTCTCTAGACATACCTCTTGTTTTCTGTAGAGCTCCTTCACCTATCTCTGTCAGCCTCTAGATTTGCTATTTAGAGCTGCTGTGGCTGTCTATTAACAGGTTTTGAGCTGCTGTCATTGTGCCACCATAGCTGCTGTGCTGTGAGCCATAATACGCAACCATGTGTTGTCCAACGCATGGAGGCCTGTGGCAGAGTGCTCAGTTGTGTACTTACACACACACACACACACACACAGAAACCAAGGACGCCCAAAAAACAGGGCAAAGCGTAGGATTCCTTGTTCTGGGAGTTGGAGCAACCACAATACAACTCGCTGCTGCTGAAGAAAGAAATTGTTTCTCAGTGAGAAAATAGTGTTTTTCAGCAAAGTGGCTGTATTTCTCCTAAGGTTTTACGGTTGGCTGAGAAGACTGTGTGCATCTGTCCCAGCAAAACTGAAACACAGCTTTTATTCATTGTCATGACAAAAGCACATCTAGAGCTGGTCTTGCAATACTCTGTCTTGCCTTTGTGCTGGCTGTTGTGTTGGTGTATGGTACCGCCAGATGCACTGTTAAAATGACAGTGCATTTCCTTTGTTTTCAAAGAAAACGTGAAGTTTGCACACAAACTTTGTTATTAAAATAAAAGTAAATAAAATGCTTGCAAGCAGTAAGGTTGTTCCCTTCCTCCCCACCACCAAACTACAGACAGTATTGGTGAATTATATCCAGAGTGCATTAATGCAACTTTGTCTTCAGCTGTAGCTTTTAACAACTTGTTTAAAATGGAGACTTTTTTAAAGAACAATGGTGAATGATTATATCTCATGTGTAAGTTCTAAGTCTCAATGATTTTTTCTTTTTCTAAGAAAAATTCCAATACCTATATGGAAAACAGCAGTATTTTTGCAGTTTTTAATAGACTGTGCAAATTGTTGCCCTTCCCTCAGATATATATTTAGCTTTCCAAACACTTAACCTTAATGACTTCATTCTTTTCATGACTTCTAATCATTGTTATTCCTTGTGGGAGGAAAAAAAAACAACAAACAAACCAAATCCTACCAAACCAAACAACAGCTGTATCTCTATTCCTAGTATAAATACTCTGCATGAACAGTCTGTTGCCATGTAACCTAAAATTCTTCTGGTTTCTCTCCATGTCATCATTAGGGTTTCTGTTTGGTTTTGTTACAGGAAGAACAATAATAGACATCTGGTAAACATATATTAAAACATTAACTGTGATCTCTTTGAAACAATTTCTTGTGCTGAATTCACTCAAAGTAGCAATTTAGCCAAATGCTTTACAGAATTATTTTGCTGATCCATACCTTAACTCGGTAAGAACTGAATGGGCAACTTTTCTGGCCAGGGATTTCTGTTTCATTTCTTACCATACACACTCCTCTAGTCTTAGATTATTTTCTGTAGTTCTGAGTAAATTGGTAGAATGCTACTGGATTTTAATGCCTGGTGCCTTTTGAACTATTTTCATTGGTTAGCGTGGTGCCTCTGATACATAAATGCTATGCTAAAAGTAGTGGATTTGAGGCAGTTATCCACGCTACCCCGTGTGTCCTCTGGTGGACTTAAATACAAGTCCTGGCTCATACAGATGCTGACATTTGGTTGTACTAAGTAGTATTTAGTGTATGGAGTATTAAAATGACGAGTATATTCCTCAGATCTTTATGCAAAAAGTTAAAATGTAGTTGTTTGAGATCAGTTGTTCATAGTTACTTCCAGTTGATTTGAGGCTTTTTAATAAAAAAATTTAATCTGCAATTTAATCTGTTTGTTCCATTTTAAAGATTTGCTGTAGTTTTCTGCAGATGATTATAAATCAGGACTATTTTTTCTTTTTGCAGTAAACATAAATGAGGATTGAGGAATGTCTAATGCTGCTTCCTTGGTAAATGGTTGGGTTTTGGTTTTTTTTTTTCAAGGTCTTAACTTTTCTTTTTTGCACAAATCCTTTGACTAACACCGTCAGACAAGATAATTCAGAGAGCAAGAGAATCATATTTCAGGTGTTGACGTGAGACTTTAATCTTTTTTTTCATTCCTGTTTTATATACTTGTAAGTATTGCAGAGAAAGGAGACAAATTTGTTGTCCATACCTGAATTTCTATTGTGCTGACTTCTAAAAAGTATTGAAAAATTGTTTTGATTGAATTCAAATTATAGCAGCCTGGTGGTATGAGAACATTCCACTAATTTGATTGTATTGAGTGTGGAAAAGTTATTTTTTTGCAGTGACGCATGTTTTACATATTAGGCCAGAATTGGCTTGTACTTCTTGTGTTACCCTATTTAATTATGTTCCTTGAATGATCAAAACTATTTTCATCCTTCTTTCTGGTGAAACTTAACCTAAAGTGACGACATGTAAGTAAAGAAGTAAAAGGAATGCTTTAGAATGCTGCAGAAATTCTTGAAGGTGCTGTGGGTTGTGTATTGAGACAAATATCTGTCATAATCTAGAGGCTGCTATGAAATCGCTGTGCAGACTTTAGAAGTCCTGCTGACAGATTGTAACCACGAGCAGTTTTCAGTAACACAAAAAAATACAATACCCCACATCCCACATCTTGAAATACTGAAATTGTCATTTTGCTTTTGGAATGTCTGATGTGGAGGGGGACCTGTGTTTTACTTCCCTGAATTTAGTAATCGAGGCTTTGGTAACTGAGGTTTTTGTCTCTTTGATTTTGCAAATTAGCTTCCAGACATAAGAACAGGCCTTCTCAGTTAGGACTTCATAGCGATGTATTCCCGGCTTGTAACTGGTGAGAAGTTGATCATTTTCATGAGTTGCCAATTTAATCTGAACAAATTTTGCTGAACTGCAAATTTGAACAGCTAACAACCAATAGGACGTTCTGTTTTCTGTACTGTGGTTGGTACATTGAATCATTATTAATTTATTTGGAGGTATGACATACATCTGCTAAAATTGTGAAACAACTTCTGGGGTTCAAGTGTTTAAAGACCTAGTCATTGAGCAGCTTCTAATTCTGAAGTGGGTTTATATTTAGAGTTGTCTGTGAATTTTTGTCCTGTAGTGTCAATTCAGCCTGGTATGTACCTCTTGTTGGCATGAGTTGTATGCAGTGGCTGGTTGAAATGTAGTAAAACTGAACACAAGTCAAACAAATGAAAGAAACGTAGTTTCAATGGGAATACTCATATTTGGAATATTCAATGCAATCTACTCTTCACTGTGTGTGTAGGCTGTGTGTATATATATGTGTATGCTTAACTTCTGTGGCTGTTTTAGTTGATTGTCAAATGATTTGTCATAAAATTGAGAGTGAGATTGTTTTCTTTAAATTCATTAGCTTTCACAGATACACTAGAATACATATCTTCTAGAATGTAGATCAGTTCCTAACAAAAGAAGGCATCTGCCTTTAGACTCTACTTTTTAACCTCCTTTGATCTGAAAAGTTTGATTGTAAAATCTGATCTCTCTGTCTGCGTGGTTCCAGAGCTTTAGTTATTTGCCTTGGTGACTAATACAAGTGCTACTTCTGTTTACACTGCAAGAATCAACAGTGCTCTGTGAGAGCTAACTAATTTTTTTTTTCTGTTTGAAGAAAAGCACGTTATTGAAGTTGCCATGGGAGTTTGTGACTGGACAGATGCAGTTGAGTAGGACGATTCTAGTGGAGACATCACAGAGTGTAATTTTGCCACGAAGGCCTTCAGGATCATTAGGCGTAGGAAGGGAAGTCTCCACTTTGTTTTGCATCTGTGTTTAAAATTAATTATAGTTACGGTGTAGTTCTTTGTTTCTTTTGGGGTTTTTTTGGGTTTTTTAGGTGAACCTTGCTTTATGCAAAAATTGGCAGCTGCGTCTTGCTGCATCTTTGTAGAATTTTCCAGAGCAGTTTTTAAAATGAAAAGCATATGTTTGGTAGGGTGGAACAGTAGCTCAAAGAGGACAGGTTTGGGTTTATTTGGGTTTTTTTTTTACTTATTAGGATGAATTATATGCTTGTTTATGATAAGCTAATATTCTTTTAAGTGTTTAATTCAAAAAGGATCTCTGTTACTGCAGACTACAATAGGCCTTGTCAGCTTAAAGCTGGTGAGTCTTTACTACGCAAACTAATTCACTGCTCTGAACATTCAAAACCAGTGGCAGATTTGTGTATCTCCTCATGTTTAGACAGATGGAAGTAAGGAAGACAAATGCACTGATAGTGTGTTTTATGCTTCAGTGAAATGATAAAATCACCCTATTAATTCTCAATATTTATTCTGAGAATGCAGCGTATTTTTTAAAAAGACATAAATGCAGTATTATTCTTTCAGGAACAAAGTGTCCTTTGTCCCTTTGACATAGTTGGCTTAAAGAGAGATCTTGTAGCTACGCTAATTAGGGCAACTGAAATATTTTTTGATGTATGTGTCACTGGGAATGGAGGTAGCAGAAGTTACTGCCCTATTTACTGTTTTCCATCTTTCCATTAGAAGACTATACACACTTCTCTGTGAATGCAGAAATATAACAATATTAAATGCAGGAAAACTTACTAAGCTACTTGTTTGTAATTTTTCACATGCATTGCTGTATTTTAAAATACTTTAAAAACCTTAATTGCCTGTGGTTTCCATGGCATTTGTATGTATAATCACAGATAAAATGTGAGTGGGCGCATCAGAATTGCAGATTCCTTTGTCAGATAGCCATTTCTGGCTTTGAACAAGAGCTTAGTTTTTAACTTAATTGTCAAACGCACATTTTTAAGTCTTCAAATAACGTATTCAGGTACAAAAATTATTAAGCACGTATGCTACTAATAATTCAAGAATGAAAATAAAAACTTATGCATTACCCTACAGAAATCTGAAATCTTTGACAGCTGTTTACTAAGCTTTTTGTTTCTAAATGCAAGTTGTTCATGGAAAATGTTTAATGACAGTACACATGCATGTTCATGTCTTACTGGCTTTCAAAATTTTAATTCATTATGAAGAAGAAACCTCAAGTTGGATGCAGCTGAGTCTATAAAAATGCTTTTGAAATAGAATAGTACAAAAAGTTACAAATCTGTGCTTGCAGAGACAACAGATCTGCACTTCAATTAATATTCTTGTCAGAGTCACTGGGTGAATATAAAAATGCTGAATGAGGCACTTGCTCATATTTTTAGCCCCTTCTTCGGCTACTGACTTGGGTAATGAAGTGTAGATGTGGCTGTTACATGCCAGTTGGAAGGGAGCCAAAACAGGGATGTTGTTTGTACATGTGCAGATGTTGGCAGGATTCCCTGCACTCCTGTTGTCAAAAGATCTTATTGCCACAGATTTATAAATATAACTGTGTTACAGTATGGCATGAGATATTTTGCTAGTAGTGTTCGGGATGTTCAATTCTTAATAAACCAAACTGTTTCTAGAATTTGTGTGAAATGAAATTCAGTGTACGTAATGCAGGAAGCATAATAGATGTGTTTTGGAGATCAGTGTACCATTGTGAGTAACACTGTACTTTCAAAATCGGTTTAATCCATTACATAAATCCCTGCTGCTGCTGGAAAAGAAGGCAAAGGTCCTTTTAGCTCCTTTCCTCTCTTCTGCTATTGAGGCCTTTTCCCTTCCTTTTATCAGTACTAACGTGATGTGATGAGCTGGATCAGGCTGCTGATCCAACTGAACACCAATCCAGCAAGTACCAGCTGCACTGCTTTCTTCGTGACATTAAATAAGGGACTGAAATGAGTGTGCTTGATGGGTTGGGAGGCATGGACACCTTTACTTTTGATAGTATCATGGCCTTTGCTGGGTTCAACTGTTTGTGGCTGAATTTATATTTGAAGAGAGAGGCAAATGCATAAACAGAGCAGGGCTGATACCGGGAAGGAGAGGGGTAGAAAAGTAGTGAGGTGCTCCAAAATTATACTTAAAAATATTTGGGCATCGTTGCTGTAGTGATTTGATTATATTGTATTGAGTGCTGATAAAATGCAGGATTATGAAAATGTTATGCACAGTTGGTGAAATCAGTTAACCTGTGTTTATCAGAAAATGTAATCAAGTCATTTTTTCTCAATTTTAAGATACAAATTCAGGCTTACATGATTGGATAAAGTAGACTTGGACAGGTACAGGACTGATAGACACAGGTTCAGACTTCCCCAATACTAAACAGTATGGCTTTTTCCTGATAGATACTGGTAGGCAGTATTTTGAATTTTTCCATTTATCCCAAGATCCCTCTCACTGGAATGAAAAATTTTTGCTTGCCCAGAGTTGTCTGGAGGTAATGCTGTAGCACCAACTCCTGCCTGCTTCTTTTTCCATGAAACGTTGTGTTCTTTTGTAAGTAATTAATTTAATTTGATGGACAGCAGCCATTTATATATTGGTTTTTTTTGATCCAGGACCGAATGATAAATGTGCATGAAATCTCATTTTGGTGGTGCTTATTGATGCCACGGGCATGAGTTTTCATTATTTTAGTCTGTTTGTAGAATAAGCAAGGAACACTGAACTGCCACAAACTCCCATTTGTTGGAAGGTTATTTTGCTAACCACAAAACAAGCAAAAAACCCCCAACAAACCCATCCACCTTTCTAACTGTGGGATGTATTGCTTGCCGTTGAAGCAGTGGATATTGGCCTGTACTCACCATGTTCATTAAAAAAAATGAAGACCGTATAACGTCATCTTTATTGCACAGTAGATTCAGTTAGAGAGGTTTAGTTCTGTTCAGTCACACAGCAGCCCAGCTTGAAGATACCAGACTGGTCTCAAAATGATCCAATTCTGCATCAGCCTTGGAATTTTTCATCACTAGATTTTCTTGTGTGGGTAGATCAATAGATCAAAATAGAGTGGAAGTCCAGATACTTAGGCATCCCAAAAACTTTGAACCTCTTCTGTTATTAATGGGTCTGATGTCCTTTTGACCAACCAAGAAAGGTTTGTAGCAATGGCAAATTGATTGTCTTCTAAACTTCCTGTGTTAGAGGTTAGCTTTGTGGCAAAAGCCATGTCAATGATATATATTAATTATGATGTTAATTTTTGCACATGTACCATAAAGACAAGGTTAGTTATATATAAACTTTGAAGAGCCCTTGAAAATGCCATGGGGGAACATCTTGAGCCAGAATAGCCTGAGATGAATGCTCAGCTTCCAGTCTGATCCAATTATCAAATAGTGTTAACACATAACAAATGGGTATTTTTACTGTCTCAAAATTGTATTCAAAATACTATATAATTTCAAACGTGTAAATGAACAAATTGCAACTTGGTTAAGTGTTCTGAGCAAGGACTGCTGGAAGCTAGGGACAAGTTAACCTGGTGGTCAGCCTTCATTTTAGGTACTGGCTCAATTAGGGCCCCATAACATTTTATTAAATGCTTTAATTATAGCAGACAAAAGTGGTTTAATGACTTTTAAATCATGCCCTTTAAGAAAAGCCAATTAAATATGAAAGTGGGAATTTTTCATTTGTGCAAACTAGAAGGCTCATCACCTTCTCGATGAGAGTAACTAGGTAACACTAAACAAGATGTCCCACCATCATTGAGCTTGTATTAATAATGGAAACCTTGAAATAGTAATCCTGTATACTCTGATGCTACCTTCTGTCTCATGGATTTGGTAATAATACTTGCGTTAAGCTTTTCTGTTATTAATTTATGAAAATAATGTAGTAAAGGCTGCCTTTATGCTGGAGGATTAAGCACTTCAGGTCCTCCCCTGCAATGTGATCACAAGTATGTTGATTCCTTCTTATCTGACAAGTATATATTTGGAATAAGATCTATAATCAAACCTTACTTGACATGAAAACAAGGGTGAGCTGTGAGTCACTTTGCAGTGTCTTTTAAAAGGTAGAGGAGACAAATATTGCTAGAAGATTCAGTGATCCAGTGACATGGGTCAGAGGCAGATTAACAGGCTTTCTAATGAAAGTTCCTGCCATGACAGCATGCTTACAAAGAAAACAACTACTAAAATATACAAGCAAGTTTTGTGAGTAAAGGTTGGAGTGTGTATTGGTGATTTACATTCTTGACTATCGTGATCTAAGCAGATCTATTTTGTTTTTTAAGGGCTTTTTTAATACTAAATTTGAAGTCAGTGTGTGAATTGAATGAAAGAATCACCATGTGTTTCCTTCCAGTGTCTCTTTTTTATGGATTTACTGTAATTGTTTTTCTGCCATTGTGGATTCTAGGAGGTGTAAAGCTTCATTCACTGAAACCCACAGTACCATTCAACCCAAAGGTGGTAAAACCTTTGCTATATCATCGTTGCAGAATTATTGATGACTTGCTTCTGGTAGTGCATGGGGGGAAGGAGTGTGTACACATAGTGATATATCCTAATTGTTAAAATTAGTTTCGATTCTATTCTTAGAGTGTGCTAATTTTTGTATATTTGGTGATTCTTAATTTAATATTTTTATGGTTTCTTCCTGATGTGTAGTGTATTTAGGATAGCTTTTAAATGCTTCTCCATTCATGTTGGAGTCTGAGGGTACATTCAGCACAACTGAAGTAGGAAAAATATGCTGGTGTGGTTGTGGTTTGTGCATTTTTTGGTGTTTGGTTCCTTTTATATTTCTTGAATGTTATTACTGTGTTAGTTTCCAAGAAAAGTACTACTGGAGACAAAAATGTTATTTGGCTGTGTGTAATAAACACACCAAGTATGTATGTAACAATTCATAGAAATAGATTGTTAAGGAGTATTCGAGACGTAAAAAATCCCAAGCTTTCTTTTATACCTTCATCTGTTCTGCAATCCTTCCTGTGAAAGATCTACAAGTGAGAGGATCCTCAGAGGAATCCAGCCAAATCGGGAAAATGGAAAGAAGGGGATGGTGGGGAGAAGGGAGGTGTTGCTTTTTGTTTTGTTTTCCTTTAGGTTATGAAAAAATAAATGTTTCAATTATAAGTACCAGATGCAAAATTACCTTTGAGGGGAGTATGCTTGCATTAGTGCAACAGATGTGTATAAAACACCAATAGAATGAGATGTCTGGTAGAATTGTGTATGTGAATATGTATGTGTGTGTATATGGACTGTATGGAAAGCTAGATGTGGGTTGTATATTATCTCAGGTCCTCTGACTCTTTGCCTTTAGTGTTCCCACAGGGCCTCTTGCTCATGTAAATATATGTTGTGGGTTTTCTTCTGTCTCTTCAAAACTTAGAAGTGTATTGACATGTGGCATTGATGGGTATTTACAGGTGTCTCTCCTAAATTTTACTGAAGAGCCTTACAATATAAGCTGTATTCTATTAATGAAAATTTAACAAAATCTTTTTGTATGCAGAGTTTTCCCTCTGATGAGGGCTGGCCCTTTGCAAAGTACTTGGGAGCTTGTGGAAGAATGGTGGCTGTCAATTACGTGGGAGAAGAGCTGTGGAGTTACTTCAACGCACCATGGGAGAAACGAGTGGATCTGGCCTGGCAATTGATGGAGATAGCTGAGCAGTTGACAAATAATGACTTTGAATTTGCACTCTACCTCCTTGATGTCAGTTTTGACAACTTTGCAGTTGGACCAAGAGATGGGAAAGTTATCATTGTAGATGCAGAAAACGTTCTGGTAGCAGACAAAAGGTTAATCAGACAGAGTAAGTGTCATCTTTCTCTCCCCTCACCCTGTGTCTGTTGCTTCTTTCTTTCTCTGCAAGCACTATGTTTAAGGCATGTGTAGTTGCTAAATACCCATTGTGTTGGCTTTATAACTAGACTACTAATTAATAAACTAATTTGCTTTCTTCTGCAATTAGACTACTAATTAACTTGACCAATTTTTCAATTTTATGAAGGGTTGATCTTACCTGAACTTGATTTACATGTACTTTTAATCTCTGCAGTCCTGCTTAAATGGAGAGATGGGGTGGGAGGGAAAGGGTTTGGACATTGGATGGGTTTCTACATCTGGGCAGACAGATAGAGGCAGGCTGGCTGCCTGCCTGCCTGATTTAGCTAAAAGAGAAAGATTCCTTTTGTTGGTTCCAGACATCTGTAAGGATGGAAGTCTTGGACTCCCTGTTTTCTGTGAATGACAAGACAGTCTCACTGCTTGCTTTGCCTTAGTTTACATAGCCTGCCTCTGGGTTGGTTTTTCAGGTAGGTGCTCCGTAATAATGGAACATCAGGAATGGGCAATTTTAGCGCTGTTTCCAAATGGGAATAGTGAAAATTGGTTCATCTTTGTCATCTGTAAAAGCTGAAAGCAGTGGCAGAAGGAGAGATGTTTGACAAAGTGGCGTTGCATGGGTTTATGTTCCTTTTGAACTTAGAAGGGAAACTTAGAGACCTAAGGGCTAGAGACATTGAACATGAAACTCTTTTTCTGCAGAAGTTCATGGCAGTAGGCCAAGTGATTCCAGTTTGCTTTGGGTGAACAGAATTTTTTTTAACCTTTGCAAATAGACTTCATGTGCTGTGCTGCTGAATTAGCTTTGAGGCTGTATTTTCTATCTACATGCTTTTCTACAAGGAAATACGTTTTGGGAGGCTTTTTGAGGGGTGTGGGTTTTTGGATTTATTAGTTTTTGTTGTATTAGATCTATTATACATTCTGACGGACCTTCAATTAAAATTACCTGAGCCCACCAAGAAAACATTTTAATGATTGGGATAGTCAGTACAGTTACTTCAGTAATTATGGGCTACACAAACTTTTTTCTTTTTTTTTCTTTCTTTTTCCACACCCTTAACCTTTGAAATAATACTACTACTTAAGACTGACGCTTGTAGCATGTTTGAATTGCTTAGTCACAAAAATGACCAAATGAACTCTGAAAAAGCTTATGTGTACATGGAACAGGAGCAACTAGTGTCCTGCTGAAGCTGAATGCTGGAAGTGTCATGCTTACATCTGTTCTGTATAGTTCTCAGACTAATTTGGATCTAAGTGATTTTGCTGCATGATTTGCAATCAAACAATTAATCAGGAGCACAAAACAAATGAGGACACAAGGAAGG
The DNA here is from genome assembly GCA_027925045.1 of Hypotaenidia okinawae. Classification (NCBI taxonomy): domain Eukaryota; kingdom Metazoa; phylum Chordata; class Aves; order Gruiformes; family Rallidae; genus Hypotaenidia; species Hypotaenidia okinawae. Next base: position 12,409,501 of record BSDF01000010.1, read on the forward strand.
TCTCAGTCTTTGTATAAACTTGATGTTTATTACTGATTTCATTAATCTTCTGGCAAGTTTCATTAAACCATCCCTATCTAGAGTGATTAATATGCCTGTTTAGATATTTGAATATATACATTCTGTCCAATTGCACTGTACAGTAATATCTAATTATACTCTGTGTGGGCTGTATTTGAGTTTGCTGAAGTCCTTTTTTCCCCATTCTCCTTTGTTGCTTTTTTCCACTTTGAATCTGCTATTCATCCTTTAGTATGCTCCCCACACACCTGGCTGGCTTGCAGTGCACTGTAAGCAAGTAGACCAGTAGTCACCCCAGAGACTTTCAAAACCAGAAGACTCCATGATAAGGGCCTTGCCTCAAAGCTGGCAGTAATCTAGAAACTTAAGATGAAAGTTTTCTAACATAAAGTATTAGATCAGGAGATCTCACAGTTAGTAAACTTCTACATATTATTGCATAAGGTATTTTCTGTAAATCAGGCTTTAAGTTAAAGCAAGCTTTGTGATAAGGCCACCAGTTACACCTTCAAATTTTGATAACTTTAAAAATATGTATAAGGAAGTGTTTATACATATATGTGAATACCATTTGGTTTTTCGATTTATGTTTTTTCTTTCTTTAAATATTGTATGTAATGGTTCTGTTGGGTTTTTTTATACACACTTTTGAGTTACTACCATGTCTAAAGTAAGAGGTTGGAAAATAGTATTTCGGGAGTTTATGGCAATTACTTTACACTTTTTTTGTTTGGTTTTTTTTTGTTGTTCTTTGGTAGACCACTTTCCAGTGCTAGTTCCCAGGGCAGCCAGAGAAACCAAATCTATGTTACCTGCTTGTTTCTCTCAGCTTGGGCTGTCGATCATTCTCTTGTACTTGTGTACATCCCATCTTTTTCATCTGGGGATGTGCTGTTTGTTCTGCTTCCATCTCTTTGCTATCTGTCTTACCCTCTTTGTTTCTTTCCCTTATTTGTTGTATTGGCATGGCCATTTCAGCAGAAGGATATAGAAACTGTCAGATACCATCTTAGACTAGAACATATAAGACATGAAAGTTGGTGTATAGCTTAAATATTACCAGTTTGCTGTGTACTGAGTTCTGATTGTATTCAGACACACATTTGCTCTTTCCTCCCCTCTCACTCTTTTTACTGTCTCCTTGTATTTCACAGATAAACCTGAAAACTGGGACGTATGGTATGAAAGCAAATTCGATGACTGTGATAAAGAAGCTTGCCTGTCCTTCTCAAAAGAGATTCTTTGTGCTCGTGTCACTGTGGACCACAATTATTACGCTGTTTGTCAGAACCTTTTATCAAGACATGCCACGTGGCGTGGCACTTCTGGAGGACTACTTCATGACCCCCCAGCTGAAATTGCCAAAGACGGCCGCCTCGAGGCCTTGCTGGATGAGTGTGCCAACCCAAAGAAGCGATACGGTAGATTCCAGGCCGCAAAAGAACTGCGTGAATACCTTGCACAACTGAGTAACAATGTGAGGTAGTCCACAGTGAAAAATTTTGGCAAAACTGACTAAAACACTATTGCAGAGACGCATAGAAAATGAAGTTTTGAACTCATGCATTAAAAGGAGAAAAATAGAAGAAAAGAAACTAGTTTATCAGTTTTCTAAATACCATAAAAATAGAATTTTATGGTGTTGTTATGTTCCTTTGCAAACAGACAAGGTACTTACTGAATTAAAACTTGAGCTACTATTGAGTCTGCTCCCTAACTATTTAAAAGGGAGTAGGTCAAAAAAGACTGTGATAGCTTGATTGACAGCTTGTGTGTCAAAGGGTACTTTACATAAAACTGCATTAGTGTCACAGTTTTGTGAAGCTGATGTTCTTACTTGGAAAGTCAAGTTAGACTGATGGCCTGTTTTAGAGGCCTTTTTCCTGACATCGATGTCTCATTTTTGTGTTTGTTTAAACACCCTGAAGTGGCATTTGCATCCGGGTAAATCTAGCTGTCTGCATTGTTTCAAACTTAATGGGCTTTCATGTTGATGCTGTGCAGTACATTCCTACTGTGAGTACAGGATTCCCACGTTTACTGTCTAATTTTAGGGGGTTTTACACTGTATTTTACTATGTTTAGACATTGTGTAGTTTTTTTTTAAGATCATAAATGTCATTTGAACTACCATTCATTTGTCTTTTGTAGTTCTGCCATTGGAAGCTATCACTTAATGTAATTATTGTACAAACCTTTTACCCTTCATGGTGGTATATACACATGACTGTTTAGCAGAAAATCATGGTATGAACAAAGTCAAATTTTTAACTGAGATAATTTTAGAATTGGAGAGAGACTACAATAAAAAGATCTGTTTTAATTTAAATTGGGAATAGAAGCTTGACTAAAAATAAAAATTCACTAGTCCAGTGTAGTTAAGCCAAAGAAAAATGGTTTTATTTGTTTCTAAACTAATAAAGTAAAGAATGTTGTACCACAGTGAAGCTAATAATTCTCAAAATTCATATTCCGGTCCTTGGTTACTCTTGGAAGAACTTATAAAACTATGTGCTTATACTAGAAAAAAACCCTAGTTTGAATAATAATGTCTAGAAAGTTAGCAGATTGTTTTACGTTGTTCCCAACTCTGTTGAATTCAAGTTTACTGAATACTCATCTTTTGGTTTAATAGCTACATTGATTAAGTTCTATTCACTCTAGACACCTTTTCTTGAACTAATTTTGACTCTTCCCAGTGCTGTTAAAATTGACTTGCTGAGGTTTCTGTAAATCTGGAGTTGTTCTTCTAAATTACAGTTTTTACAACTACTTCAGTGCTTCATTTTCCTGAAGTCTTATTCTTAAAAAGATAGTCTTAGGAAATGTATGCATGTTACTGCTTGTAACAGTAATGAAGGGAACTAATATTTAAATGCATGTATGAAACAATATTTCGTACAAGCTGAAAAGAATTCTGTGCTGCTTTGCAGAGCAGAGTTAGTATGCCTCTCTGCAGCAGTATGGCAATAGGATGCCTCTACTGCATCAGAAAGCTGATGGATTGCTTTCCCAAATGGCTGCGATGCAAGGTGAGGCGAGCGGCAAACTCACTGGCTGGCCATTCTGTCTCAAAGCTCAGAAAGTGGAGCCATATAAAGATGCAGAGGGTTGAGTTTGGTTTTTTTTTTTTATTTTAGATTAATAAATTAAAGACATTTTAGAATTTGAAATTCTCACTTTAAGTTTTCCTTGCCTATGTAGTCCTAACGTGCTCCCAATCCCTTGTCTCATTTTATGAAGTTAGAATGCCCAATGCAGCTTTTATTTTTAATATCTCCCTTCCCCTCATTTGACAAATGGTTTTACATGCTTGCTCTAGCACAAGCTGTCAGGGAAGGTTCATGTTATTTTTCATCATAACATCCACTTATTTGAAGAAAACAGACTGACTTTCAGACTAGATAATAATACCCTACCATAAAAGCCTTGATTTATCACTAAAGTTGATTTTCAAACATCTACCACACTTCCCAGTGAGCGAGTGGAGTATGATTGTTAAGGTCTAAAAGAAACAAACACTGTTCTGGTTACTACTTAAGGCAGTTCTGTAACTGTCAGAATGTCCTGTCAGATTTGGTTTGGGATTTAGTTCCCTCAGAAATAAGCTACTAAAGCTGATTATAAAAGGAATCTGGAACTTTAAGAAAACCCACATACACTACAGGAAAAACATTGTGGAGAGCAATAAATCTTGTTCTGTTTGCACCTATCAGATATTTATTGTACAATAACAATTTATATTTTTAGTCATTGCCCATTATTATTGATGAACATGGTTAAATATTTTTTGAATGAGATGTTTGGGGTTTGTATGTGCATTACAATTGTCCTTTTGTACTGTAAGTTACTGTTTGTTTGGAATATTTTATCAAAAATGTCTCCCTGTGCCTTTATATTACAAGAAAGTTGTTTCTGCAACTTCTAATGATATTAATAAAGAATACTTTATGAACCTCATCTCAAATACTAATTTTCAAACCAGTCAGTCCTTTAAAACTAAGAAAACTTAATCTTCTAAGATTGAGTTAGTCTAGGATGCATTAAAATACACATAGAACTAGTTTTTGTAGTGTTGTAGAATGCACCATTCTGAAAAGTAACAGATAAAGAACTTTTTTCCTCCTCTCCTCTGTTTTTGGAACCTGTGATTTAGAAAGGAGGATAGATTTGACTCTAAAAATCTCTAAAATGCATGTGTCATGAGTATGGGAGAAGGCTCCCTTAAGTAAGTGTATTTCTCATTCCGAAGATTTGGTGTGCAGCCTGCTTAAACTGCTTTGGAAGTTCCTCATGGTTTTTCTTCCCCACAGTCTTCCCAACTCTTTAAAAATCTAGTCCATCAAATGTAAATTTCATTAGCCTTGGTTTCACCTACTTTCTTCTGTTGATGCTGCAATATACAGACCTGTTAATTTATTTGATAGCCTTAATCCGACTATACTCATCATTAGCATCACTGTTACTTCTACTTTAAATGTCTGCCAGTGTTCTTGTTTTGTTTCCTTACTTCCTGTTCAAATGTGTACAACTAGTTTCAATAGATCTTTATTTCCTTCTAGTTTCATTTTACAGTGTTTCAAAGAAACTTTTCCTATGCTGATATGTCTCTTTTTGTCTTTTTTTTTTTTTTTAATGTGACTCCCCAGATCTGACAAGTGTCGGTTTGCCTGGAGTACTTCTAAGCATCAAATCCTTTTTATATTTCACACTGAGTTTTAGGAACACATCTCTCTAGTCTTCCAGGCAAAAGACTTCGGAAGCCTGACTTGTACTGTACACTACACTAATGAGTTCTTGCTAGATGCAGAAAGGCCCTGTGGCTGCTGGGTGTCTTTGTAGAATGTCTTGTTTTGGCAGCAGATTAGTCTGTTGTTGCCACGCTGGAAGTGTGAGAATATACCTGGTTTGCATGGTTCAAAAGATAGGCAAATTTAAGGAGCATCACTAATGAACATTTGACAGGAATACTGGCGTGTGTGTTCAGGTCAGAGCAGGAAAGTTCTGACTTTAAAAGAAAAAATATCTAAGGCTATTTTTTATATTTGGTGGGTTAGCTCCAGTATTCTGAGAACAGAAATGTGAAAGTGGAATATACTTCAAAGCAAAATAGACTCTTTAATATACAGTCTGTGTTCAGATAGGAAAAAGAGCTTTTTTTTTTTTTTTAGCTCAGAGTTTCAAATAGCTTGTCTATTTGAATTTTAATACACGTCTTTCTGTTCTGGATGTGATACTTTTGTATATGCTTAACTTTTACTACAGTTTCTAGCTTTTCATATTATTAGTGGAGGCTTAGTACATCCATTTAATGTGCCCTTGGCGTCACTGCAGATTCCCAAATAGTGCCTTAAAGGAGGAATAGGGTTTTCAAAACTTAGTGCATTTGTATGTTGTGCTTTTTTGTCCCTCCAGAAATAATTCTGAACTCCTCAAAACAGTTGAGCAGCTGATTTCATAGCTGCCAGCCATTAATGCAGTTTAATTTTGACTTGATCTGTGTCACTTGCACCGTACGAGAAAATGAAAAGTTGTTTCATTTTGTTGGGATTTATAGTAGTTTCATATATGAAAAAACTTTCTTACTGTTGCAAATGAACTTGCAGCTTCACTGAGGGAAGACGGGCCCACTTCCATCTGGAGACAGCACAAAGCAAAAATGATCAGAATTTGGAGAAAACAAAAAGTTGGAAATATTTAGGTCTTTAACTTCAGTGCCTCACAGTAGAAAATGAGTACACCAATAACAGGCCTAATTATTTCACTTCTTGTAGAGTATCAAGAGCAGTTCTAGTTGTTATTTAGATACTCATTTTAGAAACTGAATGTTGAGATGGGTGAGGTTAACATGCCCGTGCTGGCTTTCCAAAGGGTAAATGTAGAGCTCTGGCAGAAAGCAGATGTAGTTGTCGTCAACTTGTGTGACTGGCTGTCTTTGAGGGGGCTGGCTCTTCAGCAGCAGCGGGCACGGCACACTCGGGGAGCGAGCGGGGAATGTTTATGCAGCGAGTGCACAAAGTGGCACCAATATGGCAAGAGCACGCTTTGGTTTTTGGTTTCTTGAGACTCCTCTCCCACTTTTTATCCAGTTCTAATACGGAGCATGAATCAATGCATTTTTTTCAAACAATGTATAGGTTTAATTTGTTCATTTGATCAGACTGAACCAAGACTGGAAAACCATGTTTCTTTCTCAGATTGCAGCCCTACATTCTTTGATTTGCATGCTATTGGTTGTGTTTGGTTTTGCTGGTTTTGTTTTGCTTTAAAACTTCCCAGGGTATAAAGGAGAAGAACTTGACAAGATAAAAACAGTTTAATAGCTGTCCCATCGGCTGTTCACCTTCTAGTCTTACTCAGCTGTATATACGGCTACAGTTCTCCCCAGTCTTTTTTGCTGATACTATCAGCTAATTCATGTTTCTAATGCTACAGTGCTTTGGGCTTTTTTACCAAAGGCATTAGACAAAACTTTAATATAAAACTTTTGTTAAGGTCTTTGTTAGAACAGGTGGTATTTTGTCCCTGGAAATAGTAAAACTATGTACATTTGTGATATTATGTTTATTTTCTTTTTATATTGTTTATTTTCAGCATAATAATTAAGTGCAATTAAGTATAAGTAGATTGAATTTGCTTTCTACTAACATTGTATTTTTTCCTTAATAATTAATTGGCACTTAAAGCAAAGGCTCAGGGTCATTTCATTCCTGATTCCTTTTAGGAAAGTGGGGACTGGGTGAAAAGAAACGGGCCAATGGAAGCATGGTGGTGTTCACAGTTTAAAATGTGAAAAATTGTGCTATACTACAAGAGCACAGGCAGACACCTTGTTTTATACAGCATACGCTTGCTGTGATGTACGCCTGCCCCGTCACCAAATACATGTGTTGTTGGAAACCTTTTTTTAATCAGTTTTGTAGAAATTCTTTGCTTCTGCAAATGCTTATCATGCAAAGCCTGCATTATCCAGATAGTTTATCAGCATGTACAACAGGAAATAAACAGAAGACTTGGTCTGTCCTTGTTTTCCCCCATGTGCAGCGTGGCTATTCTTTCCCTGGCACTGCCGAGAAGAGCAGTGCCATAGGAGCTGCTTGGCAGGGTGTTGTTGCCAAAACCTCTACATCTTCACTCTGCATGTGCCCAGGCTTCTGCTGCAACCTAAGTGAAGGCTTGCCTCCCTGACGGAGTGCCTGCAGGTACATTTATGCTCAATTAGCGGTTTGAACTTGAGTGTATCTCTTGGGGCTTGGAAGACATTTGGAGTGCACATGGGTAAGTGCTTCTGGCTCAGTTTTGTCTGCAAGGAACATGGTTCACTTCTATCAGCACTCCTCTGCAACGAATCCAACACCTGGAACTGTGAAGCTGGTTGAGGGATTCACCTCAAATCTGCCTTGATCCTCTGGAACAAAATGCTAATATAAACCCGGACCCTAAATGGGCTCTTCACTGGGCAAGGGATCCTGCACTGACTGAACTTTCTCTGAGGTCTTATGTTTATACATTATTTAGCTATTAATTTGGTGGGTGTCATATTCAAATTTTATCTGTGCATACAAACACGTGTATGTGCACAATTTTAACTTATAAAAATTTCACATATATTTCTGTATCTACATGTGTATACATATGTGCACATGTATGTGAAGTTTAAGGAGCTACTGCAAAATTCTGGTTGGACTGCAAGTTCTCAGCTAAGAATGATGTTTTACTTGATGGAAGTGTTTTACTTGTGAAAAGTCCAATAACCTCATTTCCCAGCTTTGTTGCCTTAACCTGAGTCACTTTAGGCAGCAGATCTGTCCTAAGTACCTAAAAATTGATCTCGCACTGGTGTTAATCTATTATTTTTGGACACACTAATGATCTCTCTTATTTTAAGTAGTTCTTAAGAAAGTTTTTGATTTCTAATACGATAATTGAGATTATATGCCACTGTTTGTATGACAAGGAACTGGGGTTATGGATTGTTTTGATAATTATAAAGGTGTTGTCTCTATTTGGAATACTAGTCCTACAGACTTCTAGATGTTTTGTCGGTTATTGTAGGAGGTTTGGAACTCTGAGTTGTAGATATCCAGGGGTTCTCCACAGAGCCCATCGTAGAAATTCTGAACTGCACCCAAAGGATCCCATCTCTGAAACTGACCACGTGCAGAATTGAGGCAGGCTTTTCCTGTCAATGCCTGGATTTTGGGGATATGATAATAATCCTGTGTGTTGGGGCAACCGTAACCCCCCCTTAAGGCTAAAACCTTGTGAAAAAGAGAAAATATATTCTTATAGATTAATTTTTGTTATACTTTTTTTGTTTGGCATTATTCCATGCTTGTCTGGAGTTAGGGGTTACACTTCATGAGACATGTCTGTGCTGTTAAGAATTTTGCAAAAGTAAATTTTTAGCAATTTATAATTGTTACTTTAAGTAGAATGTTATCATTTTAATGTGATGTAAGCGGATGTATTTCTTGTCTGTCATTGCTAGAGTCATGCACTGTAAGGATCCCATCGGGGTTGCACTTACCCTCTCCTGGCTAGGGTAATACCTGTCCTGGTCTGTGGCACTGCTCTTTATTGTTCTTTATTGTTCGATTATCAGAGGTTCTCTACTGTGCAAACAAACAAAATGTATTCTGTTGCTGAGGTACATGAAGTATTACATTGCATTAGCCAGACTGGGAAGTATATTTGTGTGCATTGCAAGTACCTGGGCCTGCATTAGATGCTTGCAGTGTGAGCAGTGTCATTTTTAGTAAATAGTAAAATATCCAAAGTTACATTCATGTGCTAGGTGGTTTGGAGAGGTATCCCCTCACCAGCTGCAGAGTACAACCTAGCAGAAGTCCAGAAATTAAAAATTGTGGTTTGAGGAGCAAAACAAAATTGCTGCATGGAAGAAGTAAGAACATCTTGGGTAAGTAAAGCGTTATAAATTATGTTGGGATTTACGCAGTACCTGTTTTTTTCTTAGTGAAAAAGAGAATTGCTGTGGTTGGGATTGCTGTGTCTCACAGAGAAGGAGCACTGCAGGAGCTCGGGATGCTGAACAGCAGTGCTGTGACATGGCCTCGGCTCTGCAGCAGAGAAGCCTGTACCACCAGGCCTCCGGTGGGCTTCCTGCTAGTCTGGATTTATTACTATCCTGCGAACTGCTGGAGCCCCAACCACACGTGAGTTCATGTCCAAGCAATGAGCCATTCTGCGGATTGATTTGCTGTTGCTGCATGACAAATTGCTTGGGCATGTTTTAGCTGTGACGGTGGGTTTCTCTATAGTACTCAGCTTGCAGCACAGATCACGTAAGGTACTGTGTCATGTCAGACTTGTGTTGTGATCATGACAAGGAGACAGGCTGAGCATCAGAGAAAGGGAAGACACATGGGCTGTACAAAGGAAAAAAATAATTTTTTATTGGTGACTAAGAAAAGAGATAGCAGGTCTTTTATAGACATGGGACAAAATATTTAAAAAAAGGATAACTTTGTTAAAAGGGACATGGTTTTCATCCTGAAGATTTTTATGGAATAGGTAAGAATCACAACTTGTGCAAATTTGCTTTCTCTATTACTAATTAAGCCTGTGTTAGATACAGAGTAATGTTTAGTGGATCGCAGAATTTTGGTGGCTCAGACACATTGATCCAGATACACTCTCTGAGTACTGCTTGGGTAAGTATATTGTGTTGCCGACTGCTGTACACTGCAAGCAATGTGCTGCCTCAGTATGGTTTCTACAGTGTCTGTGTAAAAAAGAAACCCAAACAACAATCTGTTAGTTGGGATCCTGCTGAACCTAGGCCTGAGCACCTGGGCAGTAACACATACATATCTTTATATATATGTATGTCTATATCTATCTGTGCAACAACCCAAGAAAGTTACACAGGTAAAGCACAGCAGTTCTGTAGTGTTTCCACATTTCAGTGTGTATCTGTTGTGAGACTGTAGGGCTCACTTTCTATGCATGCTATTACAGAATCCTCCTTCAGGAGACCTGTACGGCCTGTGTCATCTGGTATAACATCGTCTTTTCTCTTTGCCTCAGGCCTCTTTGAAAGCGTGATCTATAGACTGAGGTGTCAGTCTGTATGAAAATGATTCTAACTTTTATCGTCATCTATATAAGCTACTAGACTGTAAGAGTGCCCTACAGTCTCACAACAGATTCAGTGATATTTAACTTGAACTAAAGAGGTGTGTTAAAACATGGAAATGCTTGGTAGTTGCGGAGCAGTGGTGTATTTGGATTACCTCACTCTTCCCAATGGTCCAGGGCCAGATATCTGAACACTGGGATGGCTCATGAACTGCTGATGTGGTTTAAATGGATACTGGCAGAACTCCACTTAGCTGATATTAACAGCAGATGTCTTAAGTCAAGGAAGATAACTTTCAAATTAAAGATGTGCAGTTTGGACTTGAAGACTATTCCTGACAAGATTTCAGATTTCTAGTGGTTAAGGAGTTACTCTGGCAAGAGTCAGACCTTGCTTTCTTTGGCTTACAGTTAATCTTTCTTAATTTTTAAGTCCACATTTTGAAAAATAAGGTACCTGAAGTAGAGATTTCTGATGACGGAAATGTAGCCACCTGTGGTCATTTATGCCATTTATTTTTAAAGTAGCTTTCACAGCTTTTTAAAAAGCCAGCTCAGATTGCTGTATTTTTTTTCTTTGGAGGCCACGCTGTGGATAATTGGATTTCGATTACCGGATGCATTAGTTTGTAGCATTTCACAATAATTTTAAACACAGATGGGTTTTGGTCTCACATGTACGTGACGTGATTTGGTTTACCTTTACAAGATGTAAGGAATAAGCAAAATGCATTTAAACAGGTCTAAGTTTATATCCTTTTTAATGGACACAAAGTCTTAAGAGGGAGCATTTGGTTTTGAAGAGAAACAAAGGAAAGCCTGTCTCTCCCTCCTACTTAATATTCTTGAGGAAAACCTGTGATGAAAATACATAAAAGAAACAGGATCTCATTAGCAGTATTTTCCTTAGTCTTGTTTTTCTGATTTTTAATTTTTTAAAAGTATATACCAAAATCTTTTTAAATGCCTTGAGGTAGAGGAGATAAAGGTTAAAGGGGAACTGTAGATGACTACGAATACTGGTATAAGCACAGCTGGGACACTCAGAGCAGCTCTGATCAGGATTGTGACATTTCTGAGTGCCTACAAACTAAGGCCTTGTGTTTTTTTAAAAGTTGCAGTGTGACTTTTTTTTTTAAAAGTTGCAGTGTGCCTTCTGTAGAAGTGCTTTGCCTTGCTAATGACATCCCTTTTCCAAGGACAGGGAAAGGAGCCTCTGAAGCTGTTAAGCTGTTTTGCATCTGCTTGCTTTTGGACTTATTTAGCTGTTTAAAGATTTTGTTTTCTGTCATCATTTCCCATCTTCACTTCCAGAGAAGGTGAAGCCATAAAAATATGTGTACAATTAATTCAAGGCTATTTCTTAACATTACATCAGGTTTGTAAAGGTAAAGGAGGGGAACCCGTGTTACTTTCAGGTACTAGAACAGTCATGGAGTAGGCAGGAAAACTTGGGCTGCATCAGAACTGCAGTTATGCCTATTACCTACGACAATGTCTTCATCATCTTACTGTAATTCAGAAACATTCATAATTCATAGTCTTCCAAGTAGGGAGGTTATTCCCATTGTGTACGTTATTAAAAATCAATATTAAAATTTAATATGCTCTGGCCATTTCTAACTTGTAGGATGAAATGTCAAGGGTTGTGGGAAAATGTACAGTGGAAATAGGCAAGCAGCTAGAAGCTGGGTAAGAAAATGGGACTTGACTTTCTGCTAAAGACATCTAGGAGATTTACATGTCTAGAGAAGATCTTTTGGTAATTTATGATCACCGTGTAATGGTGACATTGAGTCTTTCCTTGTGACACAAGAGTCTGTTACAGTAAGTATCTATTAGAAAACTCATTCCTGTCATAGTTTTAAATTAATATTTGAAACATTTCTCAAGTCATTTCCCCTTTTACAGCTTTGTGGTGGATTCCCTACAGACAGTGTGACTAGGGAAGAAGGTTCTGCACAGTCCAACTGTGGCACCATCTTACATCTGCCCATTTCAGCAATGTGTTCCATGTCTGTAAAAACGCTGGGGATAAGTTGAAAATAGTATTAGCAGTACAGCATCTTAGTGATTAATGGGTTCTAAGTGCATACAGTGATTAAGGAAGTACTGTTATAAACTGACCATTAGTTGCTTGTTAGAAAAACCAGGTGAGTGAACTGCACCTAAAAAATCCACACAATGGGAAGTCATCCAGAGAGAAGCGGTTATGTTATTAAAGAAGAGCTTTTGTTCCCAGTGATCTACACATGGTAATGTGTATCTGGTCTACAATGATATCAGCATACTGAATCGCAGGAAAAGCAGGTATGGGGTTGAGGGGGCGAGTCAGGATCTGTTTTTAAGATTTATTTGTGCTCAATATTTAGAAAGATGGAAAAAAAATACAATTAGAAGACCATGAACCAGGGTAAGAGTTGTTTCTTCCAAGGAAAAAACAATGAGGGGAGGATGTCTGCTGAAATAGCCCCTCAGTCCAGGCAGCTGAGAGATGTCCATGGAAGGAAGTGTGTTCAACGGTCTGTAATTGCCCTGAGTTCCAGGTAGATGTTGTTCTTTTGTTCAACCAGTTTCCTTTTGGTAACTGTTTTCTGCTTTGCAATCAAAGCCAGAATAAATTTGACTTACACTTTTTGTTAGCTGGTGACAAAGGAGTCTAAGGTCAAGTGTTGGTGGACAGTGGCTGCCCTTCAGGCAACTGAAAATGTAAGAGCAGTGGTGGGCAGGTAGTGGCAGAATGCCTCACTTCCACAATGTTTCAGAGCTCAAAGAACCTGGGATCTATTATTCCCTAGTTCTGGTGGTTGCAAAGTGGGAGATTGCAAAAGGGAGCCTGCAGTGGAGGGATTAGCTGGTGTGCCTTTGCCAGGTTCCAGCTGAAGAGAAACCTGTTTAACTCTGGTAACAGCTGTATGTCTTACAGGTTCCTCTGCAATTACAGTGACTGGACGGAGTCCAGTTTCTAGAAAACTTTTTTTCACCAATATCTGTCTACTGGTTGCTGTAATCCAAAGGGATACTGAGCAGTAATTCATAGTGGCTGAAATGTATGGTCAGATGATTCCTCTACCAGATCAAATGTTTGAATTCAAAGTTCTGGGCTATTTAATGATATATTTAGCTGAAGCCCATTCTTCTTTGATAATCCCTATAGGTTCTTGCTAGTTGTCTTATTTACAGATAACTGTAAATAGCCCCTGACATTTGTGCACTTTGACAAACCATGGGGGGAAATGAGACACCAGTCTAAAATTCACTATGTCTTTTGTAATTTCAAATAGATGTCCAAGGTGTCAGAAAAACCTTGAAGTCATTTTATCTCTTAAGAAAAATTTTGCACGCATTCAAGGGCATGAAAAGCAGGCAGTGTTTCTAAAATGTATCTATTTTCTATATTGATTACAATTTTGGAGTCAAAATGTTCATGGGTAGCCTTTTTATTCATCCTGCTTTGTACATGTTCAGTTTGTGTCGAGTTTTTTTCCTTCCCAGTTTGTTTGGGAAGATTTTAATACTTAGAGGTCACATTTTCAAAGCTTGATTGTGCAAAATTGTAGCATTTATGTTGCTTGCTGAATATGCTAAACCCCTTTTTTTCTAGTGAAAAAAAGATGGAGTAAAATAATAGGTGTGTTAATTGCTAGTTAAAATAGTACAGTCACTTCCTCCAGTTCACTGTGCATAAGGTCTCTATTTGGAATTAAAAAGGAAAAAAAGAAAGACTCTGAAACCATGTCACCTACCCATCTTCATGGACAGTTGGTAAGGTATGGAGCGTTTAAGGTTTTGCCCTGTTATAGGTACCTAGGGGATGGTCTTGCTCCGAATCAAGTCAAGCACTGGTGTGGCCATGGAGCCTTTGAAATCCCTGGGGAGATCTTAAAATTTCTAAGTATTGAATTCACTGACTTCCCAAGCTGCTCTTCCACCTTGTACCAGAGAAGTCCTTCCTCCAAAAGTCCTTGGAAGACAATACTGTATTTTGAAGACAGTCCAGAAAAGTAGGGGAAAGGTTCTGTGAACTCTTCTACCAAAACCACAGCAAACATACATCGCTCCTGCTCCTTTCCCCAAGGCAGCACTTTCCTCTTGTGCCAACGTGTACCACATTGTGGGTGCAGTGCAGGTCACTGTGGCTCAGCCTGACACAGGCGTGTCTGCCACTCATTTATCCCTGCTGAAGAATCACAGAATCACAAGGTTGGAGAAGACCTTTAAGATCATCAAGCCCAACCATTCCCATCCTATGCTAAACTGTATCCCTAAGGGACATCTATCTACACCTGGCTTTTCCATGAAGTAGTAGTTGAGTACTAAAACAGCACTGTGAAGACATACAGGATTTCAAGGTTTGTGCCGAGTTTTAAAATCAAAGGGCTAAGACTCCTTTACTGCTCAGATACTTGTAGGTACCGTATGTTACCAGACTTCACCAGTTTTTGAAAACTGATGTTTGTAGAGAGCTGTTTCAGAAAGGGGAATAGTGATCGCTACTGCGCTGAGATCGTAGACAGGGGATGTGTGTAAGGCTGTACGTTTGCACTGTTATTCAAGAACTGGCTCACATGCATCAAAGCAAAGCCTAGACTTGTGCAGGCAGTTAGAAATCTTTCTCTGTAGGACATACGTGGTAACATCAATAATGATATTATTCATAGAAACAATATATTACCATATTAGGGTAATGTCTAGGCACTGCAAGGACTGTGCCTCTTCATGTGAGATCTCTGAAGTAGAGAAGCAAGGAGACAGCAACAATTTAGGCATTCGTTTGTATGCAGATGGTACAGAAGGTGCAGGAGGGAGGTACAGGTGGAATAAACCTCCTCAGCATAAGAAGCTGCTGTTGTAGTTCACCAGCCTAACAGTTACTGTTCTGTACTGTCCGTAGGAATCGTGGTTGTGGGCGGATAGGGAATCTCATATCACTTCACAGTGCAGCAGGGAAAGGGTGAGGTTCCAGCAGTGAAAGACACAGAAGAAATCACTGCAGTTTGTGTACAACATAGGGATTTTAAGCAGACTTCCAGGCCAAGGCTTTCCCTGAAGGGAACTCTCGAGTGCTGAAACTGTTTAAGCCTGTTAAGAATCTGTTGGGGTAAGTGAAGTGCTATATCTGGGGCTTTCGAGTGTGGCTGGACTGAGAAAATCTCTCTCACAGAGGAGTGAATGTTCAAGGTTTGTACTACACCACCTGTATACTCAGTTATCAGTATAGCACGAAGCATTTGCAGGCCTGGTAGGACCCTGGTAATACAGTTCCAGTGCGTTTCCTTTCCATATACTGGGTTTCACAGAGGGAAAATTGAGGTGGGTGGGCTCAGAGGAGTCTGAGTCCTCTGAGGAGTGGGCTTGAAGTTTTATGGCAAGCTGAAGTGCAGGAGGGAGGCTGAGAGGTGGTAAAGAACCGTTTCATCCTGAAATGTAAAATACATGAAAAATCAGGGCCACTGAAGTGATTTTCAGGAAATTTATATTGCTGAGTCAGGTTTGCTAGGGCCCTTTTCATGGAAAAGCTTTACTCCTTCCCTACCTTTCTCCCAGCTTATGCGTACGAATTTCTCTTAGTTTTTCTTCAGCTCCTAGATGTAGGTTTACAATGCTGTGAAGTGAATGCAGTTACGTGCCATACCTTAATATGATTACACTTCCCTCTACAGAACTTCACAGTGCGAACCCCTGGGGAAGAAGGTAGCTTGGGTTCCAGCAGTAGCATTTCCTTGTTCTGCCGTGGAGAGAAGAGGAAGGTTTATTTGTGCTCTTGATTCTGTTTATTCCAGTGCTTTACTGTGAGCTTGAAAGGATCAGAACAAGTCTGGCCTAATCGAAGTGGCTTTGAAAGGGTAACCTTTTCAGCGCTGTGATCCTCCTCACGCCGCAGTGCTGGGTGGATTCAGCAAAGCACTTAAACTTCAATTTAAAGCGTGTGTTTAAGCGAAGTTCCACAGAATCAGGTTTATATTTGTGTTATTTTAAAATGTATTTGAAGACCATTAAGTGTTCGCATCCTTTCAGGAAACCTTTTTTATTAGACATGACAGGAAATTCATTGTGTCTACACTTGACATAACCCTAATATGCACTGGGATTGTTGTCCATTAGTTTTTAGATTTTATGACCACAAGAGAAAATTAAAACCAAATGAAATATTTATGAAACTATTATTATGACTACATCAAGCTGGTCATGCAATTAAAATGCTTTAATAATAGTGAAAAGAACATGTTCTGCAAATTTTAGAGATAAAAATCCTATGTGTGTTTCATATCCAGGTGTTGAATAACAAGCGTGGAAGCTGGTGGCTCCACTTAATTTTGCTTCTCGGCCAACTTAAGTCTATAATCAGACATTCATTTGAAAAAAGGTTGATCTCTTCAACTTCTTCTTACAATTGGAATAATATTTGACTGAAGGAGGGCAGTGAACTGAGTAGTCTGATTTAATAAAAGACATTATCCTTTTCACATATCTCATAATATTTCAGTTTGGAAAGAGCTAAATAGACTTGCAGATGAAGCGAGTAGCTTAGTAGAAGGTGTAGTGCTCTCTTCCCTGGAATTACAAGAGTCAGTGCATATTAGGAATTACAAGAACTGACAAAAGTCAGTTTTGTTGCTTCAAAATTTTAAAATGTTATTTGTCTATTTTACAATTTTAACCTTAGTGAAACTAAGCCTTGTTTGAACTTGGCATAACAGGATTCTTTTAAAAGATCCTGGCTTTATTGAAAGGCAGTCTGAATATCGCCTCTGATGTACCTAAATTCTTACATAATTCATGGAGAGGCTCTTTGAAATAGTGATTTAAAACCTACTTCTGGAAATAATAATTTTGCAATATTACCTAAAAAAAAAAAAAAAGGAAAAGAAAGGGAAAAGATAATCAGGAAATTCTGCTAAAGCAGCAGACAAAACAAAATGCCTGTGTCTTGATGTCAAATTTACTGGCATGGATTTTCTGACATTTGGGATGTGCATGAATGTGGGACGCTCATTTGTTATTTCCCAAATGAGATTTAAAAAGTAAAAATTAAAAGTGATTGTTCTAGTAGTGTGCACATAGGAGAGCTGGTTAAAATTGAAAAGATTCTTCTTCAGTATTTTGAACTTGAGAGATGAATGTTTCCTGAAATGTCACACTTCCATTGCATATGGCTCATAACCTTTAAATGTGGTTACAGTAAAAGAAAGCGCATCTCAGATTCAACACATTAATGCTCGATGAGAGATGTGCAGAGCTGTCACTTTCGCCAAGCGTTCATACATGGTCACTGGGGTTCCCACGGGTCTGTTCCACAGAGACACTTTGCCTTTTAGCAGGTAAACACAGATTTTTTTTTTTTCCCCAGCAAAACTGAGAAAAATCTGTCCCTGAAGCAAGCCAGCTCCATACAATCTGTAGTGCTACCCGCTCTTTTCTGGAAAGCCTTCAGCAGCTACTAAACCCCCTTTTCACACTGCTGCTGTCAGACTGTGCTTTTATTTGCAACTTTTAAAAACATCTCTAGTGGAGATTGTTAATGAAGGTGCATATTATCACCCGTGTGCCATCTGGAACAACCAGCTCCTTTAAACCCAAGTATTTAGAAATGAGGTGATTTAGTCAATAATGCTGGATAATATATGGTGTCTATATTTTCTATTTTGGTTTGCAAATTCCTTCATGCTATGTGACAGCCCATGTTACCCCTGCTGCCTTTGGTATTTCGGAGAAGTGGCTCCTCTGGTTAGTTTATCATTTCTTTGCCAAACATATGTGCAAGGGGTCATTCAGTAACACGGCACTGAAGCTGCATTGTTGTTGGGGATAGAAACAGTTCCAGAAGTATTTTTAAAAGAACAAAGGCAAATTGCTCAGAGTCACAAAGTCAGCAGCAGTTGGGTCCCTCTGCCCCTATGACTTCTATTCCAGAAATTATGACACAGAGTAATTTCCAAGGGAGGAAGGAAGTAGAATGGAGAAATATCTGTGCTAAATGTCTGGTAACTTTGGCACCTGAGCAGTGATGTTGCTTGACATCCCATAGGCCTGGGCTGATGGCTGGTGGGATGGGAGAGGGAATAGGAAGAGCAAGAACAAGACAATTAAACCACATTTTAATAAAGAAAGGGAAAAAACCTGTGATGCAAAGGGATCCACTCCCCACTGCCCACCCGCAGACCCATGCCCAGTCTCTGAGCATCAGTCCCCTGGGCCTGGCCCCCTACTTCTTCCTCTTCTGCTGGCTGAAGCTCTGAGCATGGCGTGACGTGATGCAAGGTGTCCCCGGCAGTCCTGGCACTGTCCCCTCCCAGCCTCCTCCTCCTGGCTGGGCAGAGAGGGAAAGGGAGAAGGGCTTCTTGACAGGGTGCGAGCAGCATTCCTTCTGCAAGAGCCAGAACATGGTGGGGTTTTCAAGTGTGGGTTAGCCACTGACCCAAACCTCCGCACTGTATGGGCTGCAATGAAAAGTTAACCTGTCCTGGCCAGAGCCAGCACAAAACCAGTCCCAGTGGAACTGCCAAAGAGGGGCTCACACACACTGCTCATGCAGGGAAAACACCCAAGGACAGTATTTCATTTCAGCTGCCTAATTTAGATTTAGTTTGTCTCTCAGATTTTGGGGCTAATATTGTCTTGTTAGGAGAGATGATAAACTGATCTCAAATGACTAGTGGTTTATTGAACATGACCTAATTATAACGAGGTGAAGGGGAAATATTTTCTGACAGGCTGAGAAAAGCTCTGTGGGAAAGAGCTATGCAAGGTTGTCTTACCCATGGCAGGAGGGGATGAATGGAAGTTAACTCTTGAGAGACTGCTCCAGGCGCTTTGATAATTGGATGATAGGAGCTATACTGGAACCCAGATAGAATCAGTCAGACTTGTCTGAAGTCATTAAAAGGACTAAATTCACTTCAGAGCAGCAGTGTGATTTTGAGTACAGTTTCTTTGGAAAGCCCTGAAGTGAGCAAGCTTATGTCTCTCAAAGACCAATAAATTAGTGCCTACAGTACTCTTCTCAAATGGATTTGAGTTTTTAGCATTAATTTAAAATTCTCCCCATAGAAATTAGTGATTCCTTCTCACCTCAGCATCTCCACAGGACTGTGCTATTTGAGCACAAGATTCAGTGGGCTGCACAGTTTAGTATTTATTTCAAATTGCCTGAAATATGCCAATAAACAGTGGTGGAGAATGTACTCTTCTACTTTGAGTCCCACAGATGATGTACAACTCGTACTAAGTGCCCATGGAAGCTGGACCAAGAAAACAGTGAGAGGCAGCAGCTGTGCAGGGCCGTATTTGCTACCAACTCTGTGTACTGTTTCAGGACACAGTGCAGCAGAGGAGCTGCAAGAACAGGGTGTGAAGTTCAGTAAAAGCGCGCCTTGGCTTTTCTGGCCTCTATTGTTTATTGTTTATCAGCTAAAGCTGAAAAACCTATAATTGCCCAAAGGAATTACAGTCCTAGTCGTAAGCTCTTGAGATGTCCCATCTTAGAAGCTTTCCAACTGATTTCAAGAGTGTGGCCTGGGAGAAACAGTGTAATAGATAAGCGAGAGTGTCATTTTGGAGTCACTTGTGTGAATATTTTGCAAAACAAATGCTGGAGTTGCTGGAGGAAATGAATGTGCAGCATAAATTCTCATGGAAGTGTTTAATTTATTTAATTATGGACAGTTTAAAGAATGTATATATCTATATTTGAATGCACTTCTAGAACCTATTGTATTACTAGGATCCTTACTATAATTTTATTTTGATGGTTTGATTTCAGTGTCACAACCCTTGGTTTCAATCGTTAGACATGTAAAGTCATATTAAATGGTAATTTAAAAATTGATTCTGATGATTTTTAATATGGATACAGAAAGCATGAGGCTGGGAGAAGTGCATGTACAGAAATTTGAAAGCTTTCTTATTGTGACTTCAAACGCTTTCTCTTTATCAAATTTTTCTATGGTATTCACTGACTGGAAAATAAATGTTCTTTACCTAAGAAAAATAGGTTGTTTCTTAAGGTAGTAAGTGAATTGAACTTTTCCACTGTGGACTTTGGTGTCCCACAAGGCCCCTGAAGAAGTCTGTCTCCCCTTCCTGTCATCCCACATCAGGACGAGGACGGGGTGCTGTGGTTAGGAGAGAAGCTTGCTGCTCAGTCAGATAGACAAGCAAAAATCTTTAGTGTTTGAATTCTGCTACTCTACCCTCTTGGGATGTACAAATTTGGATCTCTCGTCTCTGCAAACACGAGTTGACAAAAGACCTTGAGGAGTCCAAATCAATTTGAAGCCACAGCTCCCTTTTCAGAATTGCCTGAAATCAGACAAAGGATGAAAACTTGTATGGACAGGCAGTGTGGCTGTGCAGCCATCACCTTCGTAGGCAAACAGGCTGATGCTAACCCCTCTGCTGATCTTCCTGAACCACTCACTGTCCCCCTGCATAAGGCTTTCAAGTCTTTGCCAGTTCAGAGCCAGGTGCAATAGCTCACTCTTGTACAAAATAAAAATAACAATAACAATCACTGTTCTCCCACAAAGTGCTGGTTGAAGATACAAAGGCCCAGGACTGTATTTAGCTGATAGTTTACACTTTGTTTGAGGTTTAGAGGTCTTTTGGCATCTAAGGAACGAAATGTGATCCTATGTTATTTTGGTGAACTGACTTAATGTATCTTTTTAGCTTTGTGAAGAGATATAAAGCTCCATGTGTTTTATAAACTGCATATTATTTCTACTCAAAGAGATCGAAAGCTCTAATAATTATTTAGCATTAAGAACAATATTTTTGTGCTTTCTTGCTTTATTTTGACTTTTTTCTTACCACAGATCTGTAAATGTTTTGGGTTTTTTCCTCTGAACAGAAAATTGTTTCTGGAAATGTGTTAGTTTATATTTGTCTCCCCTAGTGCCTAAAATTAGTTCTTCCTTATCCTGTATTAGAAGTATTACAACCTCTCCTCTGCAAAAAGCTCAGTCTGCAAGAAGTTAATAACAGTAGGAAATTAAGCTGAGAAGCAGGTGCCAAATAACCTAGCTGTACTTTTCACAGTTATGAGTAATCTTCACTTCTCTTTCCTAATGCCTTGACTAAAAAGGCTTATTTAGTGTGTGTGCTTCAAACTGTAATATAGTGCTTCATTTCCCTCATAATTTCTGAAGCTGGGAGCTTAAATAATGTTTTTCTGGGCCTTAGCACATTGCTTGATCTTGCGAAGTCTATTTCATGGTCTGCTAGATCCTAATGGAGATTGTTGGTAATGAGATAACATTTATTTATATAAAAGTAAATTTACTGCCAACTGCCTAAAACTTACAAGTAATTGAAGTAACAGGTTGGTTTATGTTTTTAGTTGATTTTATTGGTATCTAAGAAAATATACAGGGGTCACAATTTCAACTCCCTTAAGGACCCTCCAAAATACTCTATATGTTGTATCATGAAGGCATATTGTCTTTGCAAACTTTTAAATGAGGCTGTATGTTACTGTTTCTGTTGGAGATGTGTTCCTTTGGAGCTTCTGCTTCCTAAGCCATTAAAATAATTTGGCAATGAATGTTACACCTCATTCAGTAAAATCAGATCTTATGTGCATCTGCTAATGTAATCAACCTTAAAGCTCAACCATATGCAAAAATATGGGGAACTGCTATAGATGCTCTTGACAGGTTTTGAGGATGACCTTGATATTAGCTGTGCTAATAGCATTTCTGATGGAGATGCTGCAGTAGGCTCCTTGCCTAGAGCCACGTTGTAAATTATTGCTGCATTGCAGATCACAGTTTAATTGTTCAAGGGAAGTGGGGGGAAATTACCATTCTGAATTCCCAAGTGGGGTCTGCATTTCCCCATCAGCAAAAGCCAAACTGAAAAGTCTAGTATGACAATATAGATGCTGTACAAACCAAAGGCAATCAAAAGATTGCTCTTCCCCTAAAGAACTCATTGTCTACCAGCTACGCTTTAACTTACTTGCCCTGTTTCAGATGTTTTGAGGGTGTTTTGTTCAGGTTTTGGCAGTGCTTGGGTGCTGGGTGGCTTCTAAACTCAGACTTCTTGATTTGAGATCCTTTTGCAAACATGAAACTTGTTAGAAACAACTAGGCATCCAAAAATCTTTGTCATCCCATGTATGCTGTTACATTGTGGGCGGGTGCAGTGGGGGGAATATTGGGGAAGATCTATCTGTTGTTCACAAGGTTAGTAATTGGATTATATATTGATTTTAAGTTCAATTCTCTATCTGTAGGACAGAGTGATAATGTAATGAGTTCAAAGGCTTCATGAGTTCAAGTTTGAAAGAGCGAAGCCATGGTTTAATTTTGTAGGTCATATTAAATCTGTGCCAATAGTTCTTTAGGTGATAGCACGTTATGTGCGCAGTGACTACTTTTAAAGGGATAGAAACTCTTAAAATGTCTATTAGCTCTGGTTTATTAAAACTGTCATGTAAAAGTACTGGTGACACTGATTAACACTGCAGCAGACTCAGGCAAAAGGAGCATTGTACCTAACTCCCAGAAAGTTCCCCAAGTTATCTAAGGGAATAACTTTTTAATGTATTTTCTTTTTTAAAAAATTCAGGATGGCTGTGAAGCTGGCAGTCTACTGCACAAGAAGGTTTACTGAGAGATTTAAGTTTTAAAATCAAAGTGTGTCAGATGATTTAAAACATGAATGCTAACTTTTCTTGTGCATTGATACAAAGCACAAGCAATGTAGAAAATAATGTTTCTAAAAGATTGCAAGAGAAAGTTTGTAACAGTAAGATGATGGAGGAAAAAAATAGCAAGCTTTGCCAGCTGTTGTGGGGCTGGGATTTTGAGTTTTGCAGTGGTATGTTTTATCTTCTGTTCTTGTTCTTTTAAATTATATTAGGTTGAAGTTATAAAATGTTAGTTGCTTGCTTTTTCTCCTGGGGAGAGTATTTGTTGCCTTTTTTTTTTTTCTTCCCTGTTGTTAGTTAAGATAAATTGAGAGAAATTTTGCTTTCATTTATACCAATCTAAATCTGGAGTGGTGGATCTGGAGTTTGGAATAACTATTTGTGTCCGTGCAGTTAGTCTAGAAGTAGATGGACAGAGAACCAGAATCTGGCTACAGCAGTCATTGATGAGCAGGATGGAGATGAGACTTTAAAGAGGAAGATTTTAATTCGTGTCCCAATACTTCTATGAAATTCAGGTTTGCGTTTTAGGAAAAGATTTGAAAGACAGGTTCAGGGAATAAGTTTAAGGAAAAAAGTTATCTTTGATTTGCACATATGCTGCTCAGGAAGATACTTCGTGCTCTTTCCTTGCCTTTCAAGCAGTGAGAGGCATACATAATACAACAAGGCATATGTAATATAGCATCATACATGAGAGAGTTTCCTGAGTGCAGCTGAGCCTGCAGGTTTAACTGTTCATGGCTGCACCCTCAGCTCGGATTCCTGCTGTCATCCTCGTTTACATACCGTCAGACCTGCAGTGG
This sequence comes from Hypotaenidia okinawae, assembly GCA_027925045.1. NCBI lineage: Eukaryota > Metazoa > Chordata > Aves > Gruiformes > Rallidae > Hypotaenidia > Hypotaenidia okinawae. The sequence continues at coordinate 12,433,084 of BSDF01000010.1, forward strand.
TTTCTTTAGCCAGGTCATGCTGCTGAGCCGAACACTCCATACCTTTCAGCTCCTGGATTTCTGAATTAGCTCCAGGGACCAGTTTGCTTTGCAATTGCATTCCCTCTCCATCATAGGGAAGAAGATGGGAGGGGCTGGGCAGGACTAGGGTAGGGCCCAACTCTGCACTCCTGGACCCAGCCTGAGTGGGCACAGGTGCTTAGCTAGGAGTTACAATTAGGTCTCTTCTGGCCAGTTTAATGTTACCCATGAATGCAGAGATGCTGGTTGTTCCTAAAATAAGTAGGAGTGTGTGCCTCTGCGTGTGCCCAGCATGGCAGGGTGGGCCTGGAAACTACGCATGGTCAGCACTCTGCCTCTTCCCCAGAGTGGCTTCTTCCACTGAGGATGGGATTTCACCCTGCATCAGGAACAGCACAATTAAAGCTGCAAGTCAGCTAAGCAGTTTGTTTTTCTTGAATGTAGGTTAATGCTAGAGCAGATGTATTTTGTGTTAGTTTGTATTTTTCTTCTGAATTTGTAAAAGGAAATGATCTGTTCTCCCAGCACTTTAATAAAGCAAATTAAAGCACAGAAAGCTGGTGAATAAACACTATAATCAGTGTAGAAAGAAAACAACCAGTAATCACAAAATACCAAATTCAGTAGGTATGCAGAGCCAATGATTAATAATAATACCACTGCATCTGCAGTGTGGTTGCCCTTCAGCACTTTTAAACACTACCAAAAAGCCTTACAGCATGTCCCCGGGTCACACAGCTGGCTATTGCAAGGCAGTGGGGCAGGAGTATGTATAGCAAAGGTGCTGAAGTAGCTTCTTTCTATTTTTTCAGAGTAAGGCTGGCCTTAGGGCATTAGCTGATTTCAGCTGCCACATTGCATTTGGGGGCCAGAGGCGGCCACTCAGCTTGGCAGGCAGCAGATCTGACAGGATTTAGGTCAAAAACTGCACCCTGGAAAACCATAGGTCACTCCTATGTGCTATGAAACACCCACTGAATGTGTTCATGGTCACTTACTCTGCTTAGAGTTTACATAAATTCCCTCTGTGTTGCTGTCTTGTCCAATTACATTCTTAAGATGAACATCTGCCCTGTCTTGAGGCTTATACTGAGCTGACCACGTGCCGGGTAAAGAAGGTAACGTGGACAGAAGTTAGTCATAGGAAGAAGAGATGCCACTGAGCTTACCCAAACCATATGCAACAGGCTAAGCGCAGGGACTCGTCATTAGAGGAAGCACCATGTATGCTGTCTAAGGGCCTCTGATGTCATGAACTCATTTAGGCTGTATCAGATCTTGAGTTGAAACCAGGCCTAGGATTATAGAAGACAAGGCTCTCATCTTTGCTTGTGCTTTTTGGAACAATAAATGACAGCTCAGATTTTGAGTCTGTTTTTCAGTAGAGCTGCTGTCACCGTGCTGGGCAGCTCCATGTCGCAGCACAAACCTCTCAACATCCATAGAGACCGTACAGACACAATTCTGCATGCCTAAGGGTGAGCGCTTCCCAGAGGTGGCTCTGAGGCACCCTCCAATATCAGCCAGTGCCCTGTGTGCATCCAGGGTACTGCACTGACATTAAATTACTGAGCTTCCTGCTTGGGCTGGGTGAATTCCTCCTTACTTTCTGTGGAAGGTTGCTATCTATTATTGATTCCAGGATTCAACATCTGAGACACGGCTTTGCAGAAGAATTGTTTCACAGTAACAACTAAACTAACTCCAGTACAGTCTATAAAGCTACCCTTAATTTTCCTGGATTACAAAAATGTAAACGATTAAACACTTCTCAACTAATATCTGGATATTTTTTGTATGTTAAGCAAGTGGCTTAATATTCAGAGCATCAAATTAGTAGGTCAGACCATTCTGAGATGTCAGACTAACAGCTTTGGAAACAAAGTTGCTGCATTGTTTAAAAAGTGAAGTATATATTTTGTATCTGGAATAGGTGCTTGTCAAGGTAATGAAATTTCACATTTTAATTGAAATAGGAGAAGAAGAACTTTATCTGAAAAGAGTATGTGCTAGAAACTGCAGTATTTTACTCTGGCCATTATACCTTTTTCTAAAATATGCACAATTCAAGATTCCTTTTTTGAAAATACACAATTTTTTTAATAGTTTAATCAGTTAAGGCTGGGTTTTGAGCTCAGAAGAACACATAAGTGCTAAGAGGCAGATGGAATTCCAGAGCTGTATTGCAATACAGCTAGGATGGTAAAATATTAATAAGAATGATTTTAATCTACTGTGCATTGCCAAGAAACATTAGCTTGAGAGAAAGCTGTCACAAAGATGTGATGTAGTACAAGTAGTAGCTGGAATTGAGAATGCTAAACAAAATTATATGCAAAGCAGAACTGAAATGACAATTCTACAATGTATCTATGTGTGTGAAACCCAAATTGAAGGTTATGGATGAAATTCAAAACAGCAGATCTGGGACTGGTGTAATTATTGTGCTGAGCTATTATTGTAAACTATTCATTCAGCTGAGCCTTCCAGGATACCACGTGTGATGAAGTTTAGAGGCTCTTACTTAATTTAAAGCTGTATGCTCATATTGGTTGATTCCTCTTGGCAATGCTGCAACGTCCTGTTGAATCTTAAAAGGGAGCAGTGGGCTTTAGGAAGGTGGGGTGTTAGATGTGAGTAATTTCAGTGGATTCTGATGGATTTAGAGGTTTTTGAAGTGTAGAAGGAAGGTGGAGTGATACTGTGTCTCATGATTCATGGTGTTGTGAGCTGGTGAGGTACATGCTACCCTCAACTGCGTAGGAAAATTTGGATGTGTGTGCATCTGCGGACAGCCCCTGACTGAGATGCAGCCGGGCAAGATGTCCCCCTGTTGCTACTTGGATCCAGTGCTCCACTTTAATTCCCTAAGGTACCTAGCAGGGACTTTGAAGCATTTGATAAATTTGGAATATTTGGACCTTTTATGGTTCCATCGCATTCCACTGTCTCCACTGCCACTTTACACATTTGGTTTATGATAATTCCTAGATTTGTCAACTGATCTTGGACTGCAAAGCTGTCCAGATTATCTGTAGCTTGTAGAGCTGGGATGTGTTTTAATGATAGAAATTCCCACTCAGTAATTTTAGTACTGGAGAATTGCTACAGGCACATGGCAAAAATGCTGACACTGTAAAACCCTTTGCAGGTTCTGAGAAGGTTTTAAATTATTGACAAGTTAACTTTGTTAACATTTATGTTCAACAGGCATGTAGCTGGATGCAAAGCAGGTCACACTGTTCTGCATGACATCCTTGTCTTTAAAAAGATTGATTTGACCACTGATGGACCATTCTGTGGATAAGGAATTGGTTGGATGGTCGCACTCAAAGAGTTGCCACCAATGGCTTGATGTCCAAGCAGAGACCAGTGATTAGAGGTGTTCCTCAGAGGTTGGTATTTAACATCTTTGTCAGCCACATGGACAGTGGGTTCAAGTGCACCCTCAGCAAGTTGTGCTGAGAAATGACAGAACTAAATTTAAAGCTTTCTGTGGCTAAACCACCAAAATAGTGTTGAAGCAGAAAAAGGGATGTTTAGGAACAGCTGGAAAAGCACTTTGCAAAGGGCATAGGTGCATTTTTGTTTAAAAGTAACTGGCTCTTTTTAAGCAGGAGGGGGAGTGGAGTTGTGACTGGTATTTGAGATTTCAGTTTACCATTGAAAATTATAGCTGCAGCTGGCTGGGAATTGGCTCATTGTGTGTCCGTGTATTTTTAAATGAGAGAGAGGAAAACATTTTTGACTGTTCATTTTTAGGACACTGTGAAGTACTGATGCTTACAGCAGGCAGTAATTTCTAGAGGCATTGTATTTTCCTTCAGTACTAATTGACTTATCCTGTAAAATTTACATCTTGAAGAACTGGTCTTGTTGTAGTTGCCCTTGTCACATTGTTTTCCCTGGTACAACTTAGCTATGCAGCCCAGCTGCGCTAGTAGAACTTCTGTTCCTCTTCTCTCTCAAGTGTGAACATCCTCCAAAATGCAACTAAGTGCTATGCCCATGCAGAAAAGTAAGAGGCCTGGTTACATCCATGCTGTTTGGAGGAAGAAGTCTTGGCAAATAAATGTTCCTAAAGTAAGATTTTTGAAAACAAGACACAGGGAGTTGTTAGTCCTCATGTTTAGCTGCATTAATGTAAGAGACAGGGCAGAGGAAGTGCAGATATTGCTGCCTTTGGCTCTTCCTAATTGCTAAATTCCCTTTTGTTCATCGGAATTCACTCGCAGTGAGAGGTTGCCAGTTCTGATAGAAATAACCAGAAACCTGAAGTGAAGGGTGTGAAGACTGTAACACGGAGTTGTTCTAACGACTAATGAAATCAGAATGACGGCTGAGCGACATTGATGCCTATATGATAAACACTAGCGGGTCAAAATCAGAGCACCACTGTACCCCAGGAAATGGCAGTTATATTTAGGAGGAGGGAAAAAAACCCCAAACCTCTGAAATGTGCCTGTCTAGTTGCATTTCTCTCACTTATGTTTACTCTTTCACTGTTGTCTCTTCAGCTTTTGCTTTTCTGTGTGTTTCCTTCTGAGCCTTGACATGATAGGCAATATTGTTACGTTGATGCATTAGGGTAGAATAAGAAATTTAGAAAAGCATTAATTACATGAAAGTGGTTGTTAGCACAACTTTTCTGGTGTTCTACACTTAGTTAAAATATTAGGTACTGTAAGCTCCATTCTAGCTCCTTCCTCATAATTTAATCTACTAGCTTACCCTCTGGACCACAGCATCAGTATTCTGTAGCTGTTGTTTTTCTCATTTCCTGACTTTTCCTTCCCACTTGGATTGTTTCATGAAAGAAAAATTGGCAGAGCTCCTCTGCCCTTAAAGATTGTCCCAGGTTGTCCTGCATGTGTCTGGTTTTCGTGACACACATCAATCTTTTGGTTGTGGTGGTCCTTGTTGTTTCAACAGTCTGATCCTAGATAAAATACTTGGATGGAGTTATTGGCATTACCTCCCTGTGGTGGAATGGCCCCTGTATCGGCCCTTGTGATGGTTTGAGCCCTGGCCAAAGGCCAGACGCCCACCAAAATCAGTCTGTTACTCCCCTTCTTAGTTGGGCAGGGGAGAAAAAAACATAACTGGGCGGCTCAAGAGACAAACTCGTTAATGACGCGGGCAAAACAGACTCAACATAGAGAGCAGAAGAGAAAAGTTATCTAATTTATTACACCACGCTAAAGAGAAAACAGTGAAAAAAGAACCAGACTCAGGAGTGCAACCAACAATCTTGAAACAAATGCAAACCAGGCAAACACTTTTCCCCCCCACTCCCTCCTTAGCAGGCTTTAGTTAGAAGTTTGCTCCCTTCTTCCCTCCCGGTCGCAGCCCAGGAGGGGCAGGGACTGGGGAAATGGGGGTCTCGGTAACACCTTCCCCCACCCCTCCATTCTAAAGCAGACTTCCCTTTCAGCCATGATTTTGCTCCCTTCTTCCCCTCTCCTGCTCGCAGCACAGGACAGGGGGGCAGGGACTAGGAGATGGGGGCTTCAGTCAGTCCCTTGCAAGATGGTTTCCTTCTCGGCCGGGATGGGGGCATCCATTCCACACAGCCTCCCCCTGCTGCACCGTAGGATCTCACCCACAAGAGCCAGTCCTCCACGAACTTTCTCCAAGGCAAATCTCTTCCCACCGGGCTTCATCTCTGCTCTGGCAGGCAGCAACAAATCACAGTGTCTCTCAGTCCCAGTCCTCCACGGGGCTATAGGCCTCCTCCAGCAAACCTGTTTCATTCATCTCTGTAGGTCGCTTGTGCTGGCAGGGGCTCATCCCACCGTAAGTCACGGCATCTTCTCTATGTCTCCCCCGGCTCCATGCAGCGTGGAGCCGAGCCTCTCCACCGGGCAGGTCGGGTCTCTGCCTCCTCCATGGGTCCTTTCCTCCGGCTACTCCAGGTGCTTCTGCTCGGGCTGCAGGGGCAAACTCGCCTGGGTACCTGGGCGCGCCTACTCCTCCCCCAGCCTTCCCGGCCTTTTATGTCTGTCAACTGCTTACATTCACAAGCAAATATACATCACAATGCCCTTAATGGGCCAAACTTCGCGGTCTTTCCTGGCACTCCAAGTTCTGGTTGGAGTCTTTGTCTCCTATATGTGATTCCCAGAGGCGCTATAAGCAGGCCTGCAGAAGATTCCAGCAGCCATTTTCTGCCGGACCTGGCCCTCTCAGTAGAACTGCAACAGCCCTGCACACTGGGAGACAGACCTCAACACGTTTCTTTGACCTCTTGGAAGCAAAAGAGATATACCTTCCCACTGGGCTTTTCCTCTAGGATGGAAGTGGGTTTGAAATCAAAAATATGTTCTTGGAAATTTCTTTCCTTGAAGTGGGCTCTTGAAGCTATCTTTGCTTGTCTGAGTAATGAGCTGTGAGTTGCACCGGAGGCATAAACACAACCCTAAGTCTTTCACTGAAGAGGTTTGGGATCAATCACATGCTTATAATTAAACAGGTGTTTACTTGCTTTGCAGTGTTGCCAATCAAGGATCATCCCATCTCGATACTTGCCTTTTATGCTAAAAAATTACTACAAAACAGTTCTACGTCTCTGGCTGTTCCCAGTTAGCCAGAATGAATACTTTAAAATCCTTATCAACATAATGAATCTCATTCTCAAATAATGCAGGCTTTTATTAGGAAACTGCAGTCATATGTCTTTTCTTACTCAAGGCTGATGATTCTGCAAGTATAGACAAGATGAATGTGCGTCATTCTCCCTGGGATTCTGCGCATTCCTTATTTCTCACAGCTCCTTCACTTTTAGGATGGACATTCGCTTAATCAGAGCAGTCCTGCCAGTCATACTTACTCACTCTTGGAGGCATAACCTTAGCTAGTAATTAATTATGCTCTGAATTTGTTAATGAATTCAGGTTCAAGACATCTTGACATATGTTCCTCTCTTATGTCACGTACTGTACCTATACCCTAGTCAATGTAAAGGATTGTCTTTAGCAGGCTGATGTTCATGGCATGCTTGAAAAGATGGCTAAATTCTTTGAAGCTCTCCTCCTATAAGGTTAGGATCCCTATCAGCTCCTGGACTGATGGCAAATTATATGTCAGAGCTGCTAGGTAGCTTATAATATTGGTGCTTTCTGTGCTTTTTATCATAAAATCCCTACAGATTGCATAAGGTAAATATTCTCATTTTCCAGGAGGGCAAACTGAAGAGCAGCGGTGATGTTGCTTGCAACAGATACAGGGACTGGAGTAGTTACTTCAAGCCAAGAAGTTGCACTTCAGCCCTTGTTTTCCCTTTATTTGGTGGAGGATTTCACCGTAAACTGGTACACTGGTGCAGAAGGACCAGCACTAAAACTGTCCCTGTTTTCTGCCCACCATCTAATCAAGGAGGAAGCAGTCTGGCAGGAGCTGCTTTCCTTCTGACTGCGAGAAGACTGCAGCTTGCACAGGAGAGTTAATGCCTTTTTATTCTTCTGTGGGAGTTTATCTCAGTTTCCAGCCTATGAATATAAACATTACTTGGGAAAATGAAAGATTTTCTTATTGATAAGACATGAAATTAAATTCTCCTTTGATCTTTGCTGGAGACGATCATATACATAAGTCTCTCTGCTCAGGGAAAATGGAAGATTAGTTGTATTAAACATCTGGAAAATAAAACAAAAGCCATGACCATTTTCCTAGGGAATAATGGTGTCATGTTATGGTTTATTGGTATAATTTATCTATGCAATGTGATGAATGATTAAACAGATGAAAAGTGCCACTGTTAAAAGAAACCAACAGAGTTTTTGTCAGTTGTGACCAGATCCAAAACATGTTAAGTTCTTTACAGAGAGAGTGGTATGGTGCTGGAATAGGCTGCCTAGAGAGGTGGTGGATGCCCCGTCCCTGGAAGTATTCAAGGCCAGGTTGGATGGGGCCCTGGGCAACTTTGTCTAGATCATGCCTGGAGGTTCGTGGCCCTATCTGTGGCAAGGAGTTGGAACTCTGTGATCCTTGGGGTCCCTTCCAACCCAGACCATTCTATGATTCTATGTTGAACTCAATGAAATGCCTTACACTAATTTAAGGTGACTTTTGTTTTGCTTCATATAATCCTGAGTCTGCTGCATGAAAGCTGTTGTTCTGCGTTTCTCTATCATGACATAGATAAGTTATTTGGAAGTTAGAGCAAGAATCATGCCTATAAACCAAGTCTCTCTATCAGTTATGACTTGAAGCAGATATTTAATCCATTTAGATACCTAAAGAACCTTCTGGGCTTTTCAAAATAATGCAAGCACTTTTCTGCATGACCAGAAGGACTGCAGCCTGTACACTCCCAACTGGGCTCCTGGGTAAGTGCACATTTCATTTTGAAGAGGGTATTTAGTCATGAAGTCACTGAGATACGTTTGCAGTTGCTACCCAGAAAAAGAAATTATCTTCCTAGAATATCTTCTAGATTATCAGTAACTTCAATATGCAGACTTCAGTCAAACTGGGACTCCTGCTTTATCTGTGAGGAGTCAGCAATGGCTCTGGAATATATGGCTATAAAGTAATATGCCTTAAATACCATCCCAACCAGAAATTGTCTGCTCTGTTTTGTGTAGTACAATTATTATGCCAAAGGAATTGTGTTCTAAGAAAAAACAAACATAGTATTTTAACAGGTCTTGGAAAATGACTGCAACAACATATTAACAGGAAAGATGTTAGTGCCATGATATAAAACTTGTTAGCTGATACATGAAGCAGAGTAAATTGTTTTTCTCCACAGTAGCTTGGACTCATGGAACTGATGGTAAACTTATTTACAAAGTCAGTGAAACTTGGTAGTTATGTAAATCCAAATTTTAACTTGCCTTGGAAAAAAATGGTATTGACTTTTAAGAAGCAAGGAAAGAACTAATGTTGTTTGTGCATCTGGGGTGGCATTTGAAGGTTTCTTGAAATGCTTCGTTGGCTGAGAGGTGAAAATTTGGAACCTGTGAAGCCAGAGTGTGTAATAAAATGCCACCATTTATGGAAACTTTGTGTGTTACAAGATACTCCCAAAAGGCTCCTCGGTATAAAGTTTAAAGTTAAACAGTTAGTCGATGTAAAAGCAATTTAGTGTTTAAAACTGTGAAATGAGGAACAAAACCTGTCAAATAGCCAAGATAAATGCAGCTCCTTTTTCGTAGTAGTTTTCAGGCATATTCTAGGACTTTCGTATGTTGTCTTCCACCCATAATTTATGAGATGCCGTTTAATTGTCCTTATCTTCCATTGTGGAACTATGCAAGTAAAAGATCTTTGCTTCCAGGCAGCGTGTGGAATTTATTACAGTCAAATTAATGACTCAGACAATGTTAAAGATTATAGCATTAAAATGCTTTGTATATCAAGAACAGTCGATTATTAGTCAGCACAGTTTGTATTTAAGCTTTCTGAAATTACTTTGTTCTCAGGAGAAACTCTTTTAGGGCGGAAAGCCTGGTAACTGGGCATAGCTGTGTGCACCCAGCACAATCAAGGCAACATGGTTTACAAAGATGAAGCACACACACAGTGTCAGGCATGTGGTGAAGGTATCAAATTATATACACTCATTTTACTGTACTTGGACATTTCTGAAATCACAGTCATTCACTGCACAACCTGATCAATGAAACAGAGACTCTCTTGCCACCATCTCAAAGGTATAATCTTAAAAATAAGCAAGCACTAGGAGCAGCACTGCAGCCCCAGCTACGCACAAATGGCAGCTTGTCTACTCCAAAGGCTAGTTAAAAGGGCTGAATTCTGTACAGAGCCTTGATGTTACCTGTTAGCATTCATCAGCAATAACTCTGGATAAACACAGCGTAGTTACTGGGGAAGTGAAAACAAATCATCTCTGCTAGAGAAGACTAGTCATTAGACATCAGAGGTAAGGAACAGAACTACTTTTATGCCGATTTCTCTTTTATCTTTCTTCTTTCCTTTGAGGAAGGGAAAATGAGAAGACTGCATTTAGTAAATGTGGAACTAAATATGGAGTGACGGTTAGCAGTAAAAAAGCAGCCAGCTCTAGTCCTGTGCTGTCAGATGTGTACAGTATGCTTTGCTGTTGTCAGAATAAACTAGCTGGTCAAGCTCATTAAGGTGTTTAAGGCCTCACATAAACCTCCTCTTTCTGACATGAAGAATCATAAACTAATCTTAAAGGAACCTGCTGAAATCTTGAGCATTTATTTCTTTAGCAGCTGAACAGCAGTTGACTGATGGCTGCTGGAAGTGCTGTGGTGAACAGTAAAGGTCTTGGATTAAGAACTGGCTACCAAATTACAAGCTATGAGAAAAAATAAGCATCCAAGTCTTTATTAACATCAGAGGAAACAGTGCCCAGAGATAGCTGTGGACATTGCCAGAGTCCCCAGTAACCTCTCTGAGCTTTTCTACTTGAGAGATGCAAAGCAGTGAAAGCTACTCATAGTTTGAGAGCATTTTGTCTGGGAAAATGTAGAGGTTTTACTCCCACAGAATCTGACTACAGAATTTGTAATTTAAATTTGTAATTTAATCTGAGATGTATCTGATTTTCATCCATAATCAAGCAACAGAAATGCAAGTGCCTTTTGTCTTTTCTCTATCCCTTATCCATAAGGACACTGAGAAGGGCCAGAAAATTAAATTTCAAACTATGGAGATGGACCTGTAATTAAAGCACAGTAATCTCCATGGTCTCTTATTAGGTCCAGGCCAGAGGATATAGCTCCTCTAATGTCCTGCTTTCCTACTTAGGGCGCAAGAGCAAATATATTATTTATGTTTAGCAGTGGCTGACAGTATCTCTGTTTGTGGCTGCACTGCAGTTATCTTTAGACTTTGTAGCAGAAATGACCTACCTAATATCCCAGACGTCCTTTCCTTAAGGGTAGGGTAGACCGAGATGTCTCTGAAATAAAATAATCACATGTACAATCTAATTCTGCAGGCAGCCGAAGGGAGTAAATTTGTACCTCCCAAAATGCTCTCCTCTATGTAGACTGCACTATGTTGACAGGAACGTCGAGAAGCCGCGATGTGATGCCGTTAGTGCTTACTGAGTGAAGTAACATCACAGAATGCTTTAGAACTGCAAGTGAAATACCAAGTTAAAATTTTAGAGGAAATGCTTACTTCAAATATAACATACTCACAGACTTCGCTAAACTTTGATTTTTTTCATTGTAAAAAAATGCTCTAAAATCTTTAATAACTTCAAAGGTTGAGGGCTTCAGTTTTACAGTACCAAAATGCTGACTGAGCCTTTCCTCAGGACACATTCAAAAGCAAGAGCACAACTTGCTTTGATCAGAGACATCTTCTTAATTATATTATGGTTCTAGTGATGTCTGCATTGCCTTGATAACTGTGACTGGCAAATTTTACCCTTCCATTCCTCACACAGAATCACAGAATGTTAGGGGTTGGAAGGGACCTCGAAAGACCATCTAGTCCAACCCTCCAATCATACTGTAAAAATCATCACCCTCCACATACAACTCATGAGTTAATAAATTATCTCCTACATTGCTTGGCCTCACCTCTGATCTCTGATCAAACAGATGTACACCAGTACACCAGTGGAAAGCCTTCCATTCCTGCACAGCCTGACAGAAACCAGGACAGAAAAACAGCCCTTCCTAGGTGGTGTGTACCTGAGTCAACCACTTTGAATTTCTGAAACCTGTAAATTATACAATGTATTTTTGTTACATTTAATAACTAAGAACTATACTCAGGTCTACCAGGCCATGCCCATATTCACTAACAATATATGACGTCTATGTGAGAATGGAGAAGCTGAACCCTGCTGAGGACAAGAGAACCAAAGATTGCTATTATGCAATTTCATGCCCCTTCCTGGGGCTGCCTGGTTTTACAATCCTTACAAAAACCACAAAATATTCCACCTCTTAGGACTGAGAGTTAGGCAAAAGGAGATGCTGCTGAACTGTGGGTCTCTTCCTTACTACAGGTTTCCTGTGGGTGAGGCAATGAAAGGATTTAGAGAAATTGGACTAGGCCGAAATTCTGCCAACTGCACCAGATGAGAAAGGATGCAAAGCATCACAGGTCCTCACATAAATAACAAAGATCCAATAATTTGCACGTATTAGCACGTGGGTGTCATTGACATCATGTTCTGATGACAGTTACCTGAACTGCCCTCATCACCACCTTACCTGCCAGAGCCTCTTACTGTGCTTCTACCAACCCTGTCTCCAGCCTGCTCCCTCCTTGTTTCATTCCTTCCCTTCTAAATTCTATTCTGTTTTTCTATTTTCTTTAGTCTTTTCTTACTATATTTTTTCTTTCACCTCTCCCTGTCTCTGTCAAGTCTTTCTAACTTGCTGTCTTTCCTAATTTTTCCCAGCTCTTCTGAATTACACAGCTCCCTCTTTTCTTCAGTGCCAAAGCTACAGAAAACATACGAGTTTCTCTGTTCTTGTCTCTCAAGCATGGTGTTAAATTACTCATGGCGGTTGTGCAATTACAGAAAAAAGTTTCTTTAGTTAAAGCTGAAATTGCATAATCAAAGCCTTTTACTGTCATGCTGTACCAAAAGCCTCAACTGTTCACGTGGGAACTGAAATTTTGGAGGCTTACATCTTAACCAAATTTGGGAGGATTTTCACACCATGACACTGCAGTGGTACTTTCCCTCTGCCAAACTGCAATTTCTTACTCTCTAGTCTGAAGGTGTTAGAAATTTTAAATGAAATTTTCTTCTTTTTTTTTTTTTTTTGAATGATAAATTATTATTCACTTGCATCTTTCTTGAAATTGGCTCATCTGTTTAAGCTGATACTTTCCAAAATCTTTCAGCCTGAGGCAAGCACCCAGCACCACAGGAAATTCCTAGGAATGGTCAACACTGGCAAAGTTTTATAAGCAACTAAAAATAGGTCTTATTGTGGACAGCTTTGAATATGCTAGCTGTAAGAGGTACTGTCAGCTCCATGTGCATGAGACAGAGCAGAGAGGCTGGCTTTCTTTAAAGGTACCTTGGCAAAGACCTGCTCATCTCCTGAGGCAGTTCACATGCAAACTCTTTCTGGGCACAGTTCCAAACAGAGTGTGGAGTAAATGCTACTCCACAAGCCAGGACAGGATTGAAAAACTTGCTCTGTAGGCCTTGTGCTCTCAAAGCAATAAGCAAAAATGGTAGGGTGAGACTGTGGTTTAGATCCTCTACAGATGCCAGAGATTGCTGTCTCCAGCTGCTCAACGCCACCTCTTTTGGAGTTCATAATGTCTGTTGATTTGCCAGTGGCAGATACTACTTGTGGGTTACATCAGTTGGCTCACTGACATATGACATATGAAGGCCAAAAAAAATAATCAAAAAGCTGGAGAAAGTTTGAGGGGTTTTTTGTTTGGTTTTTTTTTTCCTGGAAGAACATTAGCATAGTTTCTATACTTTGGTGTAAAGGTCAGTTTACTACTAGTTTGCCTTACATAATTTATGCTTACAGAAATGTTAATGTTACTCAGTTCATCTTCAAGTGCTGGTAGATTAAGCATTATGGTGATCTTAACCTCAGCTCTCCAGCACCAAATCAATATGAACCAATGGTTTTTCTGATTAGCCCTATATTGATTTACTTTAATCCAAGTGTCACATTTCTCCCTAGTAGCAGCAATCCCTCAGGAATGCCATGCCTTCCTTGGTTATAGATGATGAAATTATCTTCATTACCACCTTTTTGTTTGTTTGTGTGGCATAGCTACCATTCACAGGTACTGTACAGGCTGCTTCTCCATGACAAACAGAAATCTTAGTTGCCTTATTGCTTTACTTTGAACTTAGTGGCATCATCTTTTAAGAAGATGACTTAATTAACTTTTAAAACTTTTAATATAGATGTCTGTAACTGCATGAACAATTTTTAATATTAATGAGCTGAATACAAGTAATTTCTAGAAAGAGATGAGTACGGTGTGTCATCAACAGGGGCTGACTGCACAAGAATGTACTATTGCCTTCCAGAACTAGGTCTCTTGAGAAAAAAAATATCTCAGGCCTAATTGAAACCTATTTATGCTATGTCTGTGAAGAAGCTATCAATGACTCAGTGAGACTTTTTATTTTGTGATGGAGTTTTATGAGAGGGCTAAGAGGCATCAGGGAGAGATCTGAAAGCCAAGGTGGATACATTCCTTTTCAATCCTACTGTTGTTAGTGAGAACACCACAGGCTAAATTACACCATCATTTAAATTGTTTGCCTCCATTTATTTCTTTCTTAAAAGGCATCTTTGGATAAACCTGTCCAAATCTATTAGTTTTCAGCAGGATTTGCACAGGTGTAACTGAGGACAGCCTGGCCTCCAGCAGTTCATGCTACTGCAGGTGACAGCCCACGAAAGCATGTATAATCAACACATGACTGGAGCATCTCTGTCTTTTCTTGTCCTTACTGAATAGAAGTTAATTTTTGGGATCACAAAATTATATGCTTGTCACTGCTTCAGTAAAGTTAAATTGTTTTATTACAAATGGAATAAATATTCAGTCACCGTAGCAAGAATGATTCTTTTTCTCTTCCAGATCAGTTCTGTGCCAGCAGATTACCCTGTACTGACTTTGGTGTTCCGGTTAGTCCAGTTTTAAATTCTCCAGCAGCAAGGCATCCATTGTTGTTATTTAAAGGCTATTTTATTTTAATAGCTCCTACTCAGGGGACTTTTCAGCTTCCCTATTTTTTTCATTTTACATTAGCTAAACCTGTGCACATTGCAAGGAGTAACATACTAAAGAAACTTCATTCTCTCTTCTCAGCATAAAATACTGTTAAAGCCCAGCAGTTTGATGTGCCTGGCTGCTCACAGGAATCAAACTTCTTGAAGAGGTATGGAACACCTACAAACTGTATTTGACTATGTTTTATTCTCTTTAATCCCATTTAACATAGTCACTTAAAATACATCTTGCTGAGAAAGTGACTTTTGATCCAAGACCGGCTTAGCAACTTTTGGGACCATCTAATCAGGCGGCTTGAGACATGCTTTGAGTTAAATGAAGGTGAAATGATGCTGTTGGGTGCCTGAATTAATACCTAGGAAATAATGACTATTTTGAATATAGGGGCTTACCTATTTCAGTTACCATTCGGGGGTGGTTTATGCTATGTAGGTTTCCAAGGAAGAAGGAGTAGGTGTTAAATTGTGCTCATGTATCAGCTGTGCTAGAGTAAGGGTTAATACCTTTGTGATTGTGGCAGCTGTGTAGCTGATTTCTGAGAGGCCTTTTTTGGGAGAGGAGGTTTAAATTCTGCTTACCTGCTTAAGCAGCTTTTCCTGTGGTGGATGCCTGGAGGGAGGGTACTTCCGTCTTGCCCTCGCTCAACTTCTCTTTTGTTGTCTCAGAATAGTAAGTTAGGTAAGTTGGAATGATTTTGCCTTTTGTTGTTGTGAGAGGTGGCCTGTGGTGTATGTATTTAATGTTTTGGGGCAAGATCCCTGGAGGTATCACTGACTGGTATAGAGTACTGGCAGTGTGTTGGCCTGGGTTCCCTAGCCCCCTGGGTTCACAAGTTGGTCTCTGCTAGGGCACCTCTCCCACTCCCCAGAGGCTCACCCAAGGTATATTTGTCACTGTCTTCTCTTCTTCGTTTTACCTAGCTGAGCAGTCCTGACAGCAGCTTAGAGATGTTGCCTAAACCTTGGCAGAGAGAGCTGATGGAGTTACTCAAGAGACTAACTGGTTTTGTCTGGGCTGTGCGCTTCTTTTAGCTTTTGCTGGTCTTGGCACAGGGAGCTGTTTGTTGTGGGTGTGATCTGCTGCTGCGGCTCTCTTGCTCTGCCTGCAGTGAGGGTGAGCTAGAGCTTAACCCTCGAGTGGAGGTGAATCTTATTACTGAGGTGTACATTAATCTCTGACAAGCATGCTGTGTATCTTAGTGTGTTCTACTGGATCCAAATGAATTATTTTTCCTGTGGACAGTAATCTACTTTAAATATAGCAAGCATCTACACAGCACGTGAGGAGACAAGCAGGCGCTTCTGCCAGCATGCTACAACTATATATTAGTGGGATAGTTCTTACAAAAAAGCTAGCTCAGCAAATAGGAAAGAAATGATGTTTTGTCAATCCTGTACTGGATCTGCCTACCCTTATTATACATATAAGGTTGTATAAGTAATAAATCAGGAGCAAGTAAATTGTATGATGGCAGAAAGCCAGTCAATCATTTCTAATCATCACATTAAACTTGACAATGCCTTTAGAAACTGCTTCTGTTACAATGGGGATGAAGGTAAACTTCCTAGCACACTATCTACCAGCTGCTGTGCTTTCAGAGGTCTGATAAGATGATACTAGGGTTGAAAGATAAGCATCTGATTTAGTTTGTTGGCTTATTTTTTTAAAGGGAGCAAGTAAATCTGACAAACATGGTAGGTAGTTTGAGAGTGATTTGGGAACAAAGCATGTGGTAGAAAGCCATTTGTTAGGCTTCACAGAAGCAGAAAATCAATTTGCCTCCTACAAGGGTGGCTGTTATCTCTGGTGTGCATACTTACTGCCCATGTCAGTCCATCATTTCTGTGGCCTCTTGGTTAAAGATATTACATTCTTTAATGAAACTTAGTTAATTTTCCTAAATGATCTCCAAGTCAATTACTATTTAAAATACAAAGTAAATGCACTCTCTAACATAAAAGAAGATTGATCTCATTCTGCTAGTGTAGAGGGTCTGCCAGCATATTTTATGGACTGTATAGAGAAACTGAGATTTGTAAATCCAAAAGGCATATGTTCTGTTTGCCTTTCCTCTATACTTCTCCAATCAGCTACTTTTTCACAGTGACCCTCCCTTTTGGAATGATATCCTTTTTAATGTACTCCTCTTTCTGCTTCAAAACCAATCTGAAATCCTGTTTGCCCTGCAAATGGCTCCAGTCTTAACAGCAACATACTTATTCTAAAATAATTGTTTCATTAGCCTTCTGGCTCTTTGCCTGAGATTATGTATATAATATTACCTTTGGTAAAATGCTGTAAATTTTGTTTGGGTTTTTTTTTTCCAGTGGAGGAAAACTGATAACTTCCCTGCTCACTGAAATGAGGTGACTTCAAGGGATAGACTACGAAAACTGTTTAATACAGTACCGACCATCTGTAGAATGGATCAATGTTAAACTGGGAAAGAGGCTAAAAGATACAATAAGATTTCTCAAATTTGCATTTGGCTAGGAAACTGATGAATATTCCTATTATTAGGATAAGCAGCACTGGATTTTAACCAAGGAAGTCTAAATGTAGAGACAGGTGAAATTCTAGTATCTTTGAAGTTCGTCTCTCATCCAGCTCTAAAATAGCATTAAGCTTAGGGAGTAGGGGGAGATGCTTCGAACTGACTGTTGGTATGTAATTTACAGAAGTGAAATGGTGGGATCAGTGGCAGGACTGGAACCTGCATGACCTAAATTATCCAACCACAATTTCTGGTTTTTCTTCCCAAGATCTGATCTCTGCTGGTTACTATTTGCCTGTGATGCTGGGACCTTGCTTGTATGTTGGTTGTTCAACTTGAATGGAGATGTTGGGTATGGAACTGTTTAGAAGTTAAACTATGAAACATAAGGAAAATTTAATTTGTATAAGGAGCTTTTCTTCACTGATATTGCTGGGATTGTGTACTGCTGTATGAGACTGAGGTCAAATCGTAATGTCATGTGAATATAGAATTTTTAATATGGTAGAAGAAAGAAAGGAATTAATTGTCACAATTTTACTGAAATATTTATCACTGTTAAGTAGGGAAAAAGATAATTACATTCTGCCTTGCTTTTGCCTATTGATCTTACTGAAGTGAGCTGCACATTTTCCTATTAATCCACCTCCTCATGTATATGCCTAATGAAGCTTACAGGAATCCCATGGGATGTTTTATTGGAGAACACAATACCCCTGTTTTGTTTCAGGCTTCAAGTTTGCTTTGTATCAGATACCAAGTTTCTAGGGAAGCACATATTTGAAGTAGGAAGTGAGGAAATGGCCCTCCTGTCTATCAAACTCATTTTAAAAAATACAACAGAGTAAATATGTATTTAAACGTTTTGGTGATTAAACCACGACAGATTATAAACAGGGTTAATCTAACAAGCTAATTGCACAATGACTTTACTACTTGCTAGATTGGCAAATTTACCATGTAGACTCATACCTTTAAAACTTGCAGTAAGAGCTGAGTCAGCAGCTGCCCAGTTTGAATGGCAGAGTGAACAGTTCAGCATATTTTTATCAACACAGATTACAGAATCGCAGAATCAGATTGATTAAGAAGCATCTTCATCTTCTCAGAATTATTTATTTGTCCAAATCAATTAGCCTTTTTTGCCTTGCTTTTTCCTCTGTTCCACCTCTTGGCATAGACTAGCAGTTGTGGAGGCAGGTACCACGTGCCAGCTCTGTGTTTTTGCTGTGCTGGTATGGCTCCGTACCACTGAGGGATGTTCCTTGACATCATTCCAAGTAAAAAAAAAAAAAAAAAAAACAAAACTGGTTGTTATATAAACAGTCAAATTCTGGAGATTGCTGGTGAGTTTTTCCAGTACTAATTTTGACTTTGCAGAATTTGGTGACTGGCTGAAAAAGAACAGTGAATATTGCAATAAATCCTTGCTTTTCACACCCTTCTTATTTTTGTTTCTGACTTTGTTGCTGCTCTAAGTTCTTCCTTGGGTTCCTGCTGTGCCAGCTCTCTCGTCATCCTGCTGAGTGAGGCCCCAAGCTATGGTGGTGCTTCCATGTTGCTCTTGCCTTAAAAAAAGGCACAGAAACACAGAGGTATTGTGAAGATAAGAATTTCATGAGAATGCAGGAAACTGCTAAAAACAGTGGTCTAAGACAATCACTGACAAAGCCAGTGGAAGTGTTGAAGAGTGTATTTGTGGCCTGGTTATGCCCAGTGGTGGCAGGCATTGGGGAAATACTGAGAGAAGGAGTGAAGGGTGGGATGGTCTGGAGAAGGTGGGAAGAGACAGTCAGAGAAAGGGTCCCCACTGGTGTTTGGCAGCTCTTTCACACTTCTCTGTCTCATCCAGAGAGCTGTGTGCCCAAGGGATGGGGGTCACACTCTGACCTCCCATGTGCTGATGTTCGAGATGGTTGTTGCTGTGGGAACTGCCTGTCAGCCTGTGTGTTACATGCTGCCTAAAATGGTTGCTTGTGACATGTCTCATGGTGAGCAGAGCTTGATCTGGCAGCATGACTCCCTGGGGAGCATGTTCTCTGAGCAGGTGTGAGGCCTGGGATAGAGGACTCATCTCCTGAGCGGAGACCTCCTTGTCACTGCTGTGACAGCCTCGATGGTGCCCCATGGCTGGGAAGGGCAGTGAGATGAGCTCCTCTGAGAGTGCTGATGGAGGAGGTTGGCAGTGTAAATTTATTTTGGCTCTCCTTTTGGAGATGTCCTTTGAATTGTTTTCAGACTACAGAATTCAGACATTGTGTCGGTGAAAGCAGCATGGAAATCCATACCTCCCTATTTAGGTCCTTGAAAGCCCACAAGACCTGCAGCCATGCCTGGCATGTTGCCCAAGCACGGCTGTGGAGGGATCCTAGGGGCTAGGCACAAACAGCCTTAGAACCTCACTGCTGTGCCTTTTCTTTCCTTAACTGTTGTAAAGGGTTTTTGTTGATTTTTTTGCCTCCCATCTTGCTAAAAGAATAATCTTAAAATAGCATACTGAAACCTATGCAGAAGTATATGGTGAAGTGCTTCAGTTTAAGCTCATAAATGCTTTATCATCTGTGTATTCAGTGTACAGCTCTGTTACTTAAGCAGCTGTCAGAAAACAGAACTGCTTTGGAGAATGATAGATTCTTCAGGCATCATTTCAGTTTATTTAAACTTAACCCCACAATGCTTTAATAAGCTTCACTTTTTTACATAGTCACAAAATGAATATACCTTTCTGAGTTAAAACAAGATGCCTTTTTTTGTTAGTTTCAAATGAAAGCAGTAGGTTGTTTTGAGAACATGTCAAAAATGTTAGTATATCTAATTGCTTCGTTCCCTGGTCATGTATACATGTGGTGCTTTGAGTCTGGATTTTGTTTCCAATCTTGTCCAGTTTGTTTTGATATCAAAACATATAGTATGTTGATTTAAACTAATGTTTGTAACAGATGCAGCTGAGTCATAGTTTGGATAAAACTTTGTGACCTATAATTTTAGGACTAGTATTAGAATGGTTTTGGTTGGAAAAGACCTTCAAGGTCATCAAGTCCAACCATTTGTTCAGTAAAACTGTGTGATTCCACTAGATAAAATAAAAGAGAATACAAGTTACTTATTTTTTTCTGTCTGAATGGTACTGCTGGGATCACCAGAGACTTGATAAATTTTATTATTTCAGGTGAATTCTAGCTGCCTTATGGTTCTTCTATTTTCATTGTGGGTGCTGTCTTGCAAACAACAAGCCTTCTCTACTTCGTATCCTGTGTATGTCTTGTTAGTAAACTAACCAGACTCTAGATTTCTGTTGCTTTTTCCTTAAGGAAGTCTTGGACGTAATTTGTCCAGAGAATATTGACCACGGTGACAAAACTCTCTCCTTGTGTTGAAAAATATCAGAGTTCTAAGCAGCCAAAACACACGTGGCCGTCTTCTCCCTTGGGAATGTGTAAAACAATGCTGGCATATCTATAGCTCTCTTTATCATTACAGGCTGATAATACTATACGTTGGTTTTAGAAGGACTCCTACTGCCTGACCTCGTATATCATGTAGGAAGATTTAACAGATAGCTCTAGAGTCATACACAGTAGCTAAAACAATTGCTGATCTCTAATCTTCAGGTTTGGATTTGAAGACATGTCGAGTGTTGGAAGCCTGACATGTTTTGATAAGCTTATAAAGGTTAATTGCACATTATTTTACCTGAAAATTTGTTTCATTTTCTGGTCTGAAATTTAGAGCTACTGTGGCAAGGGGCAGATGCCTGCACAAAAGGTGTTCCAGTGGGAACATTCTTGGGGCCACAGTTCATTATGTTAATGCATTTCCTCTTGGGTAAATTCTGGCAGGAGACCCGTGAGAGCTTGCAGTAGGTAATGTGATGCTGGGGAGACAGGCCATAAGAAGCTGAGAGACAAAGACTAGAGGCAAGAAAGGAGAGCAAGAGGCTAGATTCAGGATGACGCGTTTTTAGGGTATTTCTCCAATTAAATTTGATTTGAATTTGAACTATGCGCTTCTGCAGAAACCTATTTGTCAAAGAAACATAACATGCAGTCTAAGATTGGAGCTCTGTAAACTGCTGCTCAGACTAGCAGTGCAGATCTGAACAGCTTGAATACTGCATGAGCTAGGATGTGGTTTGAATTGACAGTTGTGATGATAATCTCTTAGCAACTTTCTGCAGTGTGATAGGACATAACCTCCTCTGCCAAATGACATGGTATCCGGTTCACAAATAAACTGGAAAAGGAATTCCTAGTGAACAGAAATAAGAAACTACAGCTAAAGAAGCAAAGCTATTGTATTCAGTCCAGTAACTTGAAAATTGTTCTGAAAATGGAACCCTGGCTTGAGATGGTGACAGAGTTACAGTAACTAAGTAATGCTGCCCAGACACTTTGCCTGCACAGGCTGGATGTACTCTGAATGCCTCGGGGACAACTCGGGGGGAGCATCACCTTCAACAGGTGACCCTGCACTCTCTCTGTCTCTGCTGCCATGGTTGGTCTGTCCAGAGCCTTTGCAGCTTGTTGTGCAGGGCCATAGCAACTTCAAATTTGTAGCTAGAGCCAGTTTTATGCTGAACAGGAGCAAGGTAGCAAACCTGCCTATGGCATTGTCTGAACAAGTGTTGCTTTTATCTATGGACTAGTGTTAAAGAGGTTCCCTCTTGCATTCCCCATCCTATATGAATACAACTGCAGTACGTACAAGTACTTACACATTTATTTTATATTTTTGCACAGGTGAGTTAGGGAATGCAATGGTATTTCAGTGGAAGTCTGGCAATGATTCTAACAGTGATATGACTCTTCTGGTGAGAAAATTCTAAACTAGCATCATTGCTGAGCCACAGACTTTCAAATGTAGATGAGACCTAAGCATTGTACTTGTAAAGGGAAGTAGATTTAAGGGCTCTGCTTGGATTAATTCAAAATATCTTTTGTTTTTTTACACAAAGATTGCTTTGTTTTCAGTGCTGAAATATGGATGTTGTGCAAAAGAAATGATGGGTTTTGGAGAAAGTTAATTTGCTGTTATGTACTGTTTGGTTTACAACTTAACTAGCAATGTGGTCAAGAGTGCGAAACTCTCCTGTGCAGACTGTAAGCCTGCTGAAATGCATGCCGTGTTTGATGGGCACCCAGAAGTTATTTACTCAATAGCTAGAAAAAGTCACTCCTTTGAAAAATACTTGCATTTAAGCGAACAATTACTGTTGCTTGGAGTTATTATTGCCCTACGCCCTGTGATTATGTATCTTCTACTTTGCTTGTGTTAATGTAAAACAGTTTTCCTTCTAAAGTGATAGTTACTTTGTAGTGGCTTAAAAAACTGTGTAAGATGCAGTGTAATGGTTGTTAAGGCCTTGTGCATCCAAATTTAGAAACATTTTCTTACAGTGGGTTTCAAAGTCTACGATTACTTTTTGCTTGAAAAAGAAATCACTAAATCCTGTGGAAACAACCTGCCAAGACATGGGGGATTTGAGGCAAACTAAAATAGAAAGCAAATGCCTTCTGGCGGTTTACTATATAATAGCTTCTATTCAGTTTTTAGGCAGTTGCAACTCTTGTTGATGCTAAGAAGAGTTGGATTTATTTATATGTCAGAACTTCTATAGTTTCAAAGATATTGAAGTGTATGAAACAATCCAATGTGCTTTGAACTTATGTGAAGTCTGAAAACTTATTTTCTTCATAGTTCTCCATTTGCATTTAAGATTTAAACTTGAAAAAAATTTAAATTTACAGTCTAGAGTTAAGGTTCTGTTTTCCTCCTATATGTTTAAATAAATATTACTGCTCATTCTCTTGTGAATTTATGGTTTGAGAGCAATGTCTAGCCTCACTAGGTGGATACTGAAGTTGAGAGCATTTTGAAACTTATGTTTGAACAAGTGCAAGCCTATAGCTACAAAGTGCAGACACTTCTGCCATTGTGTTTTTGATATGGAGGGTTTCAGGATCTTCAGGTTGTGTATTAGCATTTTTCCATGTTCCTGTGGAAAACCCATTTCTTCCACATATCCTAGAATATTTTTGGTTAGAAGGGACCTTTAAAGATCATCTAGTCCAACTCCCCTGCAATGAGCACGGACATTTCAACTACAGCAGGTTTCTCAGAGCCCCATCCAACTTGACCTTGAATATTTCCAGGGATGGGGCATCTACCACCTCTCTGGGAAACCTGTTCCAGCATCTCACCGCCCTTGTTGTAAAAAAAATTTCTTCCTCATATCTGGTCTGAATCTGTGCTTTTTTAGCTTAGAACCATTACTCCTTGCCCTATCACAACAGACCCTTCTAAATAATGTCTTTTGCATAGCTTGGCAGATATTGGCCCAGACATTTATTAGTGTAAGCAATGTTGCATTCTAAAATTTAATTGAGCTATTTTGATTTTTAACCCAAAAAGGAATTGGCTTTTGGTTTCTGTGAATCTTATTTGATTTGATTTTTCAAATCTTAAGGCAAAGAATAGAAAAGAAAATAAATCCAGAAGTTCATAACTTTCTCTAGCTTTTCAGAGTGCAAGTGAAGTGACAGAATTTTCTTCAAAGCATTAAAGTTGAATGTGAAGGTGTGTGCCTCATTTTGATAATCCTTGAAGTTGTGTGCTTATCAAATGTACTGGGTGAAACTCTATAGACAGGCATTATACAAGTGACTGTTTTGTGGAAACTAGTGTGGAAATAGGAGTGATCCATCTTTCAAGTTACAGAATGTGTACCACTTCTGAAACATCTGTTAAGATATAGAGTCCATGCTGGTTTCCTTTATTTCCAAGACTAGAAGAGGGCAATTGTGAAGAATGCTATAGTACAAGGAACTTCAACCTGTGATCTTTAATCTGACTGAACTGCAAGTGATCACAGAGACATCAAAATATCTGTGAGATGTTTGCCAAAAGTTGAAGTGCTGACAGGCCTAGCTGGAATCTGGCTCCTGGTGATTGTTAGCACTTGCTGGCAACAGCAGATACAAATTGCTGGAAATTGCCAGTGAGCAATTTTAATGCTAAAACTACAGTTCTGTGAATGAAACATGTTCTGTTTAGCTCAGTGATAAGTACTGCACTAGTCATGTTTCCCACAAACACAACTCTTCAATCAAAGTAACTAGACTTGTCCCTTTGTCCCCTCCTCCTTCCCTTTACCTTCTCCAATTTTGAGGTTTCAACAGAAGTGTCCTGATTAGAAAGCTCATTCCTTGTCCATGCTGTTTGAGAATGCCTTTGGTTTCTTGTTTGTTTTGGAATCTTGTTGGTACAGGAATGGGCAATGGCAATTTGAAACGTGCTCAGATGTTTTAATTGAAAAAAGATATTATGCTGTAACTCTACCACCTTTTCAAAGTGGTAGAAAACTAGCAGTGAGTATGTGTGGGGGCAATTAGGAATGTATGAGATGAACTGCATAGCTTCAGACATTCCATTCCATAAGATAGTTTATTTCTGGTCAGAATCTAATATAAAGATAATAGGAGAATACAGTGTATTTTTCATGAACCTTATTACTCTCATATGATGATGAATTTTCCCTTTTATATAGCATTCCATTGTGGTTAACAGAGCTCTTAATGTGGTTCCTTCATCACTTCTAACTTTGATTTCTGTAGTTTTACAGACAGTTTTACCTTCAGTGAGTTGTAGCTGCTAGAAGGAAAAAGTAATTCACCCTTTGTTCAGCACTACAGAAACACATAGGCTACACTTTTGCCTGTCTACAGTTCCTTGATACCTTAACTGCATTGTGCCTGGACTTTCAAGAATTTAGTGCAAATACAGAACATGAAGTCATTTTTGTAAAGTAGATTTGTTTGTATCCACATTGCTCTTCCATCGCTCTGTGGGTCACCCATCCCCTGTCATGGTCCTTCTCAACTGCTGCTCCTGTTTCTTTTAATTTTCCCCCTCTAACAAATCCTTATTGTAGCTGCAGTGCCTCTGGCAATATTTCTCCTGTTGTCTTGCCTTAATAACATCACAACTTCCCTGGAGCGCGGCCTTGCAATGCTGAGTTGTGATCAGCTCAGTATATCAAGGTCACACAGCCACCCTGCCTATGCACTTTCTTCCTCAGGGAGATGCAGCGTTGTCAAGGACTGGAAATCTGCCACTCTCCTTGTGATTTCTGACCCAAGCAGATATGCTTTCAGATCAGTGTGGTCTATACATCACCTAAACTGATATATTTTGCAGGCATTGTTTAGGGTTGGCTTCCAAAATCGTATACTACTCTTTAGAGGAAAGCAGACCCTATTGGAATGCTGAATGTTTTAGTAATGGGCATTGTTCTTCACTCCAGAAGTACTTCACAGGTCATGACAACCATCAGTAAATATTAATTTGCTTCATTTAAGTTGTTTTACCAGTGATTTTAGGTCCATATGGACAGCTGTTGTAACAGGATTGAGAGATCTAATTCTTTTAAGAAGGAACTTGATTTGTAGAAGGGAGACTGAGATTGTTATGTAATGCCACCTCTTTTTTAAATGGGTGTTACATGGACAAAGATGTATAATGTTCAATTAAAGCTTGTGTGTTTGTGTGTGAAAGATTTTTATACTGTATGCTTTATAGATTTTTATACTGTATGCCTTTTCATCCAGAAATTAGTGCTGCAGCTTGGCCCAGCAAGCATTTAAACAATGCCTAATGTTAAAAAAAACATATAGCTAGTTGAGATGGGTGAGGACTACCTTGATTTGAAATGTTTTCCTGGATTTGATCCAGAGGGGCAGACTGTGGGAGGTGCTTGATTCTTGGCATATTCCTAAGAGGTAAAAATGCCTCACTTGCCCTGATGTAATTACAGCTCCCCCTCCTCCTTTGTCAAGCCTTGTCAGCTGTAAGTGTGGGATATGGCATCATAATGATAGTAGCATGCTCCCTGCAGTTCTTCAACTCTTGTCGACGGGAGGAGACTTTTAAAAATTGCTAAAGGGTTTTCATTGCAGATCTTCCATTGGGAGCCAGTTATTCAAAACTGCAGATCCTGTTATGAAGTTGACAAAATCATTTGACCACACTGATGATTAATTTATCAAGGGCTTAAAGGCATTAAACCAGTGACCTGATAAAAATCATCGGTGTCAGATAAAGGGATGCCTGCATTAACAGAGCTGAGGCCTTTTAACAGCTTTTAGATGGAACGTATGTGTTAAAAGAATGGTAAAAATGACAGTGTTCAGAGGATGGGGTGGCCAAAGTGATTTGCAGAGAAAAATAGTGTGGTATTTTTGCATATAGATTTTGACAGTTGCCTATACTAATCTAGGGCTGCAGTGGCAATGAGAGATAAAAGCTGGAGAAAAATAATTCTCAACCTCTCTTTCTTAAGAAAAATTAAATTCTTTCTGTATTACTAAATGATTGGGTAATAGGAAAGCCATCTCATTTTGCAGTTTTGGATCCTTGCATCCATCTAAAACTTCATTTAAGATCTTCCCAGCAAAAGTGTATGCCTGAGAATAGCACACTTAGTAAAGGGGTCTTATTCTGCATATTCCTGAAGGCTATTTTGTGCTCTGATATTGCTGGTTGTCTCCTGGCTCATAGCTGTTCATAACATTTATGTAGAGAATTTCTGTGAATTCCTCACTGCTTAGTCTAGATAGCACTGTTAATCAAGAATCAGGAGGATTTAAATATTAAGTAGAAACTGGGCTTTCCTATATGAAATTCTGCAATTCAAAACACATTGTAGGGAGGTAGACTTTTAACATATAAGTTCTTTTTTTTTTTGCTAATCAATCTAAAACTTGCACCTGTGAAACCCATCTGCATTAGTATCAGCACGAGTTCTCAAACACTTTGGTGTGCAATATTCTGAACTGGCTTTTTGAGGAATGAAGGCAGTCAGTTTGCATTTATTTATAGGTTGACTGTCACAGACTGCCCTGGAAAGGGTTACTTGCTCACAGGCAGTGCTACATCAATCCGACAGTATTGTTTAATATATTGAGACTAATGTTATCAAGCTTTGTAGACCTTTGTATCACAGGAAGAACTATCCCCAATTTCTTTAGCACTAGCTATTCAGAATTATTTGGGTGGGATTTTACTCTTTGCTGATTTTGCTCTTCTCCAATGCCTGTATATTGTCATTTTCATTATATTTTAAGATTGTGATTGTCATAATACTACTTCTTCCTTTACAATAGCCTGGACTGATATAAGTTTTAAGCAGTAATTAATTCTACATTAGACATTTTATATGCTTCAAGGTAAGTTCACAACAATTAGATTTTAATGATTATGCATAAAACTAAAGCCACTAGTCCCTGTCTAGAAAATGCCCACTGTGTTAAGTCTGTTATTGCAAGAAGATAGGAGTAGCAATTTGCATTTGTGGTGGCTAAATAACATAATTTGCCTGAATTTTTTTCCAATTTGTACTGTTCAATAATGCTGTAAAGAATATGAAGTATTGGGAAACCCATGTAAATAAACAGAGGCAGTTGTTGTAGTGCTGCAGTTAGTAAATGACCCTGAAGGAAGAAACAATCATTACAATTAAACATAGTGAGGTGCTTTTGTTTGATTTCTTAAACTGTCTCCCCCTCAAAAAAAAAAAAAAAGCATTGGATTTAAGGAGGGAAACAATCTTCAGATTGCAGCTGGATTGTAAATTAAATAGCACGACTCCTTTACCTTCAAAATAACTGCTGGTTTATGTTTATTAGCAGACAATGTACGTCTGCTGATGTCTTCTTTGCATTATTTTAGGCTTGTTCTTAGCCAGCCAATCTAGAGTTTATTTACTAACACAGTGTTTCTTGGGGCACTGATACTGACAATACCTATCCAGGAGTTATTTCTCAATGGTGGTAGATTGAAACACAGCATAGATTTAGCTAATTTTTATTATTCTTTCACTTATTTAAACAATTCTGTCCTCAAATACTGTAGGAGTGAGAATCAGAACTTCAAAAAAATATTAACGGTGTGGAATATAGGAAAAGAAAGGATTGTATTTTTGTTCAAATGCCAGTATTATTATTGTACTTAGTTCACCACGATAATAGAAGAATAGTGGTATTGGGAATTTTTTCATTGTGCTTGAGTGAAACTGCCTCTTCTAAACTTCTCATTATATACTCTTGTATATATTATGTGCCTTTAATGTTTCAAAATTAGTTCATTTAGCAATTTAGACTTTTAAATGTTATAAGTTTTTAATACGGACACTGGAGTTCACACAGAAAAGAGGGTTTTTTGAGACAGCCTGCCCATGAAATTTTGACACTGGCTTTCTACCCTCATTCAAACTGTCTTTTTCTTCTTGTGTAGCTCTACTTACTGGCAAAGTTATTTTTGTTGTCAAGACTGACCAAATAAAAGCTAGTGAATCTTTTTAAACCCGAGTCCTTTAATATAAAATCACAATTTTGTAAGTTCCCTCTTGTACTATCCTGGTAAAAGATTGTTCTGCTTATTATGTGACAAACTTTCTTACAAGTCAATAACCTGCCATCTGTGTCTTGTCTCAACATGAGGTTTTGTGTAATATGTTCTTCAGATAACACTGCAATTGGAGTTTGGTTTACAGTTTATGATGGTAATCCTTCAGAGGAACCTACTGTCAAGAGGACTGTGGTTTTGGGTGGGTTTTTTAAGCAATATTTTGAAGTGTTCACATTTGTTACCGAAATGCTGAACCAGCATTATTCTAGGTTTAGTTTTAGAGGGAAAATGTCATTCCATATTCCTCCTTTAATGTTCCAATAAAAGTGACAGTGGTAATTCATTGAGAATCTCTTCCAAATACCTGGTTATGTTTGACTCTTTCCTTTTTTTATTTCTTTCGCTTTGATTTAAGGAGAACTTTTAAAGTAGAATCTGAAGAGAAAGAGTCAAGGAGTGATTCCCCCAGTGTACTAGAGCCTTTGTAAGCCCCAAAAAGTAAGCTGGAAGGGGAAACAACCACATAAGACAATCGGCTCTCTGTAAAAGTTGCTGTGTAAACATTTTTCCAAGATTCTCAATTAGCAAGGCACTGATATTTAATGTATTGTGTAGTAAAATAATTTAGTTTTTTCCCTTTAACCAGCTTTTGTACATTGCTGTAATAGTATATGTCTTTTGAGGAGAGATGCATTAGCATTTATTAATAGTAGTTGTCACAGGAAAAATCTCACTGAGATATCACTTCTTGTCGTTGAGTCAATCTGGAACAGAATGTTAGAGAAAGGATTTTCTGTTATGTGTATCTGTATCTGCTTTTCTTTGGTTGTTCCTCTTTAACCATCTGCCACAAATGGCTTAAAGTTTAATTCAAAGAATTCCATCCCCATATTCTTAAATTCATATATGCTGTTTATATTTTAGTCTTTATACTATTATAAATAACCCTATTTTCATTTATTACCTTATCACTGTGATTCTGCACGATTTATTGCACAGAAGTGCACATTCATGTCAAGACTTAGAATTTGTAACTCGAGCATTTTAGAGCTCCTTAAATGAGGCAGCAGATGCACAAGTAAGATAACCCTGTTACCCAGCAAGCCCTCGGGATTCTTCCTCCACATTTTTACACACTACCTCCTCTGCATTAATGGTTCAGATTCAATTTGTTCAGATTGAAGCTGAGCACAGAGTCAATTTTTATTTGCCTTGAGGGTTTTGTTCAAAATGTGGCAGAAATTATTTAACAATTAGGGCAAACTGAATTAAGGTTGCAAAATTTATTTCATTTAAAAAAAAAGCTCCAGTGGTATTAGACAAGGAATGCCAATAAAACATTGAATCACTTGTGCAAATAGCATAGCAGCTTTTAACTATGCAGATAAAATTCCAATAACTTGAAGGGCAATTTTAATATATTATGGCATATATTAATTGTATTCAAGCATACTTGAGATAGTAGTTCAGCAGTTTCTTCTGTTATGGGCTGCTGAAAATGGAGCACTTCTGCCAGTGTGGATCCTTTGCTTACATGACCAAGTGTGAGCTGATGAGCAATCCTTTCTGCATTTTATCTGGGATCCTTCTCTATGTTGCTGGTGACTTCCTCCAAGGCAGGCCTGTCTTTTGTACTGATGTGCTCAGAATAGGGAAGTATCTTTGATTTCAAGTTCGGCCCCTAATCAATCTCTTGGTGCAAATAATAAATGGTAAACTCCCTGAGCAGAATGCTGGGCTCAAAAGACTTTCAGTCTGGAGTCACTGAAGTGAATTTTTAAGTTATTGCTGAATTGCATTTCTTTTGAACGTAGAATTCTGTTAATTCAAGAATAGGATAGGGGAAGGGACTCAAGCTGTGCCAGAACAGGTTCACATCAGACATTAAGAAATAATTCTTCACCAAAAGGGTTATTGGGCACTGGAACTGGCTGCCCAGGGAGGCAGTTGAGTCACTGACCCTGGATGTATTTAAAAGACAGGTAGATGAGGTGCTCAGGAATATGGTTTAGTAGAGGACAGGTATGGTTGGACTTTATCTCAAAGGTCTTTTCCAAACTGGTGATTCTGTATGCTTTATATAATTTTTAATAGAAAAAGACTAAGTCATAGGAGGCAGCTGGATGTAGCATTTCCAGTTTCTCCTTTCACTATTCACCATTGACTACATTTAGCTATTATTTTAAATAGCACTTGGTTGCAATCTCTTCCTCACTTTTCTTATTATGTTTTGTTGTTGTTGTTGTTTTAAGATGTAACAAAACATATTCAGCTACTTGGCTTCTTTGGAGAGCTGAATGATTTGTGAAAAATTCTTGCAATTTATGACAGCCACCTGCTCTCTTGGTCATAGATTAATAACACCTGACCAAGCATGAAAACATGCTGAGGCCATCTGCCTCTCCCCACGCTGAGTGGCATTGCAGGGTTGTCTTATTAACTCCACAGCGCAACATCCCATTCAGAACTGCATCATCAGTTCTGTGCAGCTGAGCTCATTTGAGAGACTGTGGGATCTGTTTGCCCAGGACCTTGGCAAATAATGTTTTTATCAGGACTTCTTTTGCCATAGTGCTGCAAAGTCCTCCGTGCTTTGATTTTTTTTAAAGAGGGGGTTATTGTTATTTACTATTCCATAGAGATTCTTATGGAACCTCTTTGAACCGCTGGGATGCTGCCTGTGTCTGTCTGACTATGTCTCACAGGACTGCCTCTGGATTATATTTTCTTACTTAATTCTACAAAGTGCTAAAATAAGTTTTCAGCTTGAAGCACAAAAATGGTCCTATTAAAATAAGTACCAGGATGGAACAAAGATAACTATTTTTAATTGTTATTTCAAAATAATAAAAATAACATCTTTCTTGGAGTCCAAATTCTATTAAGATTCCTGTAACAAGCAAACTGTATGAACAAGTGGTGGCTTATATCTACATGGAAAATGTTACTTAAAATAGCAATGAGAATTAGTACCTTCAGGAACCATCAGCACATGCTGTGCAAATATGATACCCAGATATATAATTATGTGATCTTTTTGTCACTTTGGACCTTTCTTTTTTCGGAAATATTGATTCAGATCACAGGACCACAAGGTTGGAAAAAATCTTTAAGATCATCAAGTCCAACTATTCCTGTCCTATGCTAAACCATACCCCTAAGTACCTGATCTACCCTTTCTTTAAACACATCCAGGGATGGTGACTCAACCCCCTCCCTGGGCAACCTGTTCCAGGCCCTGACAACTCTTTCAGTTTTTCTAAGATCTAATCTGAACCTGCCCTGGCACAGCTTCTTGCCATTTCCCCTTGTCCTATCACTTGTCACCTGGCTGAAGAGACCATCACCCACCTCTCTACAACCTCCCTTCAGGCAGTTGAAGGTGGTGATAAGGTCTCCCCAATAGATCTTGCAATCCAGTCTATGAAGTTTCATGTTTGTGGTTGCATTGTAGTCAACCACAGCTTGAGCCTTTCTCCTACAGGTAAATCACCATGTGCAGAACCACTTATGACATTAGTCTAAAAGTTGAAGCTCCTTGGGCCCAAAGTCCCTACCAAAGTACCTTGCTGTTTCTAGACCAGCTCTTCATTGTTATCTTATGTGCTATAGCAATGCGAATGAAAGATGGAAGCTCTGTGTTCTATAAAGCTATTCTAAATATGTGTAGAAAACAAACAATTTAATTAGCTTGCAGGAACTATTAAAAATAAAGATTAAGTAAAATGCCAGATTCTATGGACATTAAAATTAACCTGTAATGTTGACATAACACATCTACTACTTTGGAAGTAGCTGCCTGCTATTTTCAGAAGACTGAAGCCCCTCCATTTTTTTTCCTCATGTCAATACTGAATTTTCTTTTTGGATGAAAATAAATATAAAGCTTTTAGATGAAAGCACATTACAGTAGTTCATTGGGAGGTTGGGGCTTATGCCAAAGTTTCCTTATCTATCTAGTAGAGATTATAGATACTAGAAGGACTGTGAAGGGCTTTCCTACTGTGCTTTTCAAATTGTTGTTTGGAATTTCTTGCTTAAAGTTGCGGACAAATGAACATCTGGGCACAAGGATGTAGTTGTATCCTACATTGACTACTTCTGTCCAGAGATTTTGCTGCTGGTCTCTTGATCATAGGAAGGAAGAAAAATATTGTGGGGAGACAAAATGAAATATTTTGCTTGACTTAAAATGGTTGCTTGACTCTTTTGGGTTTTTTTTCCCCCACAAATAAAAAAAAGCATTCATATTATTCTGAAAGAAACCTTTTGTTTTGCTTCACCTTTGATCAGAAAAGAAAAATATTATTCTTAGTACTGGTTTTGTCAGGAGTAGGCTCAAAATTAGTAATAGCTAGTAGCATACTGAAGTGCCTGTATAACAGGAAAATTTGGTAAAAAAACCTTGATGGGATATTCATGTGCCTACTCCTATTTATGTTTTCTACACAGCTGCTTTTGTAGTCTATGGAGAAAAGACATGACTCACAGGAAGCTTCATTTTACAGGGAAGAAGGTGATTGAGAGAAAAAGTACAATTAAAAATAAGTATGAGTCCACTTTTAGACATGTCATTGTTCAATTTACAATGTGATATTAAAATTATTTTCACCCCATTTTTAGCACATCCTAAGCAAAGGTTTTGTACTGAGATTTGCAAAATGTAATTCTTCTGATGTGAGATTTCATTTAATTATAACAAATTGAACTCGTTGCTTATAAGGTTTATAATATTCAGTGTAACATTTATGCTTTGATAAATACACTTGTGGTATTTAGTCCCATTTTTGTGATAGCCTGTCAAAACGTGAGTCATTCTAAAATGTTTATGTCCTATAAAGATAGGAATTGCTTTCCCTTTTGAGAACAGAATCAAAAAAGAACACTGAACAGTTTGTGAAGCTAAGAATTATCCAGTGTATCCCACCAGAAGAGTTTTAAAATCAAGGGAATTCTTATTCAAGAATGAAAATAAAATGTGTGGAAATGGTTTTGCTGTCACATGTTTTCTTCTGGCTCCTTCTCAAGACTGTCTCCCCCACCTCCCGAAGCTGCGATCTCATAACTAAAGAAGGGCAGAAACTTGATTGAGCTTGATCACAGTTCTGTTAGCCTCTTGTATAGGTGATTGATTCTTTCTTATCTTTCATAAAAAAAAGCAATCATAGGTCAAAGAAAATATGCTAAACATGCAACAGAACTAGCTAACAGTTTTTCTGTTGAAATAGTACTCTGCTTGGAACAGGACACAAATTTGAGTCTCTTAAAAATGGTATCTAAATAGTAAATTTAACTACTTTTACATTCTAAGTGAAATTTAAATGTTTTCCTCAAAATGGAGCATTGAAATGACAGTGGAAATATTACCTAATTAAATAATTGCTTGGTTTAAAAAACAATAAAGAATCAAAGTCTTGTATAATTTGGGATTAAACTGTATTTCAAAGTCTCAAACTTTCACTGGAAGAAAATGGTGTTTCTTTTATGAACACAGCTAATGCAGATAAATGGTTAGGTAGCAAGACAAATCTTAGCTGTAGTATGCACACTGTTCATATACGTTAAGCTACATTTCTCCCTCCTTTCCTATTCTCTAAGAAAAAGTTAAAAGGATATATAATTCTCAATCTTAATAAAACAGTTTTGCAGAGTGCAGAGAACATAGGACCGAGAGTTTTGTTAACTGAGTTCTGAGCTGGCTCTGCCACTGACCAAGAATTAGATGTATAGTTCTGCTGCCTCCAACACACACAGCTCTTCCTTTTCTCTCCAAACTAACTTCTGCTTCCTTTTTGCTTTTGCTTTCTGGACTACTCCATCTTAAATAGGTGGCACCTGTATCTCACAACAAAATTACTTCTTCGCAGTCCATGTAGATTTTGGGATTGCTTTCAAACTTCTTGCATTTGTTCTCTGGGGTTAATAAAACTGTAACTAGAAAAATAGATTTAGCTTTTAGTAACTTTTTCACTGCCTTGCAGCACTTAAAAGATTATCTTATCCTCTACAAAGGCTACAGTATTCTCATTTGAAATAATTTTCACTATATGGCAGGTAACAGGTGAAGATGTTTGGTTTCAAACTGCTGTCATCCTCTGGCTGACAGGAGCTATTTACCTACTATTTATAGTCTCAGTGTTCCTAGTCTCTCTATGAACATGCACTGAATGGCCAGCTTTTGTTATGATCAAACATCACAAACCATTTCTCTTTATAGTCTCACAGGATGCAGATAACCTTGTTAACAGTTTCAGATGGTCTTTGAATTTGGCCTTCACTTGGAGAACATACTGTATCTTTGACTTACTAACTATATGGATTGTATGTTATGCCTGGTTTTAAATTGTTGTGATTTACTGAAATTAAGGTGTTTTTTAAATTAGGAAACCATACTTGATGAAAGCAGTTATATAAAGAAACCTGTGAAAATGTCAAGTCTCCTCTGCTTAGAGGTTTCTGTTTCATAAATGGGCTCTAGTGTGTTGACATTTCAGTCTAGGATCTCACTGGCTACCCTTGGGTGAGTCTGCAGACATCTGCCAGCTTCCTGCATATCCCCCAAACACGTGGTCTGTCAGATCCATCAGACTTCAGTTCCTGGCCCACACAATTTGTATCAGTGTAAACTTGCTATGAACCCTAGCCTCTAGTCTGTTTACTTTTGAACCAATGCTGCTTTGCAGTGCTTTCTCTGTGTATAAGGAGCAACTAGGTGAAGATCTTGTATTCGTTTACTTTTTCAAGTACCCTTCTTGCAGTCTAATTCCATATGCCTTATTGTTGCTGAAGTGTAGTCAGTTGACAATTCCCCATAGTTTCCCATTGCAAGGTTTTTCTACATAGAAGCAGGTCCTTGCTTTGTTTTGCAGCAGTGTTTTCCACAGAGATCCATCATCCCCTAAAACTTAGTGTTATGAATGTTATAATACGTATCTTGTGATTTTGTTTTGCTCTGGCTACCCATGGTCTCTTCAAGAATGTTCTTGTTTGTATAACCAGTACTTGATGTTTACCATCACTTTTGTACTGTTTACCTCTTGTGCTCCTACACACAATGTGTTAAAGTGAAACAAAAGTAGATGTGCATGATGACAAAGGGTTAGCTCATCTAGAGTTCAATGTAAAGAATGCTTTAATTACTGTAACCTGTGTAGAACTACATTACATGTTTTAAAGAATGAAAGATGCATGCTTACTCTAGCATGTATATGGTGTTGCATTAATACTTGAATCAATTAACAAGTATTATATAACTTCAGCCTCAGTGTCAGAATCTGGTGTTCATAATAGCACTGATTATGAGCTGCCTTTAGGGAAACTGTAGAACGAAGTACTGTTTGCTGTAAGGAAGAATTGCAGAACACTTTCCCAGGATAGTAAATGTAAGCTAGAATTGCACACATATTAATCTGATGTACAGTTATATTGTTTTAGGGAGATTTGTCTATCTTGCAGTTTGTAGATGGATAAGAAGGCCAGCAAAGCACTCAGACTATCTGCCATTTTCTGAATGGTTGCCAATAATTATGTCTCTCTTTTCAAAAGATCTACAAGTAATTCAAACTGATGAGAATGTGAGATGTGCCAAATGATTTGGCAAAATATCAGGTATCTCTGAACATGGCAGTTCCTGCTGACCTGCTATATAAAATAACATAACGTGGTGTGACTGACACTGCATAACATTAAGCAGCATGTAGGAAATTGGAAAAAACCAGTGTTTTCAAGGCCAAGGTAGTGAGAAAAATAAGGTTTTGATGGATGTCTGCTTTAAAAGAAATCTTCTGTTTGTGAAATGTCTTTTTATCTAGTATTGAAGTCAGAGAATGGATTTTATGTCTGGGTATTAGCCTTGGCTCTGATCAGCTAAAAGATGCTGTTGAAGATACTGGGAAACGTGGTAAATTACAGGGTAAACAGTTGGATTTACTTACAGTCTGTTTTCTTCTGAATAGACATGGAGAAGGAAGTGAAGTTTCCTTTAATAGACTGAGTAAAAAGCTTAAGGAAAAACTTTAGTTATTGTCAGAGGCTGGGATTCTCTTCTGGACTCAGTTTCATGCTTTTTAATTTCAAAGTTCTAAGCAGTGAGATTTAAATATCCTTTCTCTCACCTGTTAGTACCTTGCTCCATGCACTGATCTTGCTGACATGAACCAAGCTGCTTTCAGAGCAAGTGTGACACTCTGGTCTATAAAGAGATGCATGCCCTGGCTCTAAACTGCAGAGGATTTATCAGTTATGAATAGATAAAGGCTTATCTGTGAAAATAGGCTGATGGAGATGCATTGCCAGCTTGCCAAAATGCCCTAAGAAATGGTTGATTGTCTCTAAAATAAATAGTGCATCTTCATGGGTTTGTTTTTACTGTGCTTAAAGAGAAATGATGAACAGAAGTTGCAACTATAATAGGATCTTACAGATTTAAGTTCAGAGTAAGAGCCTATGGAAATGGATGAAAGTCTTTAACCTAAAGCTTACAAAGTCAACTTAAAATTCTAAGCCTTCTTGAGGAACTGAAATGGTGGAGTGCAATATTCACATACTACTGCTAATGTAACTTGTGTTTCTAATGATGCTGACTTTTTTCAGTGGTGCAAAGAAACACCTTTTTTGGTGTGGTGGGTTTTTTGTGTCTCTTGGTTTTGTTGTAACAAACCCCTGAGCAAGTTGTAAGTACTACAGGCGGAATTCAGGCAGCATTAGTTCAGAAACAGCCATGATTGTTGTCTTTTCTACCCTTCCTTAATGGCTACAGTAATTTACAAGTTGGTGGTATTTCACTTTGACTTCAGTGCTGATTCAGCTGCCCTTCTTGAGAAGCCTCTCCCCAGCACTTACCTGACTCTTTCAGTAGCTCCAGAGGTATCCTGCTGAATTTTGTGTGTTACAACGAGGTCTGAGTAGAGCACAAAATGAAAGGGACATCATACCTTGTTCTTATTCTCTAGGAAGTGTGTATAGTCAGTTCAGCTCAGCGAGATTAGACTGTTGCACAAGAGATTCCTGAGGGGAATGGAAGCAGTTGAAAAGAGTATAAATGAGGTGGGAAGGGATACTGTAATATCTATCAAAAAGATGCCCTACACTGACAGAACAGAGTTGAACTATGTCATATCAGTTCCCTGGTATTATTCACCTCTCATTTCTCTTACTTGATACAATGGAATAACTAGAAACAATGGAACAACTCTAACACCAGTGTGATAACAGCTACTTTGACTAACGCAGGCCTATACATGAATATAGCCTTTCTCATCACTCACCCTTGTGTAGCATAAATTTTTCCATTCTTGTTTGCTAATAGTTGCAGCTCAGGGAATCTTTTTGCTGATGTAAGGATGTATAGGTTATTATTGCCTCAGTAAAATGAAGCTGTTATGGATATGAAAACATGATGAGGTGGCAGGAAGCTAGGATTACTGTGATCTTTTACCAGAAAGATATATTCTGATAAAGTGTCTTGTGCATGAACGTGCACAGGCTGATGAGGATTAGAGTATAGGTAGCATATATTCATGCTATAGGAAAATATATCTCCCCTCTTTAAGAGGAGAGACAAAACTATCAGTCAAGATCTCTGCTGTACTGAAAAGGACAACAGTGATCAGTTATTCTGGGGTAACCCCAGTAAGCAGCTAAACCTCATGTAGCCACTCACTCATTACCCCCACCCCCACAGTAAGGATAGGGAGATAAATAGAAGTCGAGGGTTTGAGGGTTGAAATTGCTTCACACACATGAAGCTTTTGCTTTACATAGTAAGCTAATTTAGGATTTCATTCACTACTTCCTATTGGAAGGCAGATGTTTAGCTATTTCCAGTAAAGCAGGGTTTCATCATGTATAGTGGCTACTTCCTTGAATGTCCTGCCTTTCCTCCTCCTATCCACTTGCACATACTTGCAGAGTATGATGTCGCAGGGTATGGGATATCCCTTTGGTCACGCATACCAGCTGTCCTACTATGCCCCCCACAGATTCTTGTGCATTCGCAACCTGCTACTTGCTTGCAAGGCCGTGTGTCAGTTAATGTTGAGTGGGCTGAAGTTTGTTTATTTTTTTAGGATGAATAAGCAGTTAGCTTCTAATGGGCAGAACAGGGATAAGAAGGGGATAATTTTGTAACCCAGATAATATAAGTGGCTTCAGATTTTGAGGTATTAGCAACCTTACTTGATAAATTTTTATTTTATTATTGAGATGGATGAACTATGAAATGCACAAAGTATGGTAATGTTAGCTTACAAAAGTTAAGGCATGATCTATGGTATACATAAGTATAAAAATAACTAATTTATTTTTCAATTTGGGCAACATATAATTTACTGCTTTTTATTGTTGAGGCTGGTACAATGCTGGTTAATTTTTTCTTTTCTGTTTTTATTAGCCCATAGTAATGATGGATCCTAGCCAAACAATAAACAATGCCATTCCTGATTACTTGGAGGGGGCTTTACACTAATGCAAACAGTGATGATAATTTTATTATTAATTTTTATTCACACTTAATGATTTTGGCCAAGTAAAGCCTTGTGTCCCACTTAATTCTGAGTCAAGGACTGGGCTTAGTCATGCCTGTGAAAAGTTGTCAGCTTTCCAACCATTCATCTTCACAGCCAAGGAGTAGCAAAAATGTCTGCAGCTGAATGCTGCTCTTCCCCCAGACTGTTTTTGTCTCTTGTTTTACACAACTATCCTTATGCAATGCACTTAGGCTGTGACGTAGTGATAACTCCAGTGAGGCTTTCTCAGTTTGAAGTCATTCTTGACTATTATATTCTTCCTGCCTCAAGACCTGTTCTAATTATATAAAGGAAACTGGCTTTTCATAAAAATAGACATACAATTCACAGCATGTACAAATTTTCAGAAGGAAAAAACAAGCTTTTGTCACTTGCTATTAATTTCTACTGTATGCTTTCTGTATAAAGGGATTCATGGCTTTGATTCATACAGTTAGATTCTTTTAATAGTAGTTCTGTTTTTCCTATTCACAGCAATGGATATGAAATAGTCATACTTGAATGCCAAAATAGTCATTGTTGGTTTCTAGTTGTTGCAGGTTTTGCCTTTTGAATGGCATTTTAGTTTCCTTAGGAGTTCAAAGAGTGCTTTAAAGAAAAGAAATAAATAGGAAGTTTATATTGCCACTGGATGCCTGTGGAAGAACTGAACAACTTATTTTAGCTACAATGTAGAAGTGCATTCTTTCCAGCTGGGCAGAATATTAATGATGCCAATTACCCACTTTATGATAACGAATGGGAAAGGCTGGAAT
Organism: Hypotaenidia okinawae; assembly: GCA_027925045.1. Taxonomy (NCBI): domain Eukaryota; kingdom Metazoa; phylum Chordata; class Aves; order Gruiformes; family Rallidae; genus Hypotaenidia; species Hypotaenidia okinawae. The sequence continues at coordinate 12,472,971 of BSDF01000010.1, forward strand.
GCAGGAGTCTTTTTCTGATGATGAGATGACTGCATGCATGATATTGAATAACTTTCAGTAAGATATATATATTACAGGGTAGATTTTTAAACAATTAATTTCCATTCATTCTGTCTTTCAAATGAAAGTGTTGGAAGGTCAGACAGTGTATTTGTTGTTGAGGAGGGGGAAATCAATAAATTATGAGCATTCACTGAAGTGATATGGCAAATGGTACAAGGAAATACTGGCAGTAAGGATATGCTGTGGATGAAGCATTGGTTTGTGGTACCGGCAGTGAGGCCTGCGGTCTGTAGGGCTGTGCCACAGGTTCTCAGAGGTGGAGGGGTTGCAAACTTCTCTCCCAGGTGACCAGAAGGCTTTAGGCTGGATGAATAGTGGTGGCAGTCAGTGACTTCTTCAAAGGCTATGGTATTGGTATTGCTGATGTAGCCTCTCAAGTGCATGTCTCATCTTCCTGCAACCTAGCCTTTCATAAGACACATAAATCAAACACTCAGTAGTTAGGAGACTGCAAAGCTTAATGTCCTCCCAAAAATAAGTTAACTGACCTTGAGACTTCTCGCATGTAGAGAAGTTCTGCTTGAATAGCATGAAAGCGTTGCTTATGGAAACCGGCAAAGTTCCACTGCACTAAAATATGCTGACTTTAACCCTAAAAATATACTCATGTTCCGCATGAGGTTGTGGATTATTTTGTAGTCTCCTGCCTACTGACAGGGAAGTACAAACCCTCTGACTGCAGAAAGTGTCAAGGGGTTGTGGAAAGACATGAAAAATAGAAATTGGTTAGGTACGTGGGATGAACAGTTTAAGAGAAGCTCAAAAATGAGAAGTAGAGGAAGGAAGCAGAGTATGTCTCACTGCTACCACAGCGGTTATGCACACAACTCTGCCTTCCAAATTTAGGAAGAGTGTGTTAGCGTGGGCTGTACTGAACAAATTAAATCCAGAAACCATGGAAATGTACTTTAGAATTTGTGCTTGATTAAGCATTGTCTCTTATTCCCCAGCCTGCTTACTGCCAGGACAATGTGTAATAAGCTGAGAGGTTAAAAATTCCCATACATTGTTCTTCTGCTGAAAATATCCCCGACAAATTCTTCCTCTGAGTGAGAATTCACTAGCAAATTCCACTAATGCGCTGGGTAGTTGTGTGTCCTGTGAAGTTGTCTCTTGATCCCTGAACTCTGCTGCTTCCCGTTCCAGCGGAACATGTTTGACAGGCCAGGGCTGTGGCTTCTGGAGCCAGCTGTTGTGTGCTAACAGTGCAGCTGTGTTAGGCCACCAGGCGCTGTCTCTCATTCCTTTGATAAAGAAAACGTATATTCATGTCCTCTAGTCTTGAAGTGGCAGTGTTCATGATGGAGACATGGTACTACTTGTGTGAACTTTCCGTTCTTCTGTTCTGTTATTAGAAATGTATGGCACCATTCAGACAGTTCAATAATAACATTATTTGCTTTATAGACAAACTGCTGGCTATTGTTCATGCCTAGCTGCAGCTGAAACTTATCTTTTAAAATGAGGGGGGAGAAAGGGGTGGAAGTGTTGCTTTTCTGTTTAGAGCTGGTCAAATTATATTCCTATTTCACATTTTTCACAAATAGGAAGTTTCTATTATTGGTACAGCTTTGCCAACAGAGACACTTGTCTAGGGTAGGAAATGACTTAAAATAAGGTCTGACCTTTCTGTTTAAAATCCAGCAGAATCCCATGCTTTTAATTTAGATTTAATAACCAGAGGTATTAAGTTGTATTTGTGTATCATAACCCAATTAAGTTCTACAATTATTTAGATTTCCTTATATTCTTGGCAAGTCGTTTGTAGTTTTGCTGCTTTCTGTGCAAGGAAAAGATAGGAGAATTGAAATTTCTTTTTCTGCATTGTTTTCTTTATTTCTCTTGGCATGGGGCGAATTGAGTTTAATAAGTAGCTGTATTCTTCTGCAGATCAACATCTTTCTTATTCTAGCTCATGACTCAGCTGTATTTCCAAAGACTGCATCTGGTGTGCATACTCCCCCGACCTCCCGGAGTGAAGAATATTTATAAAGAGAGATCACTTTTCAAAATACATTTTTAGTTCAGTTGCTTCAAATTCTGAGCTTTAATTGGCATGGCCAAATACAAGTCCAGAGCAGTCAAGCATGCAGCAGTGACTCACTTTTAGTTAAAATTGCACATATCAAATCTGGCATGTCTAGCTGCTGTTTAACATGTCGATTATCAAACTACTGTATGCTGTCTGTATAATAGCCACACTGCCCTCCCTGTTTAATTATGCTGCTGCTTATTTATTGTTATTGGAGAGAGATGTCCACCTCACTTTTTACCCTCTCCAAAAATGTATTCTTTTTTTCGCATGGAGGCAGGTGGTAAGGCAGGCTCCTCAGTGAGAGTCTGTAAAGACTTGAACACACTTTTACTTCTATGCAAAGTCAGGTGGTTTTGTTGTCTTTTTTGTGGGAAGTCTTTTGGAATGAAAACTGCTATAGGGTTTGGAAGAAGATTGTAATTTTGGTTTCTAACTACTTTCAGGTCTTCATTTTACATCACAAAATATCTGTGGAAGAAAAAAACAACCCAGCCTTGTAGAGGTCAAGTACTTTTTAATGCAGATGCTGTTGGTAGTCTGATTTGTGTGCTATGTGTTTTTTCTAGGTCTTTGCCTGTTAAGGTCATATGAAGTAGGGACAGAGAGAAAAGAAAAGGCTTTATTGAAGCTGTTTCAGCTTTTCTTCATGTAGATGGATGAGGAATAGAAACGGGACAGCAGGGCACAGTGTGGTGGAAGTAGAAAATAATGCTAACAGGATTTCAGTACTGATATAAAATTGAAACAAATGATAATGAAGCTGTTGTGCCACTGTATAACAGTAGTTAATATTGACCTGCAAGAAAGGTGTGAGGATCTAATGACCTCAGAATCTTGACTTGCATTTGGAGTACAGAATAGAGTTAAGCCATACTGTGATTTTGTTGTTTCCCACTGCTTGCAAATTAGTTTCTTTCCACTTATTCTTACACATTCATTTTCTTTTCTGCAAGCAACTTATATCTTCTGCTTTCCTTGCATTTAGTGGTGGTGGTTTTCTATAGAAACTGCCTTGGTGGATGGTGTTTTTCTATAGAAATGCTTAAAGCCACTGTGATGGGTTTACCCTGGGTAGAGGCCAGATGCCTACCAAAACTGCTCTATCATTCCCCCTCCTCAGCTGGACAGGGAAGAGATGCTCTAATGAAAGTCTTGAGGGTCAAGATAAGGACAGGGAGAGATCATCCGTAAACCAATTACTATCACAGGCAAAACAGGTTCAACTAGGAATAAAATGAATTTCATTTATTACCCAGTCAAAACAGTAGGATAATGAGAAATAAAATCAAATCTTAAACCACCGTGGCCCACCCTTCCCTTCTTCCCAGGCTCAACTTCATTCCAGAATGATTTTATTTAATTTTTAAATTATTTTGTTTTTGCAAGTGTTTAGTTTTCTGTTCTAAAATATTGGGGGTTGCACTTGATCTCTTGAGGTCCCTTCCAACCCCTGTGATTCTGTGATAAGAGCCTCCCTTGAAAGTTTTTGTGAGTGTAGATAAAGTATATTTGAAACCTTGTACCAGATCAATTACCTTTTTCTTTGTCTGTTTAATGGCAACTTTTTTAAAATAATTTGCTGTGATATCTTTATTATCCTTTAGTGATGAGGACAGTGGGCGCAATAATAATTTTAAGCCTCAGTAGGTGAATGAAGTTAGACACGTCACCATACATTATAAAAGCAATTGAAAGTATTTTTAATGAGCTTCAGTTGGGTGTGAATCCCAGCTTTACACAGCTCAAACTAGAGAGCACCTTATAACTGAGTGTGTCTTACTGCTTTGGAAACCCATGAGAGGAGGAAATGTCATCTTCTGTCACCAAACACAGGCAGTTTGACTGTACCAGAGAATCTAATGCTTGGACCTGTTTATAATCAAAGCAAGGCTCATACCCTAACACACTAGACCCTTTTTCCTAGTTCAGGAAGAGGCAACTTTGTTTCCCAAAACATCATCACTGGACTTGGTAATGTCTATAACTTGCCAATTTGCCTTTCCCTATAAGGTTTTATGATGATATAGCTTCTTTTTTTTATAGTCCTTCTAACATAAAATATCAAGCTACTCTGTCTGTGGAGAGACAGACAGAGTCTTTTATTTCACTGCTTATTGAAATAAGATGCTTTATCTAGTGGCAAGAAATGGAACATCTAGGAGAATGAATCATTACTGAGTAGATAGTCTTCGAGGCTGTTTGCCTCTTAAGGCAGTATTCCTGCCTGTTTGTGCTGTGTATGTTACCTCTGAATAGTTTTCTGAGTAATTTCCCATGCTTTGATTCTAGCTGTATAATTATAGCATTGCAACTGCATACAGATGTGGTGATGGTTAAACTGTTATTCTCCTGTAATTGGGGTGATAAAGTCACTTTCTTTCAAAGCCTTTCTCCAAGATGATTATAATTTTCTGAGTAACTTATTTGTTCTGAAACCTTGTATTACTTGCATTCTACAAAATGAAATTTTAAAAATTAAATTCTATCAATGTCTTTATGCTATTTAGGACTCACTGTCTGAAAATTTTGTGATTGAGAAAATTATTCTGAAACTCTCTTTACTAAGTTCATCACCTGTCTTAACAGTTAAAATCTTACTTGTGTATAGGAGACTTATTTAGATGCTCAGATTTCATATGGCTGGTAGAGGAGAGTATATGGGTTTAGAGTTCAGGTTTGGTCTATGAGGTCTGGAGCCCACCAGATTTGCAATGACTTCAAGGGAGAATCTTTTGGAAAATAAATGAGGTCTGTGATAGTCCTGGGCAATAGCATCCTCTTTGCTTAACCATGAAGTCCAGTAGAGTTCACTATAAACTCATTCTGTACATAATCACAGACTTAATTTCCTGTGGTGGCTACATGATGGAAGATATGCTTTTCTGCATATCTAATTTCTAATTCAGTTTGGGTGAACACATTTGCTTGTCAGTCAGGTTCCTGAGAAATTTTCAGCTCTTACTGTTTACAGTGTTCTCTGTCCTGCAGATGCTGATGATCTGTTATCCGCACTTCCGCTAGCAGTCCTCTCCACTCCACTTATTTTTCCTTTCTCAAATGACAGCTACACTTACTCTCAAACTTTCCAGTTAATTAACTTAATTAGGTTAAATCTTGGTCTTGAAGGCTGTGATACTGAGAAGCCTTTTCTTGGCAGTTCTTTTTCTTGAGCAGTTCCCATGCTGCTACTACCTGCTTCCCACCACTTGCTTTTACTGCTGCAGCACATTGTAACCAGATTCACCTAAGTCAAAGAATCTCTCCCACCTTTTTAAAACCCTGAGCAATTCACTCCTCAGGTTCAAAGAGCTGCCCCACAAATGATTGCTTTGGCACAGCTAGAAGGTGACAGCAAAGGTATGCATGGACAGAAAATCAAGGCTAGAAGCAGTGAGAGGGAGGAAGAGGGCCTAGGCTACCCTTGCTGCTAAAAAATAGAGGTCCTTATTTGAGATGTGCTGCTAGCTTGTCAGAACTTGTGAAGGGAAGCATCACAAAGCTTGGTGCTTTTTCACAAGGTTTCAGTGGATTTATTGCTAATCTCTCCTCCCCCCAAACCAAAATCAGACCTCGCTTTAGAAACCTTGCAGCACCTGACTCCATCTTCAGCACCATGTTCTGGTCTGACTGGAAATTGCATTAAATATTACCGTGGAATTGTACCTTGACTTTGTGGCTGTTGTGCTGTGCACTTGTGAATGTTTCCATCAGTGCTGCTGTTGATTTAGGGATCCCCTTCTGTATGCTGATGGCACCAGCGGTTTGTCTGGCCTGTAATGGAACTAAACTTGTAGTTGTTTGTTGCTGGGGGTACTTGGCCTCCCTGGTAATTCTATTTTTCAGCTCTTTCAAATGAATAGCATCATTTAATGCTTAATTTAAAATAACAAAATGGACCACTTTTGACTAGTGAAGTTTGGAAGCTTGACTTTATCTTAGAGCTGCTCTACCTTTGAGTTTTGCTAGTGTAATCTCTTTGGAAGTTTGGGAACATATTATGAGGAGGGGTCTCTGTTCCTCACTTGAGCCACACTCCTAGCATATATATATAGCTGCTGCAGTCAGTGCTCTAGTGTATGCTTAAGCATACCAACAGCCTTTTGAGACTTATGTGTTTTGTTTAGAGGCTGGAATAAGCTATTCTAATGGGGGTTGATTAAAAACTTTTCCTTGAGAATAGCTATGGAAACCTTTAAGGAAACCAAAGGGAACTATCACCCACAGGAAAGGCACAGGTAACATAGGTAGTAAGCTTTCTTCAGGGTTTGTTTTGTGGTGATATGTCTTTTGTCATGCACAGAAGCATGTAAAGCACACACCACAAATGATACAGAAAATGTGAACAAAAGCTTATGCCTATGTTTCTTCTCCCAGAACTGGCTTCAGCAAGTTAATTCCAGTCTCTATAAATCCCTATGATATGAGAGGAATTGAAGTTAAGAGCCATATTGCTTTACAACAAGCTTACAATAGTATTTACCCTCTTTACCTGGGCCCTGTCGATGTTGCTGGGTCACCAAGTCATCAGTCTGTTTGATTATACTGCACTGAGACTAATTACACTGTTGTACAGAGTGATTGGAGGCTATAAAAGGAAGCGTTTCTTAGAGCTACTCTGTTTGTATGTACACGTACCCCAAGGCAGAAAAGCTTTTGGTGTTAGCTGTGCTTTGTGGCTTGCTGGTTGAGCACCACTTGGTGGTCTCTAAAAGGCAGACCTTATTGAGCAGAATTTATACTTGTCTGCAGATGCAAAGCCACTAATCTTTGCTCATATTGTGAGTTTCATGATGTGTTGAGGGGGCAGTATATTTTTTTTTTTCCCTTTCAATTCTCTGATGCTAATTCTGAAATCACTCTAGCCTTGCAAAAATTAAGCATCCAGTTCTGGAGGACAATTTAGAAGCAAATAAATGTTTCTTCTGCTGGATTTCAAATTCTTAAGCCCTCATACATATAACTCTGTCTGAAATAATGCTTTTGTCACATAGCTACATTTAATTCAATAAAGGCTAAATATGGAAGTTATTGAGGAATTGCCTTTGTAATCCCTTCCTTCCTTTGCCATGTGATTAATACATTTTCATGCATAAGTGAGGCCTTGGCATAATTGAATGATTCTTCTGTTCTTGCACCTGTTTTTGCTGAGGCTGAATTCAACCTTGTGTTTTGTGGTTTGAGTTGTTCTTTGGGGAAAAAAAAAAAATTGAAGGACTTGGACCAATAAACTACAGCAGATTTAGCAGTGAGAGGTTAAGACATTCTTTCCAGCTGCCTGCCCATCCCATCTGAGGCTACAGCCAGGAGAACAAAGCTGGCAGCATAAAACTTGTCTTCAGGCAAAGCACCCGCTACCTCTGGCATCCTTTCCTGACAGTTTGTGTGAATGTGCCAGACTCTGGCAGTGCCCAAGGCACACATGTATGTGATGCAATGGGACAGTAACTTCTGGCCGAAGACAGTAGTATCTGCAACTACCTCAGTATCACCTGGCTTTTTCTTTGGAAAATCTGACCCTACTTTATTTAACATCACTTCTTTCATCCTGCCTTTGAAAATAAGATGTCCCTAACAGAGAAAACAATCTTACATCATCATATTTTTACAGGAAAAAATAATGTCCAGTATTTTAAATTCTTTTTATAATAATTCTAATACCTTGGAATAGCTCTTAAATGAAGAATTAAGTATAATCTTATCCCATGTAAAGATTTTTCAGTGACAGTGATGAACAAAGATTGTTTTCTCTACTAAAAAAAAATCCTTTTTATATGAAGCTTTATTTAAAATAATTTTTATTCACGTTTTATTGTGAATGTCGCTTTATTTTCACTGGATGTGCTTTGAAAGGTTTTTCAGTCTTCCCAATGATTTCCTGGGTCTCCTATTCTTGAAGCCTTTTTCCTTTCTAATGTACATCTTTGCTTTATGTGTATGGGCATCCTAATCCTGCCAGATCAGTGTTTTGTAATTTTGCTCTTGCAGATCATTTAAGAACTAATGGCTTCATAATAGTGGAGCTAATGAGTTGGCACCTAGAAGTAGAGACCTGCAGAATAAGGACTTTTTATTTCTGAAGAGTAAAGAGCTGAGCAAATTGCCCTGGTCAAGGGATGTCTAGTAGTGCTGGTTTATAACAATGCCAATTAATAATGTATTGGTCCTTTGAAATCTAATGGAATCATAGAAGGATCTGGGTTGGAAGGGACCCCTAGGATCATAGTGTTGCGGCCCCCCTATAGAATGGTTCGGATTGGAAAGGAACTTAAAGATCATCAAGTTCCAACCCCCCTGCCATGGGCAGGGACGCCTTTCACTAGACCAGGCTGCTCAGTAGTTTGCCCTGTTATATAATGTTATGCTTAAACTGGCAAATCTTCTCGCAGTAAGCCTCAAACCTGCTCACCCCAATTGGACTTTTGTTTCTGTCCTCCTTTCCCACTTCTCTTGTTTTACAGCAGAGTGCTACAGGGTGGAGGCTGCATGCATGTTCTCTGGGGAAAAAGTGATGGGTTGTTTTTTAAATACATTAATTCTGAAACTTGTGTAAATTTTGTCACACTTTGATCACTCCAGACGTATCTGTAGTCAATGAATTTTGAGGTTTTGTCTAATCATGATCATAGCAATGTTATCTCCACCTTGTGTTACTACTTTTCAGCAAGGGAGTTCTAGAAACCATCTAGAAATTAAGGTATGTGCTTTTTTTGCTTTATTTTGTTCTCTTTATACGTATACTGCGTGCCTGCTTGTGCATGCAAGAAATGACATTACATTGGTATGTCAGATGGTGGTATATCTTCATTAGATCAGGACATTTTCACTAGATGTTTTAAAATTTCATTGATTCCATTTGAAAAGGCGATGACTTCTAAGTACAATAGAGTAGATTCTCCACACATACTTTTGTTGCAAATTTTCACACCCTGTATAATAGAAATGAGATATTACACTAAACATGAGTACTTCGTTCCAAATAATTTGTCGTATTCAAATTGTTGCAGCTGCAGACAAACATGTATGTGGATATTATTTAATGTATCATAGTTTGTTTTGTTCATATGGTTAACCACATAAATCCACGATTTATCTGGCTAACTATGAACTCAGCAGTCTAGTATCAAGGATGTACTTCTGGCCTTACTAATCTTTACCTTTTTCTTTCTTTAATGCAGAATTTAACGTTTTAGTTGCCATTACTTTTCAGTTTGGCTTATTTCAAAAAAAGAATGGTTGCACACTGTTTTGTGTTAAGAATTTTTTTCTTTGTTATCCCCACTGAGACCAAAATAAGTCATGTGAACACCAGCACCAGGCAGACAGTGGTCAAAACCTATGCTAATATAATTTTGTTCAGCTTTAAGCATTTTTTCACTCTCCTTTGTGCTCAGCTGAATAAACCAGTCCCATCTGACCCAGAGCCAAGAACAACAGCAATGCCTTTTCTTTCTTCTCACCCCTTTCTTCTCTCACAAAAAGAAAAAAATTAAATCTTTATTTGATAGGCCCAAGCATGTTAAGGCCTTGGATAAAATATCTTTTGAACACGTTAACATTTCTGAAGTATGATAACATATTTTACATTGTGACAAATAGTTTACTTGTTATGCTTGTAAAAATTTCCGTTGCCTATATTGGTGGTTAGAAATGCTGCCAGTATGTATGAGCAATCACAAGAACAGCCATCACGCTTCAGATGAAGTCAGTGTTTGCTTGTGCTTCAAGTTGTGAATGTGTTGGTGTGGGAGCTTAAAATGTCAATGAATGGTATGAAGGCACTTTCATCTGGACCTTAATAGTAGCTGAGGTGATGCTAGAAGCATTCAATTAAAATTATGCACAAGAACTATGCTCCTTACTCTGTTTCTCCCAAAACATGACAATGAACTAAATGTGAATTTATGTGATTTCAACTTCAAGAGTTAATTTTAGAATGTTAGGAGTTGGGAGGGGAAAAAAAAATCAAAAAATGCTTGTTTTAATACCAGAACTAAAGCTTAATATTCTAGTGTAATGAATCTGTCCAGGAAATCTTTCTGGTGATGTTTTGGATCCTTTTCTGTTGTTTTCACCTTCTTGTTGCATTAGAAATACAATTAGAAAGCATATTGGGATGCAACAAAGGGAAACATCTTGAGGTATATTGGATTGTAGCTTGTGGTCTTGTAGATTTCACTTCTGGAAGGGATTTCAGGGATGAGGTGAGACGGGAAGGTTCATGAGTTTATGGTTCTTTCCAGCTTCTGGCAAGAGGGAAAAAGCAGGACTTCTCAATATTTTAATCGTGCATTGAATTAAGAAGGGGGGTGGGGTGCAAAACTCTAACGATATATACTGCAACACAAATTTGCATACATATGAGATCTCCGGCATATGAACGGCAGCTTTCACAGCCATCTGTTCTTTTGTTGGGGTTGCAGCAACTTGCATCAGTTCCAAATATTCACTGATGTGGGCTAAACATGTTTAATAAGCACCTATTGAAAGTACAGGTTTCCAGAAGCAAACTCCATGTTGTTTCTAGACATATCTTGATGATTACTGTGGTATACACCCAGTCAGCTAGCTTTTGTCCTTGCTCTTTTGTTTTTCTTTGATACAACTGTGGCTGTTCTGACATGCTTATCCACTGATACTGGCATATTCAGAGATCAGGGAGTCTTATTATGGTAAGAGAAGGAGCTCTACTGTAGGTGGGGTGTAGAGGTCAGCCCTTCTAGGTGGGCAAAAATCTAGGGGTAGAGGAGAGAATGGCAGCCTGATGTGACCTGTTTTTGCAGAAGAAAAGCAGACTCGAGGAATGGTCCAACTATCTCTCAAACTAGACTTCTAAGACTCCAGTAGTGTCTATAGCTGATTTGGACTCTCCAGCCTTAAAACTAGGAGACTATACTTGTGTCTTACCGAACTGCCAGTCAGCACTGTGGCAAAAGATGTTATTGGTTGTAGTGTTGACATGATGCACTCTGGATCCCTTCAGATAAAATCCATCTCTTCTTGTTCTTATAAATTAATGTTAGGAGGGGATTCAGCCCAGATCCTCTCAGTGAGTTTTGCTAAGTTCATCAAGCAAAATTTTCAGAACAAAGAAGGTTGCTGGAGTGCTTGAAGGTAATGATGCATGTTGGCTATTCTAGGAGGTTCAGGAAAGGATGGGCTCTTTAGCTTGCATTATAATTATGTACTTTTTTTTTCCCAATGCACCCAGGTTTCCTGTTTAATATCTCATTCTTGCAATGTAAAATATTCAGATAGAAAACCTAAACTGAGTGTTATTGGGGCAACACTGACTTATTTTCTCTTCAGGTCTTTACTCTGGGGTAGCACAGGAATGGAAGCAAGATAATAACTTTACATTAAGTTGGTGTTGCTAACTTTCTCTCAACTACTGATCTTTAGTAGTTACTTCACAGATGTCAGAGTATCTGTCTAACTGTGAATGTGTCAGAACTTGCTAACAAGCACTTGTAAGTGCAAAAACTACATATAAATATTTAAAATCAAAATAATTCCTAAATTATCATAGTTGGTGAATGAATAAGCATCTAGTTAGTCATTACAATTTTTCTAGTGACATCTGTAATGGAGAGAACTATGACCACCCTGTGACCCAGTGACCAAGAACTGGCAAGTCCAGAGGTTTAAATGCATGCAGTGTCTAAAATATAGCAATAAGAATGAACTGCAGAACTCAAATAAGGGAAGAAATCTTTGAGTGGAAGAATTTCAGGCTTAAAGTTTCTAAATACATTACCTTTCAAACATTGTACCGTAATTTCCTTAAAGGCACTTCATCTAAGGAATGTAAAGGGTTGATCAAGGACTAAATGTGTGTTTAAGTCTGATCTGAAGAAGGTATAAACATAGTTGTTATACTTGCAGACATATCAGCAATACAAGGCACCTTTAAACACAGTAAGCTCCTTATCAAAATATGGTGAAAATTTGTTTCATACCAAAATCAACAACTATGAAAGAACTGATCAATCTGCGATTGAATGAGGACTCTCTTCACTTGTGGAACTACTGAAATCATCTACATGGCAAAATGCAAACTATTTTGAGTATTTTGCTCTTCAGGATTCAGTTGCTGCATAACAATGAATACTGTGGCAATGCAGTTAAAACATAAATGAATTTAAGCGGAGAGAGTTGGACTTGTTCAGCTTGGAGAAGAGAAGGCTCTGGAAGGACCTTGCAGTGGCCTTTCAATAACTGAAAGGTGCCTATAAGAAAGCTGGGGAAGAACTGTTCATGAGGGCATATGTAATAGGACAAGGGGTAACAGTTTTAAACCTGAAAGGGGGAGATTTAGGCTGGAAATTAGGAATAAATTCTTCATTATGAGGGTGGTGGATCTCTGAAAGAGGTTGCCCAGAGAGGTAGTGGAGGCCCCATCCCTGGAGATATTCAGAGTCAGGCTTTATGGGGCTCTGAGAGACCTGATCTAGTGAAAATGTCCCTGCTCACTGCAGGGGGTTGGGCTAAATCTCTGTGCCCATTTTTTCCAGGGGCCCATCAGAGTAGAATGTAGTTTGTGGACTAACTGTAGGTCACAGATTTGCAGTTGAAAAATTAATTCAAACTATCCTAATTAAACTCAGTTGCTAGCGGGAGTAGCTGAATAGGCCTATCCAGTGTGGTAAAGACTTTTCACACAAGTGGGTTGAAAGATGTTTTTCATGTATGTGAGTAGAGTTTCTGCCCCTGCTCAGCTGACCAGGCCTCAGGCGTGTGCTTTTATTGCAGCATAATTTTTCAGAAAAGCAATCAAAAACTAACTGAGGCTGTTGCATTGGCAGCTCACCTCATTTAATGAGGGATTAAGAGGAATGCTGGCACTCTTGAACACTTGCCTGAAGTAGCTGGAATAGTCTGGCAAATCCAGATATTTAACTAGTCCTTGAACAGAAACTGGAAGAGTAAGTCTTTACAATAAGGATTTTCAGTTTTAAAATAGATAAAATCTAGTTACACAGAAAAATTACATGTATGTAACTGACTTGCAGTCAATCATGAAGCTAAACAAAGTCACAGTCATGAACAAGGGGTCATATGTGCACAATTTAAGCCTGTAGGATATGATAGCTTGAGGTCTTAGGCTTTGAGATTAATCAGATGTTATGCTCTTATTTGCATCTCTAATGAATATGCATTATCATTTGCATATATGGCGTGATCCCTAACATCAGGTCTTAGCCTAACAACATAGTTCCACAGCAAGAAGCTGAATGACTATGATTTAGTCTTACAAATCCTGGAATTCAATGCACCAGAACCAGGTACAACTTCTGTACTGTAACTGGAGGGAAGTGACTCTGTTGCCTTTTAGTCTGCAAAAGCTGTTTGTAATTTTTTTTATTTGGAGATAATATTGAAGGTTAGCACTCCCACATATTGTAGGTCAATGTTATGCCTTGGGTCACTGGGTGTCCTTCTCCTGGGTCCTCTGTAGCTAAAATCCTGGAGCAAATCAGACCAATAAGTAAATTAAGCAGTTGTCTAGACAGGCTTGTATTTAGTTCCCTTTGGGGAGAGGCTGAGTTGCTCCCAACAGCTGTCAGGTTATGGAGCTTCCTATGGAGTGGAGCCAAATCTTGAGATTTTCAGTTTGCTGGTTCTGATTTTTAGCTGAACACTCAAGTTCATTCAGTTATGAAATTGTGATTTCAGTTTTCACTTAAAAGTAATTTTAACCCTTATAGAAATGTAGAAATCTAAAACTGAAACATTACAAGCTGCATGTTCTAGCACTTTTTAAGATTAAAAATATCAAACTAAATAAAAGAGCTAAATTCCAAAACCCCAGATTTTTTAATAAGATAATGCCTCTGGACCTATTTTTAGAATTGGAAAGCTCAGCCTGAATCTGGGACTTGCAGTGGGATGACTGAGAGAGTGAGGAAGGGCTGCCCTGTGATGGGCTAAGATCATAGATGATGATCTGGGAGATTAATTTTGCGGACTGTACATTGTGAGGACTTCTGTGCCTAGAGACACTGGGAGGCATAATCCAACTAGTGGACTTCTAGCCTTCTGTTTTTCCCAAAACACCTCTTAGTTTTCATCCGTCTCCATAGTGTTTCCTCACTTTTCACCATCTGTGGTAACCCGAAAATTCATTCTGCCTGCTTCAAACTAGTCTCTGTGTGTCCTGGTTTACCCGGGCTCCTACTGTTGTTCTCACTTGGTCTTTTTGGTGTTGGAGTGTAGTCTTTTGGGTGAATTTTTCTGGCAAAAGTGAACCAGCTTCTGCTCTAGCAGGTTTTAAGATATGCTGCATATAGAGAATGAAAATAATATAGATGTCTCTGCACATACTCTTCTGAGTCCTAAGTTATAAGTGGTTATTATAATATAATTACTCCAATTAAATCAGGACTTGTATTACATTTTTATGCTGTTGCAATCACCTGAGATAAAAGGCCAAGCAGTGGCTGCTACTCTGCTTTTAAAAAAGCAGGCAGTAGGAAGAGTTGGAAAACAAAACTCCATTTGAACCTTGGGTATAAATGATAAGAAATTCAAATGGAAATAGTGTTTCTTGGTAACAGAGTTCTGATGCAGGAAGAAATGTAATACTCAAGACTGATGTGCAAAATGTTGAATACTTATATTGTTTGGCTACAGTTGTGCTGCAGGAGGTTGTTCTTAATTTTTTGTTTCTTTTTGTCCATTTTTTTTTTTGTTCATTTTGTGAAGGAAGTCTGGAATGCTACTGTTTTCTGTTAGATAACCAACAGCTGCTTAAGGCTCATTTTGTTGGCTTTTCTAATGAGATTATTGTTTTGTTTGATCTTTTAGTCCTTGTAGAGTTGACAGAAGGTGAATTTTCATTGTTAGGGTTTGTTTAGGAGCTCCACGCATGACTGAGGATTCTAATTCTTCAGAGATAATAACCATGGAGCAAAAGCACAGTTGCTGCATTCCCTCCTGCTCACCTCCTTTTATCAAAGGTCTTACTGGAATTAAGCATTTTGCAGTAAAAAGTATCTTTTTTTCTTTCATTTTTTTTAATACTTTTTTTCCAGAAACTAGAACTCTGGCTATAGTTCTGGTAATTTCTGGTTAGGAATGATTGTTATGGCTCTCTTCTGTGCAAGAGAATTCATAAAATATCCTAGCATGACTGTAAAGAAAGTTGCTGTTTCTGCCTTGGATATTATTCAGCTGGTTTTGCTAAGTATATACTGGTGGACATTAAGTAGTAAGCATTAAGGTCTGGTTTTGTTTCTTTGGTGGTTTGTTTTTTTGTGGTGGTGAGGTTTTTTTGTTGTTTTGGTTTGGCCAAATGGTACTTTACTAGAGCTTTATTTGTTATAACAAATGTATAGATTGTCCTCAGATTTGTCTTTCACTGAGCACTTGGTCCCATTCACCAGGTAAAAAGAAACCCTCCACACCTGGGCCTGAACTGGGTAAAATTTGGCCAGAAGAATATTATTTTTGAAGTTTAGAGCTTTAGCACGTCCTAATGTGTGAAGCTTATTTTATAACATTTTCATGATCACCAGTAACAATAGGAAATAAGCATTTATTGTTGTCAGAGAGATATGGTCCAAATGAAAAACAAATATTCTTCATCTGAGATATTTCATAATAAAATGTTTCCTAGGTATGCCTCCTTATCAGTCCTTACTGAACTTTCTGATGAAGCTGCTGAGGATCCACCCATAAACAAAAAAAAAAAAAGAAAATGCATCACACTTTACTATATGTTATTTTCTTCCTTATCTAAGATGCTGAACTGCATTCTTTCAGTAGAGTTTGTAATAGTGTTCCATCAGTCTAGCCTTTTTTTTTTTTGGAAACTATTGAAAGTTTGTGGATGGGATCATGCCTATTTCCCATGGCAGCAGCCTCCCTTAAAAATAATGGTCACATTGTACTTCAGAAGAAGATTGGGACAATTTTTTAAGAAAGAGCAGTCTGCTTGGCTGAATAGACCCACCTAGTGTCACTTGTAATTTAAGTAATGGGATTGCCTGGTACCTCATTACAGACCTTTTGTGCTGAAAATGGCAGCAAATGTCGTTTTTGCAAGCAGCATATGAAATAACATAGGCACAACTGAATGTGACGATTTTCTAGGATACTTGAAAATTGGACTAAATGCACTGTCGATATGAAGGACAGATACTAAGTCTCATTGCAATGGGGAATGTCAGAAATAGGCTGAGAGTGATGGGACCTGAAGTGACAGATGTACTGAAAGATATAATACACTTATTGTTTAATCATATGGATAAAGTAGAAGATGGAAACATTGAGAATAAGAAGCTTACGGTAAGAGCTACTGCTTAATCTGAGCAATAGCCTCTGAGGCTTCTTAATCTACTGGGGGAATTCTATGGATGCAATAAGTCTGACAAGACAAATAAAAGAATAAAAAATCTTGTAAGTCAGTGGAATTTTAGATTTTAATTTCTGCTATTCTACGAGGGATTATAGAAAGGGAAGTAGAGGAAGGCAAAAATATGTGTTTTGCGTTAGTTCTGTTCATGCTTTAGGAACAGAGAAATTGGTGTGATACATACTGATTTTTGCTTTTGGAAGTGTATTAATTGCAGGCTTGGGATCCCCCGCCTTGACCGAGGAATTACAGTGGCTGTGCTGCTGATTGATGTAGTTTGTGGTTAAATACTGCCATGGTGTCAAAAAGCCTCAGCTAGGTCTGAGGAAAGCGTGTGGTAAATAACTGTCCCTGTCCCATGGGGCTTGTGGTTTAGAAGTTTGCAAGAAATTAAAGGATGTAAAGGTCTGCCTGACTGGTATATAACTGCTGCCCATAATGGATGTGCTGGGTAGGCAGCATTGAAGTAGCTCAGTTTTAATCAATGGGAACAACGTGGGATGGCTGGGAGTTGAATGAAAAAAAAAAAGTAGCAGGTTCTAACATGCCCATCTTAGTACTTTAAACATAGAAGCACACTTTTGAAGCTGGACTTTTCAACAAGCATGCTTGAGTGGGAGTGTGTCAATGTTACCTTGTCTTCTGTGGCCACAAGAGCAATGCAAATAAATACCAGGAATCTATTGGTAGGTAGAGGGACCATGGATAAAGCTTTCCCTTATGTACTGCAAGAATACACTGCTTATTGCAACATGTGTTTCGAGAACCATAAATTAGTATAATTTTTCTAAGCTAGAGAATCATAAAAACTGTTTAGCATATTTATTATTTCAAACATAAGTCATTAATGCTGGAAGCCCTGTAATGTAAACAGGCTGCTTTCCCTGACCTGCCTGTTGTGCCAGTCGTTGAGCAGTACATTAATGTGAACTGCAGCAAGTTCTAAATGTTCTATGAAACATCCAAATTACATCAGTAGCAAAGGTATTTTAGGAAATTTAACTAAATACCAAAGCATGCAGGTGCTTGAAATTTAATTGCTCAAAAAGGATGGATTGCTAAATGTTTCATAACCTTATTTTTGTTCATCATCTTTTGCTTAATGCCTATTGGGTCCATAAATACTAAGCAATGGACATTTTAGTGGAAATTTTAATAAACGCTACAATATAGTTAAAAATGTACACAATTCTTCTAAAATCTCTAGTAGATATATTATGCAATAATTTAAATATCTATGTTATAAGCATATTAAAAAAAAATAATTCTGTCCCAAGTCCATTGGTAAGGAAGAAATGCCTTATGGGGGTTTCTGCAGTGTTGAATACTGTTGTCAGCCATAAGCATTCAAACAACATAAATCAGTTTACACCTCCCCCACCCCCAAATCCACTTGTGCTACTCTTTCTGTGCTACCCTTTCTGTGCTACGTCTGGCTCTCTTGCTCCCTTAGAGCTCAACATTTGCTACACTTGCTTCCTTGCAGCTTTAACTTCTCTTTTGGTGGTAGTTTTTCCACTCTCCAATGTTCTTGTCTTCTCAGCTCTTTGTCTTCCTGCCACCTCTCACTCCGTTTCAGCCTTTCTCTGAATTCCTGACCCCAAAATCTTGGCATAGATCTTCAGTTGACTCTGGGGGCAGTGGTGAATAGGAAGCATGACTGTACTGTCACAGGGAACTGGCTGTCCAGTACAGAACCGTGGGAAGTAAATCCTTCTGTAGCTTTTTGCCTGTTGAAAGAGGTGGCCAGAAATCTTTGTAATTACAATAAACATTCATAAGAGCTGGCGACTTAAAATAACCTTTACCTCTACTAATGTGTTCTGTGCTTGTAACGAGAGGACCTTGGAGATTTTGCTCCGAGCACATTGCTTTCAAGACTGTAGTTGCTTCTCTATGAAGAAGACTGACTTCAAGACACATTCTTTAAAGTCTAATGAATGAAACTAAAATATGTTTAATTACATCTTATATGACTGATGATTTAATCTCCCCTTTCTTCTCCTCCCTGTTGTCACAAACAGCACTGGGATGGCTCCTTCAGCAGGGCTAACACTGCTGTCTGTCAGTCTGTTGCTGTTCAAACTCACTTGAATTTGATGCTTCCAGTACAGACCTGTTAGTCCTGCTAGGGGGTGGTGTCCCAGGGATATGCAGAAAGCAACTGAACAAGGAATATTGCTGTATTTCAGTTCAGTGCAGTAAGACTCGTTTCATTCCCAGAGGAATTGTTCTGATTGCAGTACAGTGTTTTTATAACATCTGACAGCATTTCTGTATTGAGATGAGAGGAAGATTATATTAATGAAATTATCATTTCAACAACATAAACTGTTTTGAAGGCATTTTTTTCCGTGTGGGAGGGAGGGGGAAGTTGGACCAGATGATCTCCAGAGGCCCCTTTCATCCCTTGTCAGTCTGTGGTTTTCACAATATTTTTTAGGTAATCATTTAGGTTGAGTCACACATCTGGATGGAATTGATGCCCCCGGAGTTAGTGTGTCTGGAGGGCTCTGTGGGTGTGCATGCTTGGCCAGCTTCTCAAACAAGCACAGTTTCTTTAAAAAAATCCACAACATTTTCTGTAGCTGTCATCTTGATACCCAACTTTCTCACCAATACTGATCTGTTGTCTCTTTCCTCCTCTCTCCCAATAATCCTATGATATTCCAGAGAATTTTTTTGGTAAAAAAGTAATTTTAAGTAAATTTCAGAGGTTTTTCCATTTCAAAGCTATAGTATAAATGGGGAAAAAAAATCCCAAACCTAAGATTACTTCTTTAAGATAATTTTTTCTTTATAATGCTACTAAACATTAAAAGTATAATGAAGAATAAACTAATAAGGGATGATTACATAATAAGTGCCTGTAGTCCTAACCTCTTTGCTCTATATGAAACTAATTACTTTAAAATACACAAAATACTTATAGTTCAGGAGAAATGAGATAAAGGAACAATAGGTAATTTGTCCAAAAACCTGACTCAGTTATCTGGATACCAGATACTCAGTATGCAAGCACTAACAAAATCATTAATTCTTTGATTGGCTTAGATTGTCAGTGTTCATGATGTTTATAAAAGTAATTCAGAAAAACATAATAAAATCAATGGGATTGTAGTAATTCAAAACAGTCAGGCTTTGAACCTCTAATCATGCTGCTTTCAAATCCTTATCTGCAAGTAATGGGAGTAGCCAATATATTGCAGGTAAGTGTTTGGTTTATAGTATAAGCTGAGTCAAGTCTTCTATTATTCTTATCATTATTACTCAAATTAGATATGAATAATTATGTGCTTAGGACATGTTAGCAGGGTGAAAGGGAAGCCAGGTGACTTAAGTCCTACATAAGGACCTACATATACTTAATTTCCTACGTAAGTTCATATATAAAAAAATCTTACATACAAATAATTATGTATAAGATTGTTTTATTTCAGTAAGTTATTGCTCTTACCAAAAGAGAGGTAGATAAAGGATTAGGCAAGTTAGATGTGTTTCCTCAGACATCGACATCCTTTTGCAAGGATCCTAAATTACTTCTGTAACTGTTCTGTATTGCTGGGCGTGATAACATTTGTTAAGGAACATTTCCCACCCTTACCTTGGGGCCCTTCTCTAGTGTATGGTGATACAGAATTGTAAGCTCTTGTTTTTCTCTAGGTTGTTACTGAATTTGTATGAAAAATAAATTAACAATGAGTAAGTACTTGCCAGTTTTCATTTTGATATGATCTAACTACTTTGAATTCCTGTCCAACTACTAATGCAAGGCAGAGTCATATCCATCAGCTGTGCAAGAACTTTATGGTTGTAAAGTGCACCTGTTTTACTCACTGTTTCCTCTGCATTGTTGAAAAAAATGTTGATTGACTATTTTCACTGAAAACTTTACAGCTGGGAAGGTAGTTTTGAACTACTTAATTCTTAAATCTTTCTGCTTAGAGAAAATTATATTGGTGAAGATTCAGTTCTCTTATGTATTAGGTAAAGTCAGTGGAATCTTTTCCACGTATAGCGAGCTGGAAGTCTGAAGCAAGAAAATGAGGAAGACTCTATCAGTAGATAAGCATTGATAATCTTGTATGTATAATAAATGTAATCAGCTCCTAGGAATCTTATTCCATTCACTTAGTGTGTCTAAAGAGGTTTCCAGGTTCGGTGAGATGCGTGTAAAGGTTGTTAAAGCCATTGTGTAATAATGAGTAATGGAGATAGTTAAAGCAGATCTGTAGTTTTGCAATTAACATGTGCTCTTTTCTATTTATTATCACAAACAAGCCACCCCCGTTTGTAATATTGACTGACACATAGCAATTTGAATGTATTTACCTAATCATCTTAATATGTCCCTGCATTAAATGAGGGACAAGACAGCTGAATGTAAGGAAATAAATCAAAGCAGCTGTCTACTTCCATTTGTGATGGTGTAGTTAAATACCTACAAGGGGTATTTAACTTGTGGATAAGTTATTCCATAAGGCAACCTAAGAAGTGGCTTTGAGAGAAAATCTCTTGTTCATTAGGAAACAGCTTTAAAAATGTTGTCATAAATCACTGGTTGGAGTAAGATGAATTATGATTTACATCATATTTAAGATATTTCATTATATTTTTATAGTCTTACTGAAGATTTGTAAGTGTCATTTACTTCCTGCAAATCTATGGAGATGCATTTTTCTGAAAAGAAAAAGTGGGTTTTTGGGTGTTGGTTTAATGCCAGTTTATCACTCTCCACTGGGCACTTACACAGGTGCACAGGCACATACTCAAGGCTTTTATGATTGTTTGTTCTCTAGTCATGTCCCAGGCTATGTTCCTTATGGCACAGATCAGCTGATAAATTGTTCTTAAGATGCTTCTAGCTAAGGCGCTTTTAGCAGATTAAAATGAATAAGCAGGATGAACATCCATTTAAGTGTACAAAGAACATCTCTTGCAGCCACCTTGGAAGACTTCTGTTTGATGAATTTCAACAAATACAGTTACAGAGAATACTTGTTGGCATCATCATATCAGTTATCCTAATATCAGTATCAATAGGCACTCTCGTATCTGCAGAAGTGTCAGAATAAAAGGAAGAGCACATGGCCTTGTACTCTAATCACTTCAAATTAAGAAAAGAAACATGAATATTCTGAGAAATATACTAGTATCAAGAGAAATCCATAAGATGAAACTTCAGTATTTATTGTGGGATCATCTGTGTATTTTTTAGTCAATGATCAGACCCAAAGCATGTCCTAGAACCACAACTGGGGTAAGATTTTTATCTTGAAGATGCACAAAGCTTTTTAGAATGCCTTGGGGACAGGGGAGAACTTGTGAATGCTAGCATTTCAGGATTGACTTAAAACAAGATCTATGGAGCTGCCTTTTTTATTTTGTGAAGAAAGCATTTGTGTTGGTTTGGGGTTTGTTTGGGGTTTTTTTGGAGGCAATAACTGCAATTCAGAATTTTCACAGGTTATGGAATATATTTTACTTTTTTAAAAAAGAAACACAATTTATGCTGTATAATTGACGAGCTGCATTGGGGAAGGGAGAAGTAACAGGCTCTCTTCTTCAAGTACTGCTTTGGTCTGAGGGGCTTTCAGAATGTAATAATTGACTTAAGTTATCATTTTTTGTTGCCCATAATTCCTGATGGAAAGCATATGTGTTGTGTTTGGGAAAAGTTAATGCTTCACAAAAACAAAGGGCTACTTTTTCCAAAGATGGCCAGGAATCATTTGCGTGCTGATGTGTAGTGCTGTCCTATACTTGAAATATCTCAGTTTGCAAAGTCAGTCAAATGTGTCTGATTCATTACTTCCAAGAACAATACAAAATCTCTTTGGAAATATCTCAAAGAAAGTAAAGATTCTAAGAATCATCTTCTTTTCCCCTGAAAATTATACTGTTAGGATCTGTTTATGTAGGATTGAAGATTGGAAAGCTTGACAGCTGAAGCTACTGACTTCAGTGATGTTTATTTAGGAACTGAGGCTGAAAACAGTGAGTGGTTCCTCAGGATGGAGACAGCTGTAAGCTTCAGTTCGATGTTGTTTGACTTTCACCTCAAAGCAGACATGACAAAGAAGGTCATGATCCCCTAAGTCAACAGTAAGGGATACTTTTGAGTCTAGAGCTATGTGTGTTGTGAACTTTAGAGTACTGAGTGCTTGTAACTGTGAAAAGAAAGCCTGAGATGAGGGATGATAAAAAGATGTGACCTGCTGTACTGCTTCCATTTCTTTTTCCAATTGACCAATCTTAGAAACTTTAGGAACATTACTTCAAGTATGAGTAAGAGATCCATTAATATCTGGGTTGAGCAGAACCATACTGCTGCAGAAGCTGTATCTGTAGTCTGCACCAGCAATCTAAGTAGCTGAATAATAGTATGGTGGTCAGTAAAAGCTGACCGGGTGACCAAGTAGCCGTTCCGTGCTAAAACCCATGCCACCTTACATCTTTTCTCTTGTTGAGAACTGGCAAGGTCAGCCTGCACATTCCTAAGGCTGTGCAGCTGTAGGGGAGAAGAGGTGACAGAAGCATCAAACTTAGAAATGCTGCTTGGACACTTTCAGGTAGGAGAGAATCTCTCTGCTTCTGTTGATGCTGCTTAATTCTGGAAGAGGACCAGGATAGTGTACATTTACTGTGGTACCTCCTTTCTCTGGGACCTCTAAGAGGAAAGTCTTGGTACCTGTTTCTGTGACACTGGGATGCAGAAGGGAGTGTTTCCTGTGCTTCTTGAAGGCATTAATATACACTGAACTACTTTTAAATCTGCACTTTTCCAGTCGGCTTTTAGTTGGTGCTCTAATATCCCCTGGCTGATTTACTGCTGCCTGGAAAAAGTATGGGTCTCATTCAAACCACCATGGAGCACTTAGAGCAATTGCTTGTTTTATCTGCATTTTGTGATGCTTTATGCTCTCTGGTCAGGCTGTAGGTGTGAGAGCAAGGAAATTGATAGGGTAGGGGGGAATTCTAACACACTCTCATGTTAAGCAGATGAATAGCTATCTCTGGAAATGCTGATCCATGCCTAGCTGCCCAGAACATTATGCAACATAAAAAGGCTATCCTACTCAGCAAGTTTTCCAGTTACTTAGAGAAGACTCCCCTCTTCCCCTCCCCACCTTCCGGCCCATGCTAGCAAAAATTAGCACAACCCCTTTCCCTCTCTTGAGACCCATCAGTCTCCAGTCACTTTTTCCTCTTCAAAATACTTTCAGAAATTGCTTGAGGGGAGAGGACCCTGTAAGAGAAGTGGTAAGATTTTTTCCAAAAGATACATTTCAGAATTATAATAAGAATAAACTATTTCTTATAGGCCCCAATAAAATTGACTTTCTCTACAAAATTGAGACCTTAACTTTGGTTGGCTGCTTTAGATTTGGGGCTATTTCTACCCATGTCTTTATAACACACTCTGACTTTTTATATTTATTCCCTTTAAAATACATGCATTTTTTAATTCTTGTAATTATTTTACTGTAGTTTGGACTCCTTAAGTAGAGAAAAGAAATAATTCAGGGTAAATACTTTTCCATAACTGTAGAGCTAGAAAAAATTTCTAAATTCTGCTTACTGGCATTCACTCAAATTACAAACAAGAATATCAATTTGGTGAACGTAAACTTTTATGTAGCCCCACTGAATTGAAAAATGGTCCATTGATTAACCACACTTCAAATCTTTTTCCAACATATAAGTATCCATCTTTATAGAATTTATCTACATCATGTATTCCTAATTAGTTATGAAATGGTCATGATGATGACAAACTCAAAACTCGTACTACATTGAATATGTACATTT
This sequence comes from Hypotaenidia okinawae, assembly GCA_027925045.1. Lineage (NCBI taxonomy): Eukaryota > Metazoa > Chordata > Aves > Gruiformes > Rallidae > Hypotaenidia > Hypotaenidia okinawae. Next base: position 12,497,234 of record BSDF01000010.1, read on the forward strand.
ACTGCTCTTCCACAGATCCTGTTATCCTCCTGTTGGTTTCTGACAAATCAGTATTAGCTGCCATTGCTGCTGCTTGCTACAGATAGAAAACTTGTTTATTTTCTCAATATAGAACTTTTGTAGCATCATTGCCTCCATGGTAAGGGCAGGCTGTGATTTCCATAACCGTACTAGTGAGTGACAGTAGGGCCACTCAAGTAAGTGAACCTAGTGTGACAAAGAAAAAAGAATATTGTATAAGAAATTATTTATCTATTTACCCCTAGATTGGAGGCTGGGTTGTGTACAGCTGTGAATAGCCTTGTTCTCCTGGAGATGCCTGACATGGCTATTAGCTTACAGCATGGTGTATTTATCCATTCACTGAAGCGTACAGGATAATTTGAGGGAAAATTAACATGTCAGCTTGAACCAGTACAAAAATGCTTTTATTCCAAAGGAGTATAGTAGTTCTAAAGTGTAAATAAATGCCTGATGGTATTTTAGGTTAGCAAAAGTTATATACTTTCTGCTCCCTGAATTAATAGGCGTAATTCTGTACAATTTTCTTTGAAGTTTAAAGAGTGGAGGTATTTTAGCTTTGAAAACTTTAGCTCCTTCTGACTTTTGGTTGTCCTCTTTTCTGACCTAGAAAGAAATTAAGATGCTCTGCAAAATACTTCAGTATTTGCTCCGATGTTGCAAAAAGACAATAAGCATGTCCAGAAAGAGAATTATTTAACTTTTATTGTGATGCTGTTTCTTCACACTAATCCAGAAGAGTTTCCTGGTGTGGTATGTGTCTTAAGCTCCTGTCCCATCCCCATCCCCCACCCCCATTTCTGACTATATGCTAATACCTCCGCAGCCCATTAGCCTGAATAACCATGTTGTATTTATGCTTTTCTAAAGTAATGTTTTCAAGAAGCTGATATCAACCCACAGAATACTCCCCACACCCACAAAATAGGTGTTATCAAGAAATACTAACCAAACATTTTTTCTGTGGGCTGGAAGCAAACACATCTGTAAGGTCAAAGGGAGGTGGTGCGGTAGAGGAGGATTTTACGTACATTTATTTTAGCCCAGGGATTCTAGTTTCCCTACACTGTTGTCTTTTGGTAAGGATGGTGACAGACACTCTTTCAAGAAAGCATAATCTGAATCTTAACTGTACTCAAGAGGATCCCGTCTCTCTATCCATGGAGTATATAGAAAGCATATGGCTGTTAACCTCCTGGGATTAGCTAGGGCTTGGTAAATACTGATGTGCTGCTCCTTCTGTTTCAGGAAACGCAAGTAACACACTGTTCTCTGAGATCAGATGAAAATTGACATATAGATAAGTCATATGTGGCTGCTTCCCTCTTTGGACAGCTTTAGAAGAGTCTGTAGCTGGTTGTCAGGATCTGATAACAGTTCTGCAGAAAAAGAGAGAAAAAATTGATTACGCTTCCCCCCTGCCTCTGGTGGCTAGAAAATGCTGCTTGGTGTCTTATAGATATACTTTGTTTCCAGGGATAACTAAGTATCCAGAATCTAAGTAGTAATTAAAGCATTTTCCCTGCCTGGATTAAGATTGCCTCGTCTTACAGAGCTACTGCCAGTACAGAGCTGCACTGCATGTACTGCCGTTTGAAGGAGCTTCATGGGGCTGTAACACTGGACGCACATAGTCAACAGAAAACTTAAATAATGCCATCATTTTTTTAGAACCTCACATTATACAGTCACTTTTTAATATACAATCACTAAAATTACTTTAACTGAAATATTTTCAGTGTTCATATATTTATGAAAAATAACTCATTCTTATTTTCCATAAAAACTGTACATGCTGCTGGATAGGGGGGAGATTGTGCAAGTGTTCTTTGAGGTATGGAATAAGTACACCTATCTCTGTAAATTTGTTCCCCTGGATGGAGGAGAATAATCTGAAGAGTAAAAGTAAGAACACTCGGGGTTTGAGGTGAAGACGGTTAAATAGGTATAGCAAAAGCTGTGCAGGCAAGCAAAGCAAGACAAGGAATTAATTCCCCACTTCCCATGAGTAGGCAGGTGTTCAGCCACCCCCAGGAAAGCAGGGCTCCATCATGTGTAGCAGTGACTTGGGAAGACAAAGACCATTGCTCCCCGTGTCTCCCCCAGCTTTATATGCTGAGCATGATATCATATGGTATGGAATATCCCTTTAGTCAGCTGTCCTGGCTGTATCCCCTCCTAAGTCCCTGTGCACCCCTAGCCTACTTGCTGTTGGGATGGGGTAAGGAGCAGAAAAGGCTTTGGCTCTGTGTAAGCACTGCTCAGGAGCAACAAAAACATCTCTGTATTATCAGTACAAACCCAAAACAGCCTCATGCTAGCTACTGTGAAGAAAATTAACTCAACCCCAGCCAAAACAAGGAACCTTGACTTTGCAGACCTTTCCTAAAAGATCTATAAACCCCACAATTTAGGCCTGTCTTCATCAATGTATTCTGTTATCTAAGATGACACTGTAATTTCAACCCTGTCAAACACACAGCTGTCACCTGAGATCATTCCAGTTTAAGCGTTTTAGTATACATGGGAAATAATAGGATCCCATCTGTACTAGTCAACTGTGTAGCCAGGAATAACAATGTTCTCATGAGTATCCCAGGCTAATTGTAACCATGGCAATGATGAAACTCAAGGGAGACAGGAGGGGGCAGATGACTGGGATTGTTAATTTGACATAGAGGTTTTTCTTCCAGAAAGCAGTTTGGCACCACGTGGTCATTTTGCACAGACTACTACACAGCCATCAAGTGAAGCAACCTCTTAGGGACACACATTTCTGTATTTAGATGACAACCCCCTAGCCTGGTCTCTTAAGGAACTACTGGTTTGGGAACAGGTGTCAGAAATAGAGCTGTCTTATACCTGCAGCAGGTCTCTTAAAGCTTAGGCACAAAAGTTTCTCTACTTTAGGAAGACTGGGCCAGTAGGAAGAGAACTGTAATTGGAGATTTTTAGGACTATTTAGATGAAATATCCTGTGTTATGTCAGAGAATGTTCTCATGTTGTTTGTGTGGCTGCTGTCACCAGCAAGTATACCTTCCAACATAATTTGTACCCCTTTCAACTATCTTTCCTCATTGGGAATAAAACAAACTGAAAGGCTGGACAAATGCATCTCCTGCTGCAAGCTGCCTGCTTTTGTCCATCTAAGTGTGAAGAGCAGTCTCTTCTGTTGGTATTCCTGTGCCCTAAACGTGTAAAACCAAACTTTTAATCTCTGGCTATAGTTGAAGTCAAGCCCATCATCCAAGTAGGAATTATGTGCTCAGTGACCATGAGTGTGTTGTGGCAATCAGTCATCAGTATTGCTCTGTTGACACTGAATGATCTGTGGAAATTCCAGCAGAGCAACTTGCTGCTCTGTGAATACTTTTAGTCCATTTTCCTATATTTTGCTTGGCTGTGGGCTTCACAGAGCTGTAGCACAGCATGGAAAATTTAGCCCGTTTTCCACTGGAGTGACAGTGACTGGTGGATGGGGTAGCGAGAAAGAAATACAAATTGAAAGCTTCAGTAGTCTTGTGTACAGACCATTTGAGCAGGAATTTCCCCTAATATCAAGTGCAGACCTGTGCATATAAGGAGTTATATATTAGTTTTATTATTAATTTGATTAGAGCAAAACTTACAGGACTTGACCATAAAAGAAATGGTTTTGGTAACTGAAAAGCTAGCAAAATGAAGTCATTCATTCCCTCTACTCTTGATTAATACATTGTCATGCATGTAGCAGCTTGTTTGGAATTCTTTTATGATTACTCCACTTTTTCCAGAGACTTGCAAATGAGTAGCACTAAAGCCAGCTTGGGCAGGTTGCATTTTGCCTCCCACAGCATGTAAGAACTGGGGCAAAGATGTGAACTCTGAGAGCAGTAAGTTTGGAGAAAGCAGTTGTCTGCTCCACCCAGACTGACACTTCTGGTGAGTTGAGCTGAGACTGGGGTTTGACGGCTTCTTAAAGTTGTGACTTCTCTTTCTGTCACATCCCCATTTCTGGAAGTGCATTGACATGAAGCCCAGTGTCTGGCAAAATCAACCTTAAATGTGACACTGGAACCTTGGCAGGAGATACTCCCCAAACCCTGAGTTTCCATGGTAGGTTGTGCACTAACCCTAGCTGTTATATTAACAAATGCAGCCTTGGTTTGTCATCTTCCTCCAGATTTGACATTGATGCTAAAGAAGCTGCAGATGCAAATATAACATACAAGCTTATTGCAGTGAAACAGAAGTCTAAACTTCTGCTATGGAAATGGAAACAGTTATGACAGGGAAAATCAAAACACACCAAATCACTCTTTATTAAGATATATTGCAGCTGTGAAGATGGTGAGGCAGCTGAGACCCTCATTCTTTCAGTACACTTTAAAATTACTTTAACACGAGTTTGGGAAAGAGATAACTGGTAAACCAGCTCTTCTCTCCTTAGGTGCAGGTTGATACCTGATTGAGATCTTTCTTCCTCCCCTTTTTTGCAAACAAATCTACTGTCTTTATCCCCTGCTGCTCTTATTTAACTCTTTTTTTTTTTTTTTTTTTTCCATGAAACAAATATATATATGCCCCTGACCTTTGCTCTCTGCTCTAGACTCTTCATTAAGTTGTGTCTCTCTCACTTAGTAAGTAGCATGTTCCTTCCTGCTTGAATGCCTCCCATAGTGGCCACAAAGCTCTATGAAATGTAAGAAACATTCATTGTGTGTGCATCTTCATAAAGTCATTATTTCCTTCTTACGCTCAGCTTCTATGGACGTGGAATGTAAGTCAGTCAAGGCAAACTGGGTATCAGAGTCCATTAATCAAACTAATCTTACCTTTTGTTTTAGGAGTTTCTGGGGTCAAAAATCTAGTGTTTTCTGTTGAGATGTGAGGCACATCTAGTCTTCTATTCTGGTTACAGTTATCGCTGCTAGTCTTGCACAGCTTGGAGGAGAACATAGTAACAGTTACATCTCTAAAATGTAGCTGTAACTAGAATATGTAATGGAATGATCAATTCCCTGATAGTCTATATTCTCAATTTAGATTAATGGCTCACTGAATATACTGTTTACCCTCTTATTATCCACAATTTGTGTCTCAAAATTAGAGCAGTTTCTGTTGAAACACTGCATGCTCATTGCTTCTGAAGGTGGATGTAGCAGCCTCTTTAAGTGCATCTTATTAGCTATAGATTTGGGATAGCAATGGTTTGAGGAAGGAGGGTGTACTGCAGAATTTTATTATTTTTTTTAAAGATACTTTTTATGTGCAAACAAAGAGAGCTCTTGATAATTGGGAACAGAAATGTGAAGGGCTAGAAGGAGAGGAAGAAAAATAGAAGCTGAGCAGAAAAATATTGGCAAGAATCAGTGCATCTGCACTAATTTGATCTAAGTTTCTGCTCACAGATACTCCCTGTAAGGTTTTGTTAGTCTGTTCTAGAAAAAGACAATTTTTAAGAGATTTCCTTAACCAAAGGTTTCTGTTTCCCCTCTAGTCATCGTTTTACTGGGCTGCCCTTGGAAACTGTAGAGCCTTCACTGAGGAACAGAAAACAGCAGCTGCTTGGGATATTCTAGTGGCACCAACTGCTGCTGGAGAGCTTCTCAAATCTTTCTGCCCACAAAGCTCATAGCAAAACCAATGATGATCCTGGAGGTAAGACTGTGAAATTAAGAACAGTACTTAGTAGGGAAACATCGCCTCTTTCTTGACCTAGAGAATGGATTCGTGTGATCAGCATGAGGTTGGGAATTGAATCCGGTTTCCTGGGTCTAGTCTGGTGACCAGTCTACAAACTACAGGTCACTGAGCCTGGTCAGTGAGTTAAAGGCTTTGGATAAATCATTAGAACAACCTCCAGAACTGCCATTCAAGGATCAAGCTTTAGAGTTTTTATCCAGGCTAATGCCTTTTTAAAAAATTTGCTATGATTAGAAACAAATAAGTGTGAAATTCTGTAGTATGAAATTAAATTTATTCCTGTTTATAGGTAATTAAAGTTTACATCCTTAATGCCTGACAAACCAGAACCATGATGAGGCCTGAAATAAGGAGGGGAAACAGAAAACTAGTGACTGAAATGTTATAGGTGGAATCACAGAATCATAGAATCATAGGGGTTGGCAGGGCCCTCCAGAGATCATCGGGTCCAACCCCCGTGCCAAAGCAGCTCCCTAGCTTATATTGCACAGATAGGTGTCCAGACAGGTCTTGAACATCTCCAGTGAAGGAGACTCCACCACCTCCCTGGGCAGCCTGTCCCAGGGCTCTGTCACCCTCACTGTGAAAAAGTTCTTCCGCATGTTGGTGTGGAACCTATGATAGAGACAGACATACTGTATGAACCTGGAATCCTATGATTACATTGAAGCTTGTGGTGTCTCTATTGTTTAATCTGCTGCTATGGCTGTTTTTCCTGCACTACTCTCCAGACGCTGAATCCTTGTTAAGTGTTGCTGCTGAACTTTCCTTGTTCCTGATCTTAGGCTTTTTTCCTAATTCTTTCCACCCTTTGGGTTCACTAACATTCATGCTCCAAGGGGACTGCAAAGAAAATATTACTGTTCTGAAGAACATAGCCTGGATGAAGTGATGACTTTACCCTGTCCTGATCTTCATTAGGAATGCTGTGCTATGGTGTAGGGTCCTAGCACAGGGATAAGGTGCTTGCAGTCCTTTGCATGATGCATACAAGTTTCCTATGTACACAGGCTACGTTGTGGGTGTCTGAGTCAGTCTGTCATTGAACATAATTCTCTGCAATTAGGAATGAAAAAGGGACACTAGAGAAAAATAAAGAAGCTGGTTTGACGTTTGATACAAGTTCAGTGTAGGTTTCTTTTGTATGGCTCAAGAGTCCAAATAATCTCCCTACAAGCTCGTTCTACAGAGAATGAGCTTGAAATTTGCATGTAAATTGATATTTACTGTATATGTGTTCTTAACTTTTGTTTCTGGTCATAAGTTGGACTAGTGTTTTGGCAGTCTGTGTAGTTTCCTCTTGATATTACCACAAGATAGAGAGATAAATATGACATTTTACAGAGACTATTTGCTGCTAAGCTTGTGCAAAAGAGCTGCATAAACTGCTGATTAGCTACATATAACTTTAATATTGTTTTCTACAGTGTGGCATGTTCTTTATAAATGAGGAAAATGTTACTTAAAGGTCTCAGTGACACTGAATCTCTGTTACCAATAAGTGCACCCTGAAATCATAGAAACTGTATCTCATTGTCATCAACATCACAATGTCTGCATCTTTTTTATATTACTCTTAGATTTTAAAAAAAATCCCGACTAGAAGTTCTTATCCATATTACTCCACATAAATGGAATGATTCTACATTGTCTTTAATGATGACTACTCAGGAAAAGAATTTTTATTTTCTTTTTTCTTTTCCTGTCTGTACCTCTGCCTTACTCTCTAATTGCTCCAGCTTTGATTTGCTGCTTAGTGAAAACTCTGGCCAAAATTTCAAAAAATCCTTGAGTTTAGGCTGAAGGACAATGTAGCACAGGAATTGAGTATTTATAATTTTCCTTTAATTTGGTAGACTTCTGGTAGAAAATAGTACTTTAAATTCAGAGCCTGGAACTGCTGCATCAAGTGAAAGAAAAAGCATATATATATAAACAAAGCACTTTAAATAAAATTTCTGAAGTTATGCTTTTAAGAGAAGACAAAATACTCCCACTTAGAGCAATGTTTTTGGACTGACTTAATATCAGATTAATCAGAGAAGGTTCTGTAACTCTTCTGTAAGGATAAATGTTAACGATGATTTATGGATTGTTGTTTGTATGATGTGTATACCAGAGTTTCAACAGATTGAACATAGTCTTACCATGAAATATTTGCTGTTTTTGCTGTGCAGTTGCTGAAGTTACCATGTTTAAGTGATTAAGTCTGAAGAACTGCAGAAAGTAGTCAGAAGTTGAAATTTCAGCTCTTTTGAATGGCAATTGACTATTTTTATGTACTTAAACTAGATTGCTGAAACTTTATTCTAGCTACTCCATGTTTTGCTTGGATATTATCATGTGGTTACACTTTTCTCTTAACTGGATCAAGAGATTTTAAAGCCTATATATATATGGTTTCTGTATGTCTGCCTCACTTCAGAGCCTATTTTTTCTACCCTTGCTGAAATTTTGTAGTAGTAGTAGTATGTAGATTTCAGATCCTTTTTTCTCTCCTTTCTGAGTATTTTTCCACTTAGAGGCAGCTGTTAGCACAGAGGCGGCTGCAGAAAACAAGCACTTCTAGCCATTAGAAGACTGTACATATTGCTGAAATCCCTCTGCTACTTTCCTTTTAAACTGTACAAAACTATGTCTGAGAAGATGCAGCAGGTAGATGACATATATTTAGTTTAGTTTCCTGATTCAATGTGTTTAGAATCTGGCACAAGGAATTTATCATTCACTTGTAGAGAGCTGAATACAGCTGTCAGAAAATACATATTTTCCCCTAAAAATGGGTTAATGTGTGTTAAATAAGGTGTCTATCTGCTTGCACACTGTGTTTATTGTATTAGTGTCAGAAACAGAGTGATTAGAGTTCCCATCTGGTCGGATTATTTCATACTGCTCTTGGTTCAGGCAATTTCTGTTTCAACTTAGATCGATGTGCATGTGTCAGTCATTCATCATCTGCTTTTGCAAACAAGGACAAATCTGGAGTGGGGGACTTGTACAAACAATTAATCTTTTTCCGTATAATATACGTATGCTTTTATCTCTTTTTTAAAAGAAAGATGTATAAAGAAGGCTGCATGACAATACTGAATGTAAATTACAGAAATACTGAGATCTAAATTACTCAGGACATGCTGCTCTTTTTAGTCAATGCCAGTGAAGCCTGATAGTACTTTTTGCATTGTGAAGTAATGCTCAGATCAAGTGCAAGTTATGGTTGGACTCAAAAAACTTAACTTGGATAAAGGAAGATCAACAATATATATTTTTTTTTTTTCGCTTGTTTCTTGTCCTGACCAATATGAGGGAAAAAAAGTTCAGCGATTGGTCTTCCCCCTAAAACAGATGCAAGAGATTTATTTTTTTTTTAAATTGTTTTGTCTTTGGACTTCATTGCTTGAGTGGATCTGGTGTATTTGACTTTGTACCTGTGTTCTTTCCACCTTTTGATAGCTTCCAGTAGTCATGCCTTTGCCAAGCATGTTTAAACTCACAAGAAGGTCACTTGCAAATGTCAGTAGTCCTGGTAAATGAAGTGTCTCTAATGCATTTCAGAGAAAATAGATTCCAATGTTTCAATTTTAATAAATAAAACCCCCATACTACTCATAAATCATTTAAAAAAAAAAGAGAAACATTTAGAGTGCTAACAAATAACTTGCTGAACTCTGGTAAAAAAACTTTGTCACCCATCTTGTGGGACCTGTTCTTGTTGAGAACATTGAGCACTGTTTATGGGCTCTGGATTTTCTAAAACGTTTTACCTAAGCAGCCAGGCATCCTGCAATTAGTATCAGTGACATATTGTCTGTCTCTTTCGTGGAAATCAGTGTCTACACAAAAAAAGAGTTTTGAGGTGAGCTCAATTTAAACAGAAGGATTCTTTGAGCTTAAGAAAAATTCCAGTGGGATTCTCCAGAAACAACCAAATGGAACCAAATGTATTCCAGTAGTGAAATACATCTGTGAGTGTGGCTTTTAGACACTGGGAAGTAATGATCAGGAATTTTAATTTCTAACAGCTGTATGTCTGATAATGTATTTAGGGTTGTTTCTTGTACTGTTTCTACCCATAGATGTTGGCTTTTCCTCACTGGCTACTGAGGATGTTTATATTGTTGAAAGCTCTTTCCTGGTTATCATGAATGGTTTGAAAACTTTAATGGAAAGCGGAAAGTCATGAAGGCATTAAATATAACTGTAAAATAGAACCTTATACATTATTTTAAATTGAAGAAAACAGAGAACCGAATCACTGCTACATAATGCTTAATTCCAAATCCAGAAAACTGGGGGAGAGCATAGATTAATTACAAGGGGGAAAAAAATATTTTGGGTTAAGAGAAAGGGGGAGCGAATAGAGGGCTAAAAGATTTATTTTCCCCCATTTTTATATTTTGGTTGAAGTTAGCCACTTTGCAGGAAAATGGTGTTTTCCATGGTCTGCATCTGGCCATTGACTTAGAATAATATGCAGGTGCATTTATCTCAATGGGATTTTTACCATAGAATAAAAAAAGGCTAAAGTTTTACCTTACATACCAAAATGCCTTTTGATTTATCTTCTGGGACAGTGAACAGCATCTTAAACCTTTAGGAACACAGAGTAAATTTATATCAATTTATAGGACTCTAATAGATCTTGATGGATTTATGTGTTTGTAACTACAACTATGTAAATACATGCAAAAATGGCAAATGAGTATTGGATGAATTCAATCATTAGAGTTGTGTGAATATGATGACTGAAAAGTTTGTAGCTGTGAAGTTTTAAACACATACTGGAAAATATTTATGAAAAGCATGTTTTGGACTTGTTTTATGTGTTCACACACATGTTATTTCTTTATTATGTACACCTCTTGCACTTTATCACTATAGCTTGTGGGTTTTTTCTGTGTAATTCAAAGTAATATGTTAATATAACTAAGTTAGTGTACTAAATACATTAGTGTAATATAACTTAATGCAATATTTGGTATTAGAAGTAGTATTAACATTATAGGATAATTCAGGTTGGAAGGAATCTCAGTCCAATCTCCAGCTCATGGCATGGTGAGTGCAGAGGTCAGCCTTGTACTACTACTGTAGCTGTGGAAGTTCTGTTTTTTGCTCTTGGTGACCAAGTCTCAACTCCAGCTAAACTTTTGTTTTCCTAACACCATCCCTTCATACCTGGACAATGTTATGAAACTCCCTTTGTACTTCAAGAACAAAATGTAGAAATTTAAAATAAAAAGCCAATAGAATAAATTGAGAATTCTGGAGACTGGATATAGTAGTAAAATTACTACAAATGCTAAACAAAAGCAGAACCCCATTTCTTCACTAGTTCTCTTTTTACTCCTCAGTTTATTTTCTGCGCTTGATCCTGGAAGATTCTGTCCTTTCTGACCTAGTTTCAGTAAAGCATTGCTTTATGCATCTGAGTAGGCCATAAAAATACAATAAGCTTTTTCCCATGTTTCAATTTTATGCCTGCGTGGCTTCCTTGATAGTTTACTGTGCTTACAATTTCTATCATGAACTTCTAATTTTGTATTTGCATGTGATAGCTAGTTAATGTTTGGTTTTGATACAACTTGTCCTTTACTCTTGCATACATCTGGTGATTTATATGATGCAGAAAAATGCTTCAGAACTGAAAACTGTTAAATTTGTGTATCCTGGCTAGATGCAGTTTTTGATACCTTTGAATACCTCTTAAACTAAAGCAAGGTAATCTATTCTTTATGATGGCCAGTTATGGCAAAAGGAGAGAGCTGGCAGTGGGCTAGAAAAAGAGCTGAAAATCTGGAGAAATTGTGCCATGAGCAGATCTGCAGCTGCTGTGAGGTGCTTGTCTGTCCCATTAGTTTTCAGAGGTTTTTTGGCGGCTTTAAGATTCAGTTCTGTTTCTTTAGGGTACATCCAGTGCCCCTCATTGCAAATCAGATCACGATATTGTTTATAACATGAAACCTGCGTTATTTTGTATTTTCAGAAATTTACAGTTCATTCAGGTGTATGTTATGACTGTTTATTCTTGGCAATATAGTGACGGTTCCTTTAGACGTATTTAGGGGTCTTCAGGTATTATGCAAACCAGCCTTTTTTGCTTTAGAAGTTTATAGCACTTTGTACTTACAAATTAAACTGAGCTACTGAGCTGACATACTTCTGGGTACTCGTGACACTTGAAACTGTGCTGACAGGACTGATGATGAGATGAGCGAGTTCTCTGGTGGAGTCTGGCAAGCAGCTTCCTCACATGGTCATCTCCTTGCAGTCAAACAGAAAACTGCGCTACAGCTCCACAGCTACAGTGTCTTTTTGTTGGGTTTTTTTTTTGTTTGTTTGGGTTTTTTTTGTTTTTAAGTTGGGGGAGGATATCTTTCAAAAACTGCTTGACTTAATGACTAGTGTAACAAGCTCCCACCATGGCTTGTGCAGGTACGGTGAAGATAACTTTGAGATCCTGCTGTGATACATTTCTGATCTGGGACAGGTATGACTCATTTTTTCAGACAAAGAAAGATAATTCAGCATATCTTAATATCTAATTGGATTGGAAAAAAAAAACCCTCCAGAAAATTCTGTGTTAGGATGAATATATAGAAGGCTCAATTTGAGTTAAAGAGCCTATTTTGAGTTTGAAGGATGGAAAATTATGAACATCTTTTTCCTCAGTTAGCTAAAGCAAGATGATCTGTGCTATTTATTTTAACTTTTTTGATTAAAACTAGACATTTTTGATAAATAATAAAAATTTTCATATCAGATGTTTCAATTTGGGATTTCAAATAAATGGTCTGTTTAACCATTTTTGGTGACTCTTGAATTGATGCTTATGTTGTAACAGGATATGCACATGTATGTGAACGTATAATGAGTTCAGACAGATGAGGGGACAGACGCTTTCTTCAGCCAGTGTCTCATTATGCATGTTCTTGCTACTGACAAGGTTACTTTAAGTTTTCTTTAGAATGTTAATCCGTAGCTTCACTACTACTTTAACTCTTTGGGTTTGATTCCAGCTACTTTCATATTGCCTGAATTCAGTGTTACGCTTCTCAAGGAGATGAGGATTGTTTAATTGTGTTGCCATTTACATTTGTAAAATCCTGATAATCAAGCCAAATTCTGCCAAATATTCTAGTAAATATTTACCCAGAAATATCTATGCATTTTGTGGTTTCTGCAGTAATGGAGTATCAGTTTTTGCTCAGCTTTCATGTACAATTTTCTAAAATATCTGTGCTAAGGAAGCATGTGGGACTGTTCAGCCTTGAGAAGAGAAGACTAAGGGGGGACCTAATTAATGTTTATAATTATCTTAAGCAGGGGATGCAGGGGGAATCAGCCAGCCCCTTTTCAGTGGTCTGTGGAGACAGGACAAGGGGCAATGGCTGCAAGTTGGAGCATAGGAAGTTCCGCACCAACATGCGGAGAAACTTTTTCACAGTGAGGGTGACGGAGCACTGGAATAGGCTGCCCAGGGAGGTGGTGGAGTCTCCTTCTCTGGAGATATTCAAGACCCGTCTGGATGCCTATCTCAGTGAAATGTCCTAGGGAGCCTGCTTTGGCAGGGGGTTGGACCCGATGATCTCTCGAGGTCCCTTCCAACCCCTACAATTCTATGATTCTATGTTATTTATCCCTTATTGAAGTGCTTAAAGCACTTGAGAGTCTGACACTTGAGGCAGTTTTACCAGACTGGTGGCAGTGTGGTGGGTTTTTCTGGTGACTTTTGTGGTTGTTTTTTAATCTGTGACATGAATAACATTTCCTTCCAGCAAACAGAACCTCTGCTAGAATCCCTCATGTTTTTATGAAACTGTGTTCATGAAGTGGTTCTGAACTAGTGGATCAGGCTCTCTAACGGTGCAGTGCAGCTGTTCCTGGGGTGGAGAGGTTTTAACAAGTACCTGTCTGCACAGCAACTGAGTGTTGTTAGGACTGTTGCTTCACAGTATCATTAGTATTTGAGGAACCTAAGGTAGGCAAAACTTGGGAAGCATTGAGCATTTCAGTGTTTTGCTGACTAAAATTAGCTTCTGGCCCAGTGTCCTGTTTTCTTTTGGAGCATTGCTCACTTGTGATGTATCACAGAAAGCATATAACAAATAGCACAGATCCCCAGTGTAATGTTTGAACTAGACCAGCTTTCGGTTGTCTGTTTTTCTCTTTGCTCATCTGCCAAACCTTTGCTAAACTTCATGGTTATCAGTTTTTCATTGTGCTGTCTTTTTAAAGTGCATAATTTCTCCAGCCTTCCTAAGATCTTCACAGAATGCTAGATAAATGTGAACATCTAAGTGATTAATAGCCCAATTTTGACACATTTCATATATGAACATACAGTTCTACTGTTACTGTAAAATTTCCTACAAGAAATCTTCAATACAATTAATATTGGTTTATTTGGGGTTTCTATATTGCTGGCATTGGTAACTTTCAATTTTTCTTAACCTTTGGCATCCTGTAATAACAGATTAAATGCTTTTTCAGGGATTTAAGGATTTTCAATGACTTTGACCTTCCTTTTTACTTACATGCTACATCAGTAGTTTTCAGCTTGCGTTCCCTGGGGTGTCATGGAGGCTGGCCACAGGCTGTCAGGCCTGACGTGGTGGAAGCAACTGGCATTTCCTATGTATCCAAGGGTCCAGAGAAGAAATGTCTGAGTCATGGTGAACACTTGCAGCAGTCAGGAGAAAGTGGGAAGATGTGTGAAAAGGAGATAGCAACCTTCATCTGGAAGTCGTGTTAGCTCTTTACACTTCCGTAGGCAGTCAGTTAACTGGTTTTCACTAACAGCAACACAAACAGAATTCTGCCCAAATAGATGAAGTACTCTCATGCAAGGAGATGAGAACAGGCTGTTTCCTGACTAATATTCAGATGTCGTCTTTGCCCCCTTTTCTGGTTTTGCCAGGAGTAGCTGGCGCTGAAGCAGATAGAGCACCTTTGTCAGCTTTATCCCAAAAGATAGTACCTTGACATAGGGGGAAATGTCTCTCCAGAGTCTGATCTTTCAGTGCTGCAGGGGTAGTGTGGGGAGTGGTGCAGGTGGTCTGAAGAATTCAGCCTTGTCTCTCCATGCATGCTCTGACATTTTTTTTAGTGGTTTAGACCTGTACACTGCACTAGGGCCAGAATTTTAGTCTTTGTGTTTACACAGTCTTTTCTGGTATGTTTGTTTGTGCTTGTGTTGTTGGAGAAGTTCCAGTTTGTCAGTGTGATGCTAGATGTATCAAGGTGGCAGATATCTGAGGATGTTAACAGATAAAAAAATATGTTTTATGCATGTGCCTTGGTGGTGTAAAGAATGGGAAATGATGATTACCTCTGACAGGGTAGGTTGAACAGCACCGCCCTTCTGCATTACATTTTGCATTTGAAATGTTAATTACAGGTTACTAGTTTACTGGAATTGTAAAGGGCATGTGCACCTTAAATGTAGGTCATAGTGCTACATACAAAAACCTCTGCCCTTACAGCTGAAGATAGGCCAGGCATTCTCTCTGGGGGCAGCAAAGACAGGGTACACTTGACCTGATCTACATAGTTCACTAGATCTAACATCTGCGTTATGATACCAGAGTTCAGGTGCTTCATTTCTTACCTTATTTTGTCACTTCATTGCTGCCAAAAGCGGATAACAACTGAGTGTGAAATAAACCAATGCTTGGATATGACAATGAATTTTTTGCAATTGCATCTGTTAGACAGTGAGGGTTTTTTAAATGGTTATTCAAGAGTCACTCAGCAGCTAAAAGGAAAGACTTATTAAATATTTAATGTCTCTGAACCACTCTGAGACTGAAATAATCCTGTTCCTGCAGCTTTGGTTTAACATAATGGATTATGAAAGGAGGCCAATGATTATATGACCATTTGAGAGTCAAAGTCAAACCTAAATCAAGTGTATCTGCAAACCAAGAAAGGCTTTTGATGAAAATCATGCTGACAAAAATATAGTAAAAACTTAGTATATACAGAAATAAAATATGTAATAAATGGCAGTTTCAATGTTCATACAGTAAAATGTAGCCTAATATTAAATAAATTAATATGCAGGGCTCTATATTCTGTAATCATAAGGGACATTTTGTTATCCTTTGTCAGCAGGAATAGCACTGTATTTTTTGAATGTACGTGCTGAAACTGGATAGACCATTCCTGGCATGAAATGCTACTCAGTGGGTCTGCAGCCATCTGAATACTCTATTTCCCAACCAAGGGTCAGCAACTTTCAGAGAAGCGCAGAGTTTACTTAAAGTTTGGGAAGGCCCCTTTTGTTTTGGAAGATTGTTTGAACAGTCCCTGTAATTCTTCTGCAAAAATTCTTTAATTATAAGGAAAAAAATAAAATAAAACCCAACAAAGTTCTTTCCTGAATTGTTCCTAGGTATTCTCTTGGAAATGAGTTCTTTAGTTGGGTTCCATACTTAGGGGAAAAATGTCAGGTTTTGCCATTCAGTATCAGTTGAATGTCGCTGTGAAGTGTACTGTGCTAGGTTAATCATTTGGCTGCACTTGTGTAACTGTCAAAGCAAATGATGTTGTGCAGACAGAGCTAGAGCAGGTGAAAATGTGGCTTGCATTCAGATGCAGTGCAGACTGATGAAATGTCTAACGCGGTGATATAAAATAAAGCAACCCTAACAGCCTGAGAAGAGTCATTCCAATCCTGAGTCTTATGTCTAGATTCCAAGTTACACCCATGTGCTCTGAGGTGGCTTCAGGTAGGGCTTAGATGTGTTTTTCTAACAGCCGTAGCAGGTGGATGCTGGACACTTGTTCTGAAGCTTTTTTCTTTCTTTCTTTGCTTTCTTTCTTCAAGAACCAAACAATAGCCACAGTGCTACATATCTGAGTTATCTTTGTGTGAAGAGTGTGCATCTAGTTTCATGCAGCTACTGACAGACCTGTTGAATTTGCCATTGAGTCAATTATATTCAATAAATCGAGGCTTTGCAGACTGGTATTCTATTCATTGTTTTCCTATTCAGAGGTGTGGAAAACTTGTGGTGATTTCTTTACTCTTCCTGTCAGCCACTGTAATGACAGGTATGTTGCGTGTACATAACAAGAGGCAGGAAAAATGATGGGGATTAATTGGATTGTGTTTGGAAGTATTATATTTGGGTATGACATAAATGGTATGGAATAAGGGGTGAATATTATCCTGGTTTTGGCTGAGCTAGAGTTAATTCCTTTCTAGAAGCCAGTATAGTGCTGTGTACTCCATGGGGTCACAAGCCCCACCCCCCATCCCAGGAAACCTGCTCCAGTGTGGGTCATCTCTCTGTGTCTATCTGTCTCCATGGGCTGCAAGTGCTGGCAGGGGCTTGCTCCAACATGGGTCACAGCATCTCCTGTATGTCTCCACCTGCTCCATCTAGCGTAGGGCTTGTTCATAGGCTGCAGGTGGGGTCTTGTCTTTTTCCATGGACTGAGGGGGCACCTGCTCCACCGTGGGTTTCTCCACGGGCAGCAGGGGCATCTTTCTCTCTGGCATCTGGGGCGCCTCCTCCACTCACTTTCCCCGGCCTTGCTGTCTGCACAGCTCATTACATCTTCTCACTCCCTTCTCCAGTGGCAAAACGCAGCTGCTTGCATTTTTCTTCTTCTTATATGTGCTTCACAGAAGTTCTATGACTATTGTCAATGGACTTGGCCTTGGTCAACAATGACTGGTGGTTGTTATTGTCTGGCGTTTACTCTCCTGGGCTTACAGAAAGCTTCTGCCTGCTGCTTGGAGAAGCCACCCCTGCAGTCCCTTCCTTCTCCACTCGACCCCAGCCACACAAAACTACAACAAATTATTATTCTCTTCTTTTGTTATAGTATTAAGCTGTCTTTATCTCAGCTCACGAAGCTTTTTCCATTCTCTTCCTCATCCCCTTGTGGGAATGGGAGGAGGGAGCAAGTGGCTGTGTGGTGCTTAGTTACCAGTTGGGGTTAAACCATGACAGAGATGCTAAGCAAAAGATGATAAATTGTCCTTTTATCAGTCCTGAGAAACAGCAACATAATAGACTTTCCCACTCTGAAACAAGAGCCAGGCAACAAAGGTGAATTTACAATTTGAAAACTCAAACAGAAAACCCCACCAAACCTCTCTGGGTTGGAGTGACGTTTAAAATAATCCCTAGTTAAATCTTATACTAATGCCTTTGATTTTATTTTTTTTTAACCCCACTTAATTTTTTTCTGTTGTAATAGCAAACACTCAGCTGATTCTTTACCCTGTGCTGCTGGTGTTGCAATGCTATATAAGCCCCACATCTTTCTTTAACTCTTTCAATTCACTGGCCTACTTTTCCTCATCTTACTATTGGACTTCAGTGAACCTCCATTACCTTTAACTTGAGGAAAATGAGCCTGTGGCTTGGAAATTTTAATGTCCTATTTTGATTTATTCTGCATGGATAACTTATATTTTACAATGACAGAAGTTGTTATACCAAAGAAGGATCAAAATAAAAATCATTCTGAGATTTCAGCAGTTACCTCTCATCTGTGGTGGAAGTGACAGCAGAATACGTTCACGACTCATACTTTAGTTCCCCCAGACGGTGAACAAGAACACTTCAACTGAACAATTACCTGCAGATAATAAAATCCCTATTTCCTTTGAGCACTTAAATTTCCTTTTGATTAAATAATTCCATATTTGAGTGATGTTTGCAGGTAGGACATACTTAAGTAAACTCCCTTCATTAGAGCAGCATCCTGAGGAATTTATTGCTTCATGTTTTTTAGTTTCAGTATTCTGGCAAAGTAAAGCTTGCTAAATAGCCACAGATCTAATCCACCAAACTCTTTCACACCAGCTTTAGCATAAACCTCTAGCTTTAGAGCTGTGCTTCAAGTTTACAAGCTGCTAATTGTTCTCGGGTGCAGCTGTCTGAGTTAGATTATCTGCTGGGATTTACTATTTGCATTATGATAGCACATGGGAGCACCAGGGTCCCAAGGCACTACACCCTGGGCAGAGAGTCCCAGAGAGGTCCCAGAGACCTTTCAACAATAAGTCAGCTACCAAACTCAGATCACATAGGCAGACATATGGAGAGAGGAGTGACACAGATCAATTTGAGGCAGATTATAAAATCTCATATCAATATGCTTGAGACAGGAATGATCTGGATTATGTAAATCAGTTTTGAAATAGAAGTGTTTTGTGTAGCCTTAGCAAAGGACTGCAGGACTCTGCTGGAAGTAAGGCTACTGCCTGGGTAACAGTGTTGATAAGATGCCTTGATTTTAAATTGTGCTCTGGTATGTGTAACTATTCCTAAAAAAATCTATTTGCAGCAGCCAGTATTTCAAAGGAGAAAGTTTACCAAATCTGGGAACAATACAAAAGATTTATTTTAATTGAATTTCTGAATGTTTGACCAGTGTGCCAAGAACACTAAAAAATAAAGTACAAGCAGCTATAATCTATCTACTTTTTTCTCCCCCTTGGTAGTTGTAGTCTCTCTGAGGATATTTTATATTTATACAGCATATTTATAAATTGTAACATATAGAAGCACATAAAGGTAGATTGCCAAGTTTTATTTAGTCATTATTCACAGAAATATTGCTTACAGAAATCTGAGGAATGGTGTGTTTATTTGAAAGTAGAAGGTGTAGTGTGAGGTGACTATGCTAATGTTGTAAATACCCACTGAAGACCAAGAAATACTTAGCTAAGTTCAAACTCTAACTTTTAGAAAACTGAGGAAATGCACAGTGAGAAATACGCAGGTAACCTGGGCTCTTCTGCACAAAGTAGTGGCACTCTCACACAGTGCCTGTCTTTCTCCTCTAGGGTTGCCCAGGGGCAGAGCCAGGCACCAGTGCTTCATTCCCCTTTCCAAGGCCTTCAGGAAGGAAAAGTAGAAGAGTACTGCATCACATCAGAAAATATGGCCAAATAATTGGCTCTCGTTAAGTTTTCAAAGTAAGCCACTTTCAGGTTTGTAGCCCACTCTAGTACTGCAAGAACAAGCCCTAGCAAAATGATGAGTGGTCCCTTCCATCTAGCTGTCCTGTCGTAATTAGAGATAAGAAATGATTGGACAGATTTCTCTTTTTTAGTTAGAGGAAAGCCTACATCTGACTACCCAGCTCAGGTAACAATGTGAGACCCAAGGACTTCTACTGACAGTGAGTCAAACCATTACCTGTGTGTATAGATGTAAATGTATTATTTTTCCTTTTTCTGTTAGTGCCAAATACACTTATAACTTTCCTTAGATATTTCCAAAGCTCTTGATTGGAAACAGCCATCCTGCTTGGAGTCCTGTTAAACTACAAAATCCATCAAAAGCAGCGCCAGTCAGCTCCAGGGGCATAATGAATTTGGTTTTAATTTAGAGAAGGAAAGTGTGTGTGTTGCTGCTGTTAGGGGGTGTTTGCACAAATATATATTTTGTGGGTGTTTTGCTCAGCTGGAGCAGGTAATAAATTTTTCCAACTCTGGTTATACAGATGGCTGCAGATATCTCTGCTGTGCAAAGCAAATGGGGAAGGGAAGCTTCTGGTTTTCTCCATAGCAGCACCCCAAGAGGCAGTACAAAGACCTGGTCATCACCTACTCTAGCACAAAGGGAATGCACCAGAATGTTTTGCTGTTTTGGGGAATTAACTGAAAACTTAATTGATTTCTTGTGCGTAGTTTAAAGAAATATCCTCCAAGTGTAAAAGTAATTGATCCTCTTCTTATAAAAATAGTAGAGGTCTGTACATTTAGACAGTTCTTACCTGCCATGCAATCTCATTACAAAAGCAGTTCTAGAATGTATATATCTGACCTCGCTCACAAAAAAATACTGTATTATACTTCACACTACAGTGCTACTGTGCTGCTGCTTGTTAAATGGCCACATGTGCCAGTGACTGCATTGTAATGGAGATCACAGGTCTAAACTGTGTTCATTTTCAGACACCATGTGAAAATGAATTTCTCTTCCCATACACTTCTCTGTTTTTTTGTTCAATGTGAGTGTAAAGAAGAGTGGCACAAGAAGGCTGATACCAAACTAATCAACCTTTATTCCTGATGTAAGCTATTCCTTGCCAAGTGAGTGGATGGGGACTGCTCACGTGTATATGTAAGGAGGGCTCAAGCCCCCTTTTATGTTATTCTTGTGTCATTTGCTAATCAGAGCCAGATGAGACTCAGCAGTGATGTGAACTGTTATTCCTTGTTCCTACCCTTGAGTATGGGGTTTTTTGGTGGTAATTGTGAAGAGTAGGAAAGATCAGTCCTATTAATGAAGAAGAAAGGCTCAAACAGGGAGTTAAGAGTCCAAATTAGGCTCCACTTTTTCTCTCTTTCTCCTTTTCCCCTTTACAAATGCTCTGAATGCAGGTAAGGGTTGGACACATGTCAGTGTTGCAAAGATGTTGTGTGGGCAGGGAAGAAACAAATTGTTCTTCAGTGGAGTTAACTGTGTGACTCTCAGTAGAGCTAATAGCCTGACTCTGTGTTTCTTCCAGTGGGTCAGAAATTTCCTGAGACTGATACTTGACTGGAGTGTTGCTTGGAGGGAGAAATGAAAGGATTTTGTGCTGTCTAAAGAAATAATGCTTTTTTTTTTGTACTTACCTATATACCTTGTGTGTTACTCTGGGTGTTTTCCTCCCCCTTGCTGAGGTATTTCCCCTCTTTTTATGGAAAGATCAATTATGGAAATTGCTGTTTCCTTTGGGGAAGTATAACCTTCTGCTTGTGTCTGTGTGTGTGTGTCTGTTTTGAGTACATACTCAGTGGAGTCAAGATAATGGCTGCAACTGGTATGTATGATTGAAAATAAGCAAATCCTACTTGCTGTGTTATTATAAAACAATCTGAGGTTCACTTCTCATTTTTATTTTTTATTTTGGTATCTGTTAAATGTTAGTAGTCACAAGAGATTTTCTATTAAATACATGCATATAGACAGGAGGGGCATTTCAGTACCCATTAACCTGATGTACTGTGGCATCACTCCATGTAGGAATGATTTTATAATACCATGAAGTTGCAGTCTCTGTGTGTGGTATAAATTTTTAGTCTTGTTCTGTTTGAATTATAAAATTATGATGGAGTGTCTTGTGGAGGCCCTAGTGACAGGTTAAGCTATATAACATAGCTAAACCAAATATGCATTAAGCATAAAAAAGCACAAACCTGAAGGATATATAACCCATCCATTTCTCTTCTGTTGTAGCTTTTTTTAAAAATTCCTTCATTTGTCTTGCACAACTGAGCAGGACAAACCAGTTACCTCTGCTGTTTATTGTTTAGAAAGAAAGTTCTCAGATCTGAAAACTTCACAGAATATTATGCATTCCTGTGCTGTTCCTGCTGGGAAACAGTACAGCCGTTGTGCTTGTTCTTCTCTCTTATTATTCACTAATAATAGGGCTCTCCTTTGTAAAGAGGCATCTGCCTTACAAATCCTATACAACCATAAATTACCTTATGTAGGTGACTGAATCACTTTTTGAGAGCACAGAAGGTTAATTTTCCAATAGTAAATAATAAAACAAAGTTGACTTGACAAGGACAGATGGGAAGACATGCAAATAAGTCTATGCAGTCAATTATACATTGTTTTTGATGAACATATGGACAATAGAAAAACAGAATAGGTGAATGACAGACAAATGTGTTGACTATATTAAGAAAAGCATTTATAAAGAGGCCTAAACAGAATTACACCCATTACTGAACAAGATAAATTATATTAATGGCAACTCTGAAATGGCTGAAATTGTTTTATCTTTAGCAATGAAAAAATACTTGGACAGTAAAGACATTTTAGGAATAGGAAAGCCCAGATGAGCTTGTGTCTATCTG